>JARGCV010000041.1:17697500-18297500 GCA_034064705.1 Bothrops alternatus
TTTTTTTTTTTGCCATGAAGCCTGCCCTCTGGAGGTTTGAGATGCCCCAATGTTTCAGTGGATTTGAAGATCTGCCCCCCCCAGGTGTGAAATTAGGAAACAACTGCTACTGTGGCAATTTTATTAATGCATTTGGTATGTTAATCTATGAGTTGCTGCCTTGTTTTGTTTGCCTTGTTTTGGATTATTTTTATCTTTTATCTATGAGTTGGGCAGCCTATAAATTTAATTAATGAATAAATCTACCTATGACTATGACTAGATTATCTATAACTAGATAAATGAATCCAGCAAAATTCTAGGCTGCAAAGAAAAGCTACTAAGAATGGGAAAATGGGAGCAGATTACTTTTTGGAAAGTAGAAATCAATCTATCCATTAGTTTTTAAATACTGGCTTTGAAAGAGATGCTGGTTCTGCTTTGTTAACTTTGTAACTTTCAAGGGAGGTAAGGGCAGTGGTTAAATTTTTCAGAGAAACCTTAACTAAATGTAGCTTTAATTGGTTTAGCTTTAGTTCCATCAGCAATGAATGGAAAATAACCAGAGAGAGAACCAACCTGGAACTAAGGAGAAACTTCCTGACAGTTGGAACAATTAATCAGTGGAACAAACTGCCTCCAGAATTGTGGGTGCTCCAACACTGGAAGTTTTTAAGAAGAGACTGGGCAACCATTTGTCCAAAATGAGATAGGGGCTTCCTGCTTGAGCAGGGGGTTGGACTAGAAGACCTCCATCGTCCCTTCCAACTCTGTTGTTTTGTTTAGAGAGAACATCTTCTGCATTATAGTCCTTTTAAGTTTCTGAAGAAGTCCATGTTGCCACTTCCTCTGCAGAAAGGAGTTTGTTCAAGGATCCTTTTATAATGTCCTTGCTTGTTGCAAAAATAAGTAATAACTGCTTCTACCACCCAAATACTATTTTTGGACATAAGCTTGCTGCTGCTATCTTTAACCATTTTTGTATATTTTCACTGAGTGTTAGCTAAATGTCAACATTCATTAACAACCTTTGCTATGTTAAACCTTTCAGTTTAAAGCCTACTAGGAGGCAAACATGAACATATTTGGGTGTCTATGGGTTGATACGTAATCATCTGAACCGTTTAAGACCACTGCAAACTTTGGATCCTTTTTGTTCACTGGCAGAAAAAAAGGACTTGAATTGTAGCATACTATTACCATCCAATGTTCTACTCTGATTTGTGATGACATGTTCAGATATGCTCTGAAAATAAACCTACTAACTGTAGGCAAGAAGCCAACTCTTCACATTCCTAGTGGTTTTCCATAGTTATGGGCAGCTGTTCAGCTTTAGGACGCATGCACCCCCTTTGTTTTTCAATGAAAGAAAGACTTAAATGGGTGTGTAAAGGCTCTGCTATGCTTAAGCCCCTCATTTTGTCTGAAAAATACCCACCTCCTCCAGTGCAAAAGGAACACAAATCTTCTGATCTCTCTTCTATGACATGATTACATCATTGCCAAGCCTTTTGCAGATTTTGAATGCATGAAACATAGGGGGGGGAAGTGTGCCCTGGCTGAAAAAAAAATTGCATTGTTTTGTATTGGGCAGTTGCATTAAATATCCATTTGTCATGCACAGGTCATGTGCACCACTTGTATTATTTCCTCTAATTCAAGATCTTGACACACTAAATACCTTACAAGATTAAAATCCCTTACTTCAAATATATTTAACCTTGTATAACAATTCAAAAATCATTGTATTCAATTAAACCTTCAAAAATATTTCCAGAGGTCCTTGTATTCTTTAGTTTCTCTAGCTTAAGCTTATGGATCACCAGATTTTGGCATAAGAATAGGTTATTACACAAATTAATATTACACTCCAAATATTTTTGTTGCAGAAGACCTTGCCTCAGCACACAGGGGTTATGTTGGATTACCTCCAGATCTCTTCAAGCTGTACAAGTCTATGAATTAATTAGCAGCACCAAAAGTTTGACTTGTTAACCTCAATTAACTTAGTTTTTAATGATGTCCCCAGGCCATTTCCTACATTATTTTAAAAAGATACCAGGGAACTCTGGGGAGACACCGCAGAGTGTTCAGACACCTGAAAATATACTCTTAGAAATGCAGTGCTTCATGATGAATATATGACAATATGACTACTATATTCAGCTCTTTTCCTTAAAAATTCATTGCCTGATTCACAGAGTGTTTATTCAAGAGCTGAATTTGCATACTGAAAATTCCATGAATACGAAGCTAGTCATAATAACTATATATCACTCTTTAGTAACTTTGGCAGCTGGCTACTCAATATTGGCAGGGGAAGGCAAGACAAAGGATGCTAATGCACATGTCCTCCTTGTAGACTTCTGTCTGGCTAGTGTGAGAATAGGATGTTGGGCTGGATAAGTCATTGGTCTCATCAGCTCTGCTGATGAACCACCTTGCTTCAAAGTTAAGGCTATTTCATGTGGGTAGTTTGCAGAATTTCCCCTTCATCTCTTGCTTCCATGATCAGAGCTAGGAGAGGTGGGATGTTTCCCGCTTCCCAGAAATATGCACAGTTGGGTTCTGGGTCTGGCACCAGCCAACACCATAGGGTAAGGGGCAGTGGGGTGACAGTGGCCATCCAAGATATTTAGGAAGCATTCAGAGGCACTGCCCTCCGATTGCTGGATGCAGAAACCTATTTGTTCAGGTGGGCACCAAGAAGGATTAGATGAGATTGTTGCTGTTGTATCAGCCTTCCTGCTGCACAGCAATCTCTCTGCCTGAGCTTCTTAACCTCGTGGCTGGACTGGCAGTGGAGAAAACCAGGCTTTCAATTTCAATTTGCCTTCTGAGGGTCTGAGGAGATTGGGAGTTCATAGCCACCATGACAACTAGAGACCTGTCCCAAGTTATCCAGTGGCCCAAAGATAACAATGATCATATGCTTGACTTGGTTTTTCTGTTGGGATAATGGCAGGGTCCTGTGGATTTGAAGGAGATATTGCTTTTTCTTCTGTCATGGTCTGAACAATCCCTGGAGAGCCTCCAGTTCTTTGGTGCAACTCCCCTCCACAAGGTGGCGGGGCTGTTAGATTACCCCACCCTAGGAGACTGATGGATCCAATTGGAGTCCATCTGAGACTAAATTCAATTGCCTGAGAATTGACAGGGTCCCTACAAAGCTCTTGACCTAGTTCTTGACTCAATTAACTGTGTTATGTGAACAAGGTCATAGAATTAATAAAAGTGTAAAGATCAACACTTAGTGATGTATACCAGGTGCTATGATGATTGATGCATACTATGATTTTATATTTAAGGCTGATTGTATGAATGTAGATAGACCATATACAAGAGCTGTATTTTCAGGTCCTATGAGGACAGCTTATTAATATGAGCCCAGACTTAATGTTGATTGCTTTAATATTGGAAAAGCGTACTGAATTTCTACCTCAGGATCTTTTGTTAGGGATCATAAAGCTTGATGTGAGGAGTGAGGAATGTTTACTAAACCAGACGTTCACAAAAACTGATTCTTAGAATTGTATTGCAGGATATATGATGATTGCTTTTTAATATGAACTTATGTTTAATGTTGATGGTTTTAATAAAATAATTTTTAATTTAAAAAAAAAAGTGCAGACAGAACTGAAAAAAGCCTCTCATCTTCATGGAAGCAGTATATGAATTGTCTTGTTATTATCCAAGCAGAATCTGCTTCATACTTCAGATTGTTACTTCTTGGCTTTGTTTACACCAGTGGTTCTCAACCTTTTTCAGGTTGAGACCCCACTTGCCCCACCCATGCGCGGCGTGACCCCGGCACGCGCGTGCGTGCACACACGCACGTCGGGCTGATCCGTGCGTGCGACGGAAAAAAAAAGGCGGACCGTGACGGCCCGATCCGCGCATGCGTGGCGCGCACGCAATGGTCCGTTTCCAACCATCATTTCTTGTCCTGCCCTCTGGTGCTTTGGAGAATAGTTTGACCTGCTCTTCTTTGTGGCAGCCCCTCAAATACTGGAAGACTACTATCATGTCACCCTGTTTCTTCTTTTCTTTAGACTAGCCAAACCCAAGTCCTGCAGCAGTTCTTCAAATATTTTAGTCTCCAGGCCTTTGATCATCTTAGTTGCTCTTCTCTGAACTTTTTCCAAGGTCTCAACATCTTTTTTGTAGTATGGTAACCAAAATTGGTTGCAGTATTCCAGGTGTGGTCTTACTAAGGTTTTATAAAGCGGTACTAATACTTCACGTGATCTTGATTCTATGCCTCTGTTTATACAACCCAGGATTGTATTAGCTATTTTGGCTGCTGCTGCACATTGCTGGATCATAGTCAAGTGATTGTCCATTAGGACTCCAAGGTCCCTCTCACAGTTATTGTTTTTGAGCTTTATCTGTATGCTTTCCATTAAAATAAAGATAGATTTTAGTGGGTGATGACTGGAAGAAAAAAAATCTGCTTATATAGTACAGGTGCCAAACTACTTCAGCTTGTATTTGCATTCACTGCCATATGCACAGTTTAGCTTTTGGCATGTACAATGCTGGATTCTGTATGTACTGAATAGAATAAATTGTTTCGAGGCCCACATTGGTAATGTTTTCCCCATGTCTAGAAATATTTTCAGCGATAATGCAACTTGGGCCCTGAGTTATTTACAACATCCAAGACTCTGAGAGAAAAAAAGGCTATCCCAAATCCTATCAATATCAAGGAACTGGGAGAATTCCAAATTAAACAGGGGGAGAATATTAAATGAACAAATCTGCTACTCATAAAATAAAGCCTGAGTTAACAAAGAGTGTGTGGCATGGTTCTATGTGGATATTGGCAATGGATTAGGAATGCCATTTGTTAGACATGGAGATGAGATGCCAAGCCAATCTTGAATGAAATTCTGCAAAGCCCACTCAGTTTAAACTGTTTTTCAGTTTTCACTTTTGGGTAATGAAATTGGCGTGAACTGCCTTCTGCAGCTTCCATTAATTTCCAGCGGACAGGAACAGAGACCAATATGAATGTAGCTCCAATATACTCATCTTAACCAGAGGCTGCCTTAGAGGATTCTGAAACTAGTCATGACTTCAGCCCCACTCTACACCGGAGGCTGGAAAAGATAATGATCTCCTTTTTAGGATTGTTTTAAAGAGTTGCGAAATTATGGTTTGGTTATCAGACAGGTAATCCTCAATTTGCGACTACAATTGGGATCAGCATGTCCACTGCTAAGTCAGACAGTTGTTAAGTGAGTTGTGCATGATTTTACAACCTTTTTGACAGAGGTGTCATTAAGTGAATATGTGGTTGTTAAGCAAATCCAGCTTCCCCCATTGAACTTGTTGGGAGCCAGCCCGGAAGAGCGCAAATGGAGATTGCATGAACCCAGAATGCTGCGACTGTCATAAATAGATACATTGCCAAATGCCTGAATTTCAGTCACATGCCTGTGGGAATCCTGAATTGATCGTAAGTGCAGCCACCAGTTGTTAAGTCACATTCTCAGTGCTGTTGTAACTTTGAACTGTCGCTAAACAAATGGTTGTAAGTTGAGGAGTATCTGTATTGGATCTCACCATGATATTGTATATTTGATATAACGGCTATTATAAGTTTGCAAACCATTGTTTATAGCTCAGGACATGTATTTAGTCATTAGATTTGTATCCTGCCTTTCTCCAGGAGTTGAAAGTGTCATAACTGCTATTCCCTCCCTCAATCTATCCTCACAGCAATAGATCTAATTAGGCTGGGCTACAACATAATGACAACTTCATCGTCATCCAGTAAACTTCCATGGTCAAAGGTGGACTTAAATGCTGATTACGGATAGAAAAGCAGTATAAAAAATTAGTAGGTAAGCAAACAGGCAAACAACAGCCCTGTTCCACTCAAAATGTTATAAGTGTCAAATTATCTTTTTATCTGCACTGCAATACTTATTTATTTCCCTCTTTTATCTATCTACTACTGAAACTCTCCTGTCTGTCTGTGTGTAACCTTTAACTGGGCAAAACTGTGCATTGCAAGGCAAAAAGGTTTAAACCCATTTTTAAATTGAAGTATCACAAATGAGCTAACTTACAGAATGTGCCCAAAATCCTGGGACCCATGACTTCCATTGGAATTGAAATTTAGCAAAATTTATAAAATGTTTTATGATATAAAAATTATCATAAAACATGATATAATGCAAATGGTCACATGGCATTTCCTGTGCTTAACTCCTGATGTTTGAGTGTGGTATATAGTTCAGCATGAATTGATTTCAAGTCAGTTACTTCTCAGAATATCTCCCTGATTTTAAGGGTTCTTTCCCCCAATAATTTAGAACCTTTGCCTTTGTTGAAAGCATTGACAAATCTGGTAAGGCAATATTTCTGAAATGATGACCCAATAGGTCATGGGTGGTCCAGTTACTTTTACAAACTCAAGGCAGCAAACATACCCAGTGGTGGGATTGAAATACCTGAACAATCGGTTCTCTTATTGGATGCAAGCCTGGGCCTCTGAGGCCTAGAACAGACTTCCTGATTTAGCTACCGGTTCTGCCAAACTGGTGCGAACCGGCTGAATCCCACCACTGAACTTACCTAATATGCTTTCCTTGGGCTGTTTTCCTCACAACAACTCTGTAAGGTGGGTTGGGTTGATAGAGTGTGATTGACCCAAAGTCACTGAGCTGGCTTTCTTGCCTAGAGTGGGACTAGAATTCACCATCTTCCAGTTTCTAGATCCAACTGGCTCACTGTGTGTTTAACATGAACTACATGGTGAAGTCACTAACTTGAACATTTTTACCTCCTCCCTAATTGTGTCTCTTTCTAATGTGGCCTATTGCTAATTTATTAATTATATTTATATGCCCCCCCCCAGTTGGAAGAGCAACTGTGGGTGGTCTCACAAAATGAGTCTCTGTGTTTAAGAACAAAAGGAACTTCTCCGTCTTCCCTTTCTTCAGTATGTAGTTTAGATAGAAGAGAGGCGTTTATATCGTGGGTTTTTTTCCTTAGGCAAAGCATAATTCTTTACTGGTTACCTTGCTAAGAAAAGAAATAGGGAAGAACCAAAAGGAAGCCTGCAGAACTAAGTTGCCACCATTCCACCAAAAAAAAAAAAAAAAGCTTCATGCCCTCCCTGTTGCCTTTACACCCAGGTTAAAAAGTATAAGGAAACTGGCACCTGTATAAAATACAGTAAAACCTTCAAATTTCCAAATTCATTTTCAGCTTTCCATCTTTTGGGGATAGATAATAACATCGAACTGAGATGTCTCCAGATAACCATGAGCTACGTCGTTGAGAAGTCATTTTGGCAAAGGACCAGTAGTCCAACCCAGAAGTCCTTTTCCGTTCCAGCATTTTGGAGTGATCCCAGGTGGGATTTTTTTTTCTTCTCTGCAGGGATGTCATGCTTAATGGTCTGTGCAATGTTCTGCAGGGTCTGGATGCTGTGGCTATCGACAGAGCCAAACTCCATGATCTTATCACCCTCTAACAAAGCCAAAAAGCTTGCTGGGGATCCAGGCAGAAGAGCAGAATTGCTTGGACCAAGGGCAGAGGCAAAGCCTGGGTCTAGGTTCAGCTCAAGCCTACCATTCATGCCTGCCATGTTTCTCCTTTTCTCGGACATATAGATGTTCCCGATGTGTTAAGTAAGGCATTGTGATAATTTGTAAACAGATGGTGTGTCTCACTCTCTGGACCTGGCAGATAATCCACATTTTGTAGTGGCTCACACATCCCAACACTTTTTTGATCCTAGGGGATTTCACAATAAGCCTTGATCTGGGCTTCAGTTTCATTCTTCTTCTTCAGTAGCTTCTGCAGGTCGCATCCTTTGGACTTAGCTCTTGCAGAGACATTTGCTTAAGAAAAGCAGCCAAGAAACCCTGGTAAATCCAGTTGCATAAACTACAGATCATGATAGGATGTGAACAACTTGGGCCAATGTGTTTCTTAAGAAATTTAACAAATGTCTGCTAGCTTTTATTTATTTATTTATTTATTTATTTATTTGTTTGTTTGTTTGTTTATTTGTTTGTTTATTTATTTATTAGATTTCTATGCCGCCCTATTCCAAGAACTCAGGGCAGCTCACAACATGAATACTAACATGAAGAAATCTAGTATTAAAATACATTGTAAAACCCGTGATTAAAAAACCAATCATCCAAAGACAGACATGCAAACATACATACACTGGCTGGGGCAAGGTGTTAAGTGCCCCAGGCCTGTCGGCAAAGATGGGTCTTCAATAATTTGCGAAAGGCGGAGAGGGTGGGGGCAGTACAGATCTCCGGGGGGAGTTGATTCCAGAGGGCCAGGGCCGCAACAGAGAAGGCCCTTCCCCTAGGCCCCACCAGGCGACACTGTCTGGCTGACGGGACCTGGAGAAGGCCGACTCTGTGGGCCCTAACCAGTCGTTGGGTTTCATGGGGCAGCAGACGGTCCCGTAAGTAACATGGTCCGATGCCATGTAGGGCTTTATAGGTCATAACCAACACTTTGAATTGCGTTCAGAGACCAATTGGCAGCCAATGCAGCTCGCGGAGTGATGTTGAAATGTGGGCATTTCTAGGTATGAATGCGCGGCTGCATTCTGCATTACCTGAAGTCTCCAAACGTTTTTCAAAGGTAGCCCCATGTAGAGAGCATTGCAGTAGTCGAGCCTCGAGGTGATAAGGGCATGAGTGAACATTATCCCATATTTGACATATACAGAAGCTATATTATGAGCATTTCATACTATTTACTGACTTTCTACTGTTCAATGTCTCAGAATTTTTATCTGCACTCTACAAATGTTCAGAGCACGTCCTCTAACAAGATCTCCTGTTGAATTTAAACCTCCAGTAATAAATCACAATCAATTTTCCCAGTCATCTGAATCTTATTTGCATTGTATAAATACATATTGTCTCCTGTCTATACCTATATGCATATCCATAACTATATCATCCGTGTCCATAACTATAGCATAACTACAGCAGTTTTGAGACCCACACCCATATCCTTCTAGGTGTGTATATATTTATTTAATTTATCTGGCCATCCATCTCATATGCATGACTTTCGGTGGCTAACAATTTGTTAGCCTGTAACTGCCCTTACTGTTGTAGAGAATATTGATTCCCACCTATATAGCCATCGCTTAGCCTGATTTTCAGTCACTCACAACTGAACTATTCTCTACAACCCCATCACCTTGTTGGGGAAAAAAAGAAAAATCCTCATCTCCCTGAGAAACCATCATGACCACATTCCCTCTGACTTGTTGCACGTGTTAATTTGCAAAGATATTTGCTTGCCTTTCCCATCACATCAGCCATCCTTAAAACTAATGACTCATCCCCTGCACGGCCATTTGTTTGTGCTAGTTTCAGACAGACTAATGTTTTTAATGGTACATAATCATTTTTCAGAGTCATTTGATGCCACTAATCATCTCAGTAATATGCCACGATGGAATGTGTAATGACATTGTGAACAGGAAAAATGGTCTTCTGATCTCCCTTGCTATCTTTCCCGGATCTCTGTTCCATCCCACCATGCCGCCTAATGATACTTACAACAGTTAATAAATGGCTACTTAGACACTTCTTCTAAAGGTGATGATAGAGATTTTCCTGAAAAGAAAGGCATAGCTATTAAAGCTTATAGAACCACAGAAGGTGCTGATCATGGGCTGTCTTCTTTCACCTTGGAACTACTTTCCCAAACTCCCATTTTAATATCACATCCCTTTCATTGCATTATTGTGGATTATTATATTGTGTAAAGAAAATATCAGAGATCCTGCAGTCTCTTGGGCCTACCAGTTGGAAAATGAATAGAATGTACTTTTCTTGCTCATAACTTATTAGTTCTCTTGTTAAATTAACAGGTGTTTTTAAAAGCCTATGTTAAGTATTTTTAATGAATTTTTAAAAATTATGGTAAGAAGCTCTTTCTTGGCCTTCTGCCTAACCTATTAGGCATGAATTAGCACCTTGTTATTCATGCTCCAGTTCATCTGATCACTTAATTAAAGGGAGTCTGTCAGGTTAAAAAGAATTATAGTTTATATAAACTATAATTCTTTTTAACCTGACAGACTATATATATATAAAATACAATTTTTCTTTGTTGTGTGGCTAATAGCGCATTATGTGATTAAATGTGAGTGAATATCAGACACTGAATACACTTCTGTTATTTAGATAGGATAGCAATACAGTAGAAGATTTAAAAAGAAAGATGACATAGCCTTAAAATAGAAGTCCACCAAATAACCTGTAGCATATGGGTAGGTGGGTAGGTGTTTAATTAAGTAAGCAATCAAATTTATATGGCTGCCCATTTGGTAAGAGGCTGTGTGATTATGATGGCATATGCTGATGTTTGAAATCTGTCACTAAAGTTTTCATTGAATTTTCTCGTTTGTGTTCATTACAGCTATTATTCTAGATGTCTTGGTTTAATTGCTTTAAGATGGGTGGCTTTATAACTATTTTGAATAAATAAACAAGTCATGGATAGGTTAGGCTTGTCTGAATTGCTCAGTGATATCTGCTCTAGTACTTCTAACAGAGGGGTTCTTGGTGGCCTCTGAGTTTGGTTGTTTTCTTGCAGACATTTCATTACCTAACTAGATAACATAATTGGTGCTAACAGTTCAATTCTGAGCAATGGATATTCTCTTCTATCGGTACTTCTAACAGAAGCTCAGTCTACAGATTTCACAGGTAGTTTCATTTGCTGATTTCTGGAATTACAGATGCTGTTAAAGATGTTGGAGAAAATCAAGAAAGTGTTGTGTTTTGGGGTATCAGTGTGATTGGCAACTTTCATAATTTATCTTGGAATGATGCTTGAGAGAGCAGAGGAGTTCCATTTTGGTCTTCAGTATGAAAGATAGTGTCAACAAGACATGTAAGAGATTTTGCTTCCTGGTTCTACACATATTAATCAATACATGTCAGCATTCCAGCCAAAGGCAATGACACGTATATATTGGAACGTATCAGCTCAATAATAAAATAATGTTTCTGAATGCAAAAGAGAATTTGTACATCACTCTAACTGTTGTAAGATATATGAGCTTCTGATGCAGAATCAGAAAGATTCCATTTTGGACAAGATGTATGATAAGGCAATGCAAAACTTGTAATTTATCTCTCCTTATTTCTCTATAATGCCCATAAAATGCCTGTCTTTGCTTTCCCTTGCACCGTTCTTCTGAAGCATCAGTTTTCACCATCTGGTTTCCTCTCTCCCTTTAGCTGGAAGCTTTTCTTCTGGAACTATAGTTTTCTTCTGCTTCTGGAAAACAATATCTGATTGGTCATGGTTGGAAAAAGAATGCAGGTCACATGGCTAAAAGTATATCAAGAGAAGAGCAGCTTGTCTTTATGGTGGCTACTACTGCCATTCAGGTTCAGGGAAATTTTGATAACTGAGCCTTAGGATATTAGAGGTCTCCTGATGTCCAATCCCTTTGTATTTAAGTAGTGTCTCAGTCCTTCTCAGTCGTCCTAGTCAACATGACTTTAAATTTGGTGGTGCACACTGGAGAGATGCAGAATGCCTTCTGTGCTATAAACTACTGACATTTAGCATTTGTAGAGGGATTTTTTTTTTAAAAAATTGAGAAGTCCATGGCCTTTTTTATTTACTTGCCAAATTTATATAACTGCCCAACTTACACACAGTGACTCCTCCCCCTCCCTTTCTATTTCCTTACCTCCCTTATCCCATTTTAGATCCTACATCAGTTTAGTCATCCCAACATAGAATAATTAATATAGATAAGAATATAGAAGATATTCTATAGCAAATAAAATCGTAAGGTAGTTTTTAGAAATAGAGAGAAAAAAATCTTTGCGGTAAAGAAGTCTCTATTTGTACTAGTTCACAATAGTCCACTTTTGTAAGGAATTGTGTGGTCCCTGATTCTGACTGGTACCATTTCACAAATAGATGTACAGTACAGTGCCAGACATAAAGAAACTGGCCTTTCAAAAGTCCAGCCAAAGGGAAGGCTAATGACTGTTCCCAAATAATTTTTAGGTAAAGAAACAATAGACCATTTACTGAGCTGCTGCAAGAAGATTTCATAGACTGATTACAAACATTGGCATGACAAAAAAACAACAATGGTGTATTGAAATCTGCAAGAAATGCCTGCAAGCAAGAACCGGTAGGACCACACAATAAATAATGTAATGAAAATGAAGAAAGAAGTTTTGGGACTTTAGAATTCAAGCACCTGCCACATAATACTCCAGACATAACCATTGTTGATAAAAAGACAAAAAAAAAAGTCTGGATTGTGGATGTTGCAATACTGAGACAGAATACAAGAGAGAGAAAAAAATGGAAGAAAAACACGAATTACAAAGACTTGCAGCAAAAGAAAGCAAAGTTATTACCAATAGTGATAAGTGCCTTGGGTGCAGTCTCAAAACATCTGGAGCACCACTTGAACTTCATCACAGCATTGACAAAATCACTATTAGTCCATTGCAAAACAACTTATACCCTGCAATGACATATTAACACTATCAAACAACAACCTTTGTCTATCCCAGGTCCTAGGGAAGAACTCAAAAGGTGGATAAAAATGTCAAATTGAGTCTAAATATCTGGCTGACTATATGGAGGATAATAATAATATATTTCAGGAGAAATGTTTTTCCCTAGCAAAGACATGTGGCATCTAGGGGAAGTCTTGGGACACTACACATCCTCTTCATGACCTATTTTCTTTGTTGCCCTCTGGGAAGAAGCCCGGTGGTATCCAAAACAGAACATCCAGATTCAGTCACAGTTTTCTTCCATACAGTATTGTGAACTCTAAAGCTTCCTCCTTCCGTTATGTATTCAAGATGGACAATGATTAATATTTATATGTTACTTATATGTAAGGGTGTAGGTTTATACATATGTTGTATATAGTATGTTTAAATGTGTGTTAGGTATGTGTATACTTTGAGAGCAAGCAACTAAATTTCATTTTTAATGTGTGCCATTGTGCCCACAGTAAAAAAAATAACAATTAAGGTTATCTATCTATCTATCTATCTATCTATCTATCTATCTATCTATCTATCTATCTATCTATCTATCTATCTATCTATCTATCTATCTATCTATCTATCTATCTATCTATCTATCTATCTATCTATCTATCTATCTTACAGCTCCAGGTATGGGGGAACTAGTCAAGCTCCAGTTGTTGCTACTACAAATCCCAATAGCTTTAGCCAAAATAGCCAATTAAGGGGAATATTGGGATAGCTACAAGTGCTTTGCACCCCTTCTGTGTATTCTCTAACCTGATATCTCAACAAAATGGAACTCTGTAGAACAGAGTGGCCAAATACATTAGATTCCCATCTACATTTCTGCATTTGTTCTGCTTTGGGAAGTAAACAAATGTATTGTAGAGGTCATCCAAAAATATATTACAGCTGATGTGGAAATACTGTTGAAGACATAAGTCCAGGAATTTGACCTGATTGGATTTGACCAATTTCATACATAAAATCAGAATAGGCAGATGCCAAGCTTTAAAAAGGACTGGAGTGAAAAATGACTTACATGGAGGTATATTTTTCATGGTCATTGCCTGCAGCATTCTTCTAAGACATATTTCTATCCTGGAGCCCAAATGATAATTTCCCTTTTCTCCTATGCTTGAAGAAACATTTATTCACTAATTATGCTTTCATTGTTGTTGGATATTTGGAGTTCTCTGGCCACTAAACAGATGATTGAAAAAGTGAATGTAGACAATAAGCAGTAATTAAAACAGCATTGTTATACAGCCCAGGTAAAAACAGCACCAAAGGGTAAAAGTACAATACTATATAGAAGCAAAGTACAGCCAAAAAATATAAATCTAAAAGTGCATGGATGCACGTGTGCACACACACCCCTTCTATGATACCCTGAAAACATAAGAAAGTCTTCATGGCAAAGGACCATAACATCAGCATCAAATGTTTTTTTTTGAGTACCACTTTGATTTATTAAATTTATTGGCTGCCCAAATCCAGTGGATTCTGAGTGGTGCATAAAACTTTTTTTAAAAATGCAAAAACAGCTAAAAACAGTAAATCAGACAGACTTAAAAATGGTTCTTTAACTTGCAGTTCTGATTCAGGGTTACTGCAAGAATATATTTAAAGCCCCCAACAAAACCTGCTCCCCTTTGGTCTTCAGCCATTCTAATAATTATGGATTGAGGATGGCTTCATATTTCTATACTCTAACCATCCCCAAGTATAGAAGAGTCTTTTCCCCAGCCCATTTCAATGTTTTGCCCTCAGCACTACTCGGCAGGTGATTCAAGAGGCTCCTGTTTAGTGAGCGACTATGCCCCTGTGATAGGGCTGAAGTTGAAACTGTGGAGCATGTCTTATCATACTGCCCTATGTATAACACAGCCAGAATTAAATTACTGTATCTCCTTGGAATTGATCCCTCTGGTTCTAAAGTTAGTAATTTGGTCTTATATTGTCTAGGGGATGACTCCTCCTATATTACTTCTCAGGTTTCTAAATTTCTTTTAAGAACTGTAACTATTAGAGGAGAACTGTTGTAATTCCCTTTAGCCAAGGCTTCTGGTGTTAACTGTTTGTGATTGTATTTTTCTTGTGTTTTCTTTTGTTGCACTTGCATTTTGGTCTGCAACTGTAAAATAAAAATTATTATTATTATATTTAAGGCCCCTAGAATTTGTAAATAAACATACTGTATTGGAAAACATCTTGGCAGAAATGGTGAACTTGGACCTGTTTAGGAATTATCATCGCTGCCATCATCATCATCATTTTGCCTTGGAATATGACTAGCAAATCTGGACTACAAAATCTAAACACTAACTATCAGCAAAGAAGCTGTTCCTTCCTTCCTTCCTTCCTTCCTTCCTTCCTTCCTTCCTTCCTTCCTTCCTTCCTTCCTTCCTTCCTTCCTTCCTTCCTTCCTTCCTTCCTTCCTTCCTTCCTTCTTTCTTTCTTTCTTTCTTTCTTTCTTTCTTTCTTTCTTTCTTTCTTTCTTTCTTTCTTTCTTTCTTTCTTTCTTTCTTTCTACTTTAATGAAAAGAAGGACAGGGGTGACATGACAGCAATGTTCCAATATCTAAGGGGCTACCTCAGTGAAGAGGGAGTCCACCTATTCTCCAAAGCACCTGGAGGCAGAACAAGGAGCAACGGATGTAAACTAATCAAAGAGAGAGCCAACCTAGAACTAAGGAGAAAGTTCCTGACAGAACAATTAACCAGTGGAACAACTTGCCTCAGAAGTTGTGGGTGCTCCAACACTGGAAGTTTTTAAGAGATTGGACAACCATTTGTCTGAAATGGTATAGGGTCTCCTGCCTGAGCAGGGGGTTGGAGTAGAAGACTTCCAAGGTCCCTTCTAATTCTGCTGTTCTATTATTTATTTATTCTTTGCTCACATACAATTTGCAGTTCAGATCTTGGGGTTTTACTGGAAGTCACAGAAAGAACTATGTGGATTCAATTACTTCTTGGGTATATGCATTTGAAATGATTGGCCAATTTTATTTTTAAATAGAAACAATTACATGTATTTTTTCACCTCCATCTCCATAAATAGTTGTATTATGCTACTTGAAGGCTTAATTACCTGTTTTGACTTTTAATATCTTTTTTTAAAACTTGGGGAAAATACATCTTTATTGCTGAATTTAAATAGTCTGAACTCTGTGGGCCACGTGTAATGTATAGGTCAAGGTTTATTTTTCCTTGCTGGATGAGCTGAACAATCTCATAGTTCGTCCTGTTAGTCACATGGCTTTGGATTATATACAATTTACAGACTAGTTTCAAAGATTAGTTTATTCACAATGCAAGGAAATCAAGTCAGATTATGGAGCTCTGTTTCAAGGTATCTCTGTTTTGGTATGGTTTATATTTGCCTGAACTAATAAAAACATAGAAAACATAGAATAACAGTTGGAAGGTACCTTGGAGATCATCTAGTCCAATCCCTGCTCAAGCAGGAGACCCTATACCAGTGATGGCGAACCTTTTAGAGACTGCCAAACTGCAACCCAGAACCCACTTATGTATCATCGGGTGCTGGGTGGGTGTGACCCATTGGGTGGGTGTGGCCAATTGGGTGAACATGGCTGTGGTGGTAACGGCAGACAGGGTGGGACTAAAAAGTTCAACCAATCAAGTCCAACTTTGCGAGATCTTTTTTTTTCTGTGAGAAGTTGAAATTGATTGATTGATTGAACCTCTTTTTTTTGCACACGGTGGCGGAGGCCTAAAGCGAAAAGGTTTTATAAAACCCAGCTGAAGGCCTAGGACTGGGGCAACGGTGCGTGTGCCCACAGAGAGGGCTCTGCATGCCACCTGTGGCACGCGTGCCATAGGTTCGCCACCACGGCCCTATACCATTTCAGGCAAATGGTTGTCCAGTCTCTTCTTGAAAGACTCCAATTATGTGGCACCCACAACTTCTGAAGGCAAGCCATTCCACTGATTAATAACAACAACAACAATAATAATAATAAGTTGGAATGGACCTTGGAGGTCATCTAGTCCAACCTCCTGCTCAGGCAGGAAACCCTATACCATTTCAGACAAATGGCTGTCCAGTCTCTTCTTAAAAACTTCCAGTGGACAGGCCACTGAGCTCCCTTTAATGATGGTCCCACAGCATACCCAAACTATTTATCTGCTCCTTCAGAGGAGGAAAACTTCCTCCAGAAAAGAATGATCATGGTTTTGCCAGGCAAAACATCAAGGATAAAGATGCCAAGTGAATACATTCAAGATGGGGGCTGCCACCATGTGACAGTAGTGCTGCCCCTGTTTCACATATGTTGACACATAAAAAGAGGGCAGGGCCTTTAATCTCACAGCCAAAACACTACGGTGACACATACAAGTGGGCCAGAGCATAAATCTGCTAGCATGATTTTCTAGAATGACTCATTCAAATATAAACAGTACAAATACAGTCCCTTGGATTTTTTTTCCCCCTGCAATCTTTTGCTTGATGAAGAATAAACAAGACATTACAAAAAATATCTGGGGAATTCATAGGCTTGTATATTCTTGTAACATTTGGTTTTTTTAAAAAAGTAGCGGCTCCACCTCCTTCTCTTTTACAGAGATCTGCTGTATCTCTGCAGTAGTATCCCTTTTTGCTGGAAAAGTCTCGCTATGCTTAGGCAGCCTTATTGCTAGATAAGTGAATACAGAATTGAAGCCTCAGTAAGAGATCATCCTTGTTTATGTGTTCTTGAGATATGGATAATGTTCCATGACATCTAATGAAGAAGTGTTTAATTCACAAGTCTACCACTATATTAACAAGAAGGCAGTTCAATAAAAGATATCACTTTAATTGCCTTAACCTATTTTGCATCCCTGAATTTATAGCAACACAAATATCTAGGTCTATTGTGCTGTGAACTGATTCAAGCAGAACAGATCAGCTGGGGATTTCAGGCCTGACATAGCTGTTCCCTTGCTTGTGACAGGCTCTGAATGTGAATGTACTGTGAGGAGTGAGCCCGCTAGCTTGCCAAATGCACTAGGTAAATCCTATCAGGCTACAAGTTTCCCATTAACAAAGTGCCAGTAGTCCAGCAATGTAAAGAAGTAATGGGATAAATATGCTCTGCTTATGCACGGTGGTGCTGCAACATGGTCCTCTAGTGAAACCAGTAATTACATTCTTTCAAGGGCAAACAACTACAGTACACAATGCATTTATCCCCCGAGCTTTTTCATTTACCTCTTGGTATCTGCAAAGCCCCTGCTGATCACCTTCTTCTCCCTGTTAAACAATTGTTGACAGTATTTGCAACCAGAGAAATTATAAAGGACATTAGGCAGGGGTGTCCAACTCACAATGTCATGTGACGTGTCGTGATGTATTGCGACTTTTTTTCCATTGCCGGCAGTGGGGTGGGCACGGTTTTGCCATGACGCATCGGGCCCATGGGCCAGCAGTTTGACATCCCTGCATTAGAGCTTTCCAACATGTCCCTCTCTACTTTTCCACAGCTATTTAGTAAATATTTAGTAAAGGCAAAAACCTGCAGACTAAAACCTGCAGATTTCATGGAAAAGAAGCAGCAATTTTCACTAGCAAAATGGTAACAGGAGACAATTCCCATTTATTCCCTGACCTTCTAAACAACCTGATCAGATTTCTGTCTCTTTTGAACTTGATTCATAAATATGAATGCACAGACACATTCATACACATTTATACATTTGTTTACTGACAGTTGTTTATTGGAGATAATAGAAACTGTTCTATTTATTATAAATATTTTTATCAGTACCAAATATGTGATGCAATTTCACATACATCTATTTAGCAAGGCTGACTGCCAGATAAGTATGCAGGCATTGCAGGTTTTAACTATAGGTTGGCAAACTTTGGGGAATGAATGGCTTCTCCATGTAAATTATGTTCAGTGGTCCTCATTCACTAATGTCATCATGAAGCTTGGCTGATTGTAGCCTCATAAAGTAAATCAACTAATGAATCTGAATGGTGGCATCAGCCATGAGAAAAAGAGAGGATAGCAACTCACAAGAAATAATCCTTAGAACACAGCAGCCCAGGACCCAATTAAAAAAATGACAAAGAGTTGCACTATACCAGTGGTGGCGGACCTATAGCATGCGTGCCAGAGGCGGAACTCAGACCCCTCTCTATGAGCACATGCACCATGCCCTGGAAATGGCAACCATCCCTCTTCAACCAGCCGCCCATTAACTCACCGAGGTCCCACGTGGCTGGATGCATTCCAGCATGGCTGGTTTCCCTCCCCCCCCCGTTCCATCCCTCCTGGCCTTGCATGCTCTCCTTTTCCCAGGCACGACCCACTGCATCGCCTCCTCAGCTGTCAGCTGGCCGTCTAGCTCAGAGGTGGCGGGCTGAACTGATGGCGATGGGCTGCAGAGCCCCAGAGTGCACTGGTCAAAGGGCTGGCAGGCTGTGGCTGCTGATGGACACTGTTGGCCCCCATGTGCTCGCTGGTCTCTGTGTGCGGGGGCCGATGGTGTCAGACAGCAGCCACCCTGGCCTCGCCTTCCCCTGCAACAATGGCACCCCCAACCTACCTTGCCTTGCCTCACCCCTCAGGATGAGCCTCCTGCCCACCGCCCCACCTGCCAGAGACACCCTGGACCTCCCCCAATCCTGCCTGGTCCACAGATGTCCCTCCCCACGAGCAACATCGAGGTGACCTTGGCCACATCCACTGTCTGCCATGACCACAACCACGCCCACCCAGTGGGCCGCACCCACCTGGCACCCAGTGATAAGTGGGTTTTGGGTTGCAGTTTGGGCACTTGGTCTCTAAAAGTTTCACCATCACTGCATTATACTCTCATAGGGTAAATGTCCATCCCAGTGAAATAACTATTTCCATTACCCAGATTATTATTATTATGGACTATTTTGTGAAATCCTAATTCTGTAGCTTGAAATATTTGTATGGCTGTCATGCCCCATGATTTACAAAATTATAATTATAATTAAAAAAATCTATCTATCATCTATCTATCTATCTATCTATCTATCTATCTATCTATCTATCTATCTATCTATCTATCTATCTATCTATCCATCCATCCATCCATCCATCCATCCATCCATCCATCCATCCATCCATCCATCCATCCATCCACACACATACAAAGTATGCTGTGGCTTAAACAAAGCATTAGGTCCAAACACTATCTACAAGGAGTCATGGCTGCATCAGGGTTTAATTTTAAATGGGCAAAGTAGGCTGCCTAGTCTAACATACTCCTAGATCTCTGCCTCTGGGATGGGAAAATTCCACTGAGCGTCTTTCTGTCTCTCTCTCTCTCTCTCTCTTTGTGTGTCTGTGTCTGTCTGTCTATTTGTCTTTCTGTCTCTCTCCCTCCCTCTCCCTCCCTCCCTCCCTCCCTCCCTCCCTCCCTCCCTCCCTCCCTCCCTCCCTCTCTCTCTCTCTCTCTCTCTCTCTCTCTCTCTCTCTCTGTGTGTGTGTGTGTCTGTTTCTGTCTCTCCCTCTCCCTCTCCCCACATGAAATGGGGAGATGCCATTTCATGTAAATTCAGGAAGCTTCCAGGCACTGCACCTCAGAGAAAAGTGAGGAACATCATGAAGCACTCAAAACATTTGCATATGTACATCTAAATGGAAGTATGGCTTGGCATACTTGTAAGTAAGAGATAGAAAATGATATACTGTATATGGATAAGAATGGTCGCTCTATCAACTATTCAGCCAGAAGCTTTTGCTTTGAAGAGATAATTGACTTCAGGAATTGTTAACAGGAAGCCGCATGCTACTGGGCAACCAAGTTTAGAGAAGTTATGTATCAACCTATTGGGGTTATTTGAGCATGCAAACACATGCTCACCTGCTTCATCCTTAGCTTTTTTCTTCTCCCCCATTGCTGTAGTTGTTTCTTTTTCCTTCTCCAATTGTTAATCATTTAACCTCCACTTTGGAAAAATGCCTTCCATTGTCTCTAGGAAGAATGTATACAGCTACATGTCATTATAAGGTCATGGTAGTGACCTGGCCTACACAGAAGCACAGAACTGGGGGATTCTCTGGTGTGATGAAAAGCATAACAGTCAATACAACCATGAGATGAGCTTCACTGCTGGTGAATGCATCTGTGCAGTTCTCTTGGCAGCAACATAGAAATGGTTTGCCTTCTTGGATTATGTTTTCTTGACTTCCTAGTTGAACTAACAGCTCTGAAATTCCCAGGTGATCTACATTTAAGCAATAACCTTGTTTAATTTCTGAAATCAGGCAAGGTTGGTTATGTACGTCTTTATTAATTTCAGTTGATATTCCATCCTTTCATGCTTCAAAATTCAACGTTATCTAACAGGCAAAATTAAATCAAAATTTAAAATTAAGTCTTTTGCATTTAAATAATAATACTTGAATATCTCATTGCCATGTCATATTCAGTATGTTCAAGGCAGAGCTGCTTATATTTCTAAACCTTTCTCTCCTCATTTTCCATTATATTAACAATGCTATCTATAGCAACATTTCTCATTCTTGCCCACTTTAAGACATGTGGACATCAACTCCCAGAATTATCCAGTCAGCCATGCTGGCTGGTGACTTCTGGGAACTGAAGTCTACATCTTAAATTTTCTAAGGTTGAGAAACACTCCTGTATAGGTTTGTTGATCATCTTTCATTCTTTCCCTCCTTTACCTTCTAATACTAATTGATTCAAGGAGTAGTGGTTCAGCAGCCTTTTTTATGTTTTCTGATTTCACCCCCCTCACGCCCCCTCCCCAAATGCTGGCATGTAAAGGAGCTGTACACTGAGCTCTGTTGAAATAGTCTAGAATAGACCCAAAGATGCTTTTTCAAAAGGCAACTGGACTTTGTTTTTCCTTGAAGACATTTCACTTAAAGGAAATGAATTGAACTAGAGAAACTTCTTGGATGAGAAATGAAATGTCTTTAAGGGAAAAACAAAGTCCAGTTGCCTTTTGAAAAGGCACCCTTGGGGCAACCATGACCTGGATGACTGAGAATTTCCATAGACAAAGTCTAGAATAGAGTTTTCCATTACTAGAACAGCAAGAAAGGAGCACAGTAGTTCCTGCATCCTAAGACAATTATAGAAACATTGGTCCATCAGTACAGCAGCTTTTGTTCTGGGGTGTTGCTGGGATGATATTACCTCTCTGATGATTTCAGTCAAGCACAATTTAAGAGATCTGGCATTACACCTTCTGATAGGTCAATTTCAGTTCACATAAGCTCCAAAAGGTCTCATTAGCATCTCCCCCATTTACCAATATGCATACAAGTAATTGCCTTCACCCTTGGAATTTAGTGTTAAATGACTCATCATTATCATATTAATGCAGTCAGGAGCTGGGGATGAAGTGGAGATATCTGCTGGAACTTAGAAGAAAACCTTGAAAGTAAATATATTTTCTGGGAATTGGACACAGCCTCAAATGAATTCTTAGGGACTGTGACTATCTGGTCTTGTTCTGCTTATTTTAAGTCCAGGTTTTGGCTTTGGGGATTCTGAATAACATGGCATGACATCTGTGCTTTGCTCTGCATGGTGGAGAAGAATGATCTGCTGTCACTGGCATTGCTGGAGGTAGAACAATTTTTGTCCAATTAAATGTATTCTTATAGAATTAAGAATAGGATAATAACCATATATTTGGTTCTTGTGCCATTTTAAAGTGTTAATAAAGCATAATCACTGTTTCCATGATAATTTCCAAACAAACCATGTGTAGTTGAGATCTCACAGCAAACTGAACCACAAATGACATAGTCCTATTTCAAGTTCATAGAGCAAGTTTTGTAAAACCAGACAGCCATAATGTCTCAACAAAACCAAATTAAATCTTCCAATTTCTAGTGGGGCCTTTTCCTCAAGGTTATGTGATATCAGCCATGCTAGATTCCCCCCCCCCGCTTTTCCTAACTTGATTACTGTAGCAGGATGAATGTCATCAAATGAACTGAGGTTTTTTAGAAACCTTGGTTCAATGTTTTAAACATTGGCTAAACTTTACAATGCTCCAAAATTTGGACTGACATGTAGACATGCTTTGCTTATGCTGTTACACTTGTTCTGCTCAAGGAAATAGATCAATCAGGGATGGAGTGGTGTTTATTTGGATCTGTATGCTTCTTGATTTTTTGAGTAGACAACTGATATCACCTCTAGTGATGGATTTGCCACAAGAATGCTGTATTTTGTTTAGATAATCTATTGCCTTAGCCAGAGCACAAATTATGTTTTAGTAGAAAGACACCATAACATCTCCGATCTATTTATGCAGTGGTTTTCTAGACATTTTGTTCTGGGAATTCATAAGTAGCATTCATTCTAAGTTAGCCATTACTATGTCGCACTGAAATGGACAGAATTCAAGTTAGTCATAAGGACTAATCACAATACTGATTTCAACGGTGCTTCTCACAAATAACTTCATTTGATGGCAACCACATAAGAAGCAATCAAAACAATTTTTTTAAACAACACTTTTTTAAAAATCAGAATTGGATAGTAATAACACCTCTAGTAATTTGAGCAGCTTGACTGGTTAAATTAAAATTGCTTTTTCAATTATATTAATCTTTTTCATGAGTCATACTGTTTCTATCTTGCAGGTGTAAGTAAAGGAAGGTCAATTATGATCATGTGGAAATCAGCACATCAGAGACTTCATATTTGCAAAAAGCTAATTCTTTGTCAATTTCCTTACTTTGATTCTCATTCCACATGTTTTGCATATGAGAAAAATATGTATTCAGCAAATTCAATTAAGGCAAATATGTTCAGTACAAGTGGTAATACAGACAGTGTGCTAGAAAAGAAATAAACAAGCCTCTCCATTTAAGAGCAGAGTTTGTCAATTTCCAATCCTTCATTATTTTAATTGGTCCAGGATTGCTCAAGTTAGGAATATTATAATTTGACATACAGTATAGATCCTTGTCCAACTGGATCAAGCACACAAGATAAAGCCTTGCAATAAAAGCTCCACCTCTGAAAAGCATATGACCAGCAGAGCTCAAACAACAGAGGAGGAAAAGAAAAATAAATCTTTTTTTTAATTAAACCATTGCACAGTTGAGAAAGGCTTGAAAAATTCTTCTAGAATGCTGTGGTTTCAGATGAACAGAGACCGTTTGTTTTTTTGCATTTGTAAAATATCCATATAATGCATTTTTTCCTATTTTGGGAACAACTTTTCTCATCAAGATTTCCTGATGTAATGCATTGCAACAGCAATTGTGTCATCTCTTTCAATTTTTTAACTGTGTCATAAAACAGAAACATATGTGGGTTTTTTTTAGAAAAAAAGAAATGGTACTTGTGTGATCATTTGACATTCTGTGTTCATTGTTAGACAGTTTCAGAAATTTTTCAGTCTAGTTTGGAAAACATTCTGTACTGAGAAAATAAGATTTGTATGCTGTCCAGTGAAGGAAGGGTTTAAAGGCAACTTGTATAATGGTAATATTCACCACAAATCCTTTCCACTTCAACTCTAGAAAAATGAAATAATTTCTTTCAAAGCTTTTTCTTCTGTGTACATACGGAAGGGGGGGGAGGGAATGACAACTTTCAGAATTAAGTTCTCAGTGTCGGTGAAGACTCTATCTTTATCATGCTTGACAGCCTAACACCAAATATGTTCATGGCAATTTCCTTGCAGAGAATACAGACTTTATTTTTAAACAATAAAATAACATCAATGTATATAACAAGACAGTAATAACTACCTGAATTTATGCAGATTAATACACTCAGAAATAGTTAACAGTGGGAAGTCAGACATATAATACATTTGTATATGAGGGATTGCCTTGCTTTGGTTACATTACCTGAAACGTTTTGTCCCTCAAGAGAGATATGGCTTAGAATCCTATCTATTAGCAAAAGCCATCTGGTAGGTCAAGGAAAAGAGCATTTTTTTTCTGTTGTGGCACCAACCCTTTGGAATGTCATCTTCCTGGAGATCAAGTTGCAATCCCCATGGCCTTTTGTAAGTTGGGGATCCAGTTGTGATGGGAAGTATGATAGTTATGTTGAGTGAGGGGTCCTTGGTGTTCTCTGAGTTTGCTTGTTTTCTTGCAGACATTTTCCTCTCTTGATTTATTTAGAACAATTAACCAGTGGAACAACCTGCCTCCAGAAGCAGTGAATGCTCCAACACTGGAAGTTTTTAAGAAGAAACTGGACAGCCATTTGTCCAAAATGGTATAGGGTTTCCTGCCTGAGCAGGGGGTTGGACTAGATGACCTCCAAGGTCCCTTCCAAGTTTATCATTATTATTACTATTATTGCTCAAACTAGGTGCTAGCACTGATGATGTTACCTAATTTGGGTAATGAAACATCTGCAAGAAAACAAGCAACCTCAAAGAGCACCAAGGATCCCTTATGTCAACCCTGAGCTACAAATATTCTCCTTTATTATTTATATTGAATGTTGTTGATTGGCTTTTATACCTTGGCTGCAAAGTATGTTATATAGCTTTTAATGTGGTTTTACATGGTATCCTATTTTTTGTATTGCTGTTAATTATGATAAACTGTCCATAGTCATGTATTTGAAATGGATGTCTATATAAATCAAATGAATGAATGAATGAATTTTATAGTTTTTGTGAGAACCCTCTCTTTCAGAACCCTTTCAACCCTTGTCCTATGACAGATAAATTCTTTTCCAGGACTCCAGTCCATAAACATTTTCTGAATGAAGATGATGCTACAATGCAAGCTGTTATAACACACCCTGTGCTTTTGTTTCTGGTCTACCAAGAGTTGCTTCCTGCTACTGTAAGCTGTCACAAATGACAGAGGAAGGGGATGAGAAATGTAATGAAAAAAAATGAAACAAAGAAATATACAATCACCTAGGTTCAGAAATATATAAAAGAACACAGAAGAGTTTTTAAACAGTTTTAAAATAAATTTCATATCATAAAGTAGCAGCAATTGGTATTCTCGGATAAAGATTTGACCATGTCACACATTTCTTTATTCTTGGATAAAGATTTGACCATGTCATGCATTTCTTTAAAGTAACAAATGTGCATGACATTTCAATGAAAGCTCGGTCCCTTACATACTTGCAATGCAAGAACAAAAGCCTCCAAACTTGCATGATGGTGCCACAATGCATCTTTCATCATTTGCCCCCTTGCAAATGCCCATGACATATGCATACTTCTTCATTGCTTCATTTCATGGAGCAATTTAAATAACATAAAAAGAAATCAAACCTTTTGGGGTTTGGGGATTCTCAGTAATGACAAACTGGGATAAGAGTTGACTTTGGTCCCTAATTCAAATATAACTTTTTCAACTGCATTCTGTGCAAAATTAAGAACCTTTGCAACACATTTTATAGTTTCAAAGCAATATCATGCCTTTTACATAACCAGTATAAGTTTTTCTTTCTCACTTTTTACTGGAGGCTTGTTGGAAAAAGATGCTGTGATGACAGAAACAGTACAAAGACTTTTGTAAGGCAGAGTCCTTTCTTGAAATAAGCACCACTTTACAGGCTGGGTTGTCGTTCCCTCTTCCACGAAGTATAAGTTTTTCTCGTGGATTGCCTTGAATGAAATTACCCTTCTCTTTATGTGCCTGCTAATGTCATTGACCTGGCTTTTCTTTACCTGCCTTTTCTGTAAAAAGAATAGTTCCTTGTTCTAAGGAACAAAATGATGAGCTTACTTCAAAGTTGGAACACTTCCCATCATTGGATGATCTTAAAACTTATCCACATTTCCTAGTTGCCCCATCTCCAAAACAGGTAACCATGTCTGGAGGACAGAAATGGACAACATCAAGCTCTGTTAATCCCCTACTTTTTGTCAAAGTGACTTCAGTGCAAGTTTACTGCTTCAGTTTCAGAATACAGTTTTCTATGATATGTCATTTTGATGCTCCTGTCCATGTGAAGTTGCATATTTCACACCACTGAAGAAGACTAAACTCAACAGTTCACTGGCTACTTTGTCAAATGCAAGAATGTCCTTTCAACTGAATGAATGTTCACCATAGTGTCTAATACTTTTTAGAGCTACCCTTGCCATGAATGCGGAACCAGTACAATCCTGCCTTGTAAAGAGCAAGTACTGTCAGCAACTTAAAAATTGCTCCCATTTCTTTCTCTGTGCTTCTTCTTTTTTGAAATCCAGCATTGCACTTACCATTTTTCCAGCCATCTAAATTGAAGGATTTTACTAATGCTCCCAAACAAATAAAAGCACTACAGAATTCATGGTAAAGGACATTTGGAATCAATAGGATACTAAAATACGAGAGCAATTTGGAAATAAACCTCTGTTTGGTTATCAATGACAGACACTTGCAGATGCAGAACTTTTATTACACACATTAGAAAGCTACAACATTATATTACTTTTTGACATAATCGCCATTCAAATTGAGACACTTGTCATAACATCTTACAAGGTTTGAAATACCTTAGTAGTAGTCACTCAGTGCCAAATTTGGGCTATGGGGCAGTGATCAAAAACATCCCAATGGAACTGCTTCAAAAGTTCTTGGATGCATCTACCAGTGTGCGGGCAAGCATTATCCTGAACCAACACCACACTGGAAGTGGTGCCATAGAAAATCCTGCCAAATGTGAAGATGCCAAAGGAGCACTGCAAGTGAAGTGCATGGAGCATGGTTCGACCATCAATTCAGAAGTCTGTTGTGAAACGTTACGAAAAGTCAGATGAGCCATCCATAACAAGCGTCAGGGCATGCTGACTTCCGGTGTGGTGTTGGTTCATAATAATGCTCACCCACACACCGCTAGACGCACCCAAGAACTTTCGAAGCAGTTCCGTTGGGATGTTTTTGATCACTGCCCCATAGCCCAGATTTGGTGCCGAGCGACTACTACTAAGGAATTTCAAACCTTGTAAGACGTTATGACAAGTGCCTCAATTTGAATGGCGATTATGTCAAAAAGTAATGTAATGTTGTAGTTTTCTAATATGTATAATAAAAGTTCTGTATCTGTGAGTGTCTGTCATTGATAACCAAATGGAGGTTTATTTCTGAATTGCCCTCGTAGAATATTTTTAAAACTGCTCATTTGTGTGTGTGCATGTACACTTTAACTGTGTACATATAATTTTAATTCTATAAGTGTTAATGCATATCTCTGTGTACGTATGTCTATGTATGTTGTGTCTGTGTAAAAACATGTGCATATCTGTTAAAACCCTTCCACAGGAAAATGAAAACTGGAAGGAGAACTGACCAAAAGGGAGCAGTGGTAGCCTGCCATCCAGATTGAATACCCTACAAGCTGCTGTCAAAATATGTCAATCCAGGCAATATTTTCTTAAAATCAAGTTGGCATGAGCACTAGATGAAACAGCTTAAACAAAAAGTGCAGATCTGTTTTTAGATCCTATAAGTATGTATATGCTGCATTTTTTTATATGTGGTAGATCAATATTTGATTATCTTACATAACTAACATAATGACTGTGGTTTATTGACTAAACCACATTTAGGTTATAGATTTCCTAAACTAATGCTGAACAAACCACATTATGACTTAGTGTGATGCGTGCATTCAGTTATGGAATTCTGTACAGAAATAAATGGCAATTGCATTAGGTTTATGTATCAGATACTCTCCCACCTCCTCTCCCCCTCCCATTTTTGATGTGACATTCAGTGACTTTCAAAAATAAGGCAAATGACATTAGCCACTGATTGACTTGAGTGTTCTGCTTTTGCTTTTCCTAAACGAAATAATACGTTTCTGTATAGATGAGGCAAGTGTGGTCATTCATCAAAACTAACACAGACTGTGGGTTGTACATATCGACCTATTGGGGGCATAATAAATGCTAATTTTGCCTGATTCCAAAGATAGAAAGCCTTTTCCAGCAGATGGTGGGCTGCTTCAAGTTGGGAGTGAAAGTTATGTACGTTTGTAAAGTACCAAGCCTAGCAATTTAAATGTTCCTTCAGTTTGTTTTCTACTTAGTTCAAAAGCATCCATCATCTGCTGAAGATTGCATATGTAGTCATCAAAAATTGAGTTGAAAATGCTGTTCAAATGGTCAGCTTGTCAAGTACAAATGCCCCCCCCCAATTGTTTAATCTGGACAGGCTTGTCCTTTTGTTAACTAATTCATAATGGAGTACTAGAATTAAGGCTGGCCATCATTTCAGTTGTGTGTTGTAATGAATTAACTGCAGCAAAATGAAGCCTTTGCGTTGCTCAGAAGCAGCCACAGAGCTGCTCTCTTATGTTTACAAAAGGCGAGTTGCCAAAAGCGAACTGTTTCTAAAGCTTTCCAGTTAATTCTACATTTCACATCATAGCAGATATAGTCCTTCTGGTCTTGGTTGTCACTGCTGCCAAATCCAATTGATTCATCTCTGTCTTGCTTTTTTCAACAGATGCCAGATTGTTGCCCTCTTTTTGTGATTCTTTATTTCCATTTTAAATGAGAGTTGGGATTGTGCTAAGAGCCCATCATTTTATTCACCAGCAAAATAAAACTGACAAACTAAGAGGTAAATTGCTGATCAGGGAAGAATTAAAAATGGGATTTCCTACTTAACTTTCTTTCTCTTTCAGCACCTGAAAATAGGTGGGGATCTCAGATCAATATACAGTATCCATTATAGAGATAGATAGATAGATAGATAGATAGATAGATAGATAGATAGATAGATAGATAGATAGATAGATAGATAGATAGATAGATAGATAGATAGAAGATTTTGGGAACTTGCATGTTGTTCCACTGCAAAGCAATGCTTAGATGGAGATGGACAACTGTAGCATGTGATTCTAGAAGTGTCTCAGATTCTGTTGACAATTCATCTTTGCCAGCTTTGGTTTTATTGGATGTGTTGGTTGCTTCTGGTTTTAAGCACAATGCCCTTCACTGCTTAAGCACAGTGCTTTTATGCATTGGAGATTGGGTTTTCAAATTTTATAATTTTCTCTAGAAATGTCAATAAAATAATGGTGCATGATAATTAATATAACATGGATGTGACAAAGCTTCTGAATCTTTTCCAGATGTTTATTAAACCTTCAAAAAGAGCTGTTGGTTTCCTATTATCCTATCCAACTTCTGTCCTCATTCCAGTTCCCATTTACATGCCTTCTGTTATTCCCTACACTTGTAGGTATAAATTAAGTCCCTCATCATGTTACTTTCTTGTTAGCAACACATTTTCTTCCCATTTGCCTCATGTTCTTTTGCAATTTTGAATGGCCTTGGATATTCCTTTCCAGAAGCTTGTTTGGGTCTAATAACCCATGGCCTTACCCTGGACAGCTAAACTTGGAAATTCTAAAGGGATTATTCTTGCAATAGTTTTAGAGGAACAATCTATGTGGAAGTGGAGATTTTGCTGTTCTCTGTATTACTGCTTTTTTTTCCTCTCACTATTTTTTTCTAATGAAACAGGTCCTGCTTCTTTTTGAAATAATATGTATTTGCTAGAGGTAAAGCTAGGGAGAGTGTTTGGACCATAAGTAAAGAGGATCTGTGTTTTATACAGATAATCCTTGTCTTACAACAGTTTGTTTAGTGACCATTTGAAGTTACAACGACACTGAAAAAAGTGAATTATGACCATTTTTCACAGTTACAACCAGTGGTGGGATTCAGCCAGTTCACACCAGTTCCGCAAAACCGGGAGCTAATTTTTTGTTGCCCAGGCCAGAATGGACTTCCGGAAGTGGCATCCACACAGAGAACCAGTTGTTCACATATTTGAATCCCACCACTGGTTCCAACTGTTGCATTATCCTTGAGGTCACATGATCAAAATTCAGACACTTAGCAATTGACTCATATTTATGAGGGTTGCAATCTCATGGGGGGTCATGTGATCCCCTTTCGCGAGTTTCCGATAAGCAAAGTCAATGGAAAAGCCAGATTCACTTAACAACCATGTTACTAAATGTCTATGGAGATTCTCCTCATCCAGGTCATGGTTGTCCCAAAGGTGCTTTTTCAAGAGGCAACTGACTTTCTTGTTTTTCTTTCTTTCTTTTCTTTTCTTTTCTTTTCTTTTCTTTTCTTTTCTTTTCTTTTCTTTTCTTTTCTTTTCTTTTCTTTTCTTTTCTTTTCTTTTCTTTTCTTTTCTTTTCTTTTCTTTTCTTTTCTTTTCTTTCAAAGAAAAAACAAAGTCCAGTGCCTCTTGAAAAAGCACCATTGGGACAACCATGTTACTAACTTAAGAACTGCAATGATTCTCTTAACAACTGTGGAAAGAAAAGCCATAAAATGGGACAAAACTCACTTACCATTTCTATAACTGATACACACTTTGCTGAAGAACATTGAATTAATGATTGCTAAGTCTAATCAAGCAATGTTGGATGATGCAATTATGTCATAATGGGAGAAGACTTGTAAGGGAATTGGGATCATTTCTCCAATCTATCCTGGGCATGGTGCACCTTAATGTAATTTTCAGTCTTGGATCCAGAAAAACATAGCATGTAATGCTGCCAGTACAAACTTTACATAGTCCAGATAGAAGAAGCAGGGAAAATTGAGGCACCTCAATATTTTGAATGTCTTTCCACGTGCTGTCACTTGGAAACGTTAGCTTTTGTATGCTGAATCATAACACCAATGCATCATTGCAAAGCAATTTTTGAATGATACGATATACAAAGCTCCCAAATCTAAATGTAGTTCTGACCTTGAATGATCTTGAATACCATACAATATTTGCTGTAGATCTTGCCTTTTACAAACAAAAGCAGCTGTTAATTCAAACACCTTCAATTCCTTTTTTTTCCTTTGTAAAGACCAGACTTCTGAGATAATGGAAACTGTCATATTTAAAGCTGTGTTTTGCAACAGAAATGCTATGCATAATGGTTGATGATACAAATGTCACATATTTTCACTTTCCTCCCGGTTCCCTACAATTCTTCCTTCTATTCTTGACTTTCTATTTTTTTCCCCTGTCAATATATTCTATTCTCATTTCTATATATAAATCTTATGCACTGAGAAGATAGTATATAGTATACGACAGTGTGTAATCTTCTGTGAAAGCAAATGGAGGACAAGACCTGTGTGGAAAAGACTGCCAATTACTTAAAGAACATACACCCTGCAGTTGCATTAATGTAATGGCAAAGAATGACTTCAGAAGCATTTGCTCTGCTCCGTTCAGTGCAACAATTAATGTTGCCAAGTTGACTTCTATGTGGGCTTCTCATCTCTGGGAGGCAGGCTGGTTTGGACCATTAACCTTCTGGGTGTCAAGGTGTTCTGGCACTCACATTCAGCTTAATTAGTCTCTAAGGTAATATCACAAAAGTCCCACTGCACAAAGGAAGATGTGTAGGCATCATTGATTCATAAATGGAATAGCTCTAAATTGTGCTGCCATGCTTCAGGGTGATAGAGAGAGAATGGGTTTTTTTATCTCCTTTTATACAGAGACTTGTGGCATACTGTGATTCAATCAGATCAAGAATACATTGCTTTTACTCTTAAGAGGCATGATCTGGATGAGCTATTTTCATGCCTGTGTTGATGCAATGGTGTTAGAAAAACACAGAGATACAGAATGGCATGTCACTCTTTGCAAAATGAATTTGAAGGCAACTTATGAAAGGAGAGAAAAACAATGGAAAAAAGATAAGTGTACATTAGGGTAAAACAACAACAACAACAACAACCCAACAGTACAAGAGCTTGACAGAATACTCTGAATCCTAAAACAGATTAGAGTAATTTGGTACAGGTTCTTAAGAATGTGAAGTAAAATGCATGGCTCTAAATTACCTTGTTTTGATTAGAAACCCTCCACGAGGCTCCAGTTGCAATATTAGTCCCAGATTTTTTACTGCAAAAGCAGTGCAGGAAGGAAAAGTAGGAAAAATGGAAGGAATTAAGGGAATTAGTGAATGACAGGTCAGTCATCCCGAGTGCAGTATCTTGGATGAGTGGAGATCCAAGACTCTTTGGATATCGATTAGGCCATAAGGATTGGCTTGAGAGATTGTGGAAAGGCAAGTCGAGGACAAGACATGTTAAAAAAAATGCAAGCTTAGAAGGTTATTGGAAATTCTGGAAGTATTCTGACCAAGTAGGTCACCAAAATATACAAATGTTTATATATGTTCTAACCGCATTGAAAATATCTTCACACAAAGCATTACTGCATGGGAGAAGTTTCAACAAAAAATATAAACAAGTCTGACTTCTGAATATGTTCCTTGGTCATGTCAATACACTACCTAGCAATTTTGTTCACCAGTATGGATGTAAGAATTCTGATTGCATCTGAATTGGCAATTCAGTTAGGAAGTCTTTTGCAAGACCAAATCCACTTTTTCCCCTGCTTTTTTCTTTGATCGAGCTCCCATGGTTTCCAGATTTGTATTTGTACTGCCTGTTGGTTCTTTTCTTGTTGTCCTATACGTTTAATAGTAGCTCTCGTCTGCCTTTGATCTTTAGGCTTTTCTGCTTCCAGGGTTTTAAGTCACGTGCAGTCACTTCCAGAGAAGCTCCTTTATCTTCTCCTGATGCTGCAGCGGTCTGTGTCTCCGGGGATTGTGATAGTTGTTTTAAGTCCATTCCTCTTTCTTGTGGCCAATCTATATTTTTTGGTGATGTGGGCGAGGGTCCCCCAGCCTTCAGCTCCTTTTCAAAAAATTCTTTTGCTTTCCAGACCGAGTTCAGGTGGTATCTTTTACCGTTATAAAATAATGATATTCCAGCTGGGACCTCCCACCGATATTGTAGAGCATGTGATTTCAGTTCAGTGACCAAAAATGCGTAGTCTTTTCTTTCTCTTAACATCTTTGGGGGGATCTCCTTCAATATCGCCACATCTTGTCCATCTACGTTCAATTTCTTGTTATAGGATGTTGTAAGAATAAGATCTCGGAATCCCCTCATTACAAAATAGATAACCACATCTCTAGGTATATTTCTTTGTCTTGCGATACATGAGTTAACTCTGTGGATTCTGTCAATTTGCCAAGATAAATTTTTAACCTCATCTTCTAGAAATTTTTCCAAGGCTTCTTCAAAAATTCTTTTCAAATCTTTTTGCTTCTCATTTGGCACTTCTCTCAGTCCCCTGAACCTAATTGCTGTCATCATCTGGCGATATTGCATCATAAGTGAGTGGTCCTGCACTTCATTTTTCATCTCAGCAAGTTGTCCCTCTACTTGTTTCTCAACCTCATCCATCTTTTCTTCAACGCCCTCCCAGACCCCTTTAAAAGTTTCCAGAATATCTTCTCTCATTTTCTTATTGTGCGTTTGCATTGTTTCTTTGATTTGGTCTAAATCTTCAGTAACAGCTTTGCTTTGTTCCGCCATCTTCTTCTCCAATTCTTTGTTTTGTTCTTTCATCTTCTTCTCTAGTTCTTTGCCTTGTCTCTCCATCTTCTTATCCAGTTCCTCAATCTTCTTCTCCACTTCCTCCATCTTGCTCTCCAGTTTTTTCTCCAGTTTTTCCATCCTTTTCTCAGAATTGTCATTTATTACTTCTAGCTTCTTCTCTAGTTTTTCATACATTGCTGACAATGCAGCCTTTAAATCTTTCACCATATGTATTTCTGGAGAGGCTTGAGTAGACAGGGGGGCCTGGGATTCTGTAGATATGGTGGAAGATGGGGGGCAGGAGAGTTGTTCACTGGTATTTTAAGGGGCTGGGCTGGGGAGGATGCTGCCACCTTTGATGGAACTATTTTTGATTGTCTGGTGGCCATTCTACATTCAGTCCACTGTTAGCAAAGCTTCTTTATGCAGAGGAAAAATCCTTACACCTATATTGCCAAGATGTATCCTCTTTTGGTCTTCCTTAGGTATACTTTGTAAAGTTTTTAAGATGTGCGTCTAATCTGTCTTCTAGCGCTCGCTCTCGCTTCGCAATTTCACTTTCCACTTTCTCTTCCAGTCACTTTCTCTTTAAAGTGAAGGTGATCGCCATCTTGGATACATTTTGTGGATTGTGAAAGTAATTGATCAGAAGTAAAATATAGAAAATACTTGCATTTTAAGCTCCTGTGTTCAATCCGCCTGTCTCTGTGTCTCTTTTAAAAGTTTTTCTCGAGCGGAGGCTGGTCTCAGCGTCTTGTACCGTCTGCAGACAGCAGCAGCTCCGGGCTGGAGCTTTTGCGAGCGCCCGGGGAGCTCTCTTTCTTTCCCCCTGAAAGCTTTTTCAGGGGGTTTTCAGAGGAGCTCAACCCCCACTTGCTGCTCTTCACCCCTTCTCCGACCGAGGAGGGGTTTTTTCCGCCGCGAAAAACAGCTGTTATTCGCTGTTTTCGTGGCTTTACAAGCCCCGGAGCTCAGAGCCTCTGGATGAGGCTGTATCAACGCTGAAGCAGCCACCGGAAGTCTGCATGCTTTTTTTTTTTTTTTTTACCTCTCACCACTCCACTGTTCTATAGAAACTTCAGAAATCATTGTTACTTCCCAATTATTATAGAAGCAATGCCTGAGACTGAACTCCAAAATTCTCTAGGCTAAGTCCTCAAAACATTTTGTTTTCTTCCATCGTCCCTTGCAATATTTTCTGCAACTGCATAGTGGGATATTAGTATATCCATAAAGTAGTGAACTAAGTGAACCTTGAGCTTCTTGAAAGATGACGAGTGCTGGGGAGAACATGTCACCTTTGTCAGAACTGCCATCTCTACTCAGTGAAAAGAGAGTAAATTGCCAGGATTTCTCAGGGATGGGATCTAGGCTCTTTTTTCTCTAAAGCAGCAGACAAGGGGATTTGCTTTCCTATATCCAGAGGCAGATTTCTTACCTATTTCACCATCTAGACAATGGCTGCCTATCATTTCTACTGAAATGGTCACTCACAGGAAAGGGCGGATTATATGGGAGTAAAAAGTAATAAATAAAGCTAAATAGAAAACTGAAACAAATAATTTTGTTTTCATTGCTCCCTCCCTGGGTTCTGGATTGGACCAGGAGCTTATTAGCATTCAAGAGGTTTTGAAGTTTCTTTGAAGTTGAGTGGGTGTCTTATGCCTCACAGTATCTTCATAAATACTGACAAGTATATGCTTCACAAAAATATCCTTTCTTTTTCTGGCTGGTTTTATAAACCCTTTGCTTTGTGCAGAATGTGTGGAACTGAATGAGGTTTTCCCATAATTTTTCTTGATTTCTTTGGGACATGATGAAATAATCTGATTTTGGAATTCTGGAGTGCTCCCTTGCTGACTTGGATCATTGTGCTAAGCCCATGAACCTGTCTGCTTCTGCTACAATATTTCTGCTATATTTGCCAGGCTCTCCCACAAAGGGCTACTAAACTAGATAATAGTCCCTACATTAAAAAGGAATTTTCCAGGAGTGCTTTTTCAGGTGGGATGAGTCCCTCCCTCCCTTTCTCTGCTTGTCTATGTGGATGTCTCAGTCAGAAAAAAGCAAGATGGCGCATGCAATTTATAATACAAATCCAGCTCTATTTCTTTATTTATCATTTAATTTTCATCCTGCAGCACTCCAAGTGACCTTTAACATCGATAAATATATAGATAGTCCTCATGATTGTAATTGAGCCCAGAATTATGGTCGTAAGTCACAGCAATCATTAAGCAGGTCATCACATGACCACACCCAATTTTGGCGGGGGATTTTTAAGTTAAGTGAATGTAATGGTCATTAAATGAATCCATTGTACTGAATAGATGGTTTTTGCTGGAAACTGGAAGTAAATAACGAAATGGGATCACATAAATGAAGGGCCATTGGAACTTTGAAACTGGGTCATAAGTAGCTCTGGGGAGCTCTGGCATAACTTTGGTCGCTAAGCAGCTGGACATAAGTCAAAGACTACCTGTACAAAGGAGGAGAGCTTGCATTGCAAGATCACTTTTGTCAGCTTGCCTTTTTAACTCCTCTTCCCACATTTGAATGTTTCCAGGTTTTACTGTTAAGAAGGAAGAAACTACAGTATGTTCCACAGATTACAATGATTAGATTCACCAAGACTTAGGGTGAAAAATCAAAATTCCATATTATCATTTAGTGGGATGGATGGATAGAGGTAGGTCGGTAGGTCGGTAGGTAGGTAGGTAGAGACAGACAGACAGACAGACAGACCATTTTAAGGGAAAAAACAAATATTGAGATTTCTCAAGAATTGGCAAAATCTATTACTGGAAAATAGAGGATGCTGACTTGAATGATTTATCAGTGCCTATCAGATACTTCATATGGTATTTCTGTTACAAAGAGCATAATAACTTCCACTGCTTCCCCCAATATTTTTTTTAAAAAAGTGTTTTTGTAAGCATTGAGCATCCCAGGTTCAATATGCAATTATATTGTTCTCCAGATGTGTTGGGATTATAATTCCCAGAATTCTTGGGAAAATACCAGGCAGGGTACAATGGGGAATTGTTTGATTGGTTCTCAGCTCAAAATTTGAGCTCAGCTCTTTCTCCCACTCTACTACAGAAACATCAATTTGTTGAAATATATCCTTTTAACGTGTTGTAGAAAAACCATCAAAAGACTGTACTAGGGGAATTCGCTTTCTCCATTTCTCCAGGAAATTTTTTTTTTACAAAAATGATACCCTCACATTACAATTGATTCTCTCTTAAGTAGCCATATATTTTACTTGCTGTTCCCTGACAAATTGGTTTTAATATAGTACAAACCAATAACATAGGATCTGGACAAGTGTACAGTTGTCAGGTATTGTCATCATTCCTCATTAGTTATACCTCGTTTCAATTTCCATTGGTCTATATCTCTATATATCTGTTCATTCAAATAAGTTTAAACACATAGGATCACAGTCCTCCTTGGAGAAGCACACCAAAATTAACAGCACAAATGATTCAAATAGCAAATTGAAAAGTCACTGGGAGAAGACTATGGCTGAGAATTTCTGGCAGCATATTAAGACAAAACCAAGCAAACTCCATAATGACTTAATTAGAACTAAATGTGCTGGATTGCCAGTTCCATTAGATGGCGATGAAAAGATTAAAAAAAAAAAAGCTAGCTCTTATCTGCCCTCTCAGGATAATTTAGATTTTATGCTACTCAGATCTCATAGATCTCCTAGTATAACAGATATGTCAAATTGGCCATGGCGGTTTGTAAACTATGCTATATTAACATGAAACAAAATACCCAACAGGGAATGCTTTGCAGCCCTGCATTGTGGGAAGTTGAAAAGGTAGCTACCCAGGAGTTTAGCAGTTCTTTGTTTTCTGCTGAAAGTTGCATTACTGTATTCCTGCTTCTGTTGCGGAGGTCAGCATTGGGGCTAATTCCAGGAGAGTACAGCCACACTGCCATCTAAGGAGACACTTTTGGATAAAGGATATAGAACTGAGTAGTGAATCTACTAACCCTTCTAATGGCACTTCCCTATGATAAGATCCCAATGTTGTTGAAAAAGACTCGAGCTACTTGTACAAATCATAGTAGCTGCTTAACCTATTCCAGTGATTGGAGTCCTTGTATAAATTTTGCCGGGCTACTAGCCATGTATTAGCACCATTCCTCTGAGTAATATTTGCATAGATTTCTGAGACCAAACTCCACCACATTGCGCTGCCTTTTGCCTTTTCTCACCCATTTCTTCGTTTCTTTCAACATGACTGGTATAAAAAGAAGCCAGAAGGGATGTAGATCCCATGCCATATTGGGCATCAGTCAGTCTTTGGAGGCAGAGAATAAAAGAGAAAAACCTTAAGAGAGCTAAAGATCTGCTTGAAGAATGACCCAAATGCTCCAAGTCAGTGTTATTTGTAAGTTGAAAGAGTATTATTACCTGTCAAAGGAAATCAGATTACAGTTGGAAATGGAGGATCCTGGGGTCAGGTTTCAAAGGGACGAACACATTCCTAGACTTTCTAAAGACAGCTAGGTAGCAAGGTTTTGAAGTCCTAGACTGCTAGATAGATGCAATACAAAGCTGTCAAGCAAGTTTAAATTAATGACTTGAGATACTTGCAAAAAAGGGAGAAAATAATAAAAGACTTGACTTTGTACCCAGCAAGTATACAGTTTGCTGCCGCTTATAGAAATCATACGATTATAGTAAAACCCAGCCTTTCCATTTGTATGGTTTATTTTTACAGGTTCAAGTGCATTTCCATACATAAAACTTAGCTTGTCTTGAAGCCTCTCTCTATTTATTCTATTCACTACTTTTGCTACTTGCGTGAATTTCTGCTCAGTGGGAATACAAAAGAAAAAAAGGAAGAAAGGAATATCTAATGAAAATGAGCTATTTGGCTGATATAGATTTTAAAATGTAGTTTATCTGAAGAGCAGATGCCCATATTTCCAGTGGCCATAAATTACAGCAGCACAAACACTGATTTTGCATGGATGGCAGTCTTTTAAAAGCTTTGTGAATTTTTTTCCTCAAAGGGTGGAATTTAATGTGTACACATACTCCTCCTTTGGTACAGCGGCTCTTCACAGTTATGACAATCATGAAAAAGTAATTTTGTGACCAATCCTCATATTTATGACCTTTGCAGGTCTGCAAAGCAAAAGAAGACTGAAGTCAGACATTAAGCATAGTTGTGGTTTCACTTAGCGACTGCTTCAGTTAATGACTAAGTTGCCAGTCCCAACTGGTTGCTCAACGTGGACTACCTGTAGTAAAAAAATGAGAACCTAGATATGAGAAGACCATACCTAGTGGAGCAGTGAGAGATCTGTTAGGCCCCTTGTCTTTCAGCTTCTTGCAGTTCAATAGTACGTTATAATCAAAGAAATGCATGTTCACATTTTGATTCAAAGATTTTCCAATCTTTTCCTTTAACAAGAGACTAGATGGATTTCAAACAAGTAGCTGTAGCTGTGGCTATGGGTTCCTGATTTTGATTATAATCATCCACAGAGGGGAAAGATAAATCTAAATAAGGATGGGGCTTAACAGTCAAGTGACAGATTGTATTCCCACACCTAAAGGGCTCAGCAAAGAGGCCTCTTGGTTCTGGATTTTTGTTTTTAATTTTTATGTAAATTCTATAGTTATTAAACTGTGACACTTTTTCATGCGCCTCCCCCCATTTCCATTTGGGATAAACAGATTTTGTTTCTGTTATTTGCAGATGAATTACAAGATGCTAATCCATTAATTTATGTGGTAGGAGGACTATAAAGCTCTGTTACCCAAATCATCTAATTATTGAAGACTGTTTGCAAATTAAGGCCTGGTTCATCTACCTTTTGAGTTATGGATTTTGTGTGCTTAGTGGAAATGCAGTGGCTCAACCCTTTACTTTTTTATTTAGGCTTCAATACTGCCAAATAAGTAGCTAATTGAATTCTACAAGGGTTAAAAATAAAAAAAAATAGACAATCCAATACATGAATACTATACCCTACCAAAGACGACAATGTCATCCTATGAGGCAGGTTAAGTATCTCATTCTCAAGTGCTTTCCTAACACATGTAAGAGGTGAAACGGATAGACCATGAGAAAGCTTGTGTAAATATACAATGTGTAGTATATCCCCCACTTATGAAATTGGATGGAGAAGACCAGCTCTTCTTGATTTTATAGATTTAACCAGATATCTGAAGATGAGCTGCATTCATTTCTAGAGCAACATAGTGAAGTTAAGTATTGCACTGAGTACAGTTGGATCACTTGGATCAGGGGTGTCAAACTGCCGGCCTGTGGGCCGGACATGTCAGGAGGAAACTGCGCCCACTCATTGCTGGCAGTGGGGGAAAAGCTGTGATACGTCATGCAAGTTTGACATGTCTGATTTGGATGATTGAACTATTGGCTGAATGCATGGAGGTTGGGGACAGAAAAGAGTAAGATTAAAAGATGCCTCCAATCTTCTATAGTTGGAAGCCCCACACACATTGCTGAATATCTGAAGAAGATTTATATAGTAAAGGAAAAACCTCTGTATGAAGAACTATATATACATAGCTACAAGCTGCACTTCAGCTGCTATCATGAAATGACATGAACATGGATCCAATTAGACCTCAGAGTAACTAAGGTCACTCACTGGCTAAGATATAATTTGCTTTGGTCCATTTTGATTTAGTGGTTGTTGTGATTTGTAAACCATGGCTTATGATTTATTATGCTTTCTTTAATAGGTCATGTTGAGCAAAACATAGTATGATACCTAAATTTCATGATTAATCAATTTACCGTACAGTCCGTTCAAAGCTGAGAGACAACAAATAGTTCCAAACAGACAACAACATTCCCACAATCAACTTAATCCTTTTGGGCAACATACGAGATGACCCCACCCATTTCCTTAAGAAGGGAGCATCTGGAAGGATAATGGTCTGGCCTTGCCCCTAGCACTCCAGTGCTTTTCACTCAATCATACTCTTGTGAATTGCTGATGAATTGCAGGGTAATCTGAGAGAAAGGATTTCAGGTAGTCCTCTACTTACAACAGTTATTTAGTGATTGTTCAAAGATCAGTGAAAAAAGGGACTTATGGCCATTTTTCACACTTACGACCATTGCAGCATCCCCATGATCACCTGATCAAAATTTGGATGCTTGGCAATTGGCATGCGTTTATGACAGTTGCAGTGTTCCATTTTGCAACCTTCTGATAAGCAAAGTCAATGGGGAAGCCAGATTCATTTAACAACCGTGCTACTAACTTAGCAACTGCAGTGGTTCACTTAACAACTGTGGCAAGAAAAGTCGTAAAATGGGGCAAAATTCACTGAACAAATGGCTCGCTTGGCAACAAACATTTTGGACTCAATTGTGGTTGTAAGTCAAGGACTATCTGTACCGTATGTTTGGAGAAGATTGAGGTTCCCAGATCAAGGCAATAGCATCCAGCTTATTGTCAGAGTCACAGTGAAGGTACAGTTGTCCTATTGGTCTTGCTAATATATCTGTACTTGAGAGGTAAAGGAAGTTATTTATCTACAGAAAATCCCACATCTGTACTAAAATCTCCAAGTTGGGCTTGAAAAATCTTCCTTGAGACTTTGACAAGATAGACAAAGACTCTGATCTGGTATAAGGCAGCTTCCGGTGTTTCACAGAAGTGCTGTTTAGGTTAGGGATTTTGTTCACTGCATTCCTTTCTCCCAAGGACCTGAGCTGCAAAAATCCAGATGCTAGCTAGATGGCAGAAAAGGACTGGAGTTTTCTGTATTTGCAGATAATTCTCATCTTACAGCTATTTGTTTAGTGACCATTCAACATTACAACAGCATTGAAAAAAAGCGACTTATGACCGATTTTCACACTTACAACTGTTGCAGCATCCCCATGGTCATGTGATCAAAATTGGAGTGGCAACTGTTGCACTGTCAAATGGGATCATTTGATCACCACTTGTAACCTTCCCAGACAATATCTGACAAGCAACCTCAATGGGAGAAGTCAGATTCATTTAACGAGTGCACTAATTCGCTTAACAACAGGCAAAAAGATGATAAAATGAGGCGCAATTCACTCCACAACTGCCTCACTTAGCAATGGAAATGTTGGGCTCAACTGTAGTCTTAAGTCGAGAATGACCTGTGATTGCTGCAATGTGGGTGGTAGGGATTTTGTAGCCCAGATCTGATAGACAGACTCCTCCCTCCAAAATATAATTAGACACCTATCTTATTCTATAGAGCTGGACAAATCTTACAATCAATGACTTTATTTTCTGGATTATGGGGGGAGGGGGGAAAGGAACCTTTCCTCCTGAACATGCAACAGTATGGAAGGCTTTGTACAAATGGGTCACCCTCAGGACAGTCCACCTTTAGTTTATTACAAACAGGATGGAATGATCCAAGAGTTCTCTCTCTCCAATAATAGTAAAATTTGAGATCACCCAATGAAATTGTTTGGCAGATATATTTAGATTGGACATTTTTCATTCAAGACATAATTAATTGCAGTCTCACAGTATGATGCTGGCCACTAGCCTAGATGGCATTAAAGGAGATTAAACCAGTTCTCAGGGACTATTAGCTGTAAAACGTCTTTCTCTTTCTCTCTCTTTTTAAAAGAGACATTGTTTTTCTGAATAACACCACTTGAGAGAGGAACTCCGACTAGTCTGTTCCTTTCATCACATAGTCATTCCAGATTCATCCCTCTGACCCATGTTGCCGGGTTAGAGGCTTTTGTCCTGATCCAGTAGGGCACTTATATTAAATTGACTTCAGTCTCTTTCTTGCAAGGGATGAGGTGAGGCCTATTTCTCCTCATCTGTGAGCAAGAACTCTATTTACAAAAGTGACAGGAAACACGAAGCTGGGTCAAAAATTTAGTTCTGGCCTCTTCAAAGAGAAGAGCTCATGACCCAGAGGGAAAGAGGAAATCCCCCAGCTTATTGATAGGTCACATGCTTTGAATGCTGAAAGTTACAGTTTCAATGATTTGATTCACTTCAATGAAAGATGAGGTCACATGTTAAAACATAGATGGAAAATAAAAATGGATAAAGGGCTTTATCTTCAGTGTCCTAGGAGGACAATGCAAAGAATGTGGCAGGGGGATTAAGTTCTCAAACTGGCCCACAGTTTGCCTTCTATCCTCCATCCAATGACATTCAGATAAAGTTGGATTGAAATTTGCCCAGCCTTTATCTCACAGATTGCTTGAAAGAAATTATATATCACCATATGCTCACTTGCTTTTTCTCTCAAAGTCGTTTAGTGAAAAAGCCAGCATCTCAAATGTCTCCGTGGAAGTAACGGATCAAATGAATGCTAGTAGGGAATAACTAGAGAAAGTGCTTGATGGAATTTGATTCTGAATTCTTAAACATGCATCTCTCCTATTAATGAAAGCAGGTAACAATGTTTATAATGGCATGTAATCAAAGACACTTATGCCCTCAATAAGTATATTGTTCTCCATTGTTTTCTACAGCACTCAAAGTTTTATTCTACAATTTAACTATTATTTAATTTCATGGGAAAGTTTGAAGCAGAAAAATTCAGCAAAAATTCTCTTTCACAAGGCACATATAAGTAAGCTTCTCTGATAAAAGTAGCACTTGTTCCCGAAAATAAAATGTTTAATGACGTAGGTACTGTAATGTTAGAGTAGGAGATTTGTGTAGGGTGCACAATTAGGTTGAATCCTATGATGTTGATGTCACTCACTTCCAGTGGTTTCTATAGAGGTGGTCAAAATCTGCAAGATGATAGGTACAGTGTTGGGATCTATTACTATCACTATATATTGCTTTGGTAAGACCACACTTGGAATAGTGCATCCATTTCTGGTCACCACAATACAAAAAAGATGCTGAGATTCTAGAAAGAGTGCAAAAATGAGCAACAAGGAAGATTAGGGATCTGGAGGCTAAAACATATGGTGAATGTTGCAGGAACTGAGTATGTCTAGTCTTATAAAAAGAAGGCCTAGGGGTGACATGAAAACTTCCAATATTTGAAGAGTTGCCACAAAGAAGAGGGAGTCAACCTGTTCTCCAAAGCACCAGAAGGCAAGACAAGAAGTAATGGATGGAAACTTACCAAGGAGAAATCCAACCTAGATCTAAGGAGAAATTTGCTGACAGTGAGAACAATAAAGTACAAGTTGTGGGCGCTCTATCACTGGAGGTTTTTAAGAAGAGATTGTACAACCATTTGTCTGGAATGGCATAGGGTCTCCTACTTGAGCAGGAGGTTGGATTAGAAGACCTCCAAGGTCCCTTCCAACTATGTTTTTCTGTAATCTGTATTCTATAAGCAGTGGTTCTTTGTCCTTGTGGACACCCTGATTTCCTCCCATTGAAATATGAAGCAATCAATTATGTAACATGGGTCATGAGTTTAGCAATAACAGAAGAGTTGTAGATAGTAAGGAAACTCCCCAATCAATATCTCAGGATGCTCTAGAGTCTAGAGAGACCCCCTCCAGTTTACAGTGTCAAGTGCCTTTGGCAGATCAACAAAGACAGAGTAAAGTGGTTTGTTCTGCTCAATGTACTTTTCCTGAACTTGTCTGACAGCAAGTATCATGTCTGCTGTTCTCCATTCTAGCCAAAAGCTACACTATGCCTCTGGGAAGTTCCTTTCTGAGACAATGACAACGTTTAGGAGAAAGTAGACAAAGATCTTGCTTGCAATGGACAGCAGTGAGATATCCCTGTGGTTTCCAGAGTCTGACTTGCTTCCCTTATTTTTACAGAGAGCCATGTTGAGGGCATTGCAGAAGTCATCAAGCATCTTCTCTGTGAGCCAGAGGTCTTCCAAGAAACTTGGAAAGCCTGTAAGGTGTTTGGGTCTAGTGCTTTGTAGATCTCTGCAGGAATACCATCCTGCCCTCCTGCTTTGTTCTACTTCATCTGTGAGATTGTGTTGTTTTTTTATCTCATCAGTGCAGGGAATGTAATAAAATATGTGGTGGGATTCAGCTGGTTTGCACCAGTTCGGCAGAACTGATAGCTAATTTTTTGTTGCCCAAGCCCAGAACGGACTTCTGAAAGCGGCATCCACACAGAGAACCGATTGTTCACATATTTGAATCCCACCACTGAATGTATGGATAACCTTGGGGGAACGTGGGAAAGAGATGCTGCCTAGGGAACATTCAGACAAAAGCAATCACGAGAGTTAAAGAAAGAAACTTTAAAAAGACTGACTTAATTGATCAGACAATTAAAAATGGTGGTGGGAAGTTTGTACCTTCAGACCTGCAAGATTGTGTTAATATAGACTTCATATGTGTATTCTGCCTTTATTATTTCTACAAATAACTCAAGGCATGAACACATCTTCTTCCTCCTATTTTCCTCACAATCAAAACAACTCTGTGAGGTGGGTTGAGCTGAAAGAGAGTGACTGGTCCAAAGTCACCAGCTGGCTTTCATGGCTAAGGCCAGACTTGAATTCACAGTCTCCCACTTTCTAGTCTGATGCGTTAACTACCAGACCAATATAAACTAAAGTAAGTTTTGCTCATCTAGTTGTATTTCCTGTCTGATTTACCTGGGAGGGCTGACAGGGTGGCAAGCTTAGGACATCCAAGGAAATCCTAGGATACACAGCTGAAGAATCTGCTGTATGACATCAGGGTCAACTGTGAACAGCCTATAGAGTTGGTTGAAAGAGTGTTCATCCCCAGTGGCTTTTCAGTCTTCCTGGTCTTTGATCAGGCTTGATCCATCAGATGACAGCAAGGAGAAGCATCCTGATTTCAAAAGACCATAAACTGTCTTCATGGTACTGAAGACCTCCTTGGTGGCATGCATACCTGCATAATGTCCCACCTAATCAGCCTTTCTCTTGCAGTTCTGCCTTTACTTTGGACTGCAGGTTTTAAACTTGTCTTTCTTTGAGACAAATGATGGCTCATTCTACCAGCCTGCATACACCTTGTGTTTGACCTGGAGGGCTGATGAAATGGTCTTGTGGTTTTAATTTAACTAATGTTGTTGTGCTGAGGTTTTCAGCCCAGCTAAAGTTGTTGTAGTTTGTATGATGATATCTTTAAACTGCAACCACTTTTCAGAACAGGTTTCTACAAGCAGTACATTTCCAGAGAGTTTAATTAAATACATCTTGTAAGGACCTGCCTCAACTAGGTCTCCCAAGAAAGCAGAACTCTTGAAACAGGCATTGTCTCAAAAGGAACTTTTATCGGGAGTTAGTGACAGCTAGGAAGCAAAGCAAGGTCTGGGGGGAAAAAACCGCACAAGCAGTACATCAAAAGCAATATTGATGGGTCCCACTGTCCATTTAAATCTCGGCCAATCCACAGGTGGTATGTTGTTTTGGTAACTGGCTCCTTTGATGTGCTCCTCAAGGTCTCTCTTCTGGCTCCAAGAGCAAACCATCTTCCAGATAAGGATGATGGTATTCGGCTGCATTCCTTCCTCTGGGGGAAGGACAGTGTGGCAAAGCAAAGCATCCCTCCTCCCAATAGAATGTCAGGCCCCAAGAAATGAGTATAAAAGCAAGTAAGGGATAGATAGAAAAGTGATACATTTCTTTGGGGATCTGACACGTCTTGAAAATGTGTCCCAGGACTTGGCCTGGGTCTTGCAGCCTGCTGTCATTGAATGACGTTCTGATAGTCCTTGGTTGCTTACGGTGTAAAGGGGTTATTTGCAGGTTGAGGACCGACTGGACCATTCTGTGATTTGTCCAGGACTCAGTACCTCACAGGACCTATGTGAGGGTGATGTCTTTAAGGTTGTGCTGGCAAACTATGACATAGTGAAATAGATGCCAGTGTCTGCTCCTGAGATGCATCCAGATAGTTTTGTATTTGTTTGCAAGGCTGAACAACATTTTAGTGATGCACAAGTTGTGCCTGGCAAATTTGCTCAGAAGTTGCAGATTGTTACTGTTTCCCATCTCATGCTTCCGAAGGACTCTCTGTCCCATTGTCACTTTCTATTTCCACCCTGGTGATGAAGTTGCTTAGAATGATGAGCTTATTGCTGATGATGTTTTTTTTTTTAATAATCTGGTCTAGGTTCTTGTAGAAACCTTCCTTATCATTGTCTGGACTTTATAAGGATTGGTGCACAGACACTGACTAGGGTGATGTACCAGGACTTGTTAAGAGGAAAGTGGAATTTCATGGTACATTCATTTATTCAAGGGTAAAGTAGAGATGTTCTTCAGCAGAGAATGTTGATTGCAAAACCTGCTCCATGAGTCAGTCAGTCTATGGTTTCTTTTTGCAAAAGAATCATATCCATTTGCTGTTTCCTGTAATGAACCCATGTCTTCAAGCCTGGTCTCACTGAGTGCAATGATCTCAATGATATACTGGTGAAGTTTGGCTGCTATGAATGCTGCTCATCTTTCAGATCTTGACACCTTGTCTCTGTCCAGCAATGTATAGACCAGTGATGGCAAACCTTTTAGAGACCGAGTGCCCCTAGTGGCACTTCATATATCTGCCTAAATACTGCCAGTACATTTCACGAGAATGCTAACACTTCACTATGCCATTATGAATGACTTGAGCAAAAACTGTCAACAGTCTGGGATTTTTCTGTGGTTTTGATATAATAAGGCGCTGTTGGCAAACCTAGCTTTGGAAATAAAATGATTGCAAACAAAAGGATTGAAAGCCAAGTAAACATAGTTAGGATCAGCCTGCATATTATGAAGAAAGTTTGGACTGCCCATTAAAACTTAACTCAGCTCTTTCTGTTTACAGGGTTTCCTTTGTTCAGTATAAGTGAATTTTATTTTGCATTTAGGCTTTGTTACAAAGCCACTTGGTGTACATTCCTCTGTCTGCTGCCAAGTTCACCCATACAATAATATGCTTTTGTTTCCAAAGACCTGCTCGCCTCATTCACTCCTACAAACATACTGATTGGGGAATGCTTAACTTACTGAAAACGAATCATTCATCCATTTATCTTGCCCTTCTGCTTGTACAATCTGGAATTTATTTTCTTCTCATATTCAAGTCGAATAATGAAACATAGGAAATAAAAGAGAATATTTAGACCCGGTGGGAAAGGGGGGGAGGGAGAAATATTTATGCTTTTAAGTATGTTTGCTTCGCGATGTTACCAAGAATAGACTTTCAAAATTATTTTTTTAAATAAACACACCATGAAACAAAGTTGTCTTAAAGCCTCAAACCAGTTTGATTTAACAGTCTTGGTGTGTCAGGAGTTTGGGTTATTGCAAGTGGAGTTGTTCTTGCGTTTCAAAGGGGGCCCTAGGGCCATCTTGGTTTATCTCCATTTCAAAGTGGCACGGGGAATGATCAAAAAGTAAAAACAACAAGGGAAATAAAAACAAGAGCACCGGGCAGGATTCTAATAGAATTATGTTAATTAAGAGCTGCCAGAAACCATAATCTTTCCACCCATTGCACATGATTTGTCTTTGTGCCATGATACCTAAGAGGTATAGGGAATGAGTTCAGGGGAGGCTTTTCTCTGGATTAACACTTTAGCCTCAGTGGTAGAATTTAAAAGAACTTTTCACACCAGCCCTGAAAGATTTCCTATAAAATTTAGGCATGTGAAGCTATCAAAATGGAAACTCACTGCTGGATCAGATCACTGAGATATTTTCTTCACTTGCAGTATTTATTATCACTTAGATATTTTCTTCACTTTTTTTTTAATGATAGCTGAGGAGCCCCGCAGGGAGAGAGCCAGCTCCCCTCCCTCAATGACAGCTGAGGATGCGGCAAGGTGAGGACATGCTGGAGCCTCACGGCTGGCCCCTTTCCTCCCCCCTCTTGAGAGGAGGAGAGCCTGGAGTAGTGGAGCGACGGGGGAGACGAGGGTGAGAGCCTCGTGGGGGAGAGCCGGCTGGCCCCCCCTTCCCTCAATGACAACTGAGGAGCCTTCCCCCATGTTGCTCAATGACAGTGTTGCTAGTAGTGAGGAATCCAGCAAGAACTATCATGTTCCCAGCCTGCCAGGCCAGCACAAGAGGCACCACACATGGAAATTGATATTGATACCCCAGGATTTTGAAAGATGAGGGGAGCCTCCTATGATGAGCTTCCCCCCCCCTCAATGACAGCTGAGGACGTGGTGAGGTGAGGACATGCCGGTGCCTCGCGGCCCCACCCTACCCCAAGACCATATGGAATTTATGGACAAATCCTCATCTCTGTGTTTTTACCCAAGCTATGATTACTGGATGCAGGATAAGGCGAGCCTTCTTGCACTGTGAGATGCCTCCCTCTCACGGAAATGGCCTGTATGTCTTTCAAAGGCCTACCTTGATGACGGATTTTGGAATCCCGAGAGGTGGCATGCTCAAAAAAAGGGGTTATGGAGGTTTTTAAGTAGGGGTTTTAAATGTTTTAAGGGGTTCTGGGGTGGGGGTGGGAAGATTAATGATAGTAATGGTGTAGGCCTGGGGGGAGGTCTACGGGGTAGGGGAGGGTTAAGGGGTAGGAATAAGGAGGAGGAGAAACATGGGCCAGGCAATGGGTAGGACCGGAACAACGAGGGTGCGGATCAGGGAGGGGGCAGAGGTGATTCAATTCCCATCGGTTTTGTAAGTGGGAGGGGCAGATCTGGCAGGAATAGGGGGCCATGTCAATTTAAGGGAGCACGCCCCCGCTATCTCCGAGTGGTGCTGCGCTCCGACCCCCGCAGTTCTACTTGTGATCTGGGTTGTTTAGAGCCAAAGGGCCCGGGTTGTAGGCTGATGCTGTGCAACGCCAGGTCTGTGGTTAACAAGGCCCCCTTGATACAAGACTTAATTACTGAGGGGGCCGCAGACCTGGCGGGTATTACGGAGACCTGGTTGGGACCAGAGGGAAGTATCCCTCTGGTGGAAATGTGCCATCCAGGCTTCCTTGCATTTCACCAGTTGAGAACTCAGGGCAGGGGTGCTGGAGTGGCGGTTGTGATTAGGGAAGATCTCAGGCCGAGGGAGGTCACTGTTCCTCAAATGGCAGACTGTGAATCCCTCCTTGTGAGGTGGGACCTTGGGGGTCTAAGGGCTGTGTTACTCACATACCTGGCTCCCTGCCATGTGTCAACCGCCTTGCCCGAGCTCTTGGGCATCATCGCGGTGGTGGCAGTGGAGGTCCCCAGGCTGGTAGTCATGGGTGACTTCAATCTGCCATCTGCGGGCGAGGCGTCTGGGGAGGTTCGGGAGTTCATGGCTTCCATGACAGCCATGGACCTGACCCAGGTAATTCAAGGCCCCACACACATGGGGAAAAACACGCTTGACCTGGTTTTGGTCTCTGGTCAGTGTCTGAGTGATCTGGATATGAGAAATATAGTTATTACACCTCTGTCATGGTCCGATCACTCTCTCCTATGCTCGGACTTTCAGACTGCTACACCCCGCTGCAGGGAAGTGGAACCAATTATTTGGTACCACCCCAGGCGACTGATGGAATCCGAGAGGTTCCAGATGGAGCTTGGGCCAATACCGGAGGCTCTAACACACAACTCGGTCAGGGCGCTGGTGGCTGCCTGGGATAGGGCAGCTGCTGATGCCTTGGATAGGGTTGTGCCTTTGCAGCCTCTGAACCGGCATGGTTCTCGATCGGCTCCCTGGTTTAATGGGGAGCTGAGGGAGATGAAGCGCCAGAAAAGATGCCTAGAGAGCAGTTGGAGGGCGAGTCACTCTGAGTCTGACCGAACACGAGTAAGAGACCATATTAGGACTTACCTAGTGGCAATAAGGGCAGAGAAGTGTTCTTATGTCACTGCCCTTATTGCGTCATCAGATAACTGCCCAGCCTCCCTGTTCAGGGTGACCCGCTCCCTCCTTCATCGGGAGGCGAGGGGGGGATCCCTTGGAGGGAAGAGCTGAGGATTTTGTACAATATCTGCATGACAAGTGCTCAGATTCGGGAAGGCTTTAACTTCGACAAAGGAGGTTTAGCAGGAGTAGCTGAGACCAGTCCTGAGACTGTTACCTGGGCTGAGTTTGACTCCGTGACACCTGATGACGTGGACACGTTGCTGGGAGGTCTTAGAGCAACCACATGTTTACTGGACCCGTGTCCCTCCTGGCTGGTACTGGCCTCCAGTGAGGTGACGCGAGGCTGGCTCCAGGTGATTATCAACGCTTCACTGAGTGAGGGTGTCTTCCCCGCCGCCCTGAAAGAGGCGGTGGTGCGACCCCTCCTCAAGAAGCCAGCCCTAGACCTGGCTGTTTTATCTAACTATCATCCTGTCTCCAACCTTCACTTTGTTGCGAAGGCTGTTGAGAGTGTGGTTGCTCGACAGTTCCCTCAGCACCTGGAGGAATCGTCGTATCTGGACCCGCTCCAGTCGGGCTTCAGGCCGGGTTACAGCACGGAAATAGCTTTGGTCGCATTGGTGGATGATCTCTGGCGGGCCCGGGACAGGGGTTGCTCCTCTGTCCTGGTGCTATTGGACCTCTCAGCGGCTTTTGATACCATCGACCATGGTATCATGCTGCGCCGGTTGGAGGGGTTAGGTATAGGGGGCACCGTGCTTCAGTGGTTCTCCTCCTTCCTCTCTGGCCGGATGCAGTTTGTGTTGACAGGGGGTCAGAGGTCGACCCCGAGGCCCCTTGACTGTGGGTACCTCAGGGGTCGGTCCTCTCGCCTTTGTTGTTCAACATTTATGTGAAGCCACTGGATGAGATCATCTGAGGTTTTGGGGTGGAATTCCATCTGTACGCTGCACATTTCCACCCCGAACCACCCAAATGAAGCTCTTGATGTGCTGACCCAGTGCCTGGAGGCCGTGCGGATCTGGATGGGGAAGAACAGTCTCAAGCTCAATCCCTCCAAGACCGAGTGGCTGTGGTTACCGTCGTCCCAGTATAATCAGCTGATTCCATTGCTGTCTATTGGGGGCAAGTCAGTGGCCCCCACGGGAAGGGCTCGCAACTTGGGAGTCCTCCTAGATTCACGGCTGTCCCTTGAGGACCATCTGACGGCCGTGGCCAGGAGGATGTTTTACCAGATTCGTCTGGTATGCCAGTTGCGCCCCTTTCCTAGATAGGGACGTGCTACGCACAGTCACCCATGCCTTCATCACTTCCAGACTGGACTATTGTAATGCTCTCTACATGGGGCTCCCCTTGAAGTGCACGCGGAGGCTTCAACTGGCGCAGAATGCGGCCGCGCAGGTGGTAGTGGGGGCACCCTGGTGGGTACGAATGGCCCCCATCCTGCGTGAGCTGCACTGGTTGCCGGTGGCTTTCCGGGTGTGCTTCAAGGTATTGGTTACCACCTTTAAAGTGCTCCATGGCATAGGGCCCAGTTATTTACAAGACTGCCTTCTGCCAGTAAATACCTCCCATCGACCAGTTTGCTCCCACAGAGAGGGCCTCCTCAGGGTGCCATCAGCTAAGCAGTGTCGGCTGGTGGCGCCCAGGGGGAGAGCCTTTTCTGTGGGGGCACCGACGATGTGGAACAAGCTCCCCCCAGAACTCCGGACATGTCATGATCTCTGCACCTTCAGAAGAGAATTGAAGACTCATGTCTTCAATCAAGCCAGCCTGGCCTAGACCTCCTTGGGTTTTATGTAAATCTCTATGTAAATTTTTTAAACAAGGTTGTTCGGGTTTTAGAATTGGGATTTTAACAGGTTTTAGTAACAGCCATGTATTAATTTAATTTATTTTTAAATATTTATTACTATTATCTGTTTTAATTGGGCTGTAAATCGCCCCGAGTCCTACGGGAGAGGGGCGGTATATAAATTTAATAAATAAATAAATAAATAAACATACAGCAAGTTTCTTTTGCATTTTTTTCAAACTTTCTACTTTAATCTGATGGAAAAGGTGTTGGTGTTTGAGAAGATGTGTGTGTGTGTGTGTGTGTGTGTGTGTGTGAGAGAGAGAGAGAGAGAGAGAGAGAGAGAGAGAGAGGGAGGGAGGGAGGGAGGGAGGGAGGGAGGGAGGGAGGGAGAGACTCAGGAATAACATTTATGGGAATCTTATATTTTTCTTAGAGCAAAGTAATTGAGGGATGTGGAAGGTTGTCCAGTCTAGAGATAGTAGCTTCCCATGTTCTGTTTTTGAAGATCAGGAAGTACAAACAGCTAGAGTGATGGAAAAACACGTACTAGAGCACATCAGCACTACTGCCATTGCAACATTACAGTACTTTCAAAATATCCCTTCAACAGATTTTAAAGCAAGTCTAAAGTCTGGAATGGTAATTCTTCTGAAAATGGGATTGAAAACAAAAGTCTCCTTCAGGATTTGTTATTTATTATTTAGTTTACATCCTGCCCTTCTACCCAATCAAATACTGAGGGTAGAAATTAGATATCAGGTTTCAAAACAACATTAGCCCAGGCAGATATCCACACTAAGTTTGTAGCTCTTATATACTGTTTTCCTTTCTTGCCTCCTTGTGCAAGCTACATTATTTTTTTCTCAGTTATTCCTCCTGATTCTTCCATTATGCTTGATGAATTAGAAATCTGTGAAGAAGTGTCCCTTTCTCAACCTCTGGTGACAAATTATCTCCTTTTAATACAGAGGTGGGAAACCACAGCCCATTTATGACTTGTGGACTTCAATTCCCAGAATTCCTGGGCCATCATGGCTGGCTCAGGAATTCTGGGAGTTGAAGTCCACAAGTCATAAAGGGCCATAGTTCCCCACCCCTACTGTAATGAAATGTGTGGGTGACCTTGGCGGATGAGAGGAGGAGATGCTGCCTAGGAAACAATCAAACAAGAGAATTAGGAACACCTAAGGGATTAACTGTCAGTGGAAGAAACTTAAGAAGGACCATCTCTAAGTATTCAGAGGGTTACAAGTAGTGATGGGAAGTTTGTATCTTCAGACTTGCAAGATTTTCTTAATGAAGCCTTACAATAAAGTCGATTATTTCATCTAGTTGAGTTTCTTGTCTAGAGTACCTGCGAGGGCAGATACTTCCTAAGGAGCAACTTCAGGCTGTCAAAGGATACCAACTCCCTCAAAGGATACCAACTCCACTTAGTCCTAGCGCAGGGGTGTCAAACTGCCGGCCCATGGGCCGGTTGCATCATATGGATACTGCACTCACCCCAGCTCCAGCAAAGCAAAAAAAGTCGTGATACGTCGCGACATGTCACATGACACGGCAAGTTTGATACATATGTCCTAGTGGGTCTGGACTGCTGGCAAGATGGCCTGTTTCATCTGGGTCAGAATTTAAACTTAGTCCTATTCCAGAAAAACTGGTTCCATGTTTTCCAGCTATGGCAGAACAATTGTATCGGATGAACTTGTTTTTTTTATTATAGTAAACTCCAAATATATGATATTTGTTAAACCATTGTTCTGCTAGTTAAGAGACTATTTCCTTCCCCCTCACCAAATCAGTTATATTATATTTTAAGCACCCCTGGATCACCTGTTTTGAAAATCAAGTAAGGTTGCTAGGTGACCACATCCCAGTGCCTCCTTGCAGGTTTATTGAAGCACTAGAAAGCAAGCAAATGAATCGCTTCATGTCTCTGGAATCTTCTATCCACTGGTATTGAAAACCAAGGTTAAACTGTCTGAAGTAAATTCCTAAATCCTAACATTCAGGCTGATGATATTATTTTCATTTGTGTTGTTTTTATTATCTCTGTTTTTGTCTCAAAGTAGGGATTTTTCTTTTAAAAAAAATAATATTAAAAGAACAAGTTGCCTTCTATTTCAATCAACTCTTTGCAAATAAATAATATATCTTTCTCTAACTTGGGGGGGAGGGGTCTGACAGAGCTGATGGGACTACAATTCCCAGAATTCCCAGTTTGACTTAGAGCAGTGTTTCTCAACCTTGGCCATTTTAAGATGTGTAGACTTCAATTCCCAGAATTCGCCAGTCAGCATGCTTTAGGGTCCCCAAAGACACTTCTTCAATATCCTCCAGAGGTTCCTACCAAAAATGTATTTGTTAGTGTAACAGAATGCAAAAATATTAAGTATATTGGGACTAATCATATTATCAAAATGCAATTAATTATGTTTAAGTGTAATTAAGCATACATGTCAATCATGTCATTTTCGTCCTGCCCATTTTTGGAATGCAGACCTTAATATGTTATCCGAAGACTGAGTGTGGTCCTTGACTCAGAAAAGGTTGAGCATTCCTGCTTTACAACAATTATTAAGAAAGTCAGTATAATTAAATTACAAATTGAAGAGAGAGGTATGACATCTTAGCTAACTAGTAATAGGTAGTTAGTGAGGTTCTGCAATATGTCGGATTCAATTCTTTGGACCTCACAGTTTGGGTGGTGGCTTAATAATGGACAGTATGGCAGCTTCAAAGGGATACCACAATATCCTAAATATACAGCTGCTTTAAGGAGTTGAATGTTGTGAAGCATTTTTCTTGAACTGTGTATGAAGCACTTGTGCAGCCCTATTAGTCCGTCCATGATAGATACAACTTCTGACTTCAGCACTGCAGTTCCTCTCTGATTAAAAACAAGAGCATAAGAAAAGTTGGTATCAGAAAAGCTGATTGATATTTAGTTGTGATTTGAGCAGATGTGGCATTTGGGGCAGATGAGGTCTGGGTACATTGTTTGTTTAAATGGAGATGGAATCTGGGACCTGCACACAAAACATATATTCTGCCACTCAAAGGACTAGCAGAACTCAGTAGAAAACTTCAGATGCCACTAGGTGGCAGTAGAGAGTTACAGAAAACTCTAACTCTTTGCTTCCATCTAATGGCAGCATAGATCTGTAGCTCTAATCACCAAACAGTATTTATTTATTTATTTATTTATTTATTTATTTATTTATTTATTTATTTATTTATTTATTTATTTATTTATTTATTTATTTATTTATTTATTTATTTATTTATTTATTTAAATTAAATTGTTATGCCGCTCCTCTCCGAGCACTCGGAGCGGCTAACAACATAAATAAAAACAACAAAAATCTAAAACCAAATCTAAAAAGCATTTTAAAAGACCCCCAGACACATTCATCATTCACACACAATCACAGTCCTCCCCAGGCCTGCTGGCATAGATAGGTTTTTAGATTCTTCCGGAAGGCCGGGAGAGTGGGGGAAACGCGGACTTCAGGGGGCAGTTGGTTCCAGAGGGTGGGCGCCACAACAGAGAAGGCAATTCACATAATGTAACAGAAAATAATTCAACTGGTGCTATATTCATTGATAGCTAATTAGCTGCCATAATGACCCAAACCCATATCTAATCCCCTGTTTTAGAAATAGGAATTGCCAATGAGGCCATATGGCCCTGCAGTTGTTTTTTCAGTGCACTATATATGGATATTTAAAACTATAAAGTAAGAATGAATGTATATATAAGACAAGACCACAGAACCCAAATTAAAGTTAATAACACAGAGAACAACAATGAAGATAACCTAATAGCCAATCCCTTGAGTTCATAATAGCAATAGGCAAGTTATATCCATTCACTTTGATACCACATCACCTACATGAATGTTCTGATAGATATTCATAGCTACTTTCCCCTTCCCATCCTTGTAGTGAATTGGGAAGGTAGAGTTAAAAGTAGGAGAACTTTACATCCACCAATGAACATCTGGATGATAGCAAGTATCTCCAAAGTATCAGCAGATACAATGAACAGCAGTGGAAATAGTATCCAATCAAAGATAGCATTGGAACTGCCACACACTGTACCTATTTTTACTGCCCTGTAGAGCAGTAAATGTACAATATCTATGATTTATATACAAGCTCTACTGATTAAAGTTATTCATTATGAATTGGGTTATTTCTAGCCCTGGATATTTGGTCTTCCTAAAACTATTATTATTGTTTCTAACCCTTAGAATCTCTTTGGGGAAGGCTTTATAATTTCTTTAAATAACTAAAAATAAAAATGAAAAGATACGGGATACCTGGCATGCGATAAAGAGGGATAGTATAAATTCTGGTTCTACTTCCATAGCCATTTGCCAGTTTAATGATAATACTGTATATTGTATGGCCATAGAAAAGGGAGTGATGTTAGCTTATAAGAGATGATGATGATGACAGTGATGATGGTGATGGATCGGGTTTGCTATGGCCTACACTAAAGTTCATGGCCCTTGCTTAGATAATGTAAGGATTGTGTTGTAGCACTGCTAGCTCAGGGGTGGGCAACTATGGCCCCTTTATGACTTGTGGACTCCAGCTGGCTCAGGAACTCTGGGAGTTGAAGTCCATACATTGTAAAGGGCCGTAGTTGCCCACCCCTGATGTAGCCGCTGCTCAGCAGAACCATTAATGGAGCAGAATGACATGGCTTGGCAGTGGCAGACACCTCCCGGTTTTTAGTTTGCAGCACTTTTATTTCCACTCTGCATGGTCATCTTAATAGGCACTATCATATGGTGTTTATGAGTTTCATGACAACGAGGGACTCTCACATTGTGTCTTTGATATTGCTAATTACATTTTCCATTTGATTCATTATTTGTACATGGATATGTCTGTGAGGAGAGGGACATGATGGTTCAGTAGTTAAGATGCTGGGCTTGCGCTCTGGAAAGTCCACAGCTCAGGTTCGAGACCCAAGTACCACACAATAGTGTGAGCTCCCAGCTGTTGCCCACCTAGCAGTTTGAAAGCATGTAAATGTAAGTAGATAAATAGGTATCACTTTGGTGGGAAGGTAACAGCATTCCATGTGACTTGGCATATAGTCATTCTGGCCACATGACAACAGAAGTGTCTTTGGACAACACTGGCTCCCTTGGCTAAGAAATGGAGATGAGCACTGCCCCCCTACAGTCAGACATGACTGGATAAGGGAAACCTTTCATTTCATTCATTCATTTTACTGGATTTCTATGCCGCCCTATTCCAAGGACTCAGGGCGGCTCACAGCATAAATAGAAATCAACATTAAAATACATATAAAAAGGAACCCCTGAATTAAAAAAAACCAATTATCCAACTAACATGCACACAGACATACACTGGCTGGGGACAAGATGTTAACTGCCCCAGGCCTATCGGCAAAGATGTGTCTTGAGCAGTTTACGAAAGGCAGAGAGGGTGGGGGTGATATGGATCTCCGGGGGGAGTTGATTCCAGAGGGCCAGGGCCGCAACAGAGAAGGCTCTTCCCCTAGGCCCCGCCAGGCGCCACTGTCTGGCTGACGGGACCTGGAGAAGGCCGACTCTGTGGGCCCTAACCGGTCGCTGGGTTTCATGGGGCAGCAGACGGTCCCGTAAGTAACCTGGTCTGATGCCATGTAGGGCTTTATAGGTCATAACCAACACTTTGAATTGCGTTCGGAGACCAATTGGCAGCCAATGCAGCTCGTGGAGTGATGCCGAAATGTGGGCATTTCTGGGCAGGCCCAATACTGCTCGCGCGGCTGCATTCTGCATTACCTGAAGTCTCCGAACGTTTTTCAAAGGTAGCCCCATGTAGAGAACATTGCAGTAGTCGAGCCTTGAGGTGATAAGGGCATGAGTGACTGTGAGAAGAGACTCCCGGTCCAAATAGGGCTGCAGCTGATGCACCAGGCGAACCTGGGCAAATGTCCTCCTCACCACAGCCGAAAGATGATGTTCCAGATTTAGCTGTGGATCGAGGAGGACACCCAAGTTGCGGACCTTCTCCGAGGGGGTCAAAAACTCCCCCCCAGGCTGATGGACGGATGGATTGAATTGTCTTTGGGAGGCAAAACCCACAGCCACTCCATCTTGTCAGGGTTGAGTTTGAGCTTGTTAGCACCCATCCAAACCCTAACAGCCTCCAGACATCAGCACATCACTTCCGCTGCTTCACTGAAGTGACACGGGGTGGAGATGTAAAGCTGGGTATCATCAGCATATTGATGATATCTCACCCCGTGTCGGCGGATGATCTCACCCAGCGGTTTCATGTAGATATTAAACAGCAGAGGGAAGAGGACCGATCCCTGAGGGACCCCACAAGGGAGGAACCTAGGGGTCGACCTCTGACCCCCTTCCAACACCGACTGCGACCGACCAGTGAGGTAGGAGGTGAACCACTGCAAAACAGTGCCCCCAACTCCCAAGCCCTCCAGCCGGCGCAGAAGGATACCATGGTCAATGGTATCGAAAGCCGCTGAGAGGTCAAGCTCAATTACCTTGAGCTTTAGGTCTGTGAGATGAGGGGAGTTATATAGAATTATACTTCTTTGATTCCACTCTCTAATGAAAATAAACTGCATTTTTAAAGGCAGTGGGGTGGAGATGTACCTACAATTGCTAGATCTGGAAATAAAGAGCAACTTGGAAAACATGATTTTCATTCCTCTGTCAATTGCAGTGCCATCACTGGTTTGCGGCTTGTGTTCCCATATACTCAGTTTCTCCCCTAACTCTGAACAGTATGCAGACTTCTGTTTTACATTCATTAAGGTGTGCCTAGCATTAGGCCATTGTGTTCAGAATAATGAATGAATGAATGGTGTGTGTGTGTGTGTGTGCGTGTGTGCGTGTGTGCGTGCGTGCGAAATAATGCTATAGAAATTAAAACATTTCCAGATGATTAGAAAGGTCCAATGAAGACCCTTAATTAATTCAGAATATTCCCTCCAATAATGAAACATCAAAGGTGAGGACAATCTTACTTGAAGTGCCCCCATCTAAGACTGCCTTATAAGTCTTAGTTCAATGGTGATCTCTAGTGGAGACAAAGAGCTGCATCACATGGAAAGAGAGAAAGGCAATTACAAGGACTATTCTTGAACTATTAACTTTGATGACTACTGAAAAATGACTTTTAATCAGCAAAACTGTGCCATTTCAATAGCATTTCACTGGAATTGATCATGCTAGTGGGGCCCTTTGCAAAATAAGTTGTTTTGGCAAGAAAGTGTAAAAAAGGTTAACAAAGGGCCAGCAACACAAATGGGTCTATAATAATCCTTTACATTCAAGAAAGGAAAAAAGAGACAATGCATCTTAATCATGTCATTCAAAGAAAAGGTCTTTTCTCCAGGCTGCTAGGATGCAACAATCCTGTATACCCTGTCCAACTAAAGAGGATGCAGACTTCCATCCAAGTAAGGGGATTTAGGATTGGTTTATTTTCAACGTTCATAGATGACTTACAGGAAAAGAGCAATGGGCCAAACAATAGCCATCACTTTCAAGGAAGTTGTTTGTTTATATCCAAATTACCTAGAGTTGTTAACTAATGCTGAATTAACCTCAGTAATAGCTAATGATCCAGGAACATTTTAAATTAGGCGTAATTTAATTGTACTAAAATAAGATATTTTGAAAGATTTCCAGTCAAATGTACAGAACATTTTGTGGTACTCAGGTATTAATGTTGTAACATCGTTAAAGTTCTTGTCCTGCACACTCCACCTTTTAATCTCTATTTTTTGCTCTAATGTGCAAATGCTTTATTACTGGAACTCCATGCCTGTTTGTTTGTAAACTTCAACTGGACAAAACGATGCATCATAGAGCAACCAAGATACTTCAAATGGGTTAACTTACCAAATACAGAACCCATTACACCCATGGGATTGAAATCTGATAAATTCGTGACCGCTTCAGTACCACTGTGCCTTTTGACTACACTTCCCAAAAACCTGTATGTTGCAAATTGCAAGGAAACATGGGAGGGCCATATCCCAGCCTTCTTTCCCACCTTTGTTCTGAGCCAGCACCCAACTGGATGGCAGCAAACTTGATGGGAAAGCAGTGATTGGCTGCTTTGGAATGGAGACTGAAATTTGAAATCTCTTATCAGTGATGGGTAGCAAAAGAAGGATTGAGGGAGCAACTTGGATGCCTGCTGGTGAGGTAGGACTGGCTGGGAGGTGCTGGCAGCCAGTGAATGAGCTTTCTTCTTCCCTGCCAGAAGGAGGCTCTTGGGGACATGCTGGAATGGGAAGCAGAAGTTTTTCTTTTTGTTCTCCTCCCCACAGCAAAGCGGTAGGCAGTTCCATAGGTCAGCTAAAGAGGAGAAAAAAAGCTCCCTGTCAGCTTTCCTCAAGCATCATCAATGGGGAAGCTGGCAGGAAATCAAAAATTGTTCCTGCTCCTTCTGTTTTTTTTTTTTTGTCCACTTATTTTGTTATCCTGTTTCTTTGTTTAGATAAGGAAATATCTTTGAAATGATGACCTAGTGGGGGCACTGGTTGTCTAGTTCTTCTAAAAACTAAGGATCTTGTAAAGGTGAACTAAAATAAAGGACTGTTGTTTTCCCCACTATAAATAGACAATCTCAGTTTGGAAAATAAATAGCATGTGATCTCCTTTCAGTGTAATAGCTTGTGGATTCTGAATTTGTGTAGCCACAATAAACCATTCCACATCTGACAGTGTATACATTTTATGGTAGTCCAAAAGAAAAATGTTCCAATCCTTAATTTTTCCAAAATATTCTGGCTGTACACCTGTGGCATGTGTGTAAGGGGGTGTCATTTTTAAAAATAAAAATATCTCAGTCACAACAAAAATCCCAGTGTATTAATTTTGCACTTCTCTTTCTTTTGCATATTCCTTCTGAGAGAGCAAACAATGCAAAAGAAATGGATCTCAGTGGATAATAAGAAATAAATGTTTATTCCAGCTATGAAGGAAGAAATACACCTTCAACTTTCAAGAAATGAATGAAGCAACACTACTGCTTTATTGGTAACCAAACTCTCCAGACACTCTAAATATGTGTTTTGTGGCGGGGTCAGCTTAATGTTTCCTTCAGTGAAGACATTTGAAAGTATCCTGAGAGATAGGGGTTAAAATAACCTCTAAGGATTATCTATTTTTTGCAGACTAATGTGTTTTCTACCACTGGGCATAATTTAATAAGCATGAATGCAGAAGGAATCCAATTTCATACAGAGGAGATGATTGCTGTGAGCGTGTGCACACACAAATACACACACCCCTCTGTCAGCATTCACTTCCCCCGCTGCCATTTAATAAAGACAGGAAAGACAACCAAAGCAAGGAAATCAAATTAGCAGTGATTTCAAAATACAAGAGGAAAAAAAATGAATTGGGGAGATGCCACAAATAACAGCAGCTGAACATATAGTAGCTGATCTGCTAAATGATGAGAGAGAAAGGGAATTCAATTATCAAGCCAAATTCCCCAAGAGCAATTGACTCCCTGGGTGGGAGGATGCTGCAGCTGGCATGTCTCAACTCTGATTTGCACTTACTTATATCAAAACGAAGTAAAAAGAGTCCCCACTCCCTCAAATAACAGTTGCTCCAATTTTCAGTAATACTATGCTATTAGGGATGATATATCATAAGTAAATGGAGACTTTTCTGATTAGCTGGTCAAGCTAAAATAGTGGGAACTCTGGGCTTGTATAATGTAAGCCAACATTACAGAGATAAACAGGCAGATATAAGGAAGAGAGGCCTGTAGACTAGAGTCTAAAATCAGCCTTTTTTTTTTGTTTGTTCCTTCAAGTCAGTTTTTGATTCTTTGTGACTGCCTGGTTTATTCCCTGCAGTTTGTTTAACAAGGCTTTATGCAAGTGGTTTGCCATTGCTTTCTTCCTAGGGCTGTTAGGAGAGACTGGCTTTCTAGGGCACTGAGGGTGGGACTAGAACTCATTGTCTCCTTACCCATTATGTCAAATTCAGACTACAGCACAAGTAGTGAACAACATATTGAACCAGAGCAGTTGTATATAAGGGTTGAAGTGCTAAGGAAAACAGAAAACGCCAGGGTCTCCTTCCTTATTTCACTTACCTTCCATTTTTTGCTATCATATTGAAAACTCTCTCTCTCTCTCTCTCTCTCTCTCTCTCTCTCTCTCTCTCTCTCTCTCTCTCTCTCTCTCTCTCTCTCTCTCTCTCTCTCTCTCTCTCTCTCTCTCTCCCCCTAAACACTATATTTTTATTAAGGATTTTAATTGTAGTAATAAACTAATAGAAACTAAATTTTGCATATTGTTACTCAGTTGATACTAATAGTTTTAGCTACTATGTTATTTTACAAATGTATTTTAATTCTATCTTAAACTTTATTTTCTTTATTATGTGTGCTAATCTACAACCACAGTAAATTGAATTCAATTAATGCAAACTAAGCTTAAAAGAAATAAAATAGCATGGAAAGAAAACTAGAAAGTACAAGAAAAAGAAAAAGAAGAAAAAGGAAGAATATAATAAAGAAAAAGAAATATATATAAGAATTCCAACCTTCATTGCAAGTATAAGGTGTCCCCTTTACTGTCATGGCTGACTCTAGGGGGTGGTGCTCATCTCCATTTCTTAGCCAAGGGAGCCGCATTGTCTGTGGTCATGTGGCCAGCATGACTACATGCAAGGTGGACAGAATGCTGTTAGCTTCCCACCAAAGCAATACCTATTTATCTACTTGCATTTGCATGTTTTCAAACTGCTAGGTGAGCAGCAGCTGGGGCAAGTAACACAAACTCACTCCATCACGTGGTGTTCGGGCATGCATAAACAATCACATATAAACAAATTTAATAACTCTTCACTCTCACAAGATTAAACAAATATTCCCTATCCCATTCCTTATCTTTAAACAAATCCACAACACATCAACTTTTCAATCCACATCTCAGCAAAATATCCCTTCTATTTATATTTTCTTCTTTTTTATTTCTAATAGTCTTAATGTTTAATTCAATCAAATATTGTCATCGGATTTGATTTCTCTTCAATTCTTCTTTATCCCATCACATAGATTTCTTCAATACTTTAAACAAATCTCTTTTGTAGATCCAATAAGAAAACATTTTCTAGGTCACTTTAATAATAATAATAATAATAATAATAATAATAATAATAATAATAACAACAACAACAATAATAATAATAATAAAGTTGGAAGGGGCCTTGGTGGTCATCTAGTCCAACCCCCTGCTTAGGCAGGAAACCCCATACCATTTCAGACAAATGGCTGTCCAGTCTCTTCTTAAAAACTTCCAGTGTTGGAGCATTCACCGCTTCTGGAGGCAGGTTGTTCCACTGGTTAATTGTTCTAACTGTCAGGAAGTTTCTCCTTAGTTCTAGGTTGCTTCTCTCCTTGATTAGTTTCCATCCGTTGCTTCTTGTTCTGCCTTCACGTGCCTTGGAAAATATCTTGACTCCCTCTTCTTTGTGGCAGCCTCTGAGATATTGGAACACTGCTATTATGTCCCCCCTTGTCCTTCTCTTCATTAAATTAGAGATACCCATAGTCTGTTTATAGTAGCTGATAACATTATGGACAGTGTTGATATGTATAGTAGTTACTAACTGCCAGCTCCATTCTTAAAAAATACCTTTTAATATTTCCGGGTTAGCTTATCTCTTATCTACCATAGTATACATCAATGGAAGTGAGACCAGGTTTTTTCTCATACTAAAAGTAGCATCACAACTAGATGTTACATACTCTTTGCCTGAGAATATGCATTGGAAGAATTAGATGAAGATGATCTTTTCCTGTTTTCCAGCCCAACTTTGCTTTCATCAAATGATTGACACAAATTACCTTATTCCGAAAGGATGACTGGCAGCTTTAATATCTTGTATTCTCACCTCCTTTGGCTAGAATGGCTTGGATCACAGTCATTTTGAAATGAGAACATGAATTTATTTACAACTTTATTCCACACTCTTGAAGGCCAAGACTAACTATGCAACACTTAACCTGCCAGTTTATAGAATAAGCTATTTTCAACATTTATCTTTATTGCAAAAACCAGGAGGATAAAAATAGTTCTATTGGAAAGTTCAATAGCAAGCCAGACTGAAAAGATCAATGACTACATTAGCTTTCTATCAACAAAGAGGGACATGTAGCATGTTAGGAATTTTTGATGCTTTGAAAAACTTCCTTCTCCTTCTCCTTCTCCTTCTCCTTCTCCTTCTCCTTCTCCTTCTCCTTCTCCTTCTCCTTCTCCTTCTCCTTCTCCTTCTCCTTCTCCTTCTCCTTCTCCTTCTCCCCCACCCCCCCCTCCACCTTCTTATCCTGTCCTTCTCATCCTTGCATCCAGCATTAGAGCAGTAAGTACTCATTCATCTATTTCTGCCATATTAATTACCAGAAATAAGTACCCCATTGTCCTTGGAATCATAAGGACTAGTAACTAAAATGAAAGAGTGTTGTTGAGTAAATGTGTTTTCTATTTTAGTTTTGTAAGGCTTTATTTTCCTAAATGAAGTATTTATCAAATGGCAGAAGAAAATCTAGGAATTGTCAGCTTAACTTTTTTCAGCAAAGAACTGCATCAGTTCTGGTCTCCATTCTAGCAGAGGAACTTTTAAATTATACAGTAGGTATAAACTGGTATAGAACAAGGTGATTTCAAATGTATCCTTGGCTTGGGCCAAGTACATTTTTAAAGATCCCCATTAAAGATTTTCAAAGGTCAAAATTATGCACAGAAACAAGCTGTTAATAAATATGCATGCACATCCCACAAGCACTTTGTCAGGTTGTGTCAGTTCAGTTAAGAACCATCTATAATATTCAATTTTAGTAATGAACTAAGTAGCAGAATTGATTCAGATTGTTGATTCACCTCAGAAGTATGCAGTTCAACTGAAAATATCAAACTGATTCAGTGATATGGCTAAAAGAGATGATTTGGTAAATGTGTCTTTAACTTCAATCTTCAAATTTATTTATTTAAACAATTTATAGAGCTGCCCATCTCCAGTGGTGAATACACAAAGTCCTAATTAACAGTGCCTCCTGTCTGAACACCTAGGCCTTGTATTCTTTTGTTGGAGGTGGTGCAATTTTTAAAATTCTTCAAAGGTTGCTTCATATAGATAATCCAGCCTGAATCAAACATCAGCTTGAGCTCATTATTGATACATACCTCTGAATTTTCTTCTGCTCTTATCAAAATGCCATTGCTCCACTGAGAAAAACATCACTCAACTTAGATTCCAAGTGTTAAAACTCTGTACACTGTGGGGACTCTACTTTCTTTAATTTTTTTTTAAAGGCAAGCATCTATTATTCTGAGCAGTAGATAGTCTCAATTGTCATGGAGCAGAGCTGTTAGATCTATGAAAGGCAGCTCTGATTTGGCACAAAGTGATGCACCTCATTGAGGCAAAAGATGTGATGCAATTTGCTTTGACAAAGTGCTTCCTGGAGATTAGTTTGCAATCTCCTCCAGCACTGCCAGAGCTCATGAGTCTCTTCTTACTATTCCAAAAGGCTGGCTAGAAGAGGCAAAGTAAAGCAAAGGGACTGTATTGCTTCGTGAAGCCACTTCAAGCGGCAACTTTGGTCAACCCTTTGGCAATGCACCCCACTGAAGATCTGCACTTGTCTTAATGAAATGAAATGAAACATGAAAGAGTATTGGCCAACCCAGAAATTTACAGTAACCACGTTCATGAGGTAAGATTCCAGGAGTCTGTGTAGTACTACACCTTTCTTCCTTTCCATGAGGGGCAAAAGTTTGTTTGTTTATTTATTTATTTAAAATGTTTATATATCTTCCCATCTTATAACTAGCACTGGGTAGCTCCCAATCAAAGTTATATGATTAATATGCCAGAAGTGAATTTGTGTAAACTTTTCTCAGTGTTCCTTGTTTCCACAAATTGCAGCATCTGATTTTTCTTTGAACAGAATTAGGTTTGCCTTAATGTAACAATGAAGTCACACATTTTAAAGATTCAGCTGACCTTTAAAATTTACTCATTTATTTAGAAAATGCATATAGCCACCTACTCGCTCACAGCAACTCTAGGTGGCTTAAAATAACTTCTTAGTTATAATAAGCTGGGCTTGCATAACAAAGGACCCATATGGGAAAGATGCTGCCAGCTAAAAGGATCCCTTAGCTACTGATGCATCCATCCCCAAATTATAGGGAGCCTGGGAGGTGGCTTTGAAGCAGAATGTCAGAAACTGTTTTATGTATTTAAGTATTCCCTAAATCCTGGAAATTAAAAAAAAAACCCCAGGCTGGCTCCTCCTGTTGAGAGTCCATGCCAGCCTGTGATCCCAGCAGCTAAGCCCAGGGAATCAGAGTCGGAGGAGGAGGAGCCATCAAAGTCGGAGGAAGGCTCTGATGAGTTACAACACTCACAATCAGATGAAGAGCCTGGCCCCTCCAATCATGTTCAGGATGAGACACAGCTGTGTGGGGGAGATGAGTCAGACTTTGAGGACTCACAGCTGGACGTCATTATAGATGCTGGTAAACAAAGGCAGTTATCTAGAGCAAATCAGAGGGAGTCAATAAGACAGCTCCAAGGGAGGAGGAGAAGGCATTGAGAAGCCACGCCTTGGGGCTGCTTTATAAAAAAGGAAGGTGTGGGCAGTGCTGGTTGCTGAAGGCAACCATTTGTAAAGAACTTCAAGGGATCATGGTCTGTTTGTTTTACCGGTGAATTTCTTGTTTAACTCCTGCTCTGTTTGCCTTTTTAACCAATTATCTGTTGGAAAAGTATTCTGTTGTTTTTGTTTTGGAGAAAACTTATCAGGACTGTTTATGAAATAAAAAGGGTTATTTTTTTCCAGCCTACTGATAAAAAAGGGGTTGTTCTTGTGATGCAACAAGGACGGATGTAGGCTGGGACAGAACACCTCCCTGATCCACTGAAGAATAAGAGAGAGGGGAGGAAAAACACAATCATATGTGCAAGTGGAATCTTTTGTGAGCCAGATAGTCCTATAAATTTGTTAAATATAAATAACAAAATTCTGTTATTAAAGTCTATCTCAATAAAGTCATCTTGTGGAGTCAGTTTCCTGATCTGGCCTACTTGGTAGGATTTCTTTAAGCACACAAACTATACAAAATTTTGCCTTTGGAGCCTAACTAAAAACACACTTTCTATGTTTTATCCTGTCTGCCCCAAACTTCTTTTTGTTCCCTATCACACATGCTGATCCATTTAGTCTGTAGTTTTCATAGTGTATGCAGTATATTAGGATTCGTTCACCATTCCCATCTACTACCACTACTGCCCTAGCAAATGTGTCAACCCAGCTCAATTATGATGCCCTTTTCTTGAAGTTAAAAACGAATATTTACTTCCTTGCTGTCAGTAATCCTCATTTATTATATCACATTTGGGTAAATATGTGATCAAAACTCACCTTAGGGACATGGGGTATGCAAATCTTTTCTGCTGCTTTTTATAAATAACTTGGCAAGAGAAATAATGGTGATTATTTGTAGATTCCTCTGCTCCTCACCTGCCAAATAATGAAGTCTTTTAAAGTCTTTTCCTTTAAAAAAACCTAGGAAGCCAGCTAAAAATATTGACAGCTGGCACAGGACCCAACTACTGTTTCCTGAGAGCACAACGAAGATATATCTTGGAGGATCAACAACAGAATACGGGTATTTATCTGTCGTCGTGTCTTGTTCCAATTCCTGGTTTGGCTGCATGCACTGGAGTGGTATTGAAACTGATCCAATAGCTGCACCATCTGCTCTTGATTATAAACATGTGTGTACAAAGTGACTGTCACTTAAGTTAATTTTGGGAAATGATGGCAGCTCTTTCAAATGTTTCTTGCTAACTCAAGAGAGAGAAAGGAGCCCCTGACCACATCTAGACCTTAACAGTCCTGACCAATAATGACAATAGAATGAATTCTTGGGACTTTATTCTGCTTTGTCCCTATAAGGTTCCAGATGGATCTTGACATACACTTTTATGCAAACCAGAGATATGTGTATCAAAGTATACTCTAAACATAAAGACTAAAAGGACAACTTCTTGTATGCTAAGATCAAAACAACATGAAATGCTAATAGATTAATTAGCACTCACTTTAATCCTGCTGGTTTTTCTTCAGCACCAGACTGATGGTGTATAACATTCCAAAAATCTACCTAGATATTTTGAAGATTTTTTGAAGGATAGACTTTTTTTAACTCTTCAGTAAGTGAGATATAGAATTACCAGATGATCTAGGAAAAAATAAATAACTTTTGAATTATATGAAGGCCATTTATTTCCCCAAATATCCTTGTATCTTTCCTGATCCACAGGAAGATCCAAAGAGCCCTGTTAGATCAGGGGTTACGCCATCTACCCAGCATTCAGTGGCCATAATGCCCAATTGGACACACTTAGCACCCAAGCCTGGAGAGCTTCTCCTGTTACTTTTCAGCAACCAATACTTATCACACACTGCCTATGATATAGGAAGATATAGCAAGTAATAAGCAACAATAATATCATGAGCCATAGATAGCCTGAACCTCTGAAGCATTGCAACCAGTTAAATTGGCTGCCATAACCACAATTGCTAGGGGCAAATTCCACCCCTTAACTCAGCACTGTATCAAAAAATAAAGCATTTTCTTCTATCTTTTTTATTTTTTGTGCATTTCATCTCAGTAAATGAGCCCACATTTTGATATTTCTGAGAAAGGGATACATTTTTATTTATTTATTTACTAACATACCAGGGTATATAGGCTGCTCCAATTACTAATGTTTTCAATCAATGTGTATGTATGTATATGTGTGTATGTATATATATATGTGTGTGTACACACACACACACACACACACACACACACACACACACACACACATTAGTATATATCCCAAGATCTGTAAATTAGGTCAAAAACATACATACAAATAAAATCAAAACATATCAATATGGACACTGGGTACATCATTCATTATATAAGAGGATAAAACACTTTTTTGTGTCCACATTATGCATGACTTATTTTCACTATTTCTTCTCTTGCCTTCACTCTAAGTTAAAAAGTGCCAGTTCTTGAGTTTTGAGTTTCCTTCCTGATAATTTAAACTACAGAATTTCCCTTTTTATAATAGCTGAACACTGAGTGATATTTCATTTCAGCTGTTTACTGTGAATCCAAGATCCCTTCCCTGGTCAGTCACAGTTAGCAAAAATATCCTAAACTTATATGAGAAGTTGGAGTTCTTTGTGTCAATATATATTGCTTTGTGTTTCTTTACCCTGAATTGCATCTGGCATTGTGAAGTCTATTTGCTGTTAGATCTCTTGGGAACTCCTAACAAATCCCTTTTCGGTTTTTCTAGCCTTCTTGAATTCCTGGAGGAAATATGGGATATAAATCTAACAAATCAATCAATCTACAATTTGATATCACAAGCAAACATAGCCACTTCACTTCTCAATCTTAACTCCTGATATATATCTGAATCTGAAGCACTGCCCAGCCATACTGTTTCTTTTTCAGATGCCTCTCCAATTTCATTTTCTGACTATAGGATAGTTTGAGTTTCTTGTCAGAGAATGTTAGGGCCTTGTATCAAGGGTTATCTTCTCTGAAATGGAAAAAGAGGAAGAGTCTAAAGTATCAGACCCTGGTATTGATGCCTGTGCAGCTACTGGCCCGTCTATTCCTGCCCTTGGCTAGCAGTTCCTGATCCAGACTAGGAGCATCCTTTACCCTGGAGACCACTATCATCTGAAGAGGACAGAGAATCTGTTGCTTCCCATTATTCTCTGCTATGATGGACAGAATAGCTCTGTAGAACATGTTTAAGGAAAAATTCCTATTTATGAGGGCTTAGAGCAAGCTTCCCTAAACAATGCCTTCCATATGGTTTGGGTCTCCAAGTGTGTATCATATTTGTCCTACTTTCTGTCACTTTACTACTGAGCTTACTGTCATAATGTTTTTATATGACAAATTGTTTGCTTACAGCAAATGGGGACATATTAAAAAAAATGATGAATGTCCAGTGAAATAGCCCTCATTACAAGGGGATATTACGGTACATACCACTGAAATAGGAAATTTCCTTACTCCCTCCAAATAGCAAATGAAAACCTGTTAAATTTTGACATTGTCTTGTACAGCAGGGTCCCCAATCTGTGGGCCACGGCCCATTAGTGGGCCATGAGGTGTTTGCAACTGGGCCGTGGAAACGGCTGATGAGCATGTGTGCATGCACACACACAATCTCACTTGCACAAATAGTGGGTGAGCGCATGTGCATATGCTCCATTTGTTTGAGTGGCAGGCACGTGTGCATGCTACTCGCACAAATGGACCTGTGCGCATTCTTGCCGGCCACTTGTGTGAACTATCCCCTCCCCTCCCGCCAGTCCACAAAGCCAGAAATGTTGGGGAACTCTATTCTAGAGAGATAGAAAGCCTGCTTCATATCCTCCCACTGGCTCATCCATGTTGTCCACGCAAGAGTGGGTGTGGGGAGGTATTAATACATTGTTATCTGACATTTAATAGATGCGATCATTCTGTAAATATTTTTCTGAAAAGAAGTGCATACATTTGAAATGCATATTTCATTGCGGTCTATATAAAAATAAGTTACAGTGATTAGTGATTTTTCTCATGCCAGTCAACAGGAGGAAGAAATCCTGCCTCATAGCAAACCAGTTGAAAAGGATAGTCTCTAAGGTAGAGTATGTTTTCTTTTGAAATGTAAAAATAATCCCTAAACTAAAACCCAACTAATTCTACACTCACAGAAATTCCAGCTATTACAGACTGGGAACTCTGGGAGATGTTGGAAGGTTCAGCAAGATGACTCCCAAGAGATGTTAGTCTTGATGTCTGAGATGTCAGATGTCTGAGGTGTTTACCCATATTACATTGTTAGCCCAGGCTCACCCTCCTTTTATTTGTTGCCTTGGTGATGGTTCTTCCTCCTGTCTTTCAAGGCCACTCCCTCTTCCCTCTACATCAGTTGAGTGAGTGGCTTCAAAGAAAACCAGCTGCTGCTAGAAAGTCATCTGATGCCTCACAACTTGCTGACACAGCAAGACCTACTGCAATGGTTTGAGGAAAAAGAGCAGCAAATACACTTTGCAGATGGCTTAATCCCAGTCCTTAAAAATGTACTTTACACATGCAACAAAGTCTGTCTGCCTTTGGCTGCATATATAAAGAAAACAGGGCCAAAGTGTAGAACCCCAAAAGCCTTTATATGAGAGAACCAATTTGGTGGAGTGGTTAAGATGCTGGGCTAGAAAATGGGGGGCTATGAGTTTAAGACCTCCTTTAGGCATAAAAACTGCATTGGTGACTTTGAATCAGTCTCTTTCAACTCAGCTCAATCCACCTCATGGGATTGTTGTTGTGGAGAAAATAAGAGGTGAGAGCATTATATAGCAACAGCAATAGCACGTAGACTTATATACCCAGGGTTTTTTTTCTCATAGAACGCCCAGAACGGCGTTCCGGTACCTTTTTTGGATGGAACCTTGTAGGATAGGCAAGGTGGGTTGTATGACATGTGTGAGTTCTGACAATTTTTTTTTAAGAAAAAAAGCACTGTATATACCACATCACAGTGCTTTACAGCACTCTCTAAGTGTGACTCTAAGAGTCAACATATTGCCCCCAACAATCATTTTACTGATCTCAGAAAGGTAGAAGCCTGAATCAACCTTGCACCCCGTCAGGATCGAACTCCAGATTGTGGGCAGAGTTAGCCTGCAATACTGCATTCTAACCACTATGCCACCATATTCCTTTTTTGAGTTTATAAAGGCAAGATGTAAGTCTAAGAAACAATAAAATTTATTATACACTAAAATCTGTTCTCAATCCACAATAGATATGTAAAACTGCAACAGTGGTCAAGCAAGTGAACCATGACTGAAGTAAAGGGATGGCAATACAAACCCACTGCTCCTTTTTCCTCTTATCTTTCCTAGAGAAATATCCAGGTTGGTGGGCTGCACAGAGCCTCAGGGAATGGTTGAAAGGCCATGGGAGTGAATGGAGCATAACCCATGCACATCCATTTTTCTCATTTGTCTCTCTCTCTCTCTCTCTCTCTCTCTCTCTCTCTCTCTCTCTCTCTCTCTCTCACACACACACACACACACACACACACACACACACACACACACCACAGAGACATTTGTAGGATTGCTGAGGAGCAATGAATCTTTAACTTCTCTCCTCAGTGATATTCTTGTAGAACCTCTTGCCTGGCACAATTGTATTTCAGTGCCTAAGAATCACACGAGAGCCTCAGAGGGCTGCCTGAAGCTTAGGGCTGATGGGCTATCCATAGTGTGGCTTCAGGAAAAGGACAGATGGCTGTGTAGGAGTGATAGCGACATTTAGCCTCTGTCTAAGTGGGAATAAAAATATACTGGTGCCAAATTTTTAAGCAAACTTGATATTGTTGATATTGCCCAAGCCTATATATGACCCAGAAAGCACGTTTGTACTGTAGTGAATCCTGCACTTCGTATAAGTTTAAAATGCACACTGACATTAATGTATTAAGGAAAAACACACAAAGCCCATATGTTAAGGAATAAAATGCACAAAACATGTAATATTAACCAAACATTATTTCCAGAAAATGTGCACATGAGATAAATGTGCTCATTTGGAAAAAATACAGATGAAAATCTAGATGATTTCGTTGTTGCTGCTGCTGCTTATGCAGGCCAGATTCACAAATTGACCCAGAAATGAATTTACAGCTACAGGAAAAAAACAAACCTAACAAAACCATAATGTTGTTTCCCCAACTCTTCCTCAACAAAATTTTGGACCAGCAGTATACAGTAGTCTGCTAAATAATCTATATGACAGAATTATACCTGACTATCCCCCTTCCACCTTTGCCTTAAAGACAACAAAGAAAGAGAAATAAGATTGTAGAAGCCCCTGAGAAATACCTTAAATGGACATTTAAATAAGAATCTACACTCACAACTTGGGGAGGGGAATGAACCTCTGGTAATTACTTGAAATCAGCTGAAAATTATGCACAAGACCCATCTCCCTGTAGTAGTGATGGCGAAACGTTTAGAGACCGAGTGCCCAAAAACTGTTCTGCCCCCGGCCCACCCCCACATTCCACCCCCACTCTGCCCTGCCCTGCCCCTACCCGCCCACAGGGCCACCCACTGCCTCCATGGCCACCGCAGATTGCCCAGGCAGCCCTGCAACACCATGGCAGTCACACCCTCCGCCCATGCCCTGGAGCATCATCTGTGCGCGACAGGGCATGAGGGCAGAGTCTTGTCCCCGCTGCCCAGCTGCCATGTCCTTGGCCGCACTGCTCTGCACAGGCCGCGCCTGGTGACGACTTTCCTCCGGGAGGCTGCTGGTGAGGAGGGGGCCATGGGGGGAGGTGGGGCTGGGGCAACAGCACGTGTGCCCACAGAGAGGGGTCTGAGTGCCGCCTCTGGCATGTGTGCCCTATAGGAAGAAAAGAGAAGGGAAAGGAAGGGAAGGGAAGGGAAGGGAAAGGAGGGGAGGGGAAGAATTAATAGGAATAATTGAGCTTATTCTTCATTCTCAGGGGCTGAATGTACAGCATACTCTTGTCAGTAAAAAATTTGCTCAAATATAATAAAAAAAAGGCAGAAGGGGGAAGAAAGGAACTGAGAAATTCACTGATTGAATCTTGAGCAATGGGAAATTGTTTTTTTGAACAAAGCCTGAAGAACTGGTGTTTTCCCCAGGGATAAAAGAGAGACAGTAGCAAAAAAGCATGATTAGATTCCCTGGATAATGCAAAGAAACTTTTTTCTCTTACTGTCCTAGAGATAGACGAAACAGCCAAATATATCCATTATTCCTTTTATCAAGTGGAAGAAGCAAACATGCAGAGAATACTTAACCTGTTTTATTCAGCTGATAAACACAGCCCTGCAGGGAGGTAAATCATACATCTATCTTTTTAAGGTGGGTTTTCTGCACAAGGCTTTTTTCAACCATAAAAACCTGAGCTCCCGTGTCTGTACATCTTAGTTCACATTGTCATTTGTGTTGGCCGTAAAAAAGAATTGCTTTCAAGAGCTGGGCTAAGTGGCATACATTGTCCTGTGCCATACCTCCTGAAGAGGACATTTCTCTCAAATCACCGCTTTTGAGGCAAAGTAGAAAATTAGAAAAAGTAGATACTTCTTTGGAAGCTCTCACCAAGTCAAAAGGGCCCATTAAAATCATCAATCATCTGTCCAAACGGCACCCAGTGAATGCATAGGAAACCACAAGCCTCTGACAGAATGAAACCTTGTTGAAAGACCTGGGGCTGTGGGTTGAGCGGTACAAATATTCAGGAAAAGGAACCAAAAGACAAGGAGAGGGAATTATTGCAGTTAAGATCAGATCAAATCCAAAATGCAGTTCTAGTAAGGGACATGAAAATGAATTGAACAAGTATGGGGACAGGAACAAGTTCAAGAGCTGTGACAACAACAAAGCAACACAAGTTGTTACATTGTGGTTGGATTAGACAAAGCAGAGTGGTCAAAGTCAGACCATTGAATCAATGGCCAGAAAGATTCTATTGCTGTAACCAATTTCTCATTTAAACTTGTTAGTCCCATGGAGACATCATATAACTCAAAGCCTTTAAGAAACACTGTTCACAATGCTGTGCTTGACTGTTTGGTGCTGGCTACATTTATGATATAGGGGAGCAATCATAAACAATATAGTACTTTAATCATTGATAATAAAAACATATTCCAGTGATTGTGAATTGGTAGTATGAGAAAGGTGAACTTTTATTTTCTTTTTATTATTTGTAATGAAGATGAAAATGTTGTCCAAAAATGACGTAAGTGAACACAGGCAGTTACATGAAACTAATAGAATAATAGAGTTAGAAGTCCAACCCCATGCTCAAGCAGGATACCCTTACCATTTCATTATTTATTTAATTATTTAATTATTTAATTATTTAATTATTTATTTAATTTGACTTCTATGCCGCCCTATTCCGGAGAACTCAGGGCGGCTCACAACATAATAGAAATCACAGTAAAATACATAAATATAAAAACCCCTAAGTTAAAAAAAACAACAATCATTCCACAAACATACACACAAACATACACTGGCTTGGGGCAAGATGTTAGCTGCCCCAAGCCTGCCGGCAAAGGTATGTTTTAAGCAGTTTATGAAAGGCAGAGAGGGTGGGGGCGACACGGATCTCCAGTGGAAGATATATATATAATATATATATAATTGGGCTGTGCATGCTTCAAAAATATTTTTTTAAAGATAAGATTTGGATCTTATGTGAGCACAGCGACCTCTGCTATTCATTAAAGCACACTTGAGCCTGAAAAAAGATCCTGGGACTTTAATGCATCACATTCTTAAAGCAGCATGAGTTTCATGCAAGTCTTCAAGCAGCCAAACCAATTTTTCAAAGTATGTACAAACCCTAAGAATGTTAATGGGAAGGGCACACTAAAACCTATCAATCAAAAATTGTTGTATTACAGGCAAGAAGGAAGGAAGGAAGGAAGGATCTACTAGCAATGCTAACACTTTCCTCTAAATCAGAAAATGCACCCATGTTTACTGCCCATAGAGCTGGAGATTACTGTCTTACAATTTATATTGCATACATCAATGCCAAACTTTTTTAAAAAAAACAACAAAACAGAATAAAAGCACAATCCTGTCTACATGAAGGTTTTTCAGGAATTTTTTAAATGGGAAAATGGTATCAAGCATATGCTTAACGTCTCTAATAACACCAATAAATCTTTTTTTTTTTTTAACAATCTGTGGGCAGATTTTTCTATCCAGCAAACTGGAAGAAGTCTCTAACAGATACATATGCATGTTGGGTTTAATTAGAAAAAGTAAGAGAAAAGGTTAACAATCCTAATCTTATGGTCAGGTAGGATGTGCTTCCCAAAGGAAGCCAGAAAGTACACCTGGTATTCATGGCATAGGTTTTTCCACTCTTTTTTCCTGCAGGAATTAGCAAGACCAGAAATCTTTTCCCAGAGAAAAAGGGGAGGAGCTGCTTTTGCTCTAGACCTGTTATAAGATTATTATTTAGAGATGTACGACTGCCAACCAATATTTGTAATGTTTGCTTACATACTAATGGGGTTGAGAGGTGTCTACATTTATTTGTGCCAGGCATTTATACTTCCCTAATTTCCTTCATCATATTAATAGTTCAACTATTAATTAATTAATATTCATAAGGAAAATCCCTAATTCATTGGCTACAACACTAGACCACATGTTAAAAAAGGCTTTGGCTTTTGATTTGAAAAAAAAAACCTGAAGATTATGGCATAACTTCTCAAGTGCCCTTATTTAAGTGTCTCTCTGTGTTACGACTAGTCTTTTACGTATGACTGTAATTAAACTAGGAATTATAAATCATGGCAATCATTAAGCAGGTCACTACATGACTACTCCCAATTTTATGACCTTTTTGCAGCGGTGTGTGTGTGTGTGTGTGTTCATTTGTTGGAACTTTGAAAATGGGTTGTGAATAGCTCTAGGGAGGATCTGTTGTAATTTCAAATGGGTACTAAGTCATTGGTCCTTAAGCAAGGACCTGTTTATATGTATATTCATAGTATATTACATGTTATGGAGAGGGTGAGAAAGGTTTTTTCTCTCCTTTCTGTGAAGGGCTTAATGAGCAGCCCTATATCAAGAAAAAATTAATCTTTTTAAGCACCTTCATTGTATGAGAAAAAGGGATAAAAGTAATCCAAATTGCCACGGGATTGAAATGCAATGAGAATACATGAAAAAGGATAGGGTAGGGTAGGATAGGGTAGAGTAGGGTAGGATAGGGTGGGGTAGGGTAAAGTAGGATGAAACCAAAATATGTATTAGAGGTATGCAAAAGATTTGTCTGAATCTTAGGACCAATCAGGCTGACTTTTACAGCTATGAAACAACCCAAATGCAGAATTGTCAGGAAGCTTTGTGTCTGATTTAATGTATCAGAGAACTGTGAAAAGGTAGAAAATGTCTGCAGAAATCATAATAATTCTCTGCCTTTCATTTTAATCCCCTTACAAAGCCTTGGGATAAAAAGAAGAAAAAGAAAGAAATCTGGATTTAATCACAAGACATGGTTCATGAGGATGCAACAACTGTAGCTGTGGGGAAAGACCACAATACTGTAATTTGCTTGCAAATGTCATTTAATGTTCTCTCCAAACAACAAAGGTATAAAGACTTATAAAAATTTAAAAGAGATTAATCTGATATTTCTATATACTTCCTTCTGAAATTTGCCAGGATTTCCCCCAAATGCTATGCTTGGCATGAACGCTTCCAGACATCCAGCCCTTCCATTACAGAAGTCTGATTTCACAGCTGAAATGGAACCAAGCTTGAAAAAACATGTTTCTTAAAAGAAAAAGTGATATAGATAAAAAAAACAGAGAGAAAAAGGAAATACTTAAAGAAGTAATTTCCATTTTTTTTTACAGCAGTTACAAACATAATACTGTTTTCCTCCTCCAGAATTGCATAACTTTGTTTCCCTCTTCCCATACAGGTAGTCCTTGATTTTTGACTATTTGTGACTGTTCAAAGTTACAATGGCCTTGAAAAAGTGGCTTATGTTCTGTACTCACACTCTGGATTATTGTGCAATGCCCGTTGTGAGGTGATTGCGATTCAGGCCCTTGACAACTGGCTCACATTTAGGAGTGCAATGTAAATACACTGGTTGCAGCTTCCTATAGTGATGTGATCACGATTTGCAACATTTTGCCATTTTCTGTCAAAAAAACCCCTGCCTATTAAGGAAGCTGAATTCATTTAATGATTGTGGGATTCGTTTATCAACCGTTGTAAAAATTGTTCTTAAATTGGGTCTGATGCAGGCAGGCATAAGACAAAAATAAGACAAATTCCAGAAGGCAAGACAAGAAACAATGGATGGAAACTAATCAAGGAGAGAAGCAACCTGGAATTAAGGAGAAACTTCCTAACAGAGAGGACAATTAACCAGTAGAACAGCTTGCCTTCAGAAGCTGTGGGTGCTCCAACACTGGAGGTTTTTAAGAAGAGACTAGACAGCCATCTGTCTGAAATGATATAGGGTCTCCTGCTTGAGCAGGGGGGTTGGACAAGAAGACCTCCAAGATCCCTTCCAACTCTGTTATTCTGTCATTCTGCAACCTGTCTACCCTCTTTTTATTCCTTCATAACAGTTAGAAGTCAGGATCTAATATGATACCAGATATTGATGACAGTGTTGATTGTTGGGCTTGATGGTGCTCTGTGTAAGAGGTTCCTAGTGCACATCTAGCAATGACCAAGGTCAACAGTTTTCTCTTTTTTAACCATCCCCAAATGTGCAAATACTGTTTCCCCATGAATGTCTATGGAGATTCTCAGTCATCCAGGTCATAGTTGTCCCAAAAATACTTTTTTATGAGACAACTGGACTTTCTTGTTTTTCTTTGAAGATGTATCACTTCTCATCCAAGACTGTTGTAGTGTTATAGTGGGACTGTTTTTCCACAAAAACCTTAGCATCTACCTATCTTTTGACAGGATTTATTCCCAGGGAAGGGCTGACTACTGTATATATACACTATATTTTATCTGTTCAAAACAATCCATTTTAAAGCATTTTCTTTTTTGTTCTGTTACACTCTTGTGTTTTGTTTTGCTTAAATTTAACAGATCGTTCTTCCAGATTCCTCACCTACTTTTCTGAAATTGGAGGGGCGATACTTCTGCTGTGCCTGGAAATGACAACTCATCCCAATTAAAGTGTTTAGAAAACAGAGACATCTTTTCCCATTATCAACAAAAGGAGGTTTGAAAAAGTACAGATACTAGCACTAATATGCTAAATACATCTCACTATTTTGGCTGCTTCCATCATATCTGAAACCAGAATAGGTTTAGAGAGGAGACTTAAGTGCTGCATTGCTTTTGAGGTAGGATCAGGGTACATTGTAAAGGGACCATAGTTTCTATCTGAGTGCAGAAAGGGAGTGCCCTGGATGGTCATCTAACCAGTTAGCCAAAAGGTGAGTGGTGATCCTGCTGTTTCTGGGAAAGTATTTTGAGTATTTGAGAGGCTACAACAAAGAAGAGGGGGTCACGTTATTCACCCAAGCAACAGAGAGAAGGACAAGAAACAATGGATGGAAACTAATCAAGGAGAGAAACAACCTGGAATTAAAGAGAAACTTCCTACAGTGAGGACAATTAACCAGGGGAACAGCTTGCCTTCAGATATTGTAGGTGCTTCATCACTGGAGATTTTTAAGAAGAGACTGGACAGCTACCTATCCAAAGTGGTATAGGGTCTCCTGTTTGAGCAGGGGTTTGGACTAGGAGACCCCCAAGGTCCCTTCCAGCTCTATTATTGATTGATGGATGGATGGATGGATGGAAATATCATTTGGAGATAACATCTGGACAGTGGCAATAATCCCTGGGGCATTTGGTACTTTGGTATTACCTTTGGTTTCTATTGGCCCACTAATCCATGAAGAGTTACCTGTGTCTCCCTATCTCTGCAGACAAAGTTATTGATCATCATTCAATGAATGCTCAGCAGAAAGCGAGTCATCAAAAAACAGTAGTGCTGGGTAGCAGAAGGAGTGTATAGCAAAGAAGTGGCAGATAAGTTACCCTGGTGAATTAAATACAAGCTGTTTTATATCATCCTTTAACAGTCAACCTGAATAAACAAGTCATTACTTCTCTAATGTTTTTGCCAATAGCTACAGCTTTAGCTACACTTTTTATTGTTAATCATTATCTTAAAACCAACTTTTATGTCAGGCAACTACTTGGTCCAATATTTGGTGACTTAGTTATTTCTAAATCTCCCTAAGCACATTTTCCCTCCACACATTTTAATTATAGTGTCCAAATGTAATTGTATTGGGAGTTCTAGTATTGAAAATGCCTGTAGAATGATTCCTGTGCAGATTGGAGCCACTACAATCAAAAGGATATGTCTAACCTACTGCCAAAATATTATTATTGTTACTGTTATTGTTGATTACATTGGGAGATCATCTAATTCCCATACAATGTAGATGAGAACTGGTCATGACACAAAGGTGTTGAAAATCAGATCTTCTTTAACCCATATTACCCCATGGGGAGAGGAATCATTATAGATTGAAAATTTGATAAGTTGGATGCATTTTCTTCCACTTGCCAATTTTAATTAGAAATCTGTCAAGATGGCAGAGCAGTGGGTAGGATGATCAGCTGTGGAAATGACTAGAATACCTCTGAGGCGTTAGGTTTTTTTTTAATTCTAGATCTGTCTGTTATTTTAAGAGTGAGATTCTCATCTCCCATCTTACTGCCAAATGAAAATGATGATAGAGACTTGTGTTACATGAATAGATCACTCTGCAAATTAGGTCTTATGATGAACTATTAATTCTGTTTTATATTCTGAATGCACTCTCCATAAATGTATTGGTCTCCATCTTAGATTTGAAATGGTGCAGTGATTTACTGTAGTTTTCAATTGTGCAAGAACAATTGCAAGTCTTTATCTGTTCACCTGAAATAAGCCCCACTGAAGTTACGCTTCTAAGTAGACTTGTATGCTTACAATAGTAAGGACACTATTACTATGCTTACAATAGTAAAGACACTTTACATAGCAACTAAACTGCCATGGAGTTAGAGAGGTTTATTTTTGAATAAGCATGCTAAAAACTGACTTACTTCTGATAAGGTTGCCAATGTCATGGACGAGGTAGCCCAGATTATTCCTGTGCTTTTATTAGCAGACAGAGATCTCCAAAAAGAGACAAGTGATGCCTTTTAATAGCATACAGCTATGTTAACAATGAAGGTCAGTCATTTGGCTATGCAGACCACCAAAGTTATGCTTAATAAAGCAGGTTGGAAGTGCTGTTGATGGAAAGCTTGATTTAGGACAAGGCGTTCAAATCATTTCACATGCGTTTGCTATTTCCCTACAAATCTAATTCATAGCTTGCAGATGTTCCCAGATCTGGAGATTTTCTTGGCTGCTAATATGGCAAGGGCCATTAGTAAAGCTTTTTCTGGCAGATTATGCTAGCTACAACTTTCCCCATGTCTTGACAACATGCTGCTTGATCCAATGTGAGGTGTCCAATCTAGGTTTGGCTTTGAAGAGTACTAGGAGACATTAGTAGGCTCACAACACAACAGCAACAATCCATCTCATTTTAGTTCTTTTTTTTCCTTCTTCTTCACTGCCTTCTATTTTGTTTCTGGCTTCAGTGTATGGACTTTGAAGGTCCTAGATGGCCATGGTCTACATCATTTGGAAGCAATCTCCTGTCCAGTGAATGTGTCTTTTTCATTTAGATCACCATTAGAAGGTTTAATTCAATTTCTGTTCTCTGAGGCAGAGATTGCTAAAGGAGTGAGAGCCTTTTTTAGGCCATTCTCCAATGTTCTGAATTTTTCTGTAAGTGGTCTTCCTATAGTGTTTCCTTGGCCCTTCAGCAGTGTATGCTGGGGCCTTAAAAAAAAATAGGAAGAAAGGAGTAATGTGATGTGGGCTTTTATTAGCAGTGCTCAGACTATGGGAGTCCTATGCTTCTAGAGGATTGATGAACCCTCTCAAATTGGTCAAAGGGGTATGGTTACCAGAGCTTCCTGACCTCTCTTTGCTTTTTCTTCTACTGCTGCAGTGGAGAGTTAAATGGTCATTGTAGCTATGGAACCATTTAAACCCTGTGAGCAATGCGTAGTAATTGCATTTATTTTTGCAAACGATCATGGAGTCATGGAGATTTCCAAAGGCAAAAATGGGTCATGTGAAGTGGGTACAATTTTCTTCAGTGAGATGCCTGAGGCCACAGAAGCAATATATCATGTCTTGCATGGCCAACTCTCCTGGGTCAGGATGGTTTGTGAAGCTGGTTTGAAGATGCAAAAACTTCACTGAAACAAACCTCTTCACGACCTGTTTTCCTTGTTACCTTCTGGAAGGAGGCTTCGTGGTATCCGTAGCAAAACATCCAGATTCAGCCATAGTTTCATTCCATACAGCATTAACCTTGTGAACTCTCAAACTTCCTCCTTCCGTTATATATTCAAGATGGACAGTATTTAATATTTATTTGCTATGTACATGTAGGGGTGTGAGTCTATGCATATGTTGTACATAGTATGTTTAGATGTGTGTCATGTATGTGTTTCACTTTGAGAGCGGGCAACTAAATTTCATTTTTGATGTATGCCATTGTGCCCACAGTAAAAAAATGACAATAAAGGTTATCTTATGTTATCAAAGTTTCCCACAGGTCTAATGATTCTGAATAAAGGAACTCAATGACAAGTAGCTTTCATGTCTGTGGTAGATTCTTCTGCTGGGCATGGGGCTTTCTTTTCTAAGGCACTACTGTGTGCAGGGAAGGATTATGCAGCAGGGCTACTGTACCATCTGGAGCAGTGTTTCTCAACCTTGACAATTTTAAGGCATGTGGACTTCAACTCCCAGAATTCCACAGCCAGCATTGCTGGCTGTGGAATTCTGGGAGTTGAAGTCCACATGCCTTAAAATTGTCAAGGTTGAGAAACACTGATCTGGAGGCTGCAGTTGATAACAAATCCTGATGATCACTAGATGGCAGCAAAGAGGTTTTTTTAAAAATGTCTATTCTCCTCCTAGATCACCAGGATTTTTGCAATCCAGACCCTATTCTTTTCCATATTGTCCTGTCTTTATCTTCCCTCCCTCCTTCCCTTTTATCTTTTTCTTTTTTTTTCTCCTCGGAAAGAAAATAAGATTTTTAGCAGGCAACTGGATAGCAGGTGGATAAATCTCCTTCATTCAGTGATATTTGACGCCGTGGATTTATGATTATAATATTGCTACTGATTTTGTGTGTACATGTGTGTGTGTGTGTGTGTCTGTACACATTATGTATATTGTGATAATTGCTGATATTGAGTGGATTTTTGATTATTGTATGTTTATATGTTCCTGCTAGTAAGCCATCAAAGTCAGGCAATTGTAGTGGCATAAACATGTGCGTAATAAACAAACAAACAAACCAACAAATAAAATTTCTTGCCCCCACAACTCTCTTCTTTTGGTTATTGTTTCCAAACACCTCCTTGACCTTCAATACTTTGTTTTCACTCTCTCTCTCTTTCTACTTTCATTCTGCTTGCTCGACTTCATGCACATTTATATGGGCAAGTGAGAATTACTTTGGTTAGGTGTTCCCTCTCTATCTTTCTCTCTCTCTCTTTCTCCTCATTTTATTTTGTTTGATCCTACTGCTTTAAATTACTATCTGAGCAACTGTTCCAGGTCACTTGTTAGTTTTATTGTTTACTCCTTAATATAATTTGGAAGTGTTTATTGTTTTATGTTTTGTTAGCTGCTGTTCTATTAGTACCGAAGATGTAAGAAATAAATAAAGAAAAGGGAACCAATTTGAAACTCTAGCAGCTGTGAATTGCTCTGTTGCATTGAAAAGTTCCCTAGAACCATAATAGAATATCATACCCATTATGATATTCCACTGCCACTAGAAATTATTTTTGTTCTCCTGGCTGCGCTAACTTGGGAATTATCTTGGAGTTCTTGAAAGTCTATGCAGCAAACAGCTGGCTGTTGGAAATTAGATCAAAGACAGATTTTATGTTTCCATGCTTAACATTTAGAAGTGTGGTCTTTTAACCTATGCAGAATAAAGGTTATAGTGGGCCTTACTAAGAGCTGTGGCTCTTGCAAGGAAGATTAGGAATTTCTATTGAGAAGTCTTTTCACTGTCACCAAATTACAGTTCCTAGGAAATTTGTGGAGGAAACCATCATAATCACTCTGATAGAAAATGGGTAGGCCACAGGTATGATGAATATATACACAACTACCCTCATTTAGTTCCCCCCCCAAAGGGCAGCCATGCTGATATTTATCTGTGAGCAAATAATAACACCTCAGAATTTCCTGAGTGCTTATTCCAAGAGCCTTTCAGATTCCTTTAGGCAGAGTTCCACAGCTCAAGGTCCAAACCGAAGGAACGAGCGATGCTTTCTCCGAGGGGCTGTTTTTAGAAAGAGTACCACAGTTTCTATTGTCCAAGGCAAAATGGAGGGTGGTGAGACTGGAGCATGTTCCAAGTAAAAAGAAATGGTGCATGCTTTACATATATTCAAAGCCATAACTGCTAATACACAGTCCCATTTTTAATTGACGTGGGATTGTCTTGCTTTATTTTTTGGTTACAGCGAGTTGCTTGAATTATTACTACTTTTTCTCCCAGAGTTGCTCTGGATAGTGAGATGGGCGACATATAAATTATTATTATTATTATTATTAATAATAATAATAATAATAAATGTTTAGTGTCCAGTCCTCACTTGCAATTCTGTCATTCAGCTGGAGGGGAGATTATTCTAATAGGCCTGTGTGTTAATGCACAGGTAGCAGACCAGAGGCATCACATTCCACATTTTTGCAGGTGACAAGGAACTCTGGTTTGTTTTAAATTTTTGATAGTAGGCCATATGATATCTACTGTGGTTGTCTGGCATTTTATTTTTTTATTTCATTTTATATAGCCTCCCGACTCAAAACCAGGGAAAAAGCTGAAAAGATAAAAACAGTATAAAAGAAAGCATCACATAACTCAGGCTGGCCTCTAATCCTTCAGTTTCAAACCACTGTAGACAGGTTCATCCACTATCTTGGCCCAATGCTTAAAGAAAAAGTCAGACCCTCAAAGACTTACAAAATGGGGCCTTCTAAATCTTGCAGAGGGGAAGGGATGCTGGTTGCCTTGATATAAAAAAGATGTTGAGGTTCTGGAAAGATTGCAGGGAAGAACAACAAAGATGATTTGTTGCTAAAACATAAAGAATGGCTGCTAGAATTGGGTATGTCTATTTTTATGAAAAAAAATGACTAGGGGTGACATGATAGCAGTGTTCCAAAATCTAAGGGGCTGCCACAAGGAAGAGAGGGTCAGCCTATTTTCCAGCACCTGAAGGCAGGACAAGAAGCAATGGATGGAAAATAATCAAGGAGAAAAGCAACCTGGACTAAGGAGAATTTTCCTGACAATTAGAATAATTTATCAGTGAAACGACTTGCCTCTAGAAGTTATAGGTGCTCCAACACTGGAGGTTTTTAAGAAGAGACTGGACAATCATTTCTCTGAAATAGTATAGGATTTCCTGCAGGCGGTTGGACTAGAAGACCTCCAAGGTCCATTTCATCATCATCATCATCATCATCATCATCATCATCATCATCATCATCATCATCATCATCATCATCATCATTGATCATCGCACAGTCAGCCAGATGTTCAGACAGGATTTGGCATTTTTGTCTACCTATTGAGTCCTTCCCAAGGACTTGGGATAGGCAGATGTGGATGTTTGATGGTATTACAGATATCGTCACAGGATGAAAGCAGTTCCTAGTAAGGCCGCCATTTGCAATTGACCAATGGTGAATTTGTCATTGCCAATGGTGTTCAAGTGGTGCTCTAGTTGTTTTGGGATTGCACCCAAGGTACCTATTACTATTGGTACTACCGTTGCTGGCCTTTGCCACAGTCTTTCTATTTCTATTTGTAGGTCTTTGTATTTTGTTATCTTCTCCAGTTCTTTCTTGTCTATTCTGCTATCTCTAGGCATTGCCATGTCCACTATCCAGACTTTTTTGTCTTTCTTACCGACAATTGTTAAGTCTAGGGTGTTATGTTGCAGGTGCTTGTCTGTTTGAATTCTGAAGTCCCAGAACAGTTTAATTTTATAATTTTCTATGACTTTCTCTATTTTATGATCCGACCAGTTCTTGCTTACAAGCAAATGATATTTCTTGCAGATCTTCCAATGCACCATTGTTGCTACTTTGTCATGCCACTGCTTGTAGTCAGTCTGTGCGATCTTCTTGCAGCAGCTTACCAGGTGGTCCACTGTTTCTTCAGAGTATTTGCATAAGCGGCACTTACTGTCTGTTGCTGTCTTCTCAATTTTGACTTTGTATGCATTTGTCCTTAAGGCTTGGTCTTGTGCAGCCAGAATTAGTCCCTCGGTCTCTTTCTTCAATTTTCCTGCTCTTAGCCATTACCAGGTCTTGTTATTATCTGCTTTCGCAGCTATTTTTTAATGTACTGGCCATGTAGTGCTTTGTCTTCCCATGCCTCTATTCTGTTCTTCATTTGGTCTTTCTTTTAGGCCAGTTTGGTCTCTCCAGTAGTCAGTAAGCCTTCCTGATATACTGATTTCAGTGCATCTTCATCAATGTCCTTCAAATATTCTTCCAAAGCTGTTTCTTCTTCTTCAACCATCTCATGTACTTGCAGCATTCCATGCCCACCTATTTGCCTTGGTAGATAGAGTCTGTCAATGTCACTGCATGGATGAAGGGCATGATTCATTGTCATTATTTTTCTGGTCTTCCTATCTATTGCTTTTAGTTCTGCTTGAGTCCAGTCCACTATTCCAGCTGTGTATCTAATGACTGGAATTGCCCAGGTGTTGATTGCCTTCATGGTATTTTCTCCATTGAGTTTGGACTTTAAGATCTTCTTCATTCTCTTGATGTATGATGATGATGATGATGATGATGACGACGACGATGATGATAATGATGTTACAAACAGAGCCTAAAGCCCAATGCAGTTTGATTTTTAAACCAGGGAAGCAGTTCAACATTATAGAATAGGATATATAATTAAGGTTTCTTTTCTACAGAACTTTTGGCAAATCTAAATTCTTTTGAAAATAAAACTGCAGTGGGAACCTATTAGTTGAAAGGGTGAAGAAGCTTGCAATAGAAAGCAAGATGTATGTATTGTGTGGGGTGATGCTTGGTAGGAGGATAACAGTGGTAGAAGCAATTTATTCCATTCTCACGAAATGTTTGAGGAAGTCAAATAGCATATACTATTAAGATTTTCACTTTAAAAGGTTGAATATTTTGTTTTGTTTTGAACACCAAACTGCAAACAGCTTGTGGGCAGATTTTGTAAAATAATTGTTTTGGGAAATGGGCATTTGTGACTAATTCTGAAGGAAATGAGCAAACAAAAGAATTGGGAGTGTGTGTATAGCATGTACTCATGTCCCTCTGGACTGCGACTAAGATTTGAACTCAGTGTAATCCATTTCCTACATAACAAAGCTGAAATTAGATTTTGATTAGCTGGATTTTGGGTTGAATCAATGCAAAATGATTGAATTAACTGACAAGCTCATTGCTCAACACAGTCAAACAAATGAGCAAAAGTGAATGAGGCATCGACTGTGTCAGACTTGTGTGAAACCTAGAAAAAAAATAAGCAGATGGTAAGCCTCAGGATGTGCTTTGCCTAATTGTTCAGGTACTCTATGTGTTCTTTACATAATTCCATTTATGTTTAGCCATATGTTTCTGAATTTTAGATAATGTTCATCTCAAATACTCTTCCAGTCTTGAGATATCTCTATTTTGTTATAAGTACCTATGAAGATAAAATATAATTAATTACAAGAGTACTATTTGTATTCAATTCTATGATTAATTCACTTTTGGAATCAGGCCTTTTGTTCTCTCTCAGGACCAAATTTATTAGCAAGAATTGGAGAACAACAGTTTGCTCCTGAAGCCAGGGCAGAGGCAACTCTAGTGCCTTTCTAGCAGATAAATAGTGTCTGCTGTTGTTAAACTGTAATTATTTGAAAGGCGAAGTTGGCTAGGTCATTGGTGAGAAACAGAAGAAATAGTAATGCTGAGAAGCAAGCCAACAATAGCTCGCATCAAACATTTAATGTATGGCAATGACACAATTACAAGCTAGCAACACCAAGTCCCAACAGCTGCCTAATTAAAACTGGACTCAAACAAGGCAGAGAAAATAACTTGATTTGGATGCAATTTGCCTTGGTAATTTTGGTACTGGGTTGTGCATTCTTATTTTTTTTTCCATACGGGGCTGAATGTTTATAAAAACTTAATTAAGTTGGAAGGGAGAGATTGATATAAGTCTTTGCCTTAATGGACTCTCTTCCCGTGGGATATTAAGGAACTTGCATATGCTGAAGAACATAATGGAATTGGAGGGGGAGAGGGAAAGTGAAGAGGCAAAGCCACCTCTGATTGTTTTGCTGGTTTTTTTTTCTCAGCAAAAATTCCAAATCTCAAAATTGGACTCCAAGAAGCTATTTATAAGCTGTCAAGAGAGGCCAGCATTTCACTATTAAATGGATAGCAAATGCAATTCGAACTTTCTTCTAAAGTGGCAGATAAACATGGACTAGAGAGGAGCAGAAATGTTTGGGGACAGGAAGCCAGGGAGAGAAGTATGAAAAGCTGCCAGGTGCACCTTATTATAAGAAAGAGAAGGCATTAAGCTGGCACAAAAGGGAAACTGCCAGGAATGGCTGTCCCCTGAAAAGGTAATATCTGACGAAAGACATAGAGAATAACGGAGAAGGAATTGATTCAGAATATTGCAGTCTGTTAGGATTCAGTCTGTATAAATTATATCAGAGTATCATTTTGCTTTATTCCCTACCTTCCCCCACCCTTCAAAATCCTATACTCATTGACTATATTAACACATGATACCAGGCCAGTCATTACATTAGCCATGATTAGTTAAGTAAATTATAATAGTTCTGTTCGTACTGGGCCTAGGCCATAACTATTGTTTACCAACCATAATAACTACAGAAGATGACTCTTCTTAAGAAACCAAATAATCTGTATCCATGCTTAGCGTAAGTTAAGAACCAGGCTGCTGTTTTGAAAAAAGGCTAAAATAATCAGATTGGGGGGGGAGCATTTGTGACATTTAAGATGTTATGATATGCTTTTAAGCTGAGGGACTCCTATAAGGCAGCTCACCAGAACTGGGAAATGGGGATGTAAAATTGACCCTGAGTGGAACTAAGCAATACTAAGCATGGTAAAATAGATCTGAGAAGAATGTGCAAGTTGCATGTAATAATAAGCATGTAATACAGGAAAGATTTGGTGAAATTACAGCACATGATCCAGGACACGTACACAGAATGTGGGAACAAAGAGAAAGAAAACCTGCAGTTCTCTGGGCAAGGTTTTTCAGAAGTGGTTTGCCATTGCCTCCTTCCTACGGTAGGGCTGAGAGTAAGTGACCAAGGCAGGACTAGAACACATGTTCTTTCTAGCCTATGCCTTAACCCAGGAGTGTCAAACTGCTAGCCCGTGGGCCGGATGCATCGTAGCGAAACCGCACCCACGCCATTGCCAGCAATGGCAAAAAAAGTCGCGATACGTCACGACACGTCATGTGATGTTGCGAGTTTGACACCCCTGCCTTAACCAGCGCACTAAACTGGCTCTCATCTTAACATAGAAATGTGAATATGATTTGATAAGCCTTATGAAACCAAATGGAGTGAAACCTGGGTGGGGTGCAAGGCCCAAAGGGCATATTTAAAAAGAATGGACTAGATAAAAAAAAGGGAGGAGAGGGAAGAAGTGTGATTATATATGAAGGAAGAGCACATCTAGATTATCTCAATCTAGGTGTGTTCTTCCTTCATATATAATTACACTTCTCCCCCCTTCCCCCGTTTTCTAGGAATCTGAAGTGATTCCTAGTTTTCAACTAGGCTGTCAAACATGATCATTTGATTAAGAATGCAAATTGGGAGCAAAAGAAAGCTAATAGTGGATACTATTAAGCTGCCAAGCCAGGCAGAAAATTTGAATAACGCACCTCTGGATGAGAATACAAAACTCCTACAAGACAGAAGAAACATTGCGATCATGTTGTATTGTTAGTTACAGTAAGTTAGTTACGGTCAGTTGCACAGATATCTCTTGGAAAACCCATTTGGTAAAGCCTGCAGTAGTCAGCAAGACCACTGCAAAAACTCTATAGTGCCTTTGCTGACTTTCATTTTCCATAAGGTTAAAAAAGAAACCAGAGAACCAACTTTTCTAAATCTAATTCAAATAATTATGGAAGACCTGGCAGAGGAGGTAAAAGCTGGGAGAACCTTGGGAGAAAGCAGTCACATTATTATAGGATTCATGTTACTGGGTAAAAGAGAAATTGGAGCATAGCCAAACATGTACATTAGCTTTCAGTAAAGCCCAATGTTAAGCTTTAAATAACTACTAGCTGGGATTTCATGAACAAAAATTCTTAAGTCAGAGGCAATGCAAGAGGAGTGAGAATTGTTTAACTACAAGATAAAATGTCCTACTATTCCAGTGATAAAAAGCAGGGCTATCACTGAGGATGCATAGGAAGCTTGAGAATGAGCTGTGAGTTAAAAGGGACATATAAAAGAAGAAGGAGATGGATGTAATCAACAAGGAAGCAATCAGCAAGCAGCTAATATTTGCAAATGGAAAATTAGGCTGAAACATAAATTGAACTGAGGCTCACAATGGCAGCTTAAAGCATCATAAAGGGCCTTTCTGGCTATGCAGATGATAAAAGGAGAACAAAGAAGGGGTTAACCCACTGCTAAGAAAAGAGTAGAATCCAAACAGAAGACAGGAATAGGATATAACTCCTCAAGATCAACTTTCCACACATAAGGAGATGGTGTGGGAACATTTGGCTACAATGAATGAGTTTAAGTGTCCTAGACCAGGGGTAGGCAACCTTGGCTCTTTTATGATGCATGGACTTCAACTCCCAGAATTCCTGAGCCAGCCATGCTGAGGGGAAAGGGAGAGGTTTCCATGCTGGCTCAGGAATTCTGGGAGTTGAAGTCCACGAGTCATAAAAGAGCCAGGGTTGCCTACCCCTGTCCTAGACCAAACCAACTACTGTATATCTGGGAGCTTGGGAAGAACTTATAAATGTCATGTTGGAGCCCCTCTCTGAGATCTTGGAAAAATCTTGGAGGATGGCCCCAGTGCCAGAGAATTGGAGAAGGTTAATGTTGTTTCTCTCTTTAAAAAGATTTTTAAAAAAGTAAATATGCCCGTTCAGTTTGATACCAGGCAAAATGCTGGAACAGATTTGCTAGGAAATTGATTTGTGAACATTTAGAAAAGCAATCCATTGCTTGGTAGGAGCCAATATGAGGTTATCAAGAATAAAGTGTCAAATGAATCTTCCTTTTTGATAAAATGACTGATTTAGTTGTCAGTGGAAATGTGTAGACAAAATATACATTGACTTCCAGAAAGTATTCAGCCAAGTCTCCCATGACATATTAGTAGAAAAGATGACAAAATATGGGTTGGACAATCATACCATAAGATAGATATAGAGATTGCTTAATAATCATGCTAAATGAATGTATGTTGATGGCTCCAAATTAAGCTGTAAACAAGTTTTGACTGCAAGACCCCACTGTAGGCTCTATGCTGATTAACTTATTTATAAATAAAGTGTATCCAAGATTAGAAAACAGGATTATCAAATTTGCCAAAGAAAAATTGCAAACACTTTAGAAGATAGTATCAAAGGTCAATAACATCATCACAAGCTAAATATCTGCAAGAAGAATTCCAATAGAAAGAAAGTCCTATACCGGAGTAGGAAAACGAGAAGTATAAGTATCAAATGGCAGGCATGGGAGTAACAAAACTGGACCATATTACATGTGAAAAAGATCTGGTGTCTTGATGGATCAGAAACTGAACATGGGTTAACAGTGTGCTGCAGCTGCCAAAAAAACCCCATATCCATCCCTAGGCTGAATCAGCAGAAGTATAGCATCAAGAGAAAGAGAAGACATAATTCCTCTCTGTTCAGCTGCCTAGATGAGGACCATACATAAACTATTGTATCCATTTCTGGAACTACATTGTCCAGGAAGAAGACAAGGATCTTGGAAGGAAAAACTATGAAGAACAATTGGAGATGTTTGTTTTGTTTAATCCACAGAAGAGAAGACAGCTGGGACAGATTACAACTGAATTCAAGTCTCTAAAATACCAACAAATAAGTGATAGGATATAATTGTTTAGAGCTGTTGCAAAATACAGATAAGAAAGAATGAGTTTAAATTAGAATAATGAAGATTCAGGTGATGAACATCAAGAAAAATATCCAAATGGTGCTAGCTATTAAATAGTAGAACAAACTGCCTGAGAAGGTAGTAGATTCTTCTTTGCTGGGGGTGTTCAAACAAAAGTTGCATGATCCTCTATAAGAGATGTTGTAATAATGGATTCTTTAATGGGCAGAGGGTCTGAGTAGATTATTTCCAACCCTTACATTCCATGTTTTTATAAGCTTGTAATCTGTGATATCCAAAAGTCTTGGTATTTGTTATGAAAGCCACATATGAACAATCATATTATTGGGTAACTCAGATGAAAACTCAAATCATCAACTACTGCCAAAAAAATATAGCAATTGTTGCTTTGTTTGCCCTAGAACGATAAAAATGTATTTATTAATGGAACATTTCCTCATATTGCCTGACATTGTACTTATAATTTTGTTATTAATATGTAACATGGATGCATTTGCCTTTGGGTAATGCAATAAATTAATCTTCAATACAATTTGTAGACTAAGTTGAGCATAACATTGGCATATAAAGGAGTGCATTTACTTCTCTTCACTTTAAAAGATACTGTTTTGAATAAGCCTGTATGGGATTCTGAGATGTTTTCTTCTTTTGTTTAATGCAGATCTTCATGGAAACTGTTGACTGAGATGCTTGAATATAAATATAGACTTAAAGTATCATAGGGCTGGAAGGAACTTTGAGATATTTAAATCCAATCCCTTGCCCAAGTCCTCATACCACCTTCTTGAAAACCTACAGTGTTGGAGCACCCACAGTTTTGGCAGGCAAACTGTTCCACTATTAATAGTTATCACTGTCAGGAAATTCCTCCTTATTTCCATGTTGCATCTCTCTCTAATGAGCTTCTACCCATTGTTTCTTATCCTGCCCTCAGGTGGTATGGAGAATAAATCAATGCCATTTTCTCTGTGGTAGCCCTTCAAGTATCGGAAGACCTATAATGTCTCCCCCTCAGTCTTGTCTTCATTAAGCTAAATATTCCTAATTTCTTTAGCTATTCTTCATAGGATTTAGCCTCCAGATCACTTATCATCTTTATTGCTCTTATCTGCATTATTTTTAGGGTCTTAGCATCTTTTTTTTTAATTGTAGTGACCAAACTGGATGCAGTATTCTAAATGTGGCTTCACCAGTGCAATATAAAGCAGTACTATCACTTTACTTGATCTTGATACAATTGCTCTGCTGGGATACATGGATCAGTACCGTTTAAAAGCTGGAAGGTATTTGGAGACTGAATTAGCTTAAGTTGCTCTAGTTAGATTGTGTAGCACCATCTTATATAGTAAATCCAACTGAGTTCTATGGAACTTACACCATTCTATGGCTCTACTTCTTAGATCTATGGGAAGCTGTTTGGATTGAGGGATATGAAGGACAAATTGTAATTCCCATCCCTTCACAATTGGACAGGTGCAATGGTGTTCAACATCATCTGGAGAATAGCCAAGGCTTCAGTATAACAAAGATTTCCAAGAAGTTCTCTTGGCAGAGAAGGAGTTCTATCACCAACAATCTTCTCATAATGAAGATAGACACCTCCATTCTACTGCTGGTACTTTTGTGGTGAATCTCTGGGGATTTCATACTTACCTGTTCCCTAGATCTATCCCCCAAACAGTCCATTTTCAACCAAGGAGCCATTACTGTAAATTTCCTACTCAACCCATATATTAAAGTTTATAGGAACATTGTAGCAGAAGAAGGAAACTATTATATACTAGGAAAGTAATTCATATTAATTGAACTAAATTTTAAAATGAACTATGTGTCTAGCCCCACCTATTTTGTAAGGGAGAAGGAAGGGGTTGCCATGCAAAAGCATAGTTCTTTTGCATAAGAAATAACAGAAGCTACACTGCTGATGTTTAGCTCTCCCAATTATAGGATGTCTCTCCTAGGGAAGTAAATATTCCAGTGCTAATGATCAAAGAAAAAGGAGTAACTGCATAGTTTAAAAGGGGGACTTAGATTTACATATAACATGCAAATGGATATGTGGAGATGCAAATTTAGAAGTAATTACTGTAATTATAAATAGAAATAAAAATGTGAGGGTGAAGGTTCGTTCTCTGAGCTTGTGGGTTGGTTTCCAAACGTTTCATTACCCAGCTAGGTAACATCTTCAGTGGAGCTTAGGGGATGTTAATGTCAGTGTTCTAATAATAATAATAATAATAATAATAATAATAATAATAATAATAATAACAACAACAACAACAACAACAACAATAACAATAACAATAACAATAAAGTTGGAACGGACCTTGGAGGTCATCTAGTCCAACCCCCTGCTCAGGCAGGAAACCCTATACCAGGGCTTTTCAACCAGTGGTACGGGTACCACCTGTGGTACATTGGCACCTGGCAGGTGGTACGTGACCATCCTAGAAAAATGGTAGCAGGGGAGGGGAATGAGCTGAATCGGTGGCAGCACCGCAAAAGCCTGAGCGAGAGATGGCTGGAGCTGCAGGGCTGTCAGGGCTCAGTGGAAGTGCCAGGATCAGTGCCGCTTTCCAGCTGATCGGCGCTTCTGCGGGGCTGTCAGGGCTCAGTGGAAGGGCCAGGATCAGCACCAGGCTCCAGCTGGAGCTCAGCACTGATCCTGGTGCTTCTGCTGAGCCCTGAAGAAGCACCAATCAGCTGGAATGTTGCAGCATCTCCAGGGTCTTGTGATTTACATTCAGATGCTTGGCAACTGATTCATATTTCTGACGGTCACAGTGTCCCAGGGTCATGTGAAGTGACCAAAACCTGCTGCAACCACCCAGCAGACGGGGGGGGGAATAAAAACCAAACACTCCCCCACCCCACCTCCGCTGCCAATCCTCAACAGAAATGCTCACAACAATGAAAACCTCGGACAGGAGGAAGAGCACCACCAGATGGGCAGGCAGGTGTCTTGCTCAGTTGTGACTTGGGGGGCACTTTTTTCAGTGCCATTGTAACTTTGAACAGTCATTAAGTGAACTGTTGTATGTTGAGGACTACCTGTACTTTATCACTTTTTTCCTTTTTTGGGGGGGTCAAGTTTTTGACACCTTGCTAGGTGACTGGTGGTACTCGGATGTTGTCATATCCTAAAAGTGGTACAATGGGTGAAAAGGTTGAAAAGCTCTCCCTACACCATTTCAGACAAATGGCCATCCAGTCTCTTCTTAAAAACTTCCAGTGTTGGAGCATTCACCACTTCTGGAGGCAGAAGTTTTTAAGGACTATGTTTTTAAGGACTTTGTGTAGTCAGTAGGTTTTGTGATGGGTCTGGTGTGGGTTGCATCAAGTTAGGGTCTTGTGATGGGTCAGATGATGGGTCAGGTGTAGGTCATGTCAGTTGAGGGTTTTGTGACTGCTGAAGAGGTCACATTAGGGGAGGGCTATTGAGAGTTGAAGTGCTGCACTTCACCCCCTCCCCCAATGACCCTCCCCTAATATGACCCTCCCATCACATCAACCCACAAGCTTGGAAAACAAACCCTCACCCTCATCCTACACCTGAGCTACAGATATTCACCACTATTGCAAATAAAAATGTCTTGTCATTGTGGGGAAAATGTAGCCAGGGGATTTGGGAGAGTGCTAGGTCTGCTAAGCTAGATTATCATGGCTGATGGGAAAACTTAGGGAGCTAGTCTTCTTTTTGATAGTTCTCATCAGAGATGGCCAGTTTCCAGGAAGAGATTCTCTGCTAGCTCTTGAAACATCTTTGATAATGGAGGAGAGTTAGTTAGGAACTTCTCAGTAAGAAATGCTGACAGCTGTCTTTAGAGACAAAGTATTGGACAGTAATGGCTTAGTGCTTCTCTTAGCATAAAACTTATGCTAGTTATGCTAAACAGGCACTATAGCCTGTCCCCGTGGAAGAGATAAAATGAAACTTTTACTGAGCATTTTATGTTATTCCAGGAGATGATTGATGGATGGATGGTTGGACAGACCAGATAAAACAGGTAGGTATTTTCCCTTTTGGAATTCAGATCAGCTCATTAAATTCAGCACTGGAAGAAGTAGACGGCAATTTCTAACTTCTGTAGTGTTTTTTTTTCTTTTTAAGAAAGGGAATAAATACACATACACACATAAACAATATATATGTGGGTGGATAGATGGATGGGTGTATACATGTGTGTATTTGGGTGAACTGGCAATAATATCTCTATGGGAGGAAAAAAGTTTTGTGAGGGCTCTTCTCTATATCAGTTCATGCAAAGATTTTTTTATAGAGATTCTGAAGATGTTGGGGCATTGAGATCCCAAGCATCCTTCAGTAAAAATGCTCTTTGTCTTCTCAGGACCATAACGTTCCAAATTATTTATTTTTTTTTTATTAAATTTCTATACCGCCCCTCTCCCGAAGGACTCGGGGCGGTGTACAGCCTAAACTTTAAAAAACATATAAATATACAAAATTTAAAATAATTAAAAATAAATTAAATCATTTGGCCAAAATCCTAAAACCCAAAACATACAAAATTTAAAATCTTAAAAAATACTCAGAAGCTTCTATGCCAGGCCGGCCTGTCGGAAAAGGAATGTTTTTAGTTCCCGACGGAAGGTGCGTAAATCTGTTATTATACGGAGTTCGGGGGGGAGCTCGTTCCATAACGTGGGAGCTCCCACAGAGAAGGCTCTCCCCCTGGGGGTCGCCAGCCGGCACTGTCTGGCCGACGGCTCCCTGAGGAGGCCCTCTCTGTGGGAGCGTACCGGACGGCGGGAGGTATTTGCTGGCAGTAGACGGTCCTGTAAGTATCCGGGTCCGATGCCATGGAGCGCTTTAAAAGTGGTCACTAACACCTTGAACCGCACCCGAAAGACCACCGGCAACCAGTGCAACTCACGCAGGAGCGGTGTTACGTGGGAGCGCCACGACGCTCCCATCACTACCCGCGCGGCTGCATTCTGGGCAAGTTGGAGCTTCCGGATGCACCTCAAGGGGAGCCCCATGTAGAGAGCATTACAGTAGTCCAGCCTGGAGGTCACGAGGGCATGAGTGACTGTGCGTAGCGAGTCCCGGTCTAGGAAGGGACGCAACTGGCGCACCAGGCGAACCTGGTGGAACATCCTCCCGGCCACGGCCGTCAGATGGTCCTCTAAGGACAGCCGTGAGTCCAGGAGGATTCCCAAGTTGCGAACCCTTCCTGTGGGAGCCACTGTTTCGCCCCCAATACACAGCGATGGAATCAGCTGGCTGTACCGGGATGACGGTAACCACAGCCACTCGGTCTTGGAGGGGTTGAGCTTGAGTCCGTTTCTCCCCATCCATACCCGCACGGCCTCCAGGCACTGGGTCAGCACGGCAAGGGCATCGTTGGGGTGGTTTGGCGTGGAAATGTACAGCTGGGTATCATCAGCGTACTGGTGGTACTCCACGCCAAAACCACGGATGATCTCACCCAGCGGCTTTACATAAATGTTGAACAGTAGAGGCGAGAGGACCGACCCCTGAGGTACCCCACATACGAGGGGTCTCGGGGTCGACCTCTGGCCCCCTGTCAACACAGACTGCATCCGGCCAGAGAGGAAGGAGGAGAACCACTGCAAGACAGTGCCTCCTATGCCCAGCCCCTCCAACCGTTGCAGCATGATACCATGATCGATGGTATCAAAAGCCGCCGAGAGGTCCAATAGCACCAGAACAGAGGAGCAACCCCTGTCTTGGGCCCGCCAGAGATCATCCACCAACGCGACCAATGCTGTTTCCGTGCTGTAGCCAGAATTCTTGGGAATTCTAGAATTCCTTGTGATCTTGTAATATATTCTGGTAAATTCTTGTCAGAACACAAGCCTGTAGCCTCTACTGTCATAGAAAGATTCTAAGAGTAACTCTTTCTTTTGGTTGCGGTTCATTGTTGTCATTTTCAAGGACAGTCTTCCTTGAGTATCATACAGTCCTGGAGTCTTTTAGATATGTGCAAAATTTCAGATTCCTCAGTCAACCAGGATGGAGCTTGTTATAACTAATTGTCAGATCTTCAAGAAAACAAAACTATTTTTCTCCCCAAGGAATTAGGCAGCTGGTAGGCGCCCTGAAAATTGAATATTCTGAATTGAATATTTCTTGATAAAATATTAATCACCCTTTGATAAACTCCCCTCTAACCATGGCCTGTTTGTTTCTACTTTGAAAAGCTAAAACAAATAAGACTAACAGTGCACAGATTGGGTCTTCTGGGATTTGCTTTCCAACAGGGACAGGATGTTAACACTTTTATTCCAGAACACAGAAAGCAAAACATTATTTTGCTGTGTCTCACAACCAGCCTCATTTAAATCTTTCAGTCATGGCTCCTATAACTATTTGGAGGAAAAGCTCCTTTCATGTCCTACTTAGCCAACCAAGGAAATGAAATATAGAGGATGAACCTGAAACTATAGTGTCCGATTAAGCTTTTTTTTGTATTACTGTAGCTGTGGATCAAAGCATCATGCAAAGTTGGCCATTATTGATTGGGGTTGTCAACTGGGGAACTTTACATTTGAAGTGTGATGTGCACTGAATGGAAAAAATGTCATTTATATATTTGGCGGCATCTTTTGCAACCTGATCCTTACCTGGTGTTCTTAGCAAAAGCTGAATCATTTATATATTGATTACTTAAGTCATTTGCCCCATCACATATATTCTTGGCATTTTTTACTTCTGCATATATTTGATCTCACTGCATTTCACTTCTGTCGTCTATGCAACACCAGCCTAACCACCCATCACTCTTTCAGCTTCTCTGGTTGAGTTGTCATGTCCTCAATCTGATCTAGAGCCATGTGCCTCTTCAGGGGTTAGAGTCAAACTGCCAGCTAAGATCTGAAATGAAATACAAGCAGACTAATTTCCAGAGTGCTTGTAGTGGTTTTTTTTTTTTTTTTTTGAGCACCCAAGCTTTCAACCATCTCATTTTTTCAGGTCTCATGAGATATGAGAGCAAAATACTAGAGCAAACATCAAAAATACATTTTGGAAATTGCTGGGAAAATAAGTTATGTTGTGGGGCCAGGAATCAATTAGTTTGGGCATCTCTTTACAGTGTTTTTAGACTTTCTTCAAGCAGATTCTATTTTAACTTCAAGACTTTTTTTTCCTGAATTTTAAAAGTTGAGATCCAAGAGAACATTTGGCAATTTTATCTGCTTAACATAGCTGCAGAATCTACATATATATATCCTGTGTTGTTCAACTGAAGCAAAACTTGCAGAAATTTACACTGAAGAAACTATCCTTCATTAAAACCATTTAAATATGTAATATGAACAAACCATTCTACATGGGCTCTGTTTTAGCCTACAGTCCCCTGATCATCTTTGTTGTTCTTCTCTGCACTCTTTCTAGCATCTCAACATCTTTTTTACATCATGGTGACCAAAACTGGATGCAGTATTCCAAGTGTGGCCTTACCAAGGCGTTGTAAAGTGGTATTAACACTTCACGTTAAACATCACATTGTAAAGTGGTATTCACAATTTCACCCAGTTAAAAGGAGAAAAAAGAAATAAGGGCTTAATTTTGGAAGGAAAGAAGGAAGGAAGGAAGGAAGGAAGGAAGGAAGGAAGGAAGGAAGGAAGGAAGGAAGGAAGGAAGGAAGGAAGGAAGGAAGGAAATCAGTTCTTGGTTGCAGGCAGCTTTGCAACTCTGTAAAATGACTGTTAAAGCGGGGTGGAGAGTGCCTGCCGGAGCACACATTAGGCAATTGGAATTGAGACATTTGTATAGGACATGCTTCAGATGGTCCAGACTGCCCTGCTTGCACAATTGGACAGAAGAAGACACTTCTTTTTAACACAGAGCCATAATGTTAAAGTGGAGGTTGCCCTCCCAGTGGGGTAGGAAAGAGCTGAGACAGGATAAATCTGTTCCTCCTGTCCTGAAATGCTAGGTGGCAAGCAAGAAGTGTGAATCAGTTCCACCCCCATACACACAGCACAAATCCATCTTGCTTGCCTGCAAACTTTGTTGAACAGTCCAAATATCCTACTTCATCAAAATTCTTCAGTGGCTCTAGTTCCAAACAAGAAAATATTAACAAGCAAACAGATACGTTGCAGCTTGAGAGAATGGTGCAAGCAGAACAATTTCTAGGCAAACAAAAGAGATATTGAGATTTTCTAGTGTGAGATATTAGGTTTACTGATGGACTTTTAATTAGAAATAGAGGGTCTCTTCAGATACCAGCTCCTCAAAGGAAGAAGAATATATAAAGTTCAACCATTAATTGCCAGGTTTTTGAGATTTTGAGAAATCTGGTATGGGGGAAGGAGGATGATAAAAATCCAATAAAAATATTTCCTTATTAGAGAAAGAACACTGTGGAGGCCAGGTGTGACTTATTTTGTCCCAACTTTCTCACCAGAGTAACAAGTCTTCACTTCTATAAGTATCCTATATATTATGGTCAGGATTCTCTACAAACAAACAAACAAACAAAAAACCTGAGACCTAATGAGCAATTTCCAGCATGATCTAAAATGTCTGTAGAGGTAATCTAGGGACATGTGGAAATATTTTTTGCTGCACAATGAAATACAGCATTTAATATTTTTGATGAAACAATTTGGCTAGCAGAAGACTCTGGGGGGGGGAATCAGAGGACCTCCTGAAGGTCATTTGATGAGAAGACAATGTGCCAAGCTTTGCTTTTCTGAGTTACAGAATTCTTCTTCAGATTGCTTTTTGCAAGATTTATTTTGAAGGCCTGGCTCTGCTGTCTTTTTCCTCTCTTTGGCCTCATCCTCATGACCTACATGTCCCAATGCATGAGCTACTGACTTTTTTTCATGGCAGAAATATGCATTGCTAACCTTGAACCAACCCCAGCTTTCTAGAAGGCAACCTTTATGCCTCTTTTCCTGCTATACATCAAAAGTAGCATTTTCTGATTTGTGCATGCAATCCTGGCCAGTTTACCTACTGAGGGGTTTCACAGGCCAAGTTCACTTTATGTGATTTACATACGGCAGATATGCAGATGAAGGTAAATGGCTCCTTTGTGTCATTCTCTCTCTGTTAAAAATAGATACAAAGCATGTCAGCTAATGCAGGTGTATGGACTGGCTACAGAGAAGGAATCAAATTTGTAAACATGTTTTTTTAAATACAGTTTGTTTAGTGACTGAAGTTACAACAGCACTGGAAAAAAGTGACTTATGACCATTTTTTCACACTTATGACCATTGTAGCATCCTTATGATCTTGTGATTTACATTCAGATGCTTGACAACTGACTCACATTTATGACACTTTCAGTGTTCCAGAGTCATGTGATCTCCTTTTGTGACCTTCTGACAAGTAAAGTCAATGGGGAACCCAGATTTGCTTAACACCATGTTACTACAACTGCAGTGATTCACTTAACAAATGTGTTTGAAATTGCATTCCTGAAATTCAGCCATTTTATTTCCACAGTTTTCTGACATGGTCTGGGGCACTGAGGAGAGGAAGTGCCTGCAGCCTATGGCTCATTAGCTGGCATTATTACATTTTTTAAAAGAACACATCTATTGGAGGTTCCTTGGTGGCAAAGCTGGATGGGAAACTGTTATTTATTTACTTATTTATTCAACTTTTATAGCTGCCCAACTCAACCAAGTGATTCTGGGCAGCTTACAATTCTCAAATTCTAAAACAATTAAAACAATTTTAAAAACATCCATAAAACAAATAAGTGTGAACGTCAGCTGTGATGATTAATTAACCAATAGTAAAGCCAAAACCAATTACATCAGTGGTTTGACAAACAAAGAGAGGTGTCCATAGTAATATTTCTAATATTTCTGTGTGCTTCAGTGCAGTGCTGCAGTTTATTAGTGATGTAGGAACATTACTTCTTATGTTGTACTTAAGGAAAAAAGACATTTAAAAGAAAAAACAAATAAAGCAGAAGGCTAACTTCATTTGGCTTCAGTGTACTACTCCTTGTAAGATTTTTACAAGTCGTTAAAATTTTTTAACTACCATCTGATTAAACTGCTTCCTACTCAGGCAGGAATAAAGGAATCTGGAAAAAGATGAGGCAATAATATGTCATATTGGTTTAAAAAGCAACAAGATTTTATTCCAAAGATTTAGGACAATAATAATCCAAGCATATTGCTAGAACATATATACACATTTTAAGATTTCAAGAATTTTATTCTAGGCTCTGCTGAAAATATAGTGATGTAATAGTAAACAAATTCAGCTCCCCCCCTCAGCTGAATTTTTAACGTTTGGATAGTGTACAAAATGAGCTACCTTTCTAAAATTATCAAGCTGGAAGAAATTGACTGTATTATTGATAATACAATGACTAGTAAAACTCCAAGACCAGATAGTTTTCTTTTAAATTTATTTGTTGTAGACAGAGGGCTGCCAATTTGAGATTATGAGTCAATTTTGTAGCATGAAATAATGCAAGGGTTTACCATGCAGAAAAGGTATTTTATGAAGATTAACTGGCAATACCGATTTTTATTATTTCAATATTTTTGTTTTCCTCGGGGATTTTTCAAATAGATTAAGGCCTTCCAAAAACACAAGTGAGGATTAGTAAAGATCCTCTTTAGCTGCTTTTTACGTATTGCTATCTTTCCTCTATTCGATTGGCACTTTTAGCATGTGGACTAAACAAAGTAATATCAACACTGGTGTAATGGTATATAGCAGTAGTGGAGAACCTATGGCACGTGTGCCAGAGGCGGCACTCAGAGCCCTCACTGTGGGCATGCAGGCCATGCCCCGGAGATGGCAACTGTCCCTCTTCAACCAGCTGCCCATTAAGTTCGCCGAGGTCCCACATGGTCGGATGCATCCCAGCACCCATGTGCTCGCTGGCCTTTGTGTGCAGGGCCTGATGGTGTCAGGCAGCAGCCGCCCCGGCTCCTGACTCACCTTGCCCTGTGACAATGGCACCCCTGCCCTGCCTCCCCTTGCCTCATGAGCCTCCTGCCCACCGCCCCACCTGCCAGAGACCCCCTGGATTTCCCCCAACCCTGCCTGGCCCCCACAGGCGTCCCTCCCCACGAGCAACATCAAGCTGGCCATGCCCACCCTCGCCACACCCACCCAATCTGCCATGACCCCCACAGCCACGCCCACCCAGTGGGCCACACCCACCTGGCACCCGGCGATAAATAAGTGGGTTTTGGGTTGCAGTTTGGGCACTCAGTCTCTAAAAGGTTCGCCATCACTGGTATATAGGATATGACAGGTAAAGGGAAGAGATGCGGCCTTGGGAACGATTAGATAAAAGAGTGGAGGCAATCCACAACTGCATAATGGGCAGAGGAAGGAACTCAGAAATGATCTACCCTAACTTATCAGAATGTAAAAAGAGACACTGGAAGATTTGTATTTTCAGATTTGCAAGACTAATGTCAGTCTTCCCAGGAAGTCCAGATGAGAAACATGACTAGATGAGCTAATTCCACTTTATTGTAAGGCTACATTAACAGAATCTCGCAAGTCTGAAAGTGAGGACTTACCACCCGCCTGTCTCTTTTTACAGCCTGATAGTTTAGGGTGGAATCTTTATAGGTTTCTTTTTCTTTCCGTTATGCAGTTGTGGGCTCCTCACCCACTTACCTGATTGTTGTCAAGGCAGCATCTCTTCCCCTTGTCTTTCAAGATCATTTTCACATAATATTACAACTGATTTGTTATGCAGGGAAGAAATATACAATAAGGCTGCTTGAACTGGGCTGCACAGATGGCAGCAAAGAGGTAGACTTTTCTAATTTTTCTTCATAGCTATGTGATGGACCTCCATTTTTTTACAACCAATATTAAATAGGCATAGTATACAGTAGCCTTGTCTGTAGATGATATGTTATTATTTATTGTTTAACCTTAGTCTCCTATACAAAAATAAATACAATTAATTTATGCCTTTGGAATCCTTTCTGCGCATAATTTTAATTGGTTTAAATCCTAAATGATATCTTTGGGGCTTGAAAACTGTCAGTACCAGCTTTTTGATAGTTCCCAGAAGCAATAATTTACCTTGGGCTGAGAATATCTACAGATATATCTCAGATGATTAAACTGAATTTAAATGTATTGCTGTTAGAACAAGCAATAGATTTGGATAGATGGGCTTCACTTAAATGGAATATTTGAGGTAAAATTATCTCTTGCCACAGGTAATTTACACTGTATATTATTATACATTCCCCAAAATGTACATTCAGAAATTTAATGCACTTTTTAAAGGTTTATTTGGAGAAGCTTTTCCCCTCATATTTCACTCAGGAAATTCCAACTGCCAGGGAGGAAATATGGTTTCAATTTTCCTGATTTAAATGTATATTACAGAACATGTCTTTCTTCTTGAATTAATGAATGGCAAATTTCATCTATTGGAAATTATCTCGGCACATCTCGCAAGTTGAAAAAAGTTAGGGTCTAACTACTTTAGCAAGTATGAATTCCCCCTCCCTCTATAGGTGGGGGTAGAGAGAGTTGTAATGTACAAAAATATGCTATCTCTAATTTGATTCTTATAATCAGTTGGTATTGTGAGAGAATTCACATTTTAAAACAATCAGGCAATCTTTTTGTTGGGAGAAACTGGATAAAAACAGGAGTGTACAATTATAACAATGGGTTAAGGTGACAATTTTTGTCTTTCTCTTTGTGTGATTTAAAGGCATTTCCTTCCATTTATTCTCTCCTCCCCCCTCAATTTATCATATCATACTATTAATTGTTCTTTTTCTTCCTCCCTTTTAAAAGAAAAGTACATTTATAAAACATAAAAGTAATCAAGAAACAATTATTTCCTTATTTTTCAGCAACATCATTTAACCTCCAGGCATAGTGCCACTGAAAATATCTTTCTTGTACAAAAAGCTTTTTTAAAAAATGCTGCTATTCTATTCTAATTAGAAAAGGGTCACCTCGGGTAGAAACCAATGAATTTGGTCCCAAAATAGACTAGGGAGCAGTGATTATAATGCTTAGGCTGAAATCCCAGAGTTCCATCAAGCCCAGGTATTGTTCAAAATTTTCTAAAGTGATCTTATGGCAGGAATCTATGAAGAATTGTAAATGGCATTTTAAATTTACATGAACTTAGCTATTTTTGTTTTTGTTTTTTTTAAAAGCCTTTCATTTGTAGCCCCCCCCCTTCCAAGATATTTTTATTGCAGGGAGTATAAAACTGTTGAACTGCATCAGATTGGCCTATTTGGGAGCCATTGCAAAAAAGAGCAGGGGCACATAAAGTAAATTTAAAATGGGTGAGGAAGATAATATTGACAATGATTTCATTATTTAATTACAGATTTTAATATACATACTTACATATGCACACCCACTTACATTGGTTCCTGTCTTCTTGTATCTTAGTGATCCCAGAGTTTGAAACACATTTGAGCAAAGAACCTTTCATTTATACCAGCGGCTCCCAACCTTTTCTATACCCTGCACCCCTAGAATGCTTCTGATATATTCTTGCACCCCTTATAAAAGTTCAGAATAACGCCAACGAATTATACATATACACTATAATTTTGGAAACCCAAGTTTTCGCACCCCGTGGAGTATCGTCTCACATCCCCAGGGGGTGCAAGCACCCCCAGTTGGCAACTCCAGGTAGAACAGTTGACAAACCAGGAATGTCCACAGGAGTGAAGACAAAAGTGATACCAACATTATCTATCCTAATGCAATCCCTGCACCTTTTATACCTGGGTGGGATGTGAAAAAGGCCTGGCATTTGCATCATGACATCCTTATCCCGCTTTCTCCATTTGTCCCATTTCCCACCCCTGGACACCTTACAGGAACATACTCTTGATGTAACAAGAAGTTCAGTTCTGTTTGGAGAAGTCAAATTTACTTTTTTTATGTGAGAAAACATCTCAGCCCCCAAACCTGTTGCAATGATGGATTATGCCTCCTTCTGCCCCCCCCCATGTTTCCTATTCTATTACTGAAACCCTAGCTTTTTGAATGAGTCTATCATTCAAACTCACCCACCTGCCTCTTCCTTTGGACCAATCAGCGGTGCTGAAAGAAGAAAAAGGGGAGCAGGAGTTGTTGACTCTCTTGACTCTTATCATTTCTTGCTTGCTTGGGGAATAAAAGTGAGAACAAGCTGCAACAAACAGGAAAATCCAAAGATGCATGGAATCTCAGAATGATCAGAGCTATGGATCTTGAACTATGCTCAGGGATGCTCGTTTTTTTTAAAAAAAAGTTATATTATTTCATTCAGTATCGATTACTTGAAAGTGAGGCAAAGAGGCAAAAAATATTACAAACATACCAGACCTTCCCAAATGTCTGTCTAGATGCTGGTATAGAAAGATGCTGGCAGAAAGCTTTTTTATAGTTCTATTTATGGATCAGACAAGCATTTGAGTTTTACCACACTACATTCCCACAGTCTCAAACAGAACTTTGTGAACCTTAAAAGAGGTTCATCACCTGCAAAGATTTATAGGGACACTTAAATGTACCCAAATGTTGTTTGTTTCACAAATGGCTAAAACATGAGATTGGAAACAATGAAGAAAGAGAAATGTATATTATTCTATTTTGACAATTTTGTATATATTTGTAATGATTTTTTTCAAGTGGCTACTCTACCCAGATTTTTTTCTTTTTTAATTGCTCTAGTGCCTTAAATGCTTCATCAATTTCTGCCAGTGCTTTGCTAAATTATGGGTTTTAACGTCCATTCTGGCCATTTGAAAGGCAAGCACATGCACTTAGAGGATAAGTAATTTCTCTCTCCTTTTTCCATTGATAGATGCAATTTTAGCTTGCTTCCATGAATGTTATCGATAGCTGTGATAGACCCCTTGCTAAGAAGGAACATTCCTCAGAAGAAAACATACTCTCCCTTTCTTTCTAAAGTTATTGCTGCCTCCATCTTTTATGGTGGATTGAAACTTTTTTCACGGAATATTCTTTCATGCACTGCACAGATTTGCATTTACATAGTACTAGAATTCAAATCTCTGCAAGAAATTGTACCAGGACAATGGCACAGAGCTTTTGGTCTAGAAAAACTTGATTTTGGCTGAAAAGGAGAATTAGCTATCTTGCAGATAATCCTGGATTCTGACTCTTTATCTGCACTAGCACAGGGATTTGATAGAATTATACCTCCCTATGCTTGTGCTATGGAAAGAGCAAGATAAGAGGAGCACATAAAGACACAATAGTGTGCCACCCTAGTACTGTCATCAGTGCATTGTGAGTGGATCATCCCTGATTTTATGATGTCTCTGGCTGGTCTCCAATCTATACTAAGGAAAATGTCAGAGTCTGAAAACAACTGAAATGGCACTAAAATAGAATTATTGGGTTCCCGCTTACTAGTCTAGCACAAGATGTCACCTTTATGGAGTATATCTCTCTTGTATTCTAATGACTGACTCTTCTGTGTTAGTCTTTTACTGCCCTTCAATTGGTGAGGGAGAAATCTTGAAATGCTGGTTTCTCTCTATTTGTTTATTTGTCCATTTCTGTTTTCAAATGTCAGCTGACTTTTTTAAAAAAGTTTGCAGTACAATTGGATTTACATTTCAAAACTGGCATGATGTACACAGTTTTTGCCATTTTCCCTTAGATTTCTTTTGTACATAGTTTTCACAAATGCATGCTCATTGCACAAACTTTCCCCTTTCCCCTTAAATAAATAAAATGAATGAACAGTGACTTGATTTAATAAGTTCAGACAAATGTATATGTCAAATCTTAACTAAATATTGGTTTCTATTTTGATTTTAAAATAGCAGAAGTTTCTTCTCAAATAAGAATTAACCCAATGTTCCCCATTTCTACTTCTACAGGGTACCAGATTGGAGAAAACTGCCATAATAGTTCAGCTGCTAGATATCGGAACTAACTTTGTAGGCATGATCTCCTGCTTCCTCCAAACTCATTTCTACAAAGGGCCTTCCAACAATTTGCTTATTCAATGAATGCAGACAATTTATTCCAGAAGGGCTGTAATTACACTCATACTCAAAATGTTTTCAAACTCTTGCATTCTGATCCTATCTATTTTAGAAGGAAATAGCTCCATTTTAAGTAAAACTGATCCCTAAATAAATATTCTGAATTAAGCAAGAACTCTTGTTCCTCAGAAAAGTGATTTCCCTATTTACTTGGGAATGAATAAGCTTCACTTTTTTTCAAGTTTACATCTATTGGGTCAGGCTGCAAATGACAAGCTGACACATAAGACCCATTGTTGTTGTTGTTGTTAGTTGCGAAGTCGTGTCTGACCCATCGTGACCCCATGGACAAAGTTCCTCCAGGTCTTCCTGCCCTCTACCATCTTCTGGAGTCCATTTAAGCTCACGCCTGCTGCTTCAGTGACTCCATCCAGCCACCTCATTCTCTGTCGTCCCCTTCTTCTATTGCCCTCAATCTTTCCCAGCATCTAGAGGCCTAGATTATCAATACCCCTCCTTATGGCATAAAATATTGTGTGGTTTAAGATAAAGAACAAGTCCATATCCCTCACTGTGCAAAAAAAAAAAAAAGATTGGAATGACAACTGGATCTTTCTTAAACAGTGACAATGAGCTTGAAAGAAGAAACTAGTGGATGGGGCACAAGCAACAATTTCTTGCTGCTTTTCAACCTCTTCCACTTGACATGACTATCTCATTTTATCTACTGGTAAAACCATCCCTGCCTATGTATTAGCATAGCAAAAGATTCTGCTGGTTTAAGTCCTTTATGCATCTCAATTTCCATAAGCTTCAACTAGTTGCTCTGATGAGCGGAAAAATCATTAACATAGTATTTTCTTTTCTTGTTGTTATTTCAAAGATAAGTTTCTAACCCTTGTGGGTTTAACGTCAAAGCCCAGAAAATTGACAGTGTCAGGATGTAAGAAGTGGCAAACAAAAAGAGCTCAAACACATTATTTCTGTATTCTAATTACGTGATTTTTTATGCTATCTCATTATTTTTAGGGTTTTGAATAATGACTTTTGAGCATTTTGTGCCACCACATGCTGGATAACACTAATCAAAAGGTTGGATTATGCTTGAAAGGGAGAAATGAAGGGGGGAGGGACACTTTTCTGCCAAGCCTTGCAAAAGTAATACAACAACAGAAGGGGGGGAAAAGTGACAGACTTGCAGGTGTAGTAAATTGCTTTCTTTGCATAACGTGTTTCTTATTTTTCCACGTGGTTCCAGTGCTGAAGCTGCAGATAAAGTGGCTCCAGCTCTCTGAGTATCTTTATTGTTGCAAGGGCAACAAGAGGTAGGGAAACAACAGTTCTGTCTTGGGGTGCTTGAAAATAACAACCATCTCATTCCCAGATGGGTGACTGTACACCATTGATTTGTTCCAGTGTGGTGGAGAATGAGGTAGGCCAGACTTTGAGAGAAAAACCATCTTCCAGAGAGTGTGGAGTGTGCAAAAATCACAAGGTGAGAGAACTATTCAGGTAGTCCTCGACTTACAACCACAATTGAGCCCAGAATTTCTATTGCTAAGCGAGGCATTTGTTAAGTGAGTTTTGCCCCATTTTACGATCTTCCTTGCCACAGTTGTTAAGTGAATCACTGCAGTTGTTAAGTTAGTAATCCAGTTGTTAAGTGAATCTGGCTTCCCCATTGACTTTGCTTGTCAGAAGGTTAGAAAAGAGGATCATGTGTCCCGGGGACACTGCAACTGTCATAAATATGAATCAGTTGCCAAGCATCTGAATTTTGATAATATGACTCACAGGGATGCTCTGTGGAAAATGGTCATGTCACTTTTTTCAGTGCTGTTGTAACTTTAAATGGTCACTAAATGAACTGTTATAAGTCAACGACTACCGGTATCAATCCCCAATCTCAATTATGCTGATTTCTGAATTATTGTGTTTCTAACTCCTAGATGCATAGTGTAACCACGTAGTTCACAGTAATCATTCAAATTCTCTGTTCTGATCTTATTAGTGAGAGCAGTTCTATGGATCTCGAGCCTGTTTAAACAATAATTTCATCCAACTTTCACCTGTCCTTAGATGGCTAGAGGGCAGCAGCATTTGAAGAGGGTGTGTCAGAATTGGCAATATGGCACATGGAGCACTGTGATACATGCCACACCCCCTTTTTAATATGTACAACATCCTTGCATATATAGAAAGGGTAGGGTTACATCAAAATGCTCCATTTGCCTTCTTGCCAATTTTGATACCACCCTCCCTGCCTCCATGGAAACCATTTTCAGAGAGATTTGTTGGGAATAAATCTATCAGTGTTCAGTATTTCTCTATGTATTTTTCACCATATGCATAGCTATACAACCGATTAACCACACAATCTTTGTTTTTAAGAATGCATTCCCATATAGCAGGCTACTGAGCTTTAAATACTCCCACACAATTTGAAATAGCCATGTGAGCTTCTACTTCTCCACATGTGCAGTGTTATATTGTGATTTGTGGCATTATCTAATATCACAAACATAAAGACTATTGCTAAGATAATATATAACCATTCCATCATACCTAATTCTTGTACAATTTCAGCCCTATGCATTTGTGTGGCATAAGATTATTGATTAGACTATAAACACAGTGGATTCAGTGAAACATTCATTAAGTGTGCCTCAGAAACTAAAGGCGAGGCAGTGCATTCGTAAGTCAAATTTGGTGAGAAGCACCTGCTGGAAAGCATAGTAAAATTAACATGCTTCTTGATTTCAGAAAATTGCACAATGAAATACATTAGTGTTCTTCAGAATGGTGCTGAATTTAATTTGATAATGACGTGTAGGTCTGCCCACTTGAAAGACACACACTATCTGTGATTTAAACTTGCAAAACTGAAATAGTAAATCAAACATGAACATTCCATTATGAAGAATAAATAAAAATAACAGTCAAATGCTAGTTAAAATCATACGTGCCCTCAGCCTTTATTTGAAATATCAATGAATTCAATCCAGTCACAACAAAACTCCGGCCATTTCAGTCTTCTAAAAAAGAGCACAAGATTTAGCATTGACTCCAACATTCTCTTTTATTCAATTTCTCCATGGAATGTGACATTCCAATGGTTCTCCTGCACACTGAATGGAACTTCCTGTGGCAGCTTTTCTGTTTCTGTCTTTTGACATCCTCTTGAACGCTGCATTTTTTGATTCGGGATGTAGGAATCCATTAGAATGTGCCCCACTTTATTGTATGTTTTGTGGGCGGCAGTCTGCTTACTATAAAAAAAAATATTACATATTCATAGAATTCTTTATGTAACAGAAAGAATGGAACTTCTAGGGACAATAGTGGACTGAATATGGTTCTGCTTTTCACAGAGTTGACATTAACAACCACAATTTTTGAAAATAGTTGAGTAGATCAGCTCCTTTGGCCCTCTTTAGACAGAGAGAGGACATGAGATTGCCCAAGCTGTTCTCTTTACATTTGCTCCTCATGAGGAAACCACAAGACATTGCTCTCCATAGGGAAGAAGAATTGTGAGATGAGGGAGTTTGCCATTATTGTTCCAGCCACAAACAAAACTTTTTAAAGGACACTTAAGTTTTCACTTCCCTTGCTAACTAGATTTGCAAATCGTCTATTAACTTCTTCAAAGAAGTTAGACACCATCAAAGTGACAAGATTGCAAATACCTGGTGAGTGCCTTCAATCCTTAATAGGAGAAAATGACAATGTATCTTTATAATTTTTAAGAATTAAAAAGCAAAAAGCAAGACCAGGTTTTGGCTACAGAAAGTTTTAAACAGATTAAGAACTCAGAAAATGGTGTCTCCTTAGGAACAGTCTGTTCCCCAAAGATGTTACAGAAAAAGATATGCAACAAAATGTACTCAAGAACAATACAAGAATTTGAATACAAACTTGTCATCAGATACAAAGAAAAAAAATGGAGGAGGCTTTAAAAGTAACAAGTAAATAAAAATGACAATCCCAGGGAGCAATTAGAACAATTTCTTTTTGCTGGACTTACAAAAGAGACCGTTTAAAGTATTAAGAACCTCATAACAAGGATCAATAATCATCTGACTAGAGTAAAGAGAAAGAATATTTTGTGCAAAAAATGCAAAGTTGGTTTATTTGACCGGGGTTGAAATGGGACATGTTGCTATTTTGAGCATGTGTTTTTACATTTAATGCTATCTGGATTGCAAAAAAATGTGTGTGTTGGATCTGCTTATATTTATGATGGTGTTTAAGCTTTTTCCCCTGCAGTTGCTTTATGTATCCTAATTTGATAGCATTTACACTGGCTCTGTATCTAACTGTCTTTTTACATAAAGTACAGAGGTTTTGTGAACTTGTCCTCTTTAAAGGAGAAATTATTCCTCTTTGTTACGTTAAATTTTAGCCTTCTGTGTATATTAGAATATTGGGATTGCTTTGTATTTTCTAAATGTGGGTTTGTTTATAAAGAGTTGAGATATGGAATGTTTAATTGAATGGGTTATCTTGTTATTTGGGGTGTTTTGTCTGTGTGGGGAGGATAGAATTGTTAGCATGTGGAATGGAAAGATATTGTGCATTAGTTTGCTTACATTTCATATGGTGTGTATTTTTTCTCCTATAGATAGTCTAAAAGTAAGGCATATTTGTGAGCTTGTTTCTTTAAAGGAGAAATAGTCCCTCCTTTGTCCTGTGAAACTAGTTTTTGTTTATACAGGATATCGGGATACTTTATACCTTTTACGTGGAGTTTTGCTTACAGCTAAGAGTTGAAATCTGGAGTTCCAAGATTTATATATGTTAATTAATATTATTTTAGAGCTCTGTTTGGACTCTTTGCTGACAACTGGATTGGAGAGGACATTACTCATTTGATTTGCCTATAATTAATAAATGAATTATGGAATGAAGAATTTTATATTTGCTAATTAAGAGGAGGTGGAGAGATTATGAAATCGTTTATAGCTGTTGTGATGAGGGGGGGAGTTTCTTTCTGGGAGCGGAGGGATTCCTTTTACTTTGAATACAGTTATTCTAAAAAAAAAGTAACAGGAAGCATGCACTTACTTTTTACCGGTACAAATTAGCAGGCAGTGGGGATTCTTTTCCCCTTTTCTTTAACCATTAATTCTCCTTCATGTTCACAACAGTGTGATGCTGTTTGCTGTGATGTTATCTCTCCTGTAGCACTTTCTGGACTGCCCAGGTGATCGTAAAAAAAAGGTAAAGATTTTCCCTGTTCAGTTGTGTCTGATTCTAGGAGGCAGTGCTCCTCTCCATTACTTAACCAAGGGTTGTCTTGTCTTGTCCAAAGGCGCTCATGTAGCTGTTATTTTTCCATCAAAGTGGTATGCTTTCAAACTGCTAGGTTGGCAGGAGCTAGGACAGTGATGGCAAATCTTTTAGAGGCCGAGTGCCCAAACTGCAAACCAAAACCCACTTATGTATCATCAGGTGCCGGGTGGGTGTGGCCCATTGGATGGGCAGACTGGGTGGGACTAAAAAGTTCAATCAATCAATTCCAACTTTGTGAGATCTTTTTTTTTTCCCCCGAGAAGTTGAAATTGATTGATTGAACTTTTTTTTTTTTTGCACATGATGGCGGTAGAGGCCTAAAGCGAAAAGGTTTTATAAAACCCAGCTGAAGGCCTAGGACTGGGGCAACGGCGCGCGTGCCCACAGAAAGGGCTCTCTGTGCCACCTGTGGCACACGTGCCATAGGTTCACCACCACGGAGCTATTATTATGTGACCACACAATAATATCTATCATGTTTCTCCTTTCCTTCTTCCCTCCCTCCCTCCCCCTCTCTCTAGACACATGGGCATTCTAGGAAACTTAAGGCAGGTAATTCTGTTTTGCTGTGAACATGCAAATGGCTTTTAATTATTAAAGTACACTGAAGACATGAAATAAAATCTTATCCTCACCCTCCCTCACCCTTACATTCATGCCACCATAGATCATTTGTCCACAAAATGCCAAAATTCACTTTCATCAGCAGAATCTGTGAGACATATTTCATATCTATTCTTTACTGGATAGAATTACAGATTAATGGCCCATGACACCACTTCCTCTCAGGTTCAAAGGGTTAGTAGCAGTAGGGTCAACTTCAGAAAACTTAATTTGAAACGGCAAAGAACTGGATAAGATTATAATTATGAGTACAAGAGGTTTGATATATGAATTTTTAAAAAATCAGCTTTGTGGGTAAAAGCTGAGGAACTTTGGATAGCAGAACATAGTTCTGAGGAATTATTCCTGGCAGCACAGAACTGCAATTACTGATCTGCCCTCAAAAGTAGGCAAGCATATTTATTTATTTATTTATTTATTTTATCAAAGTTATGTGGTTGCTCAGCTCACACAATGTGATTCTGGGTGATGTACAACAAAACCAATAATTAAAATCAAATGTTTAAAAAAAACCCAATTCAAACAATTTAATTATAAGTAAAACTAAGATTGTGAGAAGGCTGATGATTAAGATCTGCAGGGTCCAATCTGGGTCAGTTCCCTGAGGATGGGGCTCCAGCATGAGTCTGAAAGCTCGAAAGGCAAAATCTCTGGTCCAGGTGACTGACCCAGATTGGATCCTGCCACATTATCCTGGGACATGTCTATTCACCTTCATTTGTGATTAAGATCTCATACATGGTGCAGCAAATGTGAGGGCTCTCTACTGTTCATGGATGAAAAACAAACAAACATGTTTAAGGGGGATGATGTTCCAGAGGCACAGCGACAAAAAAAGCTAATCTCCTGGGTCCCATCAGATGAAACATCTTGATGGACAGGACTCAACATGCTTCTTCTGATGGACTTGATAGGATCGGTAGAAGATGCTGTGATCGGGTGAAGCAGATGCTCAGATAACCTGGCCCCATGCTATTTAATGGTCAATTCAATGCCTTGAATTATACCACAAAACAAACCAGCAACCAATTCAGCTAATAGAGCAGAAGTATAACATTTAATTCTAGGAACACCCATAACTGCTTGTGCGACTGTGTGTTGCACCTCCTGATGCTTCAGCTACTCTTCAAGGAAAGCCCACATAAAGCATGCTAGAGTAGTCCATTCAGGAGATGATCAGGGAATGAGTGACTGTGAGTATGGCAAGATGAGACAAGGTGAGGTGCATGCAACTGGGTTACAACACAAAGTTGTGCAAAGACTCTCCTTGCCATGACTGTCACCTGCCCCTCAGATAGGAGTCATGAGTCTAGAAGGAACTTTAGATTGTGCACTGGGTCTATTTAGGGCAGGACAACCCCTCCAGTACCAGAGATGTCCCATTGTTAGAAGGCCCTAAAACAAAAATCCACTTAGTCCTGTCAGGGTTCAGTTGAAGCCTATTCTTCCCCATCCAGGATCCCACAGCCTCCAGGTACCAGGACAGGAGATCAATAGCAACACATAGTTTGCCAGAGGCAAAGAGGTATAGTTGTGTATCATCAGCATATTGATAATATCTTGCTTCATTTTAATTTCATGTAGATTTTAAACAGAAGAGAATACCAAAAGCTGTGGCACCCCACATAGTAGGGGTTGAGGGTGGGATGTCTCAACCTTGACTGGTATTGGTCCTCTAGGAAAACAGAAAGCCAGCTCAATGAAGAGCTACCTACTCCCAAACCCTGAAGCCTATCCAGAAGGATTCCATAGTTGATGGAATTAAAAGCTGTTGAGAGATCAAAGAGCGCCATGATGGATGCATTACCTCCATCCTGCTTCTGCCAAAAGTGCAACCAATGTAATTTCTGTCACAAGTCCATGCCTGAATCCAGACTGAAAGGGGTCAAATCATCCATTTCATTCAGAATCAACTGAAACTGCTGTGCAACCACCTTCTCCATAACCTTCCCTAAAAAAAGGGAGGTTGGACACTGTTGAAAGTTTTCCAGTATAGGGGGATCCAGCTCTTGAGGAGCAAATAGACCAGTGGCTCCTTAGGCAGTGAAGGGAATCCACTGCCATAAGAACACACACACATGTCACTCCAAGGGCAGCCTTCACCAATCAGGAGGGAAAGGGGTTTAAAGACCAGGTGGAGAAGCTCATAGTCATAAAGTCCCTCAGGCCCAACAGGTTCAAACATTAGGCTCTTCTACAATAATTAAGGATATGATTTACAAGAAGTGCTTTGGAGCTTGCACAAGCATGAGCAATGACTACTTGTAATTATCAAAGCAGCCCAGTCTTTTCCATACTGCTGTGAGAACATGAAAACTAGGTGCTGCAGTTTTAAGAATCATAGTGACAATGAATGGGTTCCTTAAAGCAGCAGCATCTTTTCTGTTCAGGCTTCCATCAGCAGCATCTTTTCTGTTCAGGCTTTTAATGAATAGCAGGGATCTCCTCTCTTCATGCAAGATTTGAAGCTCTTCTGAAAATTTCAAAAAGTGCATAGTCTGACGCTGTACTTGTTCATTTTTTTAAATAATGGCACATCAGCAAGATAGTAGACAGAAAAGAGCATTCCTTTTTTAAGTAACACTTTCTGGATAGGGTAAAAGGCTGTGATTTATATCAAGATTACAGAGAAGAAAACTTGCTCAAATCAGCGTTATTTAACAGTGCGAGAAATGACTGAAAAATTAAGGCAACAATTTAAAAAAAAAAACCACCTTTTAGGCAAGGATTGTTTTTCTCACATTTGGTTTTCATATTTTTTTTGTTAATGAATTAATTCCAGTTAAACAAATGCCTTTTTGGAACAAAATACTAAATCTGGTTCTTTAATATTTCATCTCTCTTTCTTTAATATGGTAAATTTATTTATGCATGTGTCTTACTTTTTTTAACTTTATTTCTGATGTCATGCCATTCTTCTTGTTCTTTATTATGATTTATTTTATTTTAAATGCTTTGTTGGTATACCTACACAGAAAATAATAATAAATGTAAATGAGATAACCACTTGTCTGTCCTTAGATTAGAAAATGCTTAGACATCCCAATGTGATTAGCATGCATGGAAAAGACTAAGAAGACAATTGTTTGTTCATTTGTTTTATTTTTAATCTGGCTAGTTCCCTGAATGGAGAAAATCACAGCGGATACCAGCCAATAACAATATTTTGTACCCCAAAAAAGGAAAACAGTATACGGTGTATAATGATTAAGGGCAGCCTTTAGAAGATGCTGTCACTCTGGTTAGTGGTAGTGATATCCAATCAGCTTCTGAAGACATTCACAGGGACATCACAAAGACCCAGTCAAAAGTAGAGTCAGCTCTTTGACCCTTCAGCAACCAAGAAGTGGCACCATCTCAAAAGTGGCCTGTCCAGCCTTTCGGTGGATAAATGATTTAGACAGTTGTATTAAAATGCAAATTTCTGTCTTGCTTCCTAGTTTATCATTAGACTCATTACACAAATTTGCCAGTTATAGAGGAAAAAATTATCATAATGGGTCCCTTGGGAACAATTATAGAAAGGATTCAAACGTTACTTATCATCCCATTCTGCTGTAGTGACCTACCACTTTTGTTCTTTATGGGTTGGGAGTGGGGGAAAGTAAACAATGGCATCCATTTAGCTATGTATAAATGGAGCAATAGCCAGGCTGAATTCCTGCTTCTTTTTTCTCTCTTCTCCCCTCCTTTCCTCTGCTCTTGAGAAGCCTATTCCACCATTGTCCTGTCTCCTTTTGTCTTCCACTCATCAGTCCTTTAAAGCAGGAGTTCTAATTGCTAGGAAACCTTACCAAAGCCTGCTCCTCTTTGAAGAACCCATCAGGAAAAGGAGGGGGAAAAAATCCCACCCCACATAGCTTTAATGTTTTCACTTCAAAAAGGAGAACAGGAAGAAATGAGAGTATAGCAGTGAAGTAAGAATTTTTTGTGGCATTAGGGAAAAGAACAAAAAAAAAATATTTCCTTCTAGCTCCACGGGAATAATTCAACTTGGACGTCATGAATTCCAACAAACAATTGTCCTGTTGCTCCAAGGCCCTTTTTTTTTTTTAAACCAGTGTGGTACTAGAAAACAAAAATAAAATAATGTGTTTATACAATACAATGGAAGTTACAGCCATAACTGTCAGATTGTGAGATTTCTTAACTTTTCCTTAAAATATTTTTAATTTAGAAAACTCTGATTATGATTGGCACCCCTTTGAAAGGAAAATAAAAGTTGCAGGTCAATCTAAATTTATTTCTAAATGATTTGATATAACATGACAAACACCCCAGATGCTGTTGGACATTTACAACTGAGGGCACATACATAGGTGTGTTCTTCAAAGTAATTCTGTGTCGAAGGCAAAAAATCAATTTTGTGATTGAAGAAACATCAAGTCCAAAGCCCCACTGAGCTTATACCAGCCAGGGCAGAAGTGTGTATGTTTATGAATAAGAGGGTAGAGAATCCTCAATTGCTTTTATTTTTTCAACCAGTGGTTTGGTTTTGAATAGAAAAAGATTATACCAGTTTTCTTCTTATCTCTTATACCCCAGGAAGTTGTGGGAAGCCAATCTGAGTTTCATTCTAATATCTTCCTATCACTCTGGACTTAACATGTGCTTTTGTACTTGCTGTTATTTTATCAGCTTCTGGGTGGCTTTTCTAAGTAAACTCCATGACTCCCTACCATATATACACAGATTAGATGCCTTTAAATAGCTGTCCCCCCTGGTACCCAACCACTCCTGGCCTCTCTTGCAAAATCAGCCAATGGCTTCACAAGGACCTGTGCTCCCGTGGAGAAAAAGCACCCAAAGTTACATTAGCCACTCAGCCTGTCCCACAAGTGGAAGATCAGAGTCCAGAATAAGTAGGTGGACCAAGGAGACACCACCCCATGGAAGCAGAAGAAGTGTCTCAGCAGGACAAATATGGAGCTAGCATGGAAGCCTTTGGCAGCTCTTTACAATCCCTCTGGAATGTTACAGTCTTGGATTGTTGTCACCTAAACATTTGTTATTTTTTTAACTCTATTTATGATATTAAGAAAATTATTTTTAAAAAACTTCAGATTCCAACCTCTTCTGTCTCTTTCTCTTACCTCTATCCATTGAGATTTTTTTTAATTCTTCTGTTGTTGTTTTTTAAACTAATTGGCAATCCATCAAGGGACAGTTCCTTGCATCCTATAACCCAGTGGTGGCGAACCTATGGCACAGGTGCCAGAGGCGGCACTCAGAGCCCTCTCTGTGGGCATGCATGCCGTCGCCCCAGTCCTAGGCCTTCAGCTGGGTTTTATAAAACCTTTTCGCTTTAGGCCTCCGCCACTGTGTACAAAAAAAAAAAGGTTCAATCAATCAGTCAATTTCAACTTCTCGTGGGGAAAAAAAAAGATCTTGCAAAATTGGAATTGATTGATTGAACTTTTTAGTCCCAACCAGTCTGCCGTTACCACCACAGACATGCCCACCCAATGGGCCATACCCACCCAATGGGCCACACTCACCCGGCACCCGACAATGCATAAGTGGGTTTTGGGTTGCAGTTTGGGCACTCGGTCTCTAAAAGGTTCGCCATCACTGCTATAACCACTATGTTTAATCAAGTGTCTTTGAAGAGGAAAATTGTCCAAAGCTTTTTGAAAGTATATAAAGTCAACAAGACCATCTGTTGACCCTCCTAAAAACCTTGAAATGGTGGCAAGGCAGGATTTCTGTTTGTAGAACCCACTCAAGACCTTTGTTTATTTATTTTTGTTCTTTGATAACCTACCTGGAATAGACATTAAGCTGACCAACTGTTTTGCCAAGTGTCAGGGCATGTGATCAAGTGCTCATGCGATTGGTTCTTTTGGATCCACAGACAACAAGCACACAAGTAAATGAAGGGATTTTAACTTTTATTATTAGCTAAAAGCATAACATAAAAGCCTACAAATGAAGCAAGATTATATCCAAATCTCTTACAAGCTGCTATGGGTTCTTTAATAACGGCAGAAGAATTACCTCAAAAGTGGCCAATTTCTACAGTACCCAGTACTAGGTTCCATGTAGAAGCTCCCAAACAAAGAACAACCCCAAAGATATTTTTTTTCAAAATTTGGCACCATGAATTCATGGTCCTGCTATGGTCAGGAGATTGCAAGATGACCTTGGCTTAGTGGTGGGATTCAGCCAGTTCGCACCGCTTTGGCAGAACTGGTAGCTAAATTTTGCTGAGTTCAGAGAACTGGTTGAATGAACACTGCTTCTGGAAGACTGTTCTAGGACTTGGAGGCCTGGAGGAGGCTTCCCAGGCCTAGAACGGCCTGCTGGAAGTGCATGGATGCCACTTTGGAAGTTCGTTCTAGGCCTCAGAGGCCCAGGCCTGCATCCAATAAGAGAACCGGTTGTTCAGGTATTAGAATCCCACCACTGCCTTGGCTGGCTGGCTCATGTCTCCAGGATGGTAATCAAAAGTCTGAGATTTTCACAGCTTTGAAGGTATGCGAAGATTCTCTCCCCCCACCTTCTCAAATATTCCATAAACAACAGCAGAGAAGCCAAGCAGGATAACTCAGAATGAGCATTAAAATAATATGAAGGAGAAATCAAAATATGTCACTAAACTCCTCGGAATAACAATGGTCATCCACATTGCCATTACACCAGCTCATATCTCTCTTGGATCCCTTTTTAATGGTTGGTACTACATTGATTACTTTTGGCCCTGGACCAAATCTGAATTTAAAAAGTCACATAATTTTGCAAGGAGGTCAAAATGTCCACATTTGACTATTTTGAGAACTTGCAGGTGGATTTGTTCCTATTAAGAGTCTCTCAACATGTCCTAGGACATCTTTTGTTATAGCAGTTTGCTTTGGTTGTTCCAATTCTCTCCTTGAGAAAATCAATACAAGCTCGGGTATCTGTCCCATCTTTTCCATAATAAAGACAGATGCAAATAGTTCTAAGAACTTGCTGCTTCCTTGCTGAGTGTATTTAAAGAAGGGTGCATTTTGCAATTCCCCTCCCCCACTCCTGAAATTCTTTTTTTATAGTTGATAGGATCCTTTTATATTTTTTGTAAGAGTTTGTGCTTTTTTTTTAGTTCTCCTTAGAAAGACAGGATGTCTGCTTAGAAAGTCATGTTGTCCTTTTCTTGGACTTTGGTTGATCCTTTTTAACATTGTAGCAGATATTCTAGTTGAATTCAATAATTCTGGCTTTAAATAACTGCTTGATTTTATGAAGAATGTTGGCACTCTGGACTGTTTTATTTCAGTCTCTATTTTAGTAGAAGACAATATGTGTAGCTTAGAGATGAACTGTGGGGTCCTTGGTGCTCTGAGTTTGGTTGTTTGTTTGCAGACATTTCATTACTCAACTAGGTGACATCATCAGTGCTAGTGAATGTGGGGGTTTCTCCCTGTTTATATACAGTAGCTTGTTCCGCCAGGACTGTGTTTTTTTTCCCCTCTTGGTAGTTCCTTAATTAGGATTCTGCTTGATTGTTTGTTTGGGATTAATCTCTGCTTATCTGGGTGTTGGCTGCTGGAGAGAATGTGTTTTTGGTCTTTTTGTTTCCTTCTTAGCTTTTGTAATTATCTATTTTGAATGATGTGTAAATGTACTTTATCTCTATGTATCTATTGGCACCTGATTTGTCTGAATGTCAAGCTTCCAGGAATTCGCTAGCATTTTTGGATTTGGCTTGATCTAGACCAGTGGTTCTCAACCTTTTAAATGCCGCGACCCCCAACCAGTCGTAAGTCGAGGACTGCCCAACCAGTCGTAAGTCGAAGACTACCCAACCGGTCGTAAGTCGAGGACCTCAACTGGTCATAAGTCGAGGACTTTCCCTGCCCGGGAGCCCCGTGCATGCGTGGTGCCACCCCCTGTGCCGGCCGAGGCGTAGCTGGCAAGGGGCAGCAACGGCACAGGGCAACCACTGGCTGGGCCACCAGCTGGCCCAGCTCAAGGGAGGTAAGGCACCCGCCGGGCCCCACGGGTGCCAGCAACCCTTCCTGCGCCCGCCAGCCTCCCACCTCCCACCCCTGGCCCTCTTTTACTTACATTTTTAGTAGTTGCTCAGCAGGGAGGGGTGGAAACTTCTAGACAGCTCGCTTTCGCTGCAGACAACTTGCAGCACCGTTTGCAGACTGGGACTTTTGGCGGGCTCAGCAGGGCAGAGACAGCCTGGACAATTCCTATTGGCTTTTGAAAGCCAATAGAATTAGACTCTATTCAAGAGAGTCTATTCTATTGGCTTTCAAAAGCCAATAGAATAAGAGGGAGTAGCACAGCTAAGGAAAAGAGGGGGGAAATGGTGGACTGCGTTGTTTGGCGACCCCCGTGAAATGGTCGTTTGACCCCAAACGGGGTCGCGACCCACAAGTTGAGAACCACTGATCTAGACTGCTCACAGTTTCACAGTTGAAACTATGGTTGGATTGTCTATGTGTGGTATCAGTGCTCTGAATATGTGTGTGTGTATGTGTATACACATACATATATACATACATACATACATACATACATACATATTAGAAATTTCCCTATTCTTGTGTTTGCCACTATTTTCTAATAGATGTTTATATCAATTACCTGGATATAAGGGGCAATAGCTCACCTGGTATATCCTTCCCTATTCTGTCTATAAAGTTTGTGTGCAGGAATCACCATATCCAACTGATAACTCTGTTCTACCAAGTTTTTGGTTTAGCTGCAACATCTACATTCTTAGTCACATCCGAGTACACTCATTCTCCTATTTGGCTCAGAGATTTTACCATTTATACTGTAGTGCCTATATACCAGACACTTTACTATTGGTATGAAGCTTTTCCCCCCAACTTCTCCTAACCAGTGTGTCTATCCATTAAACCTATCTCTTAGGGCATTTACTGAAACATCACCTCTGTCCCAACCAAATGCTACCTGTCCATTTGTAACAGGTCTCCATTGAAAACCTGCTTCGCATTTCTTTTTCTTTAATGTTGCCCACCAGCAATCTGGTTCTACTTTGGTTCAGGTACAGGTTTGGTGTCCTACCACTCGAAATTACTTTGTGCCTGCCAAAACTCTTCCACTCAGTAAAATCTTTGAGCTCTGCCTGTGTAGCTGGCCCGGCCCTTCCTTGGTGATGCTGAGCTTTATTCCAGTCTGATTAGCAGTCTACATTTGGCTTCCGGGATTGGCTAGTTTCATTGTCCAACATCATTGGTCCTCAGATTCCCTCCTGGCATTATCCAACAGTTTCTCTAAATGGCACAGGATGTCTGCAACCTTTGCACCAGGCAGAGAAGCTACCATAAAAGCTGTCCACCCATCACAAATATGTTTGTGTTTCTGATTACATTTGGATTACATTTGGAAAAAAAATGCCCATCTTCAGGAGGACTCTCCTTATTAGAAGAAAAAGGTCCATCATCCAAGGATTGGGTTCCTCCTGGAGAAACCTTCTTTTAGAGCCTTGTTTTCTCTAGTAGAAAAGGTGCTGTCATCCAGGAAGGAGGATGAAGCTATCTCATCTCTGAAGAGCTCATCTACAGATAGTCCTTGACTTATGACTGGTTGCTTTAAGGATGTTCAAAGTTACAATGAACCCCCAAATAGGTATTTACAAGCTGGATTCTAAGTTCTAACAGCCAGCTACCCGCTCCTCCCCCCCCCCCGCAGTCACATGATGGCATTTTGGGCACTGGGCAACTGGCCTGCATTTTCAGCCATTTGTAGCATCCTGCGGTCACATGATCATGATTTACAATGTTTTTGCCAGAAACTGGTGTTTACTTCCAATTTCTGGCAAAAAAACATACATAGTGAAAGATGGTTTCGTTTAATGTCTGTGGCATTAACTTTACAACTGCCATGTTCACTTTACATGCCACATTCTCTTATTGACTACCGCAAAATAGGTTGTAAACTCAGGCATACTCATGGATGACCCGCTTAACGACTGGCATGACTTACAACTATAATTGCAGTTTCAATGGTCGTAAGATGAAAACTACCTATACCTACCACTTTGGTTTTCTAAACATCTAAACAGACTTGTTCTCTGATAGTCAGCAGATCATTGCATCAAGCAGAAACTAATAACTTAAGTCCAAGAGGCAAGTAGTCATCTATTTGACACAGTATACAATAAAGAACAGCAGCTGAGTCAGGGTAGAAATTTACAGTTTGTTCGATATGCAGCTTATCAGTCTTGTACACTTTTAGGCAGAGATACCACAGAGTGAACTTGAAAATTTTTATAGAGTCCTCAATTTATGACCACAATTGAGACTGGAATTTCCATTGCTATGCAAGGCAATTGTTAAGTGAGTCGGGACCGATTTAAGTGAATGTGGCTTCTCCCGTTGACTCTGCTTGCCTGAAGCCAGCTGGGAAGGTCATAAATGGCAATCATATTGACCCTGCAATGCTACAATTCTCATAAGTACATGCTGGATGCCAAGTGCCCAAATATTGATCACATGACCTTAGGGATGCGGTGACAGTCGTAAGGGCAATAACCTGCTGTCACTTTTTTCAGTGTTGTTGTAATGAATGGTCACTAAACGAATGGTTATAAGTCAAGGACTGCCTGAATATTGTAATACATCTGGGAGTCGGACTTTCCCCCTTTAGGATTTTAGGAGTGGGATTGAAAGAGCCGTGGTGATGCAGTGGTTAGAATGCAGTACTGCAGGCTAACTCTGCTCATTGCCAGGAGTTTGATCCTGACCAGCTCAAGATTGAGTCAGCCTTCCATCCTTGTGAGGTTGATAAAATGAAGACTGAGATTGTTGGGGGGCAATATGCTGACTCTCTAAGCCACTTAGAGAAGGCGGTAGAGCACTGTGAAGTAGTAGGCTATTGCTATTGAATAACAGAATAAAGTCTTCTAGTCCAACCCCCTGCTCAAGCAGGAGACCCTATACACTCAGCAACACTATTTTATCAAGCAGTCCACATATTAATGAATATCATGAAGAAATAGGGACCTTGGGGAATGTAAAATGGAACTCTGGATGTGTTTGGGTAATGAAAAACACAGATACCCATCCAATCACAGATCCGGGAATGAAAAGATAAGAATGGGCTGTTCGTAGAAAGGTGTGAATGCTCCATGACACTGGATCAAAACCAATTGCTCTTCCAGAAAGGGCATTTTAACAATACCAATTTTAACGGGCTTCATGTAGGAGTTCATTGACATAGTTCAACAGGCTGTCCTATAAAGGACTACATCAGGGCTGCCTCAGTGGTACCTGCTGACCTTTAAAAAGCGATAATTTCAAACGTGTTCTCTTTTCTGAGCCCGGACAGTGCATTGATATTCGAAACGCCCTTTTTGCCTAACCACCAGCCACCCCCTTGTGTTACACTGTGAGTGTTGCAGATACAGCGCCAAGGATTTATAACCTAAAGCCAAGGCAATAAATCTGCTTTCAATTGCCTGCTACTCTGGGTCATTTCTTCCCAGCTGCACAGAATGTGATACAATATCCCTGGAAGCAAGCTGTGACTGTGCAGAATAGTTGCTAATCGTGTTATCTATGCAGCAGGCACCATGTACTTAATGTAATCATAACACTGGCACCAATTAATCCTTTGAGATTCCCCCCCCCCAAGAAAGTAGATAAATCCTAGTAACCCCATTTCACAGATGGGGAAACTATACTGACTTGCCTAAGGGTGGATAGTATGTCACAACACTCCTTCGCTCTCTTTCTTCATTACTGTTGCTACTCCTCCCCAGATAGTCCAATACTGAATGGAGAATTCTGGTTGAACATTTCTGCCAGCTAATACAAACGCTCTCGTGTTGGTATTTCAAATGTAATTTTATTGCAGACTATATGGAAGGATGAGCCGTTAAACCAGGGCAACCTCTGTCCTCAATGAATGCCACCTACAGACAGAAAAGTTTAAGCCTAGCTTCGGTTTAGTTTGCAGAAGGATTTGGGCATTTCAACTGCACAGGTATTGAGCTGGGCAGTCCCCCCCCCCCCAGTTCATATCTGCTTGTTCTGTTTTCATGGAGTTTTTACTCTGTGACTGAGAGTGTCCAAACTTCATTCTTTTCAAAGAGGACAGTCACATAAAAGTTCCAGCTGCAGATGAAAGTGCAGGGAGAAAATATCTTACTTTGTTTTTAAAAATGTATGTAAAGAATTTAAAGAAGGCAGCCAGTTTGATTTAGTGCAGGGGTAGGCAAGCTTGGCTCTTTTATGACTCGTGGACTTCAACTCCCAGAATTCCTGAGCCAGCTGTGCTGGCTCAGGAATTCTGAGAGTTGAAGTCCACGAGTCATAAAAGAGCCAAGCTTGCCTACCCCTGGTTTAGTGGTTAAGGCACCAGGCTAGAAACCAGGAGACTGTGAGTATACCAGTCTTCCAATACCTGAAGGGCTATCACAGAGAAGAGGAGATTGATTTATTCTCCATAGTATCTGAGGGCAAGACAAACAGCAATGGGTGAAAGCTCATCAGAGGGAGTTTCACCTGGAACTAAGGATAGTAAGAATGATTAATCAATGGAATACTTGTCTCCTGGAGTTGTGGGTGCTCCATTGCTGGATGTTTTCAAGAAAAAGATTGGACAATCTTTGTCTGGGATGATATAAGAACTCCTGCCTTGGGCAGGGGATTGCACTAGAAGATCTCCAAGGTCTATGATTTTATGAGTTCTAATTTCGCCTTAGGTACAAAGCCAGCTGCGTGATCTTGGGCAAATCACTCTCTATCTGCTAGGAAAAAGGCAGTGACAAATCACTTCTGAAAATTTTCCCCAGAAAACACACAGTCTCCAGGTGTCAAAAACTTTGAAGGCAGAAGGAAGGAAGGAAGGAAGGAAGGAAGGAAGGAAGGAAGGAAGGAAGGAAGGAAGGAAGGAAGGAAGGAAGGAAGGAAGGAAGGAAGGAAGGAAGGAAGTGTCAGAAGTAAGTCTTCATCCTGGTTCATCCAAGCCAGGATAAATAAGAAACATGGCGACTGCTTTGAGAAGAAGGTCACAGTTTATTGAAGAAGCAGAAGGATGGTCCTTGCAAGGAAGAGCAGAGAGGAAAGAGGCGTTGAGCACATGGGCAGTAGGTTTTTATACCCCCTCTAGTCTTGTTTGGAATAGTTTCCTGTTCCTGTGGCATGAACCTTGAGGCTATTTCTGAGTGTTTTTCTAGGCCTTGATATCTGTGGTTTAATCCTATTATCATATCCTGCTTCCCAGGTGATGGGGCTAATGACTCCTAAAGTTTGGGTGGGGCATGCAGATCTTCTCTTTGTCTTCTTGAGTGCCCTGGCTTCAGCTTTCTGATGGTTCTACACCTGCATTCGTATGGGGCTAGCTCTTGCTTGGGGCAGAGAGATAGATTTGGGGCCAGGTTTGGTTTTTTAAAAAATCCTTTTGAGGAAAAATATATTTTTCTACCCTTTAATATTTCCTTCTCTGGGCTAACTTCCTTCAGAAGGAAAGAAAGAAAGAAAGAAAGAAAGAAAGAAAGAAAGAAAGAAAGAAAGAAAGAAAGAAAGAAAGAAAGAAAGAAAGAAAGAAAGATCTACCCAGCTCAACATTGTCATTTCAAGCAACATTAAATAAATAAATAAATAAATAAACAAACAAACAAACAAACAAACAAACAAACAAACAAACAAACAAATAAATAAACAAACCTGAGGAAAACCTGTTTTTACTGCCTTTCTTAATCCAGCTGAGTTGGTATCACAGCGAGAAGTGGATTATCCCAAAGGACAGAATATGCTGTTTTAGTTAGAGGAGGACTTCTAGCTCAAAGGTTTTGCCTCACTCTTCCAGCTTTTCTCTTTCATGGGTCCTTTGTGAGAAGAAAAAAAAAGGATACAAGTGGGGAGAAAACCCCAGGCAGTTCAAAATAGAATAGGTTGCTGGACAATCCTTTTCCCCCAAGCCCATTCCAGAAGAATCCTAACATCAAGTGCATCTGATGTGATTATTTCCACTTGAAAGAAAGGTGAATGTTCATCACTGACCCAACTTTTGTTGCTTCTTCCCAACTTTTACAAAGGAAGTTGTGAAAAAGAGAATGTTGCAGCTTTAAGGCAGAGATGGGCAAAACTTTCAGCTCTGCGATCTGCATTGGTTGCCTAAACACAACTCAGAGGCTGAAGATCTAAGCATGCATACATATTTATATCCACACCTTCCCCCTACACTCCCACACGTAGACTATGTATTTCTTGGTGCTGGGAGAAAACCCCATTGTTATGCTATTTCTCCCCAATCCTTTTTATGAGTTGTTGTTTTGCAAACCTCTCTATTACTCATGGAAGTTGGAAAGAGATAATCTGAGATCTTGAGCCAGGTCACTTCCTCCTTTGTCCCAGTGACCCTCTTCAAATCACTGAGTTTTGCTGCTGTTAGAAGAAGGAAGTCAGTAATTTTCTCTTTGCATTTATTGACAAGCAGGCAGCTATCTTACTATCAAACATCTCTACATCATAGCATTTCCTGGTAGCCAAACAAATAATTTGTCAACTGATTTCCAAGGAGAATACATGTTGAACCTTAAAAGAAACTTCTGAGGGCAATAGTTGGCCAGCTTTAGTATAAGAAAAGAAGTCCAAATTGATATCTGGCTATGTTACTGTAAAGTTCCTCCAGAACATACTGGTGGCTAATTTGTGTTCAGCTGCATAAAGCATGCACACCTTTTGCTAACAATCAAAGTCTTTCTCTATCCAACATATAATCACCACACTCCCCCATTTCTGCTTCCCCCACCCCCGTAGGTTCTTTCTTTCCTATTTGTTTTTTAATTATCTAGCTAGAATGGGAGGGGGAAGCAAAGGCAAAAAGCTGTGAAAAGTAGAGCATACAAAAATGTGCACTAGCAGCAGCACCACCAACATGAAATCAAGATCCTAAATGTGAAGATGTAGTGACCTCCAGATCCCTAATGTGGGCAACATCAACACTTCAAGGTCACTCTCATTAAGATATTTTAATTAAGGAGCCTTTATTATGTATTTTTAATGTAGATTTGCATTCAGGTTCATGAGTCAAGTGGCTTAGATGATAGAGAAAGAAAAGAGATGGAAATGAGAATTTGACAGTGCTATGTCTACCTCCTCCTTTCTTTTGCATCCCTTGGACTGATTCATACCTGGTGATAGGTTTTAATAATAATAATAATAATAATAATAATAATAATAATAATAATAATACCTTCTTGTAAAAAGAGGGTCATCATAGCAACTATTTTATGAAAAGGAAAAAAATATTGTTAGGGTGCTTTTGATATAATCTCAACATTCCAAATATGACTGCCAATAGAATAGAATACAATTTTTATTGTTACAAAACAACAACAATAATAATAAAGTTGGAAGGGACATTGGAGGTCATCTAGTCCAACCCCCTGCTCAGGCAGGAAACCCTATACCATTTCAGACAAATGGCTGTCCAGTCTCTTCTTAAAAACTTCCAGTGTTGGAGCATTCACCACTTCTGGAGGCAGGTTGTTCCACTGGTTAATTGTTCTAACTGTCAGGAAGTTTCTCCTTAGTTCTAGGTTACTTCTCTCCTTGATTAGTTTCCACCTGTTGCTTCTTGTCCTGCCTTCAGGCGCTTTGGAGAATAGCTTGATTCCCTCTTCTTTGTGGCAGGCCCTGAGATATTGGAACATAGCCATCATGTCCCTCCTCGTCCTTCTCTTCATTAAACTAGACATACCCAATTCCAGCAACCATTCCTTATATGTTTTAGCCTCCAGTCCCCTAATCATCTTTGTTGATCTTCTCTGTACTCTTTCTAGAGTCTCAACATCTTTTTTACATCATGGTGCCCAAAACCGAATGCAGTATTCCATGTGTGGCCTTACCAAGGCATTGTAAAATGATATCAATACTTCACGTGATCTTGATTCTATCCTTCTGTTAATGCAGACCTATCACTGTGTTGGCTTTTTTGGCAGCTGTAGCACACTACTGGCTCATATTTAAGTGATTGTCCACTAGGACCCCAAGATCCTTCTCACAGTTACTATTATTGAGCAAAGTACCACCTACACTGTACCTGTACATTTGGTTTTTCTTGCCTAAATGTAGAACCTTACTTTTTTCACCATTGAATTTTATTTTGTTAGATAGTGCCCAGTGTTCAAGTCTGTCCAGATCCTCCTGTATCTTAAGCCTGTCTTCTGGAGTGTTGGCTATTCCTGCCAGTTTGGTGTCTTCTGCAAATTTGATGAGTTGCCCATCTATCCCCTCATCCAAATTGTTGATGAAGATGTTGAAGAGCACTGGGCCCAGAACAGAGCATTGGGGCACCCCACTACACACTTCCCTCCATGTAGATGCAGTTCCATTGAGGACCACATGCTGAGTATGGCCGGTCAGCCAGCCACGAATCCATCTGGTGGTGATGCTGTCTACCCTACATTTTTCTATCTTATCAAGTAGTAGGTTGTGATTTACATTATCAAATGCCTTACTGAAGTCCAAGTAAATTATATCCACAGCATTTCTCTGGTCCACTAATTTTGTCACCTGGTTAAAGAATGCAATAAGACTTGTCTGGCATGACCTGTTTTTGACAAACCCATGTTGGCTTTTAGTAATGACTTTGTTTGCCTCTAGGTGTTCGCTGATTCGTTGTTTGATTATCTTTTCCAGAATCTTCCCAGGTATTGAGGTCAGGCTGATAGGTCTGTAGTTTCCTGGATCTATTTTCTTTCCCTTTTTGGAAGATGGGAACTATATCAGCTCTTTTCCAGTCCTCTGGTAGTTCCCCAGTGCTCCAGGATCTTTGGAAAATATAGTTCAGTGATTCTGAGATCACATCTGCAAGGGGACATCTCAGGTTGACCTGATATAATCCCCCCAACCTTGTAGAAATTAGCCTTGTACTTCACAAATCAAATAATTCATCAAATAGACAGATGATTTGAGGGGTCCTTGGTGCTCTGTGAGCTTGGTTGTTTTGTTGCAGACATTTCAGTGCTACTGATGATGTCACCTAATTTGAAAAATGAAATGATTACTCAAGTATTTGTATTTCTAGAAATATTCTCCTCTATCAGACAGATGACATATTGTACCTAGAAGGTACAATGTATTGCTGCTCAGAAAATCACATATCCATGCCCCTTTCCATGTAATCTCCAGGAGTCATAGGGAGCTGAAACGTTACTTGTGAATGATGCTGTTAAATGTAGAATTATGTATGATAAATCCATTACGTAACAAGCTTTGGCTTTTCTATAGCAGTATGGCCATCCTCCTCATGCATCCTTTCTGCTGTACCTAAATTTCAGGAGTCAAGCTTCTCGTGTTACTTTCTATACTACAGAGGGAAGATTCTATGATAAAAAGAAAGACATATCCCCACTTGGTTATTATGTAGAGCAGTGGTTCTCAATTTGTCGGTCGTGACCCTTTTGGGGGTTGCACGAGCCATTCACAGGGGTCGCCTAAGACCATCGGAAAACACACATTTCTGATGGTCTTAGGCAGCGCTTGTCAACTGCCTTCTCTCCCTCCCCCCCTCCACTCCACCTCACTTGTTTGTGGAAAATATGCTGCTTGGCAGCAGTCTGCACGAACTCTACCAAATGTGCCCTGCAGGGGGCGCATGAAGAGCGCAGGAGCAGAGCAAGGCCCCACCCTCCCCAGAGACTCATTGTGCAGCAACCGGATTGACTTCTTCTTGTGCACATAGGTCAGCGAAGGGGAGGCCACCGCAGCACCCAATTCCTGTGCCCGTCAGCTGGCGACCCCCAAACTTGCGCTTGTCAGCCGGGAGGTCTGGCGACGGCTGCTGGTCTCCTTTGCCACCCCGCCCATCCTCGACTCCTCCTCTGCCCATTCATGTCGAGCCCGCCAGGGCTCGACAGGGAGAGAGGGAGGGAAGGAGGAAGGGACTCCTCCTCCTCTCCTAAGCTTCAAAGCACGATTGGCTTCCCAAGGGCACCACAATCCTCACAAAAGCGGGGGAGGGGGAGAAGCAAAGGGGGCGAGAAAGCTCGCGGTGGGCTCGAAGGAGCACCTGTCAGCATTGGTGACGAGAAATTCCCCACAAACCCAGGGAAGGGGTGGAGAAAAGGAGTTCCCTTTGGGAGGAAACTGCCACCTTCTTCTCTTTGGCTTTGCGCTCTTCTGTTCCTCAGCAGCCGGGCTGCCAAGCCTCTGTTGGCTGGAACTTCCTTTCCTTCCCTCCCTCTTGGTCTCTTCCTCCTTCCCTCCCTCTCCCATTGTCCCTTCCTTCCTTCCTTCCTTCCTTCCTTCCTTTCACCTCCCTCTTTATCCCTCCTTTCCTCCCTCTCTCCCCTTGTCCCTCCCTCCCTCCCTCCCTCCCTCCCTCCCTTCCTTCCTTTCCTTCACCTCCCTCTTTGTCCCTCCTTCCCTCCCTCCTTCCCCCTTGTCCCTTCTGTCCTTCCTTCCTTCCCTCTTGTCCAGGATCGGGGTGAACCTCTACAGCTGATCCATGCTTATGCAGAGCAGCCAAGAAGCAGGTCAGCTGTAGCAGCTCTCCTTGGCTCCTGCCCAGCAGACTTGCTCGAACTTTGCTAGAAAACATGCTGCTTGCTAATTTAGCAGAAGCGCGAATCAGCTGTAGCCCGGCACTGATCCTGGGGCTTCTGCTAACTTAGCAAGCAGCATGTTTTCTGGCAAAGCTGAGCAAGTGAGCTGGGCAGAGCTCTGCCTCTGGCAGCCTGTCCCCCCTCCCCTTGTCCCTTCCTGGGCACGGAGGGGGAGAGGAAGTAAGGGACAAAGAGGGAAGGAAGTAAGGGACAATGAGAGAGGGAAGGAAGGAAGGAAGGATGGAAGGAAGGAAGGGACTAAGAGGGAGGGGAAGGAAAGGAAGGAAAGAAGGAAGGGGCAATGGGAGAGAGGGAGGGAAGGAGGAAGAGACTAAGGGAGGTGAAGGAAAGGAAGAAAAGAAGGAAGGAAGGGACAATGGGAAAGAGGGAGGGAAGGAGGAAGAGACTAAGGGAGGTGAAGGAAGAAAGGAAAGAAGGAAGGAAGGGACAATGGGAGAGAGGGAGGGAAGGAGGAAGAGACTAAGAGGGAGGTGAAGGAAAGGAAGAAAAGAAGGAAGGAAGGGACAAGGGGAGAGAAGGGAGGGAAGGCGGAAGAGACTAAGGGAGGTGAAGGAAAGGAAGAAAAGAATGAAGGAAGGGACAATGGGAGAGGGAGGGAAGGAGGAAGAGACTAAGAGGGAGGTGAAGGAAAGGAAGGAAAGAAGGAAGGGACAATGGGAAAGAGGGAGGGAAGGAGGAAGAGACTAAGAGGGAGGTGAAGGAAAGCAAGAAAAGAAGGAAGGAAGGGACAAGGGGAGAGAAGGGAGGGAAGGAAGGCAGGCACCCACCCCAGTCCCATCCCAGAGACCCACAGATTCCCCCCCACAGGCACTCTGCAACCTGAGTGATCAGCTGGCCACGCCCCCTGGCCATTGATCACGTGACCCTGGGACACTGTGAACGTCATAAGTATGAATCAGTTGTCAAGCATCCGAATGTAAATCACATGACCCTGGGGATGCTGCAACAATCATAAGTGTGAAAAGTGATCATAATTCGCTTTTTCAGTGCTGTTGTAACTTCAAACAGTCACTAAGCAAATTGTTGTAAGTCGAGGACTACCTATACTTTCCCATTTTTTCCTCTTTTTTTTGGTCAAGTTTTTGATACCCCCCCTCCAGCCAGCTGGATGGGGGGTTGGGGGTCACCACAACATGAGGAACTGTATGAATGGGTCACGGCATTAGGAAGGTTGAGAACCACTGATATAGAGCATTGTGAGTGCTGGTAAATGAGCTTTCAACACTGGGGCAATATGCTAGGATCCTCCGTTCACTCATTTGGCAGCAACTCCACAGACCTTAATGGGGTTCACTCCAGATTAATTGCATCTAGGTTGATGATGGTGCAAATGTGAGTTGACTAGTGAATAATGTATAAACGACACCTGGGATAGAGGCAGCATTGAAAAGAGGTTTTGCAAACTGCCTATTCAATATGGATAACTGCCCAGTGCTGCCAAAAAAATACAGATTGATTGCAGCATTTCATATATTACACTATTAATATGCATCCTTAAGCATAGAGTATGTACATTAACTGTAGAGTGTAATGTATGCCTTCTCTGATTTACAGATTCAGTTCTGTACATTTTCCAATATTATTTCAGTAAGTTAAGGAGGCAAGGTCTGAAATTCATGCTGGGTTTTTTGCACATGGTTCACTCTTTCATGGACTATGTCCAATAGCCACTCTTCATGCACCGATTCACCATTCATAGCCCAGTAATATAGTGCATGATTTACATTCAGAAAGTCTCTATTCAATTCCTTGACATCTCCAAATAGGGCCGGGAAAGATGCCTCTTGAAAACTGTCAGTCAGCATAAACAATATGAGCTAAAACGGGTCTGTACTCAGATCTGATATCTTCTTATATTCCTATTCAGCTCTTCAGTTCTTATGTTCTGCATCCAGAGATATTTAACTTTCTTTTAAAATTCTCCTTTCCATTACATTGGCATATATAATTCCCAACCAAGGTGATCAAAAGCCACATAATGTGGGTCAGATAATATTGGATTTTGGCCCACACATCTGGTGACAGCAGTTTGGTGGGGGCCAATATACCCTAATGCATTTAGAACATATTTTTGTAAATACTTCTTTTTGAATCCTTGTCTAATTGCACATAAGTGGAAGCAGGCATCCATTTTTCCATCCGGTTGGGTCCACAGAGGTTTTGACATTGGACAGTGTGTTCAGGGAAAGGGGGACAGTTAAACAGGTCCATCAGTACAACACAAAATGTCATTGATAAAAAAACCATTGTGCTTCCGGTTTTTGCTAGATTTCTTTGCATATATTTCTGCTCTTCAGGTTACTTCATTTTCCAAATGGTATCTGGGCTGTACTTCCCAAGCAAAAGCATCAGTGAGAGCTGACTCATAAGGCCTTGATTACATTGGCTCTTATCCAACATAAGCTTTATAAGTGGTAGTTTCTTCTGCCTTTAAGCATTGTCCGCTATGGTTAGTCGATAGTGGCTTTCTGTTATTTCTTTTAACATTTTATGGTGCACAGAAAAAAGAAGCTACAACAAAGCAGGCAGAAGACCGGGGGCTATACTGATGAGTTAATATCTGTAATATAAAGAGAAAGGTATTTTCAACAACAGACTGCTTAATTCAAGTAACACTCGAGTAACTAACTCTATAGCCCCATTCAGGCACTTATCATCTGCAGTGCTCAACGTATGAGAATTCTGGATAATAACCACATACACATCTCTCTGATATCACTGCTATAGGTATTCAGACATTCAGCAAAAATATCTGCAGCCATGAAGCTAAGGTAGGTTCCACATGGGCTAAGATCTACATAATGCAAGGTCTTGGCTCACATGGAAGCTGTATGTACAATGCTTCCCTGTGCAGATGCTCACAGTCCTCACATGAATGCTTGCAATAGATGACATCATTAAAGTAACATCAACAGGGAGGATGTATCTGGAGATTCATGTTTAGAGCATTCTGGATAATGAATGTCTGAATGGGGTTTCTGTCTCTTGTTTAAATGGTAAACAGTAAAAATCGAGTTCATTGTCCACACTGCATATTTGGCAATAATCTGATCCCACAGGTGATTTTAAGACCCATTAAAAACTCTTCATCCATTCTCATTTGCAACTTTCCCTAATATCTAGAATCTCCAAAGAACAAAAATGAAGTGCAAAGAGAGATTAAACAGAAAAGAAAGAGTGGAATGGTAAAACAAGAAATAAAATATGGATGCAAATCTTATGGGGAGGAAGAAAGATTAAAACAGAAGTCAATGAAGGAGAATATCTGTAGTTCAGGGTTGAACTGAGGGGACTTTGGTGTCCTGCGAGCTTGTTTGCTTTCTTGCAGATGTTTCATTATCTGAACTAGTTAACATCATCAGTGCTCACTGATATAATCTCCCCCCCCCGCTCTCTCTCTCTCTCAATCACTCTCACTCTCACTCTCCTTCCCCTCTCCCTCCCCCTCTCTCTGTCCCTAATATAAATAATGAAAAATGATTAAGAATGCATTAGATTGCCTTCCATGTATGTCAAAAGTATTGTTTGAATACTTTTGTGTATGTGTTCAAATCTGTATTCAAACCAGTGGGGTGGGATTCAAATATGTGAACAACCAGTTCTCTGTGTGGATGCCACTTCTGGAAGTCCATTCTGGGCCCGAGCAACAGAAAATTAGCTACTGGTTCTGCCGAAGTGGTGTGAACCGGCTGAATCCCACCACTGATTCAAACATATACAATATTAACAATATTGTAATTGTAATTAACAATATCCTGAATTTGTCCATGTGATTTATGAAGTGCGGGAAGGATTATCTTGTATCATGAGAACAATGGCTCTAATTGTGTGATAACCTTGCACTGTGAAGAGAACAGGTGGACTTATTTTCACGAACAGGTTATGTACAACCAGCAAGATCTAAATATATGCATTTCCCTCTCCAGAGAAGCATCAGGCAAAGCAATTTTTTCTGCCAAAAATGGCTGCCTTTCTACCAAGATCTGGGCTACAGTTGCCCTTATGCAGACAGAAGGAGACAGTATTGATGCTTCCCAATAGCCATTTCCAACTAGGTAGGAGACATTTCTCCATCACAACTAGGACTGTCCTATTTTCTTGCTTTAGGGAAGCATGTCCTTGTGCTTTCAGAACCTCATAGAATTTTATTACACAAATATTCCAGCAATAAAGTGCTTCATGAAGGGTGCCAGGGTACACTAGAAAAACAAATATTTTGGCGGTACAGATCTGAGATTCTAGTCATTATGTCAATTAGCTAAGCAAACTCACAAAAGCGATAGACTGAGAGGTGAGGGAGCTAATCATGCCTTAAATAACTTTGGACTTCAATTGTTTGAAATATTGAAATATTGGAACTATTGTCTCAGATGTTGACCTTGTCCAAAGCATTTGTACAGCTCTGCTGATGACCTCCACTGCCTACCACCATGGTGATCCCTGCCCTTGCTGGGGCATGTGAGGGACAGCTGCAGTGCTCTCCAGCAATTGTGAGGGTATAGACAAGGATGGCCATCATGGAGGGTAATGAGGGATCCAGGTTTATGGTGGATCTTCTTAGCAGGCAGTAGAGAAGAGAAAGAGACCCATTCTTTGCTCCCCTGACTCCAGCAGGAGAAATTATGGTCTCTACCCTTGAATGGAACAGCACCTCAAGAAGGAAAGCAGATAGGGATGTGGGGAAGAGCTCGTAAAATCTGGTCCTCAGTTTGAGAAGCTATTTTTTCAGGACATTTTCCAAATAGGATACCTCTCAGATCCTATAAATTGGTTTCAAACAAGCTTGGTACCAAATCTTTCAGCATTGGGATGATGGTTTCTGAAGGGCCACTTCCATCCCTTCTTCAGCATCCAAGGAACAAAAAAGTGGAATCTCTTGGCATGAGCAGAATTGAAGTAATTATTTGCATTAGAGGCACAACAACCATACAAATATACAGACAAATATGGGACTAATTTTAAGCAATTCTAAACTACTGAACTCAATGAGATAGCACGGTTTGCTTGAAGCTGGCTGTTTGTCCTCTCCCTCTTGGAAAATAGGGCAGTCTCCTTAAATGTACAATGTATTTCAAAAGTGCAATACACATTTAAACCATCCAATTCTCTTCCCTCCTTCAGCAGCAATAATGTTGCTGCCACAAAATCTAGTATGAGTGGCTTAATTTCTCCTTCTGGACTGGGTCTCCCACATACTTTTCTAAGTTTTTCAAGCTTTAGTTGTTTTTCCCAGCCAACAACTGGGCAATTTCCTCTCTGATAACACTGCCAATCTCATTTTCTCCCTGTTGGCTAAGCTGCCAACTGATACTCTGGAAGTCTTTGCATCCCACCAACTGCTCCTTCCCCGGGTTAGCTGGAGACAGTGGAACCCCAGGAGGGCAAAGCACCACAGGCAGGAACACTGTGCTTTCTCCCATTACCCCTCATTACTCAGAAGTAATCTTTCTGCCTTCAGCAGAAACCATTCTGTTGGTTCCCAATACTTTTCTTTTTTCCTTCTCTCCTTTACTACAGGTAGTCCTCAACTTACAACATTTCATTTAGTAACCGTTCAAAGTTAAAACGGCACTGAAAAAAGTGACGTATGACTGTTTTTCACACTCATTACCATTGCAGCATCCTCATGGTTACGTGATCAAAATTCAGATGCTTGGCAATTGACTCATATTTATAACGGTTGCAGTGTCCCGGAGTCAAATTTGGAACATAATTTTTCGGCTGTGGCGAGGAGGACATTTGCCCAGGTTCGCCTGGTGCACCAGTTGCGGCCCTATTTGGACCAGGAGTCTCTTCTCACACTCACTCATGCCCTTATCACCTCGAGGCTCGACTACTGCAATGCTCTCTACATGGGGCTACCTTTGAAAAACATTCGGAGACTTCAGGTAATGCAGAATGCAGCTGCGCGAGCAGTGTTGGGCTTGCCCAGAAATGCCCACATTTCAGCATCACTCCGCGAGCTGCATTGGCTGCCAATTGGTCTCCGAACCCAATTCAAAGTGTTGGTTATGACCTATAAAGCCCTACATGGCATCGGACCAGGTTACTTATGGGACCGTCTGCTGCCCCATGAATCCCAGCGGCCGGTTAGGGCCCACAGAATCGGCCTTCTCCAGGTCCCGTCAGCCAGACAGTGTCGCCTGGCAGGGCCTAAGGGAAGAGCCTTCTCTGTTGCGGCCCCAGCCCTCTGGAACCAAATTCCCCTGGAGATCCGTGTCGCCTCCACCCTCTCCGCCTTTCGTAAATTACTTAAAATACACCTCTGCCGGTAGGCCTGGGGCAGTTAACACCTGGCCCCAGCCAGTGTATGTCTGTGTGTATGTTGAATGATTGGGTTTTTTTAAATTAAGGGGTTTTATATACATGTATTTTTAAATGTTGATTTCTATTATGTTGTGAGTCGCCCTGAGTTCTCCGGAATAGAGCGGCATAGAAGTCAAATAAATAAATAAATAAATAAATAATAATAATAATAATAATAATAATAATAATAATAATAATAATAATGTGATCCCCTTTTACCACCTTCTGACAAGCAAAGTCAGTGGGGAAACTGGATTCACTTAACAACCGTGTTACTAATTTAAGAACTGCAGTGATTCACTGAACAAACGTGGATAGAACAGTCATAAAATGGAACAAAGTTCACTTAACAAATTTCTCATTTAGTAGCATAAATTTTGGGTTCAATTGTGGTCGTAAGTTGAGAACTACCTGTATCCCTTCCTTGGGTTTTTAGATATTTTTTGAGCCAACCTTGCTTGTGTCCAAATTAGTTTCACCCCTCCATTCATGATCTAACCTTCAGAGGAATGTCAGATTATAAATCTGGATGTCCAGACTTCTAATCACCATCACAATTTACTTCTAGTTCTTATTATTTTGCATCTTCATCACACTTTAATCTTTGTTCGCTCACATCAGCTGCCTGGACCTACCTTCGCAAACCTTTTCCTTAATCCATAAGGAATCTGGGTGCAGTCTGTTACTCTTAAATTTGGCCAAACCAGCCTGCAAACAGTGTTTAAGCTCCAGCTTCCAAAACACATCTCCAGGCTTTGCTAAATCAGGACTTGACAGAGAGTCTCGCTCTGTTTCTCAGCCCCATCATAAGCTGTAAAGACTTAGTAAGTGGCAGCAGTAGCTCTGCCTCCATATAATTTACTGCAAGGCTATAGTCCATCAGGAACAGAAAATCATCTTTATCTGTTTAGTAACACGTTCATTAAATAAACACCTTCCTGGCAGCAAGCAATTTCCTCAAGTGTTTCTATGAAAAATGCCTTCAACCAGATTATGATGGGACATTTTTCACTGGCAGCATCCAGGGGGAAAGGCAGAGTTGGAACAGAAACTCGTTCATCTAGCTTAGCTGAAATGCAATTTTAAATGCTTGGTATATCACAGACTCTCGTTGGATAGACAGCCTGGGTCAGCAGGACCCAAATCTGATTTACCTTGTTTATTATTTTGTCTGCTCCATAGTATGAACTGGATGGGTGATTTGCTGTCTCTGCCATTGTTCTTCTGCCCTGTTCCAAGGACTTAGAAATCACCTGACGTAGCCAGTTCAGTTTTCAATCCTGGCTAGACTTTCTAAGCTTCTGTCAAGTTTCTCTTGTTTATCAGCTGCTCCTGGAAAGAGAAGAAGCTGCCTGATACCATCTTAGTTCGTACAATTGAATACTGGCCAGAACAGGCCCTTCTCCGGCTTTTCTGACAGAGGTTTGTCCTTGATATAGTAGTTGAAAATGCTAGCAATTGAAACTGGGATCTTTCATGTGAAATGTTCATCTGTCTGTCTGTCATCTATCCATTTGTCAGAAAAGAAATAGTAAGTCAAATAAATGAAAGGCATGATCTAAGAAAAAGAAATGTAACTAAATTAACTTTCCACCGCCTCCATTCACTGTACTTCTCTAAACTTTTCTATCCTTACAAGTCATCCTTTCTTCTACTATAACTGCTCATCATTTCAGAAATTCATATTTCTTCCTTAAATTTGTCACAACTTTCTTTTTAAGGAACCCAGCAACTCCACCCATCATGTTTTTTAAGTTTCCTCCTTCCATTTCCCTTGTTTTCATTTCTTTCATGTACCTGCTATCATCATACACAAACTGATTTACCCATTCTGGTTTATCACCATTTTGTATCACTTGCAATTATTCATTCTACTTTTCTTGTCAAACACCATTTATTTTTTCTATGTTAATGTTCAGATCCATATCTATGTTGCATTACACAATATATTTAATAGTCTCTGCAAATTGATAATGTTCTCAGCCAACAATACAGCATCATCGGCATTCGGAACTTCAGATCTCCAACCAATGCATCTCTATTATCACCACAATCATTAATTTTGTATGCATCCATAAATACAATAAACAACCAAGGGAAAATACATACCCTTGTCTTACTCCTAGTTCAATACTGAACCATTTATTAAGCATTCCATTGATTTTCATGCATCCTTTACTTCCATCATATATCTCTGTCAATCCCATTCAGTCACTTTCATATTTGTACAGTAATTCCAGCCTGTATGTTTTATCATGTTTTCTTTAAATTAACAAGTGTACAATAAACCCCACAGTTATATACTTCTCAGTCACCTGCTTTGATGACTGGCATAAAGCCAAACTGCATTTCACAGATGTTACTCATGGTCCTCTCTTGTATTTTTTTCAATTAAAATTCTGCAAAGCATCTTTCCAGGCATACTTAACAAAGCAACCCCCCTGTACTTTTTGCATTCAGTTGCAGGTTAATCCTTGGCTACTTCCTCTCTGCAGAGGGGAACTGTGATACAGAGGTTTCCAACCTTTCTCAGTTGGTGGACCAGAGGGAAAGGAAGTGGGAAGCATTTTCTGCATGCACACACACACAAACAGGGCCATAAGCACATGCAACGCAAATGGGGCGATGCTAACACCCGCATGACACCTGCTAGCACTGCCCCATTTTTGCCATGCAGTGCCCCATTTGCATAGCAGTGGCGGCACTAGCGTAAGTGGGGGGTGAGTGCGTGCATACACGTGCACACACACACGTGCGCACACTGGCCAGCCTGTTCCATGGCCTGGTGGCCAGGTGGCCATGGCCCGGTAGTGGGGACTACAGGTTGGGGACCCCTGTTGTAATAGCATTCTTTCAATTATCAAGCACAGGTTTAGTCTTCACGTACATATTGGACAGGTTTCACAGTCATTTTATAAATAAGCCACATCCATAAGTTAGCCAACCTTTCTTTGGTCACACCATCTAAATCTGCAAACCTACAATTTTTTTCAATATTCTCACAGTATTTATGGCTTCCTTTCCATTATTTCCCCCCTTTTTTCTTCTATCATTTGTTTCTGTTTGACACTCTGACATATTCATACATATTTTTTTAAGAAAATCTTTTTAGCTTTCTTCCACTTGAGTTTATTTATTACATACGTTTGTTATATCGGTTTATATTGTTGCCCTCTCACAAGCGTTCAGCCCATATAGGGTTAAAGCCAAACCAAGCAGAACACAATAAAAAAAAAAGTTATGGTGGCTGAAGATAAGCCCAACTCCAAACATAAAAAAAACCCTTGTGCTGATAGGCTCACTCACCTTACGAACCCCATGCTGAAGGGACCATCCATTTTTTTAAGGGCTTCTGAAATGCTAGTTAAATTGGGGGTCTTCAGGGCTCATCTCCAACCATTTCCTCACTTTAATCTTTAATTCCAACTACTTTGCCAGAGGCTCCTTGTTTAGCCCTCTTCACCCACTTCCCAAAAAGTTTTTATTCCCACCAAAACATGACTGCATTTTCTCTCCCTTGTTTAATCCTAAGTAGTCGTTTTCTTTGAATACATTTTTGCAACTATATTTTTCTCTCTAGATATTATACAATATCATTTTTGCAGGAATTATTTTTCTTCTGTGTATTTTATCTCTACTCATGCCTTTTTTCACTTTTGATACTTCATATCCTTTTTAGCATAACTGCACACATTAGCATAGCCTTCCATTATTAAAACTCCATACATTTCTGTATTCACTCGGTTCCAAATGGCTTCAATGTCCTTTTTCATATCCATATTCCACTAATTGTATTGGAAGATTAATCATATTGATTACATTTCAACACTTATTTTATATTCCTTTATACATCTCTGACAATTTCTCAGGAGATAAATACTAATGATATTTAGTATTTAGTATTTAGATACTGTTGTGAGTGTCCCTAGACCAGCTTGGGAAGTGTCAGAGTATGAGGATGCGCAGCCAGGCCCCTCTGGGTGTTTTCCCCTCCCGGCAGCCGAGGAAGAGCAGCCAGGCCCCTCTGGGTATTTTCCCCTCCCGGCAGCTGAGCCAGACAGGGAGGAGATTTACAGGCAGTCTGGGTCAGATTCACAAAGTGAGGGGTCAGATTTGGATCAAGAAGATAGATGGCTTGATCCGAGATTCCGAAGGTTTGATAAGCGACGGTGTCAGTTAAGTGGAAAAAGGAAGTAATAGGGGGAAGTGACGTATCGGACACTATATTAGAAGGGGACAGAGAGACTACGCCTTTGTCACGAGCAACGTTAATCAAGGAGTAGCCTGATATCTGGAGCAGTGCGTTTGAATTCAGTCTTCTGATGTTTTGGAAATCTACGGAAGACTAATGAGGTACTGGACAATGTGATAAAGAAAGAGTGAGTTAATTGGAAGGTGTGGGAAGAGCCTGTTTTAATCTAAATGTAAATAAATGAGACTTGGCCGTTCCTGCCAGCAAAATGCCAGCAGCGTGCTTTGAAGTGAATCCTTTTGAAATGTGTTAAATAAACCTCTTAAAGACATATTTATGTGGATTTTAATGAGCTGAGAGGGGCCAGACAGAACAGATACTAAAGATATTCATCTTTTTGTAAAACAAATTCTTTCAAATACTGTGAAAATGTCAGTCCTTCAATTCACATATTTTTCCATTGATCAAGCATAATACTGTCTCCAAAGTCTTTAGTCCATCATACAGTCGTTAACATATTCATCCTCCTGGTTCATTTTCAGCATTGGTTTATATATTTTGGCAATAATATGTTCATCATTAGCACATAAATCCCTTTCGAAGTGTTCTTTTATATCTACAAAAGCAAAATCATTTTTCTCCAATTTAAATTTTCCTACCGGTTCTGCATAGGCACACCATTGGCAAATAAGTTCTTCTTTTTCCAATTCTTCACGTCTTTTTAATCTAGGTTCTCTTTCAGTAAAGGTCAATAAATCAACATAAGTCAACCAAGTTTGTGTAACTGTCATTTCTTTTCTAAAAAAGACTTCTTGGGATGACAGCTATAAAGGGATTTTAGGAGACAATCTTGCTTATGTCTGTTCCAAACTCTCAATATGGCACATCTAACAAAATGATTTTTAAAATCTATATTCACTTTAACTTTATCATACCATAGATAGCTGCCAAAACATTCCTTAGTTCATAACAAGGTCTCTCAAAAGTTACTGGTTCCACGTATGATTTTTTCTAATATTGATTACTATTTATTATTATTATTATTATTATTATTATTATTATTAATTTGACTTCTATGCCGCCCTATTCCAGAGAACTCAGGGCGGCTCACAACATAATAGAAATCAACATTTAAAAATACATGTATATAAAACCCCTTAATTTAAAAAAAAAAACAATCATTCAACATACACACAGACATACACTGGCTTGGGGCAAGATGTTTATTTATGAAAATCATGTAGCTTCTTGAAGCACTTTAGAAATAATAAATGTTATTTGTTTATCCATTTTTTCCAGATCAGTCTCCATATTTAAAAAGTCATGCACAAATAAAAATTCAACTAAAAGAGTTGCATAACAAAATCAGGAGGATTAAGCAAATAAATAACACAGCAAAAGAATAGCTAGCAAACATACGTTTTTACTACAGTCCATTAAAGCTTAATTTTTTAAAAAACAGAGTTCATTTTAGCAAAATATACCTGCACTTTTTCTTATCAATTGGAAATGGTTGTTTTCTGTTTAAATGACTGGTCCAACTTTTGACATCATCAGTCAAGATTCCTTACCAGCTTCCAGAATCTCAGATACGTACCTAGAAGCTCTTAAAGATTCTACTCTATTTAGAATTGGGTCCAGGGTTCTACTCTCTTTCCAACAGTTTGGGACATGCCCCAAATCTGTACAAAGTTGCCCAATTTTCCAGAGCAGGTTCAGCTTTGTACCTGTATAAAATGTTTTAAAAGTTCAAGGGATAATTGGGAGCCTTAGAGCATCCATAAGGTCAGTAAAACTATTTATATACTTATAATATTTACATGTCACCCTAATCAGAGAATCTAGGCAACTTACAGTTACATAAATTCAAACTCTACAACTAGTAAAAATAAATTTTACCCAAAACTACACAATCCCTTAAATGCATCCAAAAGAAAACAAAACCACCACCAATTAATCCCGGCACGAGGCAGAAACTTTACATATCACTTTTTGTTAGCTGACAATGGCTTAACTAGCTTCCCAAAAAATTAATAGAGAGGAGCCTGTCCAATCTTGGGTCACAGTCTGATCCATAGGGCTGGAATAGCCATTAAGAAGACCTGTTGTGGATTTCCTATTCCTGTAAGTTTACATGAGGAGGAAATCTTCTTGACTTAACATAAGGAATGACCAAACTTTACACAAAGAATATGATTCTGCAGGTGATAAGGATCTCTCCTATAAAAGTTTTTGTAGATGAAGCATCTTGAATTGTGCCAGGAAGCAACCTGGCAGCTAGAGCAGGCTCCAGTATAGGGCATTAGCCTTGTGGAACAACTTTCACTTGTCATCCATTTGCACTTGTGGGCAACTGAGTTTTGCAGTTATCGTTCCAGAGCCATGTTAAGGACAGGCTCATGTAGAACAATTCTACTATACCCCCCCGTTGATGTCCTTTCCTTCCATCCTTGGTGTAGGAAGAAAGTGTACATGGTAGTCTTTCAGATTTGAAGAAGACATGCTGTTGTGCAATTCATCGGTAGACACAGAGGTGGCTCTGCAGTCCCAGTCTGAAAGTGCAGAGACTAGAACAATGGGACCACTGAAGGTCCATTGCTGTAGTACCTGTGGGTGTTATTCTGTGATGCTGCTCATGGTTTTGTGTCAGTGGCGCCTGTCTTCAAGCCAGCAGAGGCTTCATAGAACAGGGGCTGCCAGTGGCCCACGGCTTCTAGTTCTCTTTGCTGGATGTCACAGTAGTGTAGAGTTTCTTTCACAGCATTTTTGTAGGGCTTGCATGGTCAGTCTTGAGTCTTTTCCCCGATTCCAATATACTGTAGAGCAACTGGTGAGGCATATTGTGGCCATACTTTCTGATGATGTGTCTCACCTACCTCATCTAAGCTCTGATCCTGGGACTCAATGCTGGTTGATTCTATGTGATCCAAGACCTCCATGTTGGTGACACAATCTTGCCAATGAATGTCAAGGATGGAGTTTCTCCAGTTGTTAGAAGTGTCTTCAGTATATAGTCCAGGACAGGAGAATCCCACTCTTACCACTTTTTAACTCTTATTTGCTGCTGTCTATTATTGGATTTATTGGCCCATAAGAATATATTTTATCCTTGTTACCCTTAAAGATTTTTTTCTCCTATGTTATTAGATAGAAATGTTTTAATTTACTAAGCAATAGAAAGCTTTAGCATAAATCTTATCACCATAATCTGTACATTATAAAGGGCTGAAAACTTTGTCCTTGATTTCACTGCCAAAATCATGTGCCAATCTCAGATTCATATAGATGTACATTTTGAGATATCATTTGATGCAAGAAATGGTATCTCAGGTTTACATTCACAGGCAATTATTATAGTATCACAATGTGGCTTTCTTGTTTGCATGTAGATTATAAGAATGGGGCAATAGAAAATGGGCAATATTTATCTTGAAATAGTCTTCACTGCAAAAATCTAATGGTTATATTGATTTTACATTGTAGAGTGTGGAACAGACACAAGATCCATAAGCCCCAGATTAACAGGGACCCAGACATAGAGAATCCAACCTTAACTGAGAGCTTCCCAAAAGAATAATCAGTCAGGGAGCCCTAACAGGGTAAAGCCACTTCTGTGATACCTTTTCAAATGGACCAATCATACTACTGGAGCTGAACATGACAAAATGCCCCTTCATCAGAGTTCCAAAGCAAATCTGTAACGTTACTCACAAGAATCTTGGTATTCTGTAGGAGTCTGATCTTGGAAGCAGGCATTTTAAAAAAAAAAAACCAACACTATCACTTTCAACTGCTTTCATTCTGCTTTGAGGTTAATAGAAGGCTAATTTGAAAGCATTCGGTTAATGAGAAAGCTAAAAATACACCTCCCTGTTCAGACCTTCCCTCTTGGTGCCTGTCATGGCAGCAACAGCTGCAAAGCATTTGTAAGTGGATGCATCATAATGCTTTTGGAAGAGTAAGAGTTATAAATCACAAGGGGGTAGTGGGGGGCAAAGCATCTGTTCCCCCATCAGTTCTAATAGTTCTCACATGTTGGAAATGCAAAGGGCCCATTAGTGATTTAACTGTTGCTGTTGCAGAGAATAGAGGCTATGTATACAAATATGGCAAAGAGCACAATAAACAAAGAACAAGAGCTTTCAAGCTCAAATCCAGATATGCAGAATGTAAATTGAACGTCTCCTTCTGCATCAGCACCATAGGCTCTTTGGTGTTTCAGATTTGTAGGTTTAGAAATGGCTTCAGAGCATGCAGGGTTCTCAGCTAGCACAATGGTACCTTAAACCAAAGGCATATTTTGCCAAGCTCATGAGGTAGCTGCAGAGGGTAGCTGGACAATTCTGAGAACGGGGCAGCTGCTTTAAAGAGTTACAGACAGGGGCAAGCTAGGTGTTCCACCTGCTCTGAAGCACCTTTGTGCCTTCAAATCTGAAACCTTACCCATTTTACTAGTTTCATTCTCAGATTAACAGTTTAGTCCATTGGATGGGACTGTAAAACACCGTGGTGACTTGGCTCTGCATCTATTACATCTCCTTGACTTTTCCTCCGAGATCTATTGGAACAGCAGAGACATGCTATTATGTTTAATCCCTCATTCTGCAAACTCAGCCTCTTTCTCTAGCCCCTTGTCTCTTTAAATTAGAGTTTGTTGAGACCTGTTGCTAAAGTGAAGCTTATGCTCAGTAATCAAGATTAGCAAGCAATTTCACTTTAAGATATAATTTAAGAGATTGTGGCCTCTTATGCAGGGTTTTAAAAACTGTTTTTCCAAGCTAAAGTTATTAAGTTTTAGTTAAAGCTTATGTGGGGTCACACAAGACAAAATTATAGGACTGAGTGAATCTTCAGATAGGTGACCCAATCAACTTACCTTTTTCTTTTTTTCTTTTTTTTTTAACTTACCTTTTTCAATATACTTGTTAACACAGTGATGTGATGAAAACAGTGTCTTGAATCCCTTCAGAAAGAGCAACATCTCAGATATTGTTACCAATGTTATTCATTTGTCCAATTTATATAGCTGCCCATCCAGTGGTGGGCTTCAAATATGTGAGCAACCAGTTCTCTGTGTGGATGCCGCTTCCGGAAGTCCATTCTGGGCCTGGGCAACAAATAATTAGCTACCGGTTCTGCTGAAGTGGTGAAAACTGGCTGAATCCCACCACTGTGCCTATCTCAAAACATGTAGCTCTTGATAGCCTACAACAAAGATAAAACAATAATATTTCAAATAATAATCATCAAAAACATTAAAAACTTATAAAAACAAGAAGTATAATAGGTATTAATGATAGCGGAGCCACCTCATTACTTTGTCAGCCTATGTGAACAAAGTTGGAGAATATGATTAGGTTTCTGATATTGGCAGGAATATTGAGTTATTGAGTTTTATCACCTCTGCAATCTTGGCTATTTGAGTGCTTGGAGCAGTATTGCTGTATTGTTTACATCTCATATCTAGGCAGATTCACTGGGAGGGAGAGGAAAACATATTCAGATTTGCTGATTATGTGAGTATATCAGAACTAGATACTTGCTGTTAGTGTAATATATTAACTCGATATTAAACAGAATATTTCCCTATATCTTAATACATTATATAGGCTATTTGCTGGACAGTCAAAGATTGTAATGCTTTCCTTTTCTCCTTGCTATGATTTCTGTCTTAAAAGGGTAAAGGGGAAATCTTTTTTTTTTTTAAACTTTGCTATGAAACCCTTGAAATATCTGGTCAATATGTTGCCAGGTTAATATCCTTTAAAGAATATAGCTGTTATATCCTATTCTTGGCAAAAAAGCAAACAAATCTATAGCTGAATTTTGTTTTGAATCAGTTTAAATCTAATCTTATGGCCCTGAATATTTAAAAATGTATTTGAGTCATGCCATTTTCAGTCTCAGATACAAATCAGGTTTTGGCTAATTCATACAATCTAATAACCTACCATCCTTAACTAAAGTGTGAACATCAGCTCTTGATCTCTCCCCAGCATGGTCTACCATGAACAAACAAAGATTCTGCCATAGAGCATCCTTAGTTCACCAAAGGACATCTCAGCTACTCACTTCTCAGAGTGATAAAAGTCTTCAATTAGAAGCAGTAACTATAGTTATGAACAATACCTGTTTCTGGATCAGACTGGCCCCTTAACTTGAATTGCCTCCACTGAAGGTTTTTCATGCTTCCCAACATGATGGCAACTTGCCAAGATTTCTCAAGATGTGCCTATCTCTTATTCTTTCAAATGTGCAAAAACCCTATATCCACTGTCACCCATTAAATAAAATACTATTGTGATAGACTGGGACAGTGACAATAGTTTCAATTACTGCCAACTTTGGAGGAAGTTCTTGTTGGAACTTGATTTTACTGCCAGCCTACCTTCCCACACTTCCCAGCCTGATAGAACAAGAGATTTATAAGTCATTATAGATGGCTGAACTCTATCAAAAGAATAATCTGAGATTGTCATTATCACTCAGTTTTCATCCATTTTGAGTTCTTGAAAAAAAAAGATTAGCAATTGATTTACCACTTATTTTTTAATAACAGGTGTTCCCTCCATACCACATGTTCATAGGAACATGTCATAAATATGCCTTTCCTTATTCTCTCTCTTCTCATCTCCAGCCTTTGTCTTTGGCATATGTATATCATTTCTAATTTACTTCCATCAAGGGAATATCCTGTTTTATGACATAAAACTTTGTAATGTGAAGCTAATGGTCTGTAGACAGTAATACTGCTGCACTGGAAAATGCAGCGAGTTACTTTAAGTGTTCTGAGATGCTGTGTGGCATACTTTGGTATCCACGCCTGCTGCCATTTGAGGCCAGGCGAAAAGTGGTTGCAAAATAGCCATATTTTAATTTATCAGCCAAATTGATTTCTTCATACCTATTTTGTGTGAAAATAGGTGAAAGGACTGGTGGAAGTTTATATTAATGTAATCTTAGAATCTTTGCAGAGGGCATGAGGGAAAACAATCTTGTCCTTTTCTGGAAAGGATAATCAACTTCTTGAATATCTTATTTTCCTTTCTACCGGTATATATACTAAACAATTGGAGGACTGATGTAGTGTCCACAAAGCTATCTGTCACATTAAAGCTCAGGAATGGTTAACTGGAACCAAATCTTCCCCAGCCCACACAGGAATAGGCTAGGGCAGCTTTTCTTCTATCTTTAAGAATTGTGGTAGGCAAACACTGAGACAAATGTTTGTTTGGTGTGGCACTTTCAGGCATTGTGGTTTGTAAAAAAATTGTGGCTGGATTCTGTGAATCAGTCTAGTTTCAGATTATTCAAAGACCACAAGGAAACAAACCATAATTTTGCATACTGTATGAATCCAGACATAAGGTGCCTTGAGCCTGGGAATGAGATGCTTTAAATAAAATAAATGCAATGTGATCACTTTCCTGTTCAAGCAGACAAATATGGAGATAAATTCAGAAAGTAGCCAGAAATCAGGTTGATAGGTTTGTAGCACATTGATCTTAGGCTAAATATTGAGGAAACAATAAGATTTAGTTCTGTAGTCAATAAATAGGTAAGCAAAGTAGTAGCCAAGTCCAACAAAAGGGGTCCCCTGTGGATTTTACTCCTCTAATTATTGCTGACTCTAGGATATGTGTGTGTGTTCATCTCCGTTTCAAGGCTATTGAGCCAATGCTGTCCAAAGACACTTCCAGGGTCATGTGGACAGCATGGCATCATGGAGCACTGTTACCTATTTGGTACCTATGTGGTACCTATTTGTCTACTTGCATATGCATGCTTTCGAACTGCTAGGTTGGCAGGAGCTAGGGCAAGGATGGGAGCTCATCCCGTCATGTGGAGCTTGGGTCTCAAACCCGGGCTGCTGGCTTTCCAGCTGACAAGCCAAATGTCTTAATTGCTGAGCCATCACAGTGTTTAAGTATAACAAAATGTGTCCAAAAATCTTAGTCAATTGGCCCTGGTCAACTTGGGTAATGAGGAAACAGCAGCAAAATAGCAACATTGTTCTAGTTTGACCAGTCACCATCATCATCTTCGTCTTCTGTACTATTATTAGTAGTGCCATTGCTAGTAGTAATGGTTCTTAATGAGAGAAGAATACCAACCTAGACTCTAATATTATTAGAGATATGTACATTTTTAAAATGATTCAGAAGAATTGCTTCAAACCCCAGGTGAGCACTTTAATTAATTGAAACATTAAAGAAGCATATTTTAAATTCAACATTTAAGCCAATGGCATATTTATTGTAGGCTTTTGGGGAAGCCTGAAAAAAGACGCGTATGCTTTAATCAATAGCAGAGATGTTCTGTGCCTGATGGAGATCCAGAGCACTTCCCAATTATTCTTGAAACATGCAGAGTCCTAAATATTTATTTAATTGATATCCAGAACAGCTTGTCAGGAACACAGACTTATTCCAAAGTAGAGTTCCCATCCCTGAGCATTTCTTTCCTTGCAATCAACAACTTTTTCAGCCTTCTGGCTCTGGATGCTCAGTTATCTGCTCTCTTAAGGACTTGTTGGGACTCAATCTCTGGATCACATTTAAGTTATATATTTTCAGGCTGTAGAGATTAACTTTGGTACAGCCTCCTTTGTAAGAGTATGGATCATTGGGACTATGATTTGGATAAAGAATCTTTCAGAGGATCTATTAAGCAGTAGCCAACAATAGTTTTTTTTTGTTTTTTCAGGCAAAAGTATTTTCATAGTCATGTGAGATAGGTCAACAAATCTTTTTTCTCTTAGGCTCCACTAGAGTTAGACCATAGGCCCATTTAGGATTTCCATTGCCTTTACTGGCCAACTAAGTATCCATTAAAGGCCTGGCACCAATCCTGACATCATGCTAGCCTAAGATATTATCCAGTGTGCAATACTGAGTAGCAGCAACAGGAAGTATCTGCTGAGTGACACATCAGGTTTTCAAAGGAATATAGGATGCTGTTTTATATTAAGGCAGACCAATGGCCAATTAAATTCAGTAGATCCTCCTAATGACTGGCAATGGCTTTCTAAGATTTCAGATAGGATTATTTCTGTGCCCCCCCATTTGCTGCCTCCATAGTTGGTGGGTGGAACAAAGAAAGCAAAAATAATGGTCACAGTAGAGTGATTGAAGCTTTCCCCTTTGTATGTGTGTGCACTGTTGATACCCATACAAAGGGTTAAGCTTAAATGGCTTTGTTGTAACCACCATTTTGCCATTTCTTACTCCTCCTGCAAATTCCATCAATACTACAGGGCAGGGGCCTTCTGCATACGGAGAGTGTACTTCTTTATTGAACCATATATGACCATGAGTGGGAACTATGTATAGACATATATTTAGTCCAACAAGATAAACCAGACTTAGGAAACTTGTCTCATCTCTTGTCAGAAATGTAGGAACTTGAAGAGGAGAAATTATTAATTTAATATTTTTTAAAAAATTAAAGCTTTAATAAAACATGCATTTATATAGTTCTAGTCCCGTACCGGGCCTTGTTAATGGCAGAGATATTTCTGACCAGCAAGTCATTCTATGAATAAATCGGTTCCAGAAGGCACTGTAAAAGATGGATAGTTGTTTGAATTGTGCCACATTCACGTTCGAACTAAAGAACTAATGCCATATAAGTTAGAACTAATTTCATTGTAATAGTTATAATAAAGGAATTTTGCAAATCTGAATGTGTTTCCCTTTCCTTCATTTTATCTTTGTGCTAACTAGGAAGGGGCTAGTCTGAGATGTTTCAGATTATTTTTTGGGCTGAGTTCAAGTCTGTCCCTAACCCTAACCCTGTTGACCCATGACTGTTGTGCTAGGTTTGCCACTAATCATATTGTGAAGTTTGCAGCTGATACAACAATAGTGAGCCTTATTCATGATGACAAGGTGGAAGCTTACCGCAGGGAGGTTGAGGGGTTGGTGAACTAGTGTAAGGAAAACAGCCTAGTTTTAAATACAGGAAAAACCAAAGAGATCATTGTTGATTTCAGAAAAGGCAGGCACAGCTACACTTCTCTGTGCATTAATGATTCACCTATGGAGATGGTTACCAGCATCAAATTCCTGGGTATGCGGCTAACAAGTAGGCTGGCTTGGTCACTCAACAGTGAGACACTGGTGAAGCGGGCACATCAGCACCTGCATTTTCTGCATCACATGAGAAAAGCACATCTTCCTTCCCCTGTCCTGACCACTTTATACAGGGGGACAATCGAGAGCATCCTGTCATGTTGCATCACAGTCTGGTTTGGAAGCATCACTGCTTCAGACAGGAAGGCAGTGCAGAGAGTGGTGAGGATGGCTGAAAAGATCATTGGCAGTTCCCTCCCTCCCATCCAGGACATAGCACAGAAATGTTGCTTAAGCAGGGTCCACAAGATTGTCTGGGACACTACACTTCCTCTTCACAGCCTGTTTTCCTTGCTACCTTCTGGGAGGATGCTTCATGGTATCCGTAGCAGAACATCCAGATTCAGCCATAGTTTCATTCCATACATCATTAACCGTGTGAACTCTCAAGCTTCCTTCTTCTGTTATATTTTCAAGATGGACAGTGTTTAATATTTATTTGTTATGTATATGTAGGAGTGTTGTATATAGTATGTTGTATACAGTATGTTAGGTGTGTGTCATGTATGTGTTCACTTTGACAACGGGCAACTAAATTTCATTTTTGATGTGTGCTGTTGTGCCCACAGTAAAAAAAAATGAAAATAAAGGTTATCTTATCTTGCCTTGTCTTGCCTGGCCATGGTCTTGGTAACAGCTCTTTTTCCTTTTCTCCAAGGCCCTCTCTATATATTCTTTTCCCAACTTCTGTTTTTCTAAGGTGCCAGAACCACAAAACCTGCAACAGGCAATTATTGTCCAGGCAGACTGGGAATTCCAAGAGCTCAAAATGCCAGCCTGGCGGATTGCAAATTGTATTCCATAAGAAATGACATAGAGTTGTAACTGAAAAAGCAAAATCATTCCTTTGTGCAGGTGCAACACAGAAGAGATGCTGTATATTGCCACAAAGCCTTCTTTCCTTTGTCAGAGTCAGGATTGCATGCCTACATTTGATTTGGTTGGAGACCAAAGATACTCCATTTCCACCAGCAGTAGCATTCTGAGCAATTAAGAATAGAATAGAATAGAATAGAATAGAATAGAATAGAATAGAATAGAATAGAATAGAATAGAATAGAATAGAATAGAATAGAATAGAATAGAATAGAATTCTTTATTGGCCAAGTGTGTTTGGACACACAAGGAATTTGCCTCTGGTGCATAAGCTCATAGTGTACATACAAACAGCAAGTAATAGATCCTTTCTTAGGCTTTTAAAGGGCAGTGATTTGAGCACATCATTTAACTGTGTACAGCAGCAAATAAGAGTAGCCTCTGAGAATCTATCAAATGAGTCTTTGAGCAGTCTGCAGCTTCCTCGGCAAAGCTGCCTTTTCATACCTTTGATTCTGGAGATATTACATGTATGGCATCTCTCTCTTTCCTCTCCTTTTTCCCTGTCCAGCATCTCTCTTCTCTCCCTTTCCCTAATCTCTCTCTCTCTCTCTCTCTCTCTCTCTCTCTCTCTCTCTCTCTCTCTCTCTCTCTCTCTCTCTCTCTCTCTCTCTCTCTCTCTCTCTCTCTCTCTCTCTCTCTCTCCCTCTCCCTCTCCTCTCCTCTCCTCTCCTCTCCCCCCCTCTCTCTCCTGTCCCGTGGGCAAATGAAAGCCACAACAGTTTCATTGGCCACCACAGGCAAAGCTCGGGAGACAATTGCTGCTCAGGCTTTGAAGTGCCTGGCTGAAAATCAATTGGATTTATTTATAAATGGAAGGGACATGCTGACAGAAGGATTCAATTGTTATTACAAAGTAGCATGGCTCGTCAAAGATGTATTGCCTTCTGAGGTAGAGTAGCAAATGGGGCAATCCATAAAACATAGTTGTAAGCACTATGTATTGATGTTAGAAAGATTATTTTTTAATTTTTAAAATTTATTATTTGATGTTTACCCTGTCTCAAGGTGGGCATATATATTGCAGGCTCCGGCTTCCTATTTTCCTCACTATTATAAATATGTGAGGTGGGTTTGGCTAAGAGAGTTACTAGGTTGTAATGCTCTAGATAATTATTAGGTGGCAGCAAAAAGTTCTCTGAAACTCTCTGTTACTCTCTGATGGTGATTTGGATTATGGCAGCCCAGATCTGATGACCCTATGACCAGGAACTGTCCCAGCCGAAGGATGGAGAGTTTGGGGCTTTGGTTTTGCAAATGATCTAATTAATGTATGTAATGACAAAAAGAGCAATGTATTTTATTTCCCATGAAATAAAGTGAAGTGATATTGCAGATTCTTTTTTCTTGTTCCAGGTACACTAGTTATAGTAGCTCATGGCAAGGGCTGAAACAAGTTCTTACTCTCCTCAATTAGTTAGCACTGACATGTTCCTGATGTCCTCAAGATTTCAAAGCCAGGAAAAATGAAAACTATTGCAAGTTACTTCAGACTGTATGTGGGGGACTGGGAAGTGGAAATGGCACAATAAAGCTTTTATGTACTTCCTCTCAGTGCATGGTGCTCCTGGAAAGCTATGCTTTAGTGGAAAAGAGTCAAGACCAGAAAGAGCAGAGGTAGCTGACCCATTTTTAAATATAGATCCGGTTCTGACTAAAAGAACCTTGTAAGAATATATTCCAATAGAAAAGATCCAGTAGATAAGGATTGAAATGATGGGCTCTTGATACTCCTTGAGCTTGGTTATTTGCTTGCAAACATTTTATTACCATGTTAGGTAACATCATCAGTGTGAGGAGAGTGGGGGTTCATTGGTTGTCTATTTATAGCCTTTTGCCTGCCATTCTTGGTGGGAGTGTGGTTTCCTCTCTGATGGGTCTTCACTAGGGTATCGTTTCTTCCCTAAGTGTTTATCCAGTTCTGTTTCAGGCTTCTCTGATCATGGCTACTGGAGGGGATGTGCTCTAAGCTGTTTGTCTCTTTCCTAAGCATTTGTGTCTTTTTATAAAATTCTCCACCCCCAAAGAATATTAAAGAGAAATCAATGTATACTTTATTGACCAAGGCCTTCTGTTGTGTTGACCATGTCAAGGTATGCAACACCCTTGAGAGAATAGGAATACCAAAGCATCTCGTTGTCCCCCATTGCAAAATCTATACACAGAGCAAGATATATGCAGAGCAGGAAGCTACAGTCTAGAAGGAACATGGTGAAACAGACTGGGTCCAGATCAGCAAAGGCTTTTAAAATATTTTTATCCATTCTTATTTATTCAACTTACATACTGCATATATATATACTGCATATATATATATATATGTAGGTCTTTGGTTATTTGGGTTTTCTCCCACGTAAAATTGGAAGTGTCTTGGCGACATTTCGACGAAGTCCAAGGCACTTCCAATTTTACGCAGGAGAAAACCCGAATAACCAAAGACCTACATACAAACACCCGCGAAAACCTCAGAAAACAAATATATATATATTGAGGGTAGCTAAGTTGGAAGAAAATGAGCATAGTTTAAAACTGGAGGAAGAAATATCAATAACTTGCACTATGCTAATGACACTATTCTGATAACTGAAAATGCACATGATCTGGGACTCTGATTAAATGTAAAAAAAAAAAAGCTTAAACTAACGACAGCGTATTTAGCAACCAGTTTTAGAATTGTCAATAAAGACATTGAGGGATGGATAGCTTCTGCTTTTTTGGCTTGATTATCAACAGTGTGGAATCAACAATCAAGAAATATGTTACAGACTAGCACTTGGTAGGATACTAATGAAAGTTTTGGAAATTATATTTAGTTTATTGTATATCTACAAGATCAGAATTACACCAGTAATCTAATGGTGAAATTTGTTTTTGTTTTTTTTTAATAGTAATTTTATGAAAGATTACAATTATAATGGGAAAAACTAATACAAACTAAAAATAAAAGATGCAGAATAGAAAGAAAAGATAAAGAGAAAACTAAAAGGAAATAGAAATGAAAGAAAAAACATAGTAAAGAAAAAGAAAAGAAATATATTAAGAAATGACTTCCCCCTTCCTCCTTCATCACAAGAAATATAAATAATTTAATACTCCTCTTAAAATACAATAAATGGTCTCTTCTTCCCATGTTCCATCTCTTAACTATAAACAAATTCACAAAGCATCATCACTTCAGTCCTTATGTTAGCAAAAATCCATTGAGGGTTACCAAAGATAATAACAAAATTTATTTTAACCTTGATCAAATAGACCAATTTTATACTTCTTACACTCTTGATCTTTTGTCCCTTCAAATAATGTCATACAATTTGAGTTCAATTTTACAGCTTCAACAAGCCTCTTTTATAAATCCAGTATAACTATAAATTGTATAACTTTATGATTTGTATAAATTATACTGACCACTCTCTTGGTTTGTTATTTATAAACAGGTAGACCACAGCGTGTGACCACAATTGAGCCCCAAAATTTATGGTGCTAAGTGAGAAATGTATTAAGTGAGTTTTATCCCATTTTACAGCTTTTCTTGCCACATTTTTAAGTGAATCACTGCAGTTGTTAAATTAGCAACATGGTTAAGTGAAGTTGGCTTCCCCATTGACTTTACTTGTCAGAAGGTTATAAAAGGTTCTGGTCACCGCACCTCAAGCTTTCCTATTATCTATTCCTTTAACATCTTATGACTATAACTGTGTTGTTTGCATGTTATGATTGCTTTTACGTAGTATCCTATTATGATTTATGGTGATTGTTTATTTAGTATCTTATGACAATCACCGAGTGTTGTATATTATGATTTATGATGATTGCATTTTATGATTATGATCATAATCTATCACTTGTTGCTTGTATGTACACTGAGAGCTTATGCACCAGAGACAACTTCCTTATGTTTCCAATCACACTTGACCAATAAAGAATTCTATTCCGTTCCATTCCATTTCCAAAAAAAAAAAAAAAAAGAAGGATATAATGGAACTGGAAAAGGTGCAAAAAAGGGCAACAAGAATGATCAAGGAAATGGAGCGCCTCCCTTATGAAACCAGATTGCAACGCCTTGGTCTCTTCAGCCTTGAAAGACGGCGTTTAAGGGGTGACTTGATCGAAGTGTATAAAATCATGCATGGGATAGAAAAGGTGGATAGAGAAAAATTCTTTTCTCTATCACACAATAGCAGGACAAGGGGGCACTCCCTAAAGCTCATAGCTAAGAAAGTGAGGACAAATAAAGGGAAATATTTCTTCACCCAGAGGGTCGTTGATTTATGGAATTCACTTCCTGAAGGGGTCGTGACAGCTGTCAGCCTTGACAGCTTCAAGGCAGGGCTAGATAGATTCATGGATGCAAAGTGTATCGGTGGTTATTAAAACGGATGTCCATGTGCCGCCTCTATGTTGGTTGAGGCAGGCAGGATTCCCTTGGGTACCATTTGTTGGGGATCAAGGGAAAGGGAGGGTTTTTCCTTCTCCTTCTGCTCAAGATCCCCATGTACAATTGGTGGGCCACTGTGTGACACAGAATGCTGGACTCGATGGGCTTTGGCCTGATTCAGCATGGCTCTTCTTATGTTCTTATGTTCTTATGTAAAGGTGATTACATGACCCAGGACAATGCAACCATCATAAATATGAGTCAGTTGTCAGGCATTCAAATGTATATCATGTGACCATGGGGATACTGCAATGGTCTTAAGTGTGAAAAATGGTCATAAGTCACTTTTTGCAGTGCCATTGTAACTTCGAATGATCATTAAGTGGAACAATTTAAGTTGAGGATGACCTGTATCCTTTTTAATTATTAAGACATCAATCTTTTTTTATAACATCTTTTTCCATGCCATTCTTGTAGCTTGTCATTTTTAAATCCACTTCCAAATTGATCTCAATCTCTGCTTGTCAGGTAGATTTTTTCATAACATCTTTACAATGCATCTGTCTACAGAGGCAGATACTATTAAAATTTACTTCTCAGTCAGTTCATAAATTTCCTTCAGTATTTCCACTGGTAAATTACTTTGCTTCATTCTGTAATTATAAATTGAGTTTAAGTGTTCTCCTCCTCTAGTTCTAATCTTTAGTTCCCTATAGTTCTCTCTAGTGTCTAATTTCTAAACTGTTAATGTGTGTGTGTGTGTGTGTCTGTGTATGTATATGTATGTGTGTGTGTGCGTGTATGGGAAAATATTTAAAATTAATTCCAAAATTTTATTTCAAATATATCTGGACCCTTAGTTCATAAAACTTTCTAAAGTCAAAGTTTTAATCATCCTTTTGCTGTTTATTCCCATCTGAGTTGTTCAACTTATAGCTGAAACTTCTATTGCTAAAGATTGAAGGAAACTCATCCAGTGCTGTCAAACTTGTCAACCCAAAGGTTCCTAATAGCTAAAAAGCAGTCAACAAGCAATTTCTGAAAGTGATTAGAAAATGAGGCATGCAAACTTAGTTGTGTGTTCAAAGAGACTGACTGCAGTTAGAGCAAGATGGCTATTCTCTCATCTCCCAAAGCTCTAAGCCCACTGGAGACCAATATCTTGCAGTCATCTCTTGAGAATCAGCTGTCCGAAGGTGATCTGAAGTCCTCTCCTTTTCTTCCAAGGGATTGTGAAGAGCCAGTCTATTTACAGGCTCTTTCTTCTGCCACAGTTGTCAGCTCTGCTTTTTTTTGCAAAGGTCTCTTCAGTCTAACACTTCTTCCCCAAAAGTACTGAAGGTGAAATTAGAGGGATCCTTGGTGCTCTCTGAGATGGACTGGCCTACAAAAATTCTCCTCTGCCGGTGAAATTAGACTTTGAAAATCAGGACAGCAACAGCATTGATGCTTTTGAATTCTGGTTCGGGAAAAGAGTCTTGACTATATCACTGATAGCTGCAAAAGCAAATGCGTCATACAAGAAACCAATCCAAAATTCTTACCTGACAGATACAAATGACCAGGGTCAAATTATCATAATTTGCAGACATTATGCAAATACTGAGACTTTTCAGAAGTCCATAATGCTGAGAAGGAAAGAGAAGGAGACAGCCAGTGGCAAAGTGAAAGGATTTCAATATGGTGGTTATGGCTGCACCTTTGGAAGACCTAAAGGAATTGGTGGAGAAGGTTTATCTGTGTAGTCCCTAAGAGTCTTATCACCTTCAGAGTGATAAGACATAATAAATAGGATGTTCATTGGCAACTTGTGCTTGCAAAGCTATATCCACATTTGAGTTATTGTTGTTTTTCCATGGATACCTTTATTGGTAGATGTCCATGTGTGTTAAGCTTTTCAGGACTTAGGACTATCTCCTGAATCATTAAGTCATTTTCATATAAAGCTGAAGAAATTGGATAGATTTGAATATATTTGTTTTTGTAAATCTGTAGAACCTTTCTTGTATAATGAAGTTAATGCAACTGCACATTTTATTTTGTATATATTGAATATAACAGAGAATATTTAATATAAATTAGCTACGATTATGCTACTGTTGGCAAAGCAATTCAGAAACAGAAATATTAACACATATAGTTTGGGTTTGTCCTACTACTGTAATCTTTTGAACTGATCATTAACAGGTAGAATAATTACCTCATAAGAGACGCATATGTTTTTTACAGTTATAATCTCAATATTTGGAATTTTCTATCAGGAGAATTTTCACACACGAAGAAAGGTCATTGGAGGAGAGATCAACACTTGATTTTTAGCAATGAATTGCTGGTGTGTGAAATTTGTCAACATTTGAATTGTGTGTGTGTGTGTGAGTGAGTGTGTGTGTGTTTTCCAGAAAAGGGCAAGGAAGAATTTTGAAGAACATGTGGGGAGGATTGTTTTTATTTATGATGTACATTTCCAGGCCTTTTTTCTTTTCTTATATCACATTGTTTTCACAATGAAATATAATATTATCTTGGTTTCTTTGCTGTAAGAACTCTTTTTTTTAAAGTGTAAGTTTAAAGGGTTCAATTCCTATAGGTGATAATACTACATTTCAGTAGCATCCCTAAAGAATGTCTCCTTACACATTGCACTTTACTTTGAACTGTGCAAAAATGGCAGCTACTGATTGCCCAGTATTTTCAATGCAGAAGAAAACTGCAGGTGTCTTGCTCATTAAATGAAGTTTACCTTAGTACTAAACAATGAAACTTGTAATGCAGGCAGCTGGGGATGGGGATGGCTTGGCACACAGTTAATGACAGTAATATTCTACATTCGCCTGGTTGCTACACTGCAAAGGGTTATAACAGTCGGTGCCCAAATTAACAGTATTAGATAGAGCACATTAGTCTCACAATCTCTGTCTCTCTCCTCTCTTTCTCTCTCTCTTTCTCTCATCTGTCTGTCTGTCCGTCTGTCCGTCTGTCCATCTGTCCGTCTGTCCATCTGTCCATCCGTCCGTCCGTCCGTCTGTCTGTCCGTCCGTCCGTCCGTCCGTCCATCCGTCCACCCTCCCACCCACCTGCCCGCCAGCCCACCCACCCACCCACTTACCCACCCACCTATCTATCTATCTATCTATCTATCTATCTATCTATCTATCCATCCATCCATCCATCCATCCATCCATCCATCCATCCATCCATCTACCAACCCATCCATCCCTCCATCCATCCATCCCTCCCTCCCTCCCTCCCTCCCTCCCTCCCTCCATCCATCCACCCACCCACCCACCCACCCACCCACCCATCCATCCATCCATCCATCCATCCATCCATCCATCCATCCATCCATCCATCCATATAGCTATGTAGCTATCGGTTCAAACTTTGGGAAGTTGGTAGCCTTAAAGTGCAAAGAGGAAAAGAGTAAACAGATTAAAGCCAAGCTGGAGGGTGGGGGGTGAGAAGCAAAAATAAAGACAGGAGAAAGTGCAGGACAAATCAACGTACATTACAAACGTCCACAGTATAATTGGATATGCAGCTCATAGGTGTCCGCAGGCAACTTGCCAGTTCAATTGATTACATATGATGACTTTTTATTTCACACCAATGTTCACAGCCAGTCCTGGGTTAGGAAGAAAAAATATACAAGAGACTTGCAGGAAATGGAAAAGGGTGTAGGGAGAGATATGAAAAGAAGATAGTGGACTGAATGTGAAAGGGAGAAAAGGAAGGCTGGGGGTTTCTGACTGAATGTGGCCAGAGCAATTTAAGCTGAAGATGCTAACATTTTATCTCTGGAATTCCTTGATCTTTCTGACTAATTTTGGCAGGAGACATGAATCATTCACAGAGTCTGACTTTAAAAAAAAAAAAAAGAATGAAAGAAAACACCAGTCACTTAATGGTGAGTGGAAACCTGGAATGACTTCAGGTTAACAGGGATGCCTGTACAGTTTAAGAAATGAAAAGTGGGGCGGAGGTAGAATGCAATGTCAGAGGGAAAGAAGAGAGCTCTACTGTCACCACAGAGAATTCATTCATATAATCTTTTTCTTGCATCAGACAATAGATTGATGGCATCTAGGTGGCTCCCCTTTGATGCACTACTTTATTGTTTCTGCAGTGGCAATCTCATGTAATTAACAAATACACATTAAGATGAACACAAAGCAACAAACAAAAAGAAATATGGAGGTTTCCTCCACAATTATCAGTATTTTCACTTAGAGGAGGCTACATCACCAAAGGTGAAAGAGACTGTTGTGTCCTGAGCCTGCAAAAGCAGGCTCGGGACGATGCATTGCCACTGGGCATTCTAAGGCTGCCCGGGACCAGACTGGTCGGCGCCAGCCTTGTGCGCATGCGCAGAGCAAGAAAAGCTTGTTACATTGTTTTCCGCAGTCTGGGTCCATCGTCCTTAAAAGAGACTGCTTTACTTTTGTTTGCTGTTGGTTGTAGTAAGGAGAGAGAAGAATAAAGAACTTTGATTTCACCATGTGTCTTCGTGATTGCATTCGAACCCAGTACGTAACACTGGCAACGAGGATGGGATTTGTTTGCAATTGAATGGAGAAGTCTTGAGGACTTACCAAGAAGTCCTACAGAGGGAAGATGGCATCTAAATCAGCATTCCAGCCTGCCAGTACGGAGTCACTGGAGGGTGAGTTCGGCTACAAGACCCTTTCCCTTAGAAAAGTGCAGAAGTTCAAGTAGAGAAGTTGCAACTAAAAATGGCAAAGACTGAACATTTGGCTGAGTTTGATATCTCACACCCAGAAAGATGGAGTTCTTATGTAGCCAGGGTGGAGAACTACTTCAGAGTAAATCAGATTAGAGAAGATGGCTTGAAGGCTGCAACTCTGTTGTGTGTGTGTGGACAGGAGGCTTTTGAAATTGCAGAAAATCTGGTGGCCCCTGCACCTCTGGAGTCAGTGGCATATACTGACTTAAAGAAGCTGTTAAAAGAGCATTTCCAGCCAAAGTTGTCTGTTATTGCTTGGAGGCATGCGTTTGAACAGAGGGACCAGAAGCAAGGTGAATCTGCTACAGACTTTATTGCAGCTTTAAGGAGAGCAGCCAGGCCTTGTGAGTTCAAAGATCTGGAAGAGAGGCTGCGAGATAGATTCGTTTGTGGCCTAAGGAACAGAGACTTGCAGCAGAAGATGTTTGCTAAGGAAGAAGTCTCTTTCTAAGATGCACTAAGAGAGGTGACAGCTGAGGAAGTGCTCCAGAGACTACTACAGTCCATCAAGGGGACGTTCGAGAAGGATCGGACGAGGATCCTGAAGAGGAGGTGAATAGGCTCTACCAGCCAGCTGAAAGGAGGCAGAAGGAACATCAGGAAAAGGCCCCAACATCCCTTCAATGCTTCGGGTGTGGACGTCGCCACAAGCGAGCTAACTGCAAGTTTCGTTCCGCTTTCTGCAGAGCATGTGGCAGGCAAGGCCACATAGCATCCATCTGTTTGGGTCGCCAGAAGGTCCAACTTCATGAAGAATTGCATCTGAAAGGTACCAGGGTCCCCAGCCAACATAGGGTGGGTTTCTGCGCATTGCACAGGAGTATTTTGAGAACAGGAACACATAAGCCTCTTAAGAAGAAACTGTCCATCAACTTAAGTTTGCAAGGGGTTCCCTTATCAATGGAGTTGGACACTGGGTCCGCTCTCTCCATTATTTCCATTAATACCTTCAAAAGGATATGCAGCAGCAGTGGCCTTCGAGTTAAACTCAGGCCATCCAATCTAATACTCACAGATTTTCAGAATTCTATGGTGTGTGTTAAGGGGGAGGCCACCCTTAGAGTACAGCATAAGGATTTTGAGGGTCCGCTAGATGTGGTGGTTGTTGGGGGTGAACGTACAAGTCTTATTGGACTTGATTGGTTTGAGGCTCTAGGGATCCAGGTAACTGGGCTGCACCATTTGAAACGTTGAGGAATTTGAAGATGTGTTTAGTTCAGAGTTAGGATCCTACAAGGGGCCTTCCATTGCGCTAAGGTTAGACCAAACATCACGCCAATCAGGGTTAAACCTAGGAGGGTACCTTTTGCTCTCAAAGATAAGATTGATGCTGAGCTGGACAAATTGCTCCAGCAGGGCATTCTGGAACCTGTGGACTCAAGTCCATGGGAAACCCCCATAGTAATGCCTCTAAAGATTAATGGGACATACGGATATGTGCAGATTACAAGTGCACACTGAATAAGGTGCTGCAACAGTATCCAGTACCTGTGGTAAGTCATATTCTGGCCTCCCTCGAGGGGGGGTGTGTATTTTTGCAAAGCTTGACCTGGCACAAGCATATCAATAGCTACCTGTTGATGAGGCAGCTGCAGAGGCCCAGACTATTGTAACTCACAGAGGGTCATTTAAGGTCAAGAGACTGCAATTTGGGGTAAATGTAGCCCCTGGCATATTTCAAAGTGTCATGGAGAGCACACTTCGAGGTATTCCAGGGGTCTGTCCATATTTTGATGATATCCTCATTGCTGGGGAGTCATCTCAAAATTTAGCAGAAAGATTAAGGGCTCTCTTGCTTCGTTTTCGAAAAGCAGGCCTTAAACTAAAGAAAGATAAATGTAAGATAGGAGTCACTTCTACTGACTTCTTAGGATTCAGGATAGATGCTCAAGGCATTCACCCTGCTGAAACTAAATTGTAAGCTATCCAGCAGGCCCCAAGCCCTAAGTCTAAGAGTGAGGTGCAAGCATTCTTGGGGCTATTAAATTTTTACCATGCCTTCCTCCCACATAAAGCTGCAATAGCAGAGCCACTACACAGGCTGTTAGACAAGCAGGCTACTTGGCAGTGGACTAAGGTCCATGAAAAATGTTTCAATGAGTTTAAAGCCTTGCTCACTTCTAATGCTGTTTTAGCGCATTTCAATGAGCAACTGCCGGTTTGCATCGCATGCGATGTATCTCCTTATGGAGTGGGAGCAGTACTTAGCCATCTGAAGGCTGATGGGACACAGGTCCCTGTGGCCTATTATTCAAAGACTCTGTCTTCTGCAGAGCGAAATTACGCTCAAATTGACAGAGAAGCCTTGGCCATAGTGGCTGGCATTAAGAAATGTCATGATTTCTTATATGGCCACCACTTCATGGTCTTTACTGACCATAAGCCTCTGCTTGGGTTATTTACTAAACAGACCCCACACATTATTTCTCCTCGTATGCTGAGATGGTCCATTTTCCTATCAGCATATGACTATTCCTTAGTCCACAAACCTGGGAAACAAATGGGCCATGCTGATGGCCTGAGTAGACTACCCCTGAATCATGTAGAACCAGATCCTGCTCCAGCTGTTAATATTCTGTCCATCCAGGAGTTGCCTGAGTCTCCCCTCAATGCTAGGGATGTGGCTGCAGAGAGTGCCACTGATCACATGCTTACACGCGTGCTGACATGGGTGATGTCAGGATGGCCTGACAAGTGCCGTGACACTGAGTTCCACAACTTCTGGCTCAAGAAGCATGAGTTGTCCACCTTTAAGGATTGCCTGTTATGGGGAAGCAGGGTAGTGATCCCAGCCTCATTGAGGTCTAGAATCTTGATCTCTCTGCATGAGGGACATCCTGGTATAGTCAGGATTAAAGTGCTTGCGCGCAGCCATCTTTCATGGCCTGGGCTCGATAAAGCCATCGAGGCCCAGGTGCATGGGTGCCAAGTGTGCCAACAGTCACAGCCTGAAATGCCTCAGGCCCCAGTACATAGGTGGGAGGAAACTCAAACCCCATGGTCTAGGATGCATATAGATTATGCTGGGCCTTTTCAGGGGCAATTCTTCCTGGTTGTTGTTGATAGCCATTCCAAGTGGCTAGAGGTTGTTCCTGTTTCCTCCACTACTACTGCCAGGACTATCCAAGTGTTGAGAAGAATTTTTGCATCACACGGTCTTCCAGATGGTCTGGTTTCAGATAATGGCCCTCAATTTACCTCTTCTGACTTCCAGGTTTTTCTTCAGGCTAACATGATCTGCCATGCAACTTCGGCTCCCTTTCATCCATCTTCCAATGGATTGGCAGAGAGAATGGTGCACACCACCAAATATGCTCTCAAGAAACTGACTTATGGTAACTGGCATCACAGGTTAGCAGATTTCCTTCTTGCACATCGCACCACACCATGCACTGCCACAGGGAAGAGCCCCACTGAACTCCGCTTGGGTCGCCGCCTCATCACTAAATTGGAGAGGCTGCACCCTGACCAGGTGGCTTCACAGGTATCACAACCACGGGCACCTAGGAGACTCCAGGTGGGCGATCCGGTTTGGGCAAGGAACTATGAGTCTGGTCATCTCTGGGTCACAGCTGTGGTCTGAAAGGTCTTGGGGCCCTTGTCATACGAAGTGGCATTGGAAGATGGCTGCATCCTGCGCAGACACACAAACCAACTACTTTGGAGACTGGACTCTCATCCTTCCGCTCCTGGCTCTGCTTTGGGGTGGGGGAGGAGGACTATAATATGCATTCTGGGGATCAGTTTCATTGGTCATCACAGGGTTCCACAAGTGCTCCTGACAGGAATGTATGGGATAGGGGGTCATCCCACTCATCCATCATCACTCCAGACAGGGAGTCACACCAGGGGTATCCAAACAATACACAATCTACAAGAGAAGAAGAATTCCAACAGGGGCGCTTGTCCAATTCCGCAATTGCTCCCAAAAGGAGGTCATCAGCAAGGGGGGTTGCCAGGGAAGTAACTCCTGACTCCGACACCTTGGGCACATGCTCAGAGACCACTGGGAATGGGGGTACTTCCATGACTCAGCACTCTCCATTTGCTGGCCTTGGGTTCGAGGGACATGTTCCCAAGAAAGATCCATTATGGACCTGGGGACTACCACCCCTCCAAGGGTCCAGCCAGCCAGCAGATGGGCAGGTCAACCAGGTATTCTGGGCAGCAAAGTCCTGGCCTGCCCAGCCTGGCAGGCGAGCAGGTAGGCCAGGCACCCTCATTTGGGGTCACCTGGGAATTTGAGATAGCAACACCATGGTCTGCCTTGCCTGGTAGGCAAGCAGGTGGCCCAGGCAATCCCTTCTGGCCTTAGAAGATCACAGTGGGCCAAGTGCCCATCCAAACATCTTCAGGGATTTGTGAAGTTGCTGTCAAGTAAATAGGATAGCTTAGGAGGACCTGAAGACAGGAAGCATTCAATTAGAATGCTGTACTATTTTTTGATTTCGGTAACGTTCAGACATTACTATAAATAAAGGGGTTTGTCTGAAGGTAGACTCAAATTCCAACTTATTGCATTTGATTAATGGACTGTGTAACATTCCTGCCTATTAAGGTACACCTGTGGGTGTAAGATATATGTTCCATCTAGGGGGGAGGGGTGTTGCGTCCTGAGCCTGCAAAAGCAGGCTCGGGACGATGCATTGGTCCCAGGCATTCTAAGGCTGCCCGGGACCAGACTGAGTGGCGGCAGCCTTGCGCGCATGCGCAGAGCAAGAAAAGCTTGTTACATTGTTTGCCGCAGTCTGGGTCCATCGTCCTTAAAAGAGACTGCTTTACTTTTGTTTGCTATTGGTTGTTGTAAGGAGAGAGAAGAATAAAGAACTTTGATTTCACCATGTGTCTTCGTGATTGCATTCGAACCCAGTATGTAACAGAGACCATCATTTCCCCCCCCCTAAAGTTCCTCTAACTTACTGCTATGACCTTCAGCAATGGCATCTCTATTATGCTAACTTCTCATCTTTCCTTTGTCTGCTCTGATTCTAAACAACAACTAATATTATTGGTGGTTCCTTCTGGTATTGTTGAAATTAGGGTTGGACCATGGCCCCACAACTTAGAGAAGCCCCATTAATGACCATCAGAAAACTGGCAAATGTTGGACAAATAAGCCAGTTGCCCAATATGGGTTGACATGGACATATTGAAGTCCATCAGAACTGATCATCTGCACCATAACAAACGCTCCTTATAATATTTAATCTATACCTAAATTAGTCATAGTGGGATGAAAGCCTAGCTGGAAGCAAGCCTGGCTTCTATTTGTCCTTCCACAGAAAAGATATGTAAGAAGCTGATTGTGGTCCACTAACTCTTATAGATTAGTCTCAGTGCAACCACTGAGCTATTGCTGAAAGTACCACACACCCTGATTGGACCTGTGAATGGATCTAGACATATAAAGAGCTCTTTTCCCCACTGGTCCAAAGACTCTCAGTCTTTGGAAATGGATGGTAGATAAATAATTGGCAATAATACCTCAAGTTTTCAGTTAAGAATCTTTTTCTGTTCTATGAGGAAATAGAAAACTTGCAACATCCTTTAAGCAAGGCCTATTCACTACCACCCATTATTAATAGATGAAATAAATCTATAATTTTTAAAGTGAACTTTTGAGTGAATTGCAAAGAAACTAAGTTTATTTTTTTCTTTAGTATTTAGCAACAAGACTAATTCCTGACAGCCCTGTGCTATAGCTACACAATTCTTTAATCAACTTCTCTCAGCAAGCTTCTTTCAACATGAGCTATTTTCAACATGCTGCCTTCCAAATATCTTCAGCTACAATCACCTTCCTTCTTATGTAGCAGAAAACTAGACTTGATAGAAATTATAGGAAATGAAGTCTAACATACATACGGAAGGCTTCAGCATGTGATAGAAAAAAGAATCATGGTATAAGTTGCCTATTTCACTATGTCCAATGGGAGAGGCGGAGGCTGGTCTTGAGACTGTTATCTGGGTTGAGTTTGACCCCGTGACCCCCGAGAACGTGGACAGGTTGCTGGGGGGACTTAGGGCGACCACATGTTTACTGGACCCGTGCCCCTCCTGGTTGGCGCTGGCCTCCCGGGAGGTGGTACGAGGCTGGTTCCGAGCAATTATCAACGCTTCCTTGAGTGAGGGTGTCTTTCCCGCTGCCTTGAAAGAGGCAGTGGTGAGACCCCTCCTCAAGAAGCCTGCCCTGGATCCAGCTGTTTTATCAAACTACCGTCCCATCTCCAACCTTCGCTTTCTTGCGAAGGTTGTTGAGAGTGTGGTTGCCCGACAGTTCCCGCAGCACCTGGAGGAATCGTCATATCTTGATCCGTTCCAGTCGGGCTTCAGGCCTGGCTACAGCACGGAAACAGCATTGGTCGCGTTGGTGGATGATCTCTGGCGGGCCCAAGACAGGGGTTTCTCCTCTGTTCTGGTGCTATTGGACCTCTCGGCGGCTTTTGATACCATCGATCATGGTATCATGTTGCAACGGTTGGAGGGGCTGGGCATAGGAGGCACTGTCTTGCAGTGGTTCTCCTCCTTCCTCTCTGGCCGGATGCAGTCTGTGTTGACAGGGGGCCAGAGGTCGACCCCGAGACCCCTCGTATGTGGGGTACCTCAGGGGTCGGTCCTCTCACCTCTACTGTTCAACATTTATGTAAAGCCGCTGGGTGAGATCATCCGTGGTTTTGGCATGGAGTACCACCAATACGCTGATGATACCCAGCTGTACATTTTCACGCCGAACCACCCCAACGATGCCCTTGCCGTGCTGACCCAGTGCCTGGAGGCCATGCGGGTATGGATGGGGAGAAACGGACTCAAGCTCAACCCCTCCAAGACCGAGTGGCTGTGGTTACCGTCGTCCCAGTACAGCCAGCTGATTCCATCGCTGTGTATTGGGGGCGAAACAGTGGCTCCCACAGGAAGGGTTCGCAATTTGGGAATCCTCCTGGACTCACGGCTGTCCTTAGAGGACCATCTGATGGCCGTGGCCGGGAGGATGTTCTACCAGGTTCGCCTGGTGCGCCAGTTGCGTCCCTTCCTAGACCGGGACTCGCTACGCACAGTCACTCATGCCCTCGTGACCTCCAGGCTGGACTACTGTAATGCTCTCTACATGGGGCTCCCATTGAGGTGCATCCGGAAGCTCCAACTTGTCCAGAATGCGCCCGCGCGGGTAGTGATGGGAGCGTCGTGGCGCTCCCACGTAACACCGCTCCTGCGTGAGTTGCACTGGTTGCCGGTGGTCTTTCGGGTGCGGTTCAAGGTGTTAGTGACCACTTTTAAAGCGCTCCATGGCATCGGACCCGGATACTTACAGGACCGTCTACTGCCAACAAATACCTCCCGCCGTCCGGTACGCTCCCACAGAGAGGGCCTCCTCAGGGAGCCGTCGGCCAGACAGTGCCGGCTGGCGACCCCCAGGGGGAGAGCCTTCTCTGTGGGAGCTCCCACGTTATGGAACGAGCTCCCCCCGAACTCCGTATAATAACAGATTTACGCACCTTCCGTAGGGAACTAAAAACATTCCTTTTTCGACAGGCCGGCCTGGCATAGAAGCTTTGGTTCCAATAGGGTCAAAATGTTTTAGGGGGACTGAGTATCTTTTAAGATTTTAAGCTTTGTATGTTTTGGGTTTTAAATGGGGATTTCGGCCAAATTATTTAATTCATTTTTAATTATTTTAAATTTTGTATATTTATATGTTTTTTAAATTTTAGGCTGTACACCGCCCCGAGTCCTTCGGGAGAGGGGCGGTATAGAAATTTGATTAATAATAAATAAATAAATAAATAAATAATGGGTAAGAGGGACTATTGCAACTTGATTTTCCAGGATTTTAAAATTTCAGAAAGTGGATCCATAGATTGACATAAATCTTCTCTGTACAACGTTGAGTTCATATTTGGACTGCAGTTAAGAATATGGGGGTGAAGGAGCAAGGAAGAGAAGTATTCTCTCTGCTTATCTGTACAGCTCAAATGCAAAAGAAATACTGTGTTTTTGTGTTTCCATTCTTAAAGTGCTCTTTAAAGAATGATTTGGTTATTATACGCATTAAGTGCCATGCCATGGAGCAATTTTATATATCCCCTAAAACTTAGAAGATAAATGTAAAAGAGCCCTTTTCTAAACAAAAAAAAAATAAACTTGGACTGAGGTGCAGCTTCTGAACCACTCCAGTGAACTCACATCTATATCCCCCATCATCTAATTTGCTTCCCTGCTGTAAGTGTTTATTTATTGGCTTTTCTAGCTATCCCCCCTCCCCCTGTCGCCCTTTGTGCTGGTAAATAATGAATGTTTGAAGCAAACAAATGTTTTTTTCTTTCATGCACAAACTATCCATGACTGTTGAGGCTCAAGAATTAAGAGTTACTCCTTCCCCAGCATTACTTTTACCCATTAAGGTATTACCTCAGTCATTTAGAATCTCTCTTCTCTAACCTATAGTAATAAATAATGCACAGCTGAGAAGCCTTTAGCTCTTCTAGTGTTTTCCATATTATGTTTTTCATTTTGTTAACAATGTTCCTGTTGACCAGATCCTTTCCTTCCATTGGGTTAAGCTTTTGGATAAGAGAGAGAGAGAGAGAGATGAAAAGAAATAAAGGGAAGGATGCTCCCTTCTATGTTCTGAGATGACAACCTCAACTCATGTTTCTTGATCTTTGCCTTGCAATTTCTCAGAAGGTTGGTAAACAGGCTTTAAGGGAGGTTTTGGTTTGTGTACCTTAGTGTTGGGTTGCTTTCAAATGTCTTTTGCTGATTTAGTTGAGCTTCTTTTCTTTTGGGAAAGTGGCAGAAGGTGGGTTGTTTATTTTTGGTGTTGTTAATCACATCTCTCTCTTCTCTTGAAGCCTCTCCGGCTGCCCATATTTCTCAATCTGTAAATGGCCCAGAAGAGGAGTTCCTTTATGATGTCTTCTCTTGGGATTTAGTGGATGTGTGGGAAACCAGGGAGACCGCTGGATCAATGACTGAAAAATAAATGGCAAGACATTGACTCGCATTCCTTGGCCATCTCATAACTTCACTCACAACATAACACCACACTTTACTTATAATAACAGCTGAAATGTTCTTCTCCTTAGAAAGACATTTCAAAAGGAAATTTCCTGTCATCAAAAGGAATGAGTCTGGTTCAGAAAAATGCAAGAGAAATTTCTTCATGGCCCTAATCTGAGTTAGACTGCCAAGTAGCTGCTTTCCTTGGTTCCAGGTTTAATGTAGATCATGATGCAGATACAGTTCCAGAAGCATTGACTTTTTTTCTTTTAATTAATTAGCCTTTAGGATTATTAAGTGCAGAGATATCTAGGAAGGGCTTGTCTTTTGATCCTCTCTTTACATTTGCCCTGAAGTTCCTGACTAGAAAAACTGATATTCCTAGATACCTACCTTCAGCCTGTTCTCTACCAATCCTCTCCTTCAGCCCCCACCAAGTATTTTCTTTTACCTTCTTCTTTTCCTCATTGGGTGGGCACCCATCTAAGAGCCAACCAAATCCAATCCTGCTTGGCTTTCAAGGTCAGTCAAGATCAGCTACATGCTACAACCAGCTTAAATTGGAAGAACTCACAATTTTCCCTGAGTCTTATAACAATGTATCACAAAAACATTAAAGGGTGGTAAACTACCTTGGAATTTATATTTTCTCCTTTGTACCAGAGTTGTATAACCTTTCTCAGGGCAAGAGCCACATTTGACTTTTGAGTTATACTCTAGGTGCCATACTATACTGTAAAATGTGGTCAGAGCTGGAGAGCCTTTGCATTTTAGAAGCTCAGAGTGATCTTTTGTTTAACTCTCTAGAGTTTTTACTGGCATTCTGTAATTGATTGTTTCTGTTCAATCTTGACTACATCTTGATTTCACATCTTGTAAATGTATTAAGATACAACAGCAATGGTACTGACTATTAATCAGGAACCTAGGAGCTCCTTTTCTGACTAACAAATTGTATTACGATTGTAACCTTTTCTGAGCTCAAATACATATGAGCTACAACTCAGGAAAGCTCATGCCTTTTAATAGAATTTGTTAGTTGGAAAAGGTGTTACTAGACTCCTCATTTTCCCCCCACCATACACTAACTTAGCTCTCCTCTTACAGTGTCTATGGAGAATTAAGAAATTGTTGAGCTGAAATAAGCCAATGATAAGAAGCTACAGATATGACCTTGGAGAAACCACCCAAAAGCCATTAAGATAGCAACAGGTGCTGAAGTATGTATTGAGCCCAAGGAGACAGGAAAGTACAGTATTAGAAAGAGATTTAGCATGACTTTCCCCTGATCTCTGAGGTATAAGCAAAGGGAAGGAAAACATAAGATTTTTAACACCAGTTTTCTGAGATAAACCAGATCAGGAAAGTGATTCCATAGGAAAATTAAAAGTATTGAGTTAGGCTATAGTAACAGAATCATGCAAATCTGCCTGCATTTTCTCTTCTCTCCCTGCTAAACCTTTATGGAATTAAGAGGGACCCAATCTCTTTCTGCTACTTTCTCACTCTCCTAGGCTTAATGCATACTTCTGCATTTGTCACTGTCTTAAGGGTTTCTGTAGAGTTTCTCCAAGGTCATATCCATGGCATCCTATAAATGTACCAGTCGGTCTTTATTACAAAACTTGAAAATAAAGTCCTGACTTTTGAATTACTGAAGAACAAATCTAGTGGAACAAACGATTCATTAATTATGCATTATCAGCTCAAGGTTAACTTTTAGTGACTGCATAGATAGATTTTCTCCAGGATAATCTATCCCCAAACTGACCCTCCAAGTCTTCACTGCTATAACCTTCACCTTGCTGTTGGTCGTCCTCTTCTTCTCTTTCCTTTTATCCTTCACAGCATTACAGACTTTCCAGAAAGCTGTATCTTCCTATAGTAGGTTTGAAGTATGATAATAAGAATCTGGTTATTTGGACCTTGAGTGAATGGTTGATTTATATGATAATATATTTGTTTTCTTGGCTATGCTTTATCTCAAATAATTGGATTCAATGCTCTATTATTGTATGAATTTGGAATGACTTATAGGTTGTCTCCAAATATTCAGTTGCAACTGTGCCTCTTTCTGAGAAGTTTGATCTTGATGATTTGGAGACCTCAGAATATTTTTAAAAAATGCCTAATTTTCTTAACTGGTTCTTCTTTTTCTTACATGTAGTTTGTTTGTGATGGCCTGAATCCTGATACAGATACATGAGAGAGGTAAGTAAAGTTAGAATGCCAGATGTGGTCTCATGGACAGCTGGCCTGTGGCATTTCAGCATGACATTAGTGGAACTGTATGGTCTATGAGAGATTGCAGACTTCTTGATCTGGGATCGATGTCTCAATGAATATTTGGGGAAAAGCACGAGTGATTGAATCAATTCATTTGTGTCTTTAAATCTATCTTGTTATTTAATCACTTCATTTAAAGACACGTGAATTTTATTTCTGTGTTTATTAGAATGGCTATATTCTCAAGATAGGCAGAACTTCATTAATAACAAAGCATGTTGCACAGTTTTCCAAGGCTGGATTTCTACTAGACTAGAATGTCATCTAGAGCTATCCAGCCATCACTGAGGCAATATATCCAGCCATCACTGAGGCAATATTAGTACTATTATTTCAGAGAAGGGATGGTTCTGTGACTAGAAGGTGCCACAGGTCACTAATGGAGATCCTACCTAAATCATGAATAGATTGCAGGTTTTTCAAACCTAATTCATCATATGGCAACAGTCACTGAAAGGATGAACCCAGAAACATTCTTATTTGACAACCATGATAGATTTCCCCCCCCCTCCAATTTTAAGTTTGTTGTTGTTTTTTAAACTATATCTCAAACATGGGCAGTAAATTCTAGTTATGTGATTATGATTGGAATGTTTGTTTTATTTTCCCATTGGTTAAATTAGAATCTCTTATATAACTGAACTCAGCTTTTTGGGTTGTGAATTACCATAGATTAGTGGATTGAACTGTATCAGATTTAGTCCCTTTTTTCTTTCTGATTGGATTGTAGATTTTGCGATGTGTGCACATTTTAAATCAATATTCAATAAAAGGTTAATAAGCTTACATTAGAAGCTATTAAATCTTCCCGTGAACTTACTTCCAAGAGCTAGGATGCAAGCGTGGTCAGTACAAGGTTTATCCTATTGGTAGATAAATTGTAAATGTTGATCAGAGAATACACAGAATACACACACACACACATACATACATACATTGACATCAAGGTTAAGACGATAAAATCCATCTTATCTGTCTTGGAAGCTATTTGCTAAATGTGCTAAATTCCTATTGGATTTTCTCTTTTTCTTTGTTAACGCAAACATTTTAGAGACTTTAATAATCATAGAAGTATGTTGTAAAGCAAACAAATATATCTATCATTTTTATTCAGTCATGCCTGATAAAAAGTAAGCTTAGGCAATAAATCTTACGACCTTGAGAGTTTAAAAATAGAACACTACAGCAATGACTTCTCTGTCAAAACAGCTCCTCTTTCAGCCTCTTCTATGGGAGTTTAGAAACTTCCTTCTGTTGAAGTACTGCAGCTAAATATTAAATAGGAAAGCATGGAACATCCAGAAAAGAGAAGTTTTTTTTCCCCCTCATGACCAAAACTCCAAGCTGTTAAGAACAAAACAACTGCCAGTAATTTGAATGCATGGAAAACCTTCCTTCATCCCTTAGCATGGTCTTGGGTTCAAGGGCTTAGCATTAAAGTGAATTTTGATTCAGATCTTGCCTTGATCTTTGAAGTTAGGACAATGTTCCATGTTAATGGAAATATTTAAAATATGTCCAATGTTTAAAATGTGTGTGGATTTGTGTGGAATGCATGGAACATGCATTTATTATTCATTATTATTATTATTCATTATTTTAATGAATAAAAATTATGACTTAAAATGTCATTTTTGGTTGGTGTGCATCACAGCAGCAGAAAGTATATCAAGAATGACTTTATGGCTTTGGAAGGAGAGTTGAAGGGTCATGGGCCCCAAGTGGTGTTCTCATCAATACCAGCCAGAGAAAGGGGACAAAATCAGTTGACCTCCTGATTGCAATGTTGGCACCAATAACAGAAATCTGGATTTTTCAACAAAGGTGCAAGCTTGGACAAACTGCTTCGCAGAGATAGAATTCATCTAAAGAGGAAAAGGTATATATTTGCATAATGTCTGGCTTTCTTGGTTTGAGGGCTTTAAGGAGAAGGTGGCAGGAGTCATATAACCATTGGTGAGTATTAAAATGGAAAGCATTGGACTGATTAGAGCAGCAAAGTGTTTTGGAAAATATTTTAATTTCCTTTAATAAGGAAATAAAAAATACATGCGTGGAGGAAAAGGGATATTGAACACAGGGAGTCTAACCTATTATCTTAATTTGGATTTTAATTTGGTTTTTAGTACAGCCTAGGTTATTTAATTCTGTTTTAAATATTTATTATTTTTACGTTTTAAATTTGGCTGTAAACCGCCCCGAGTCCTACGGGAGAGGGGCGGTATAAAAGTTTACAAATAATAAATAATAATAATAAATGCCTGTATGCTATTTTACAAAGTAAGGGTAACAAGCAAGATGAGTTAGATTTTATGAGGCACAAGGACATGTAAGGTATACAGGTAGTCCTCAACTTATTACCACAATTGAGCTCAATTGTTGTTAAGTGAGACATTTGTTAAGTGAATTTTGCCCCATTTTACGACTTTTCTTGCCACTTGTTAAGTGATAACAGTTGATAAGTTGATAAGTTAGTAACATGGTTGTTAAGTGAATTTCCCCATTGCTTGTCAGAAAATCACAAAAGGTAGTCCCATGACCGTGGGCCACAGCAACGGTCATAAGTATGAACCAGTTGCCAAGCATCTGAATTTTAATCACATGACCCTGAGGCTACTACAAAGGTCGTAAGTTAAAAATGGTCATAAGTCACTTTTGTTTGCCGTTGTAACTTTGAATGATCACTAAATGAACGGTTGTAAGTCAAGGACTACCCGTTCTAAGAAATATAGATCTATAATAGGATAGAATGTAGTAGGTGTTTGAATACCAGTTGGTGGGAAATTCAAGTGGAAAAAAGTTTCTACTTTTGTGCCCAATTTACAGGTATCACCTTGGCCACAAAGGGAACTGCATTGATCTGTTATAGCACAGATCTTCTCAATTTTTAAAATTTTCACACTTTTGGAAAGTAGAAGGAGAACAACATGGAGTCTTTGGTTTTGTTCATGTGCCCATGTTCCTGAACTGCTTCCTTTATGTTGGCTTCTCTTTGGTTTCTCTGCTAGGAAGGGAATCACGATGGGTTCGAGCTGATAAAGTGCACTATGAAGTACGGGGAAGCATTGATCTCCGCTGCTCCTGGATCATGTTATTTTGACAGTTTTGCCAAATTGCAGAAATTGAGGCTCCTGTAGTGTGATAGAAAATGAAATGACAGCACCAGGGAACTGCTCACTGCTCATTCCCTGTTCTGTCTACCACTAACTGAATTTGCATCCACTTAGTAATGAAGCCAGGCTGCCTGTCTCTTGGGGATGATCCTTGCCTGCATAGTTTTGTTTGCAGCTTTTTATATACCGGTATATATTTTTGGCTCTTGTTGGTTTTTTTGTTTTTTGCAAATTGTTTGCTTCCTCGGTGAACCAAGCTCAGACAAAATAATACCATTTTGTGGTGAAATTGACAGGGCTGCCTGCAATTTCAGGTGGTTACTAGGGGTGGGGAATAGGGAGAGTGAACAGCTGATTGTTCCCAATTGCTGATGCGTCCCAACAGTTTGGAGATACCTAAATGAGCCCCCACGACCCTATTTGATCAATAGAAGAAAATGCTATGGAGGAACAGCCTGGCCCCAGTGCTTTAAAACAAACCAGCAGGCTAAATGTTACACAAATAAACGAATCCATGCACCCATCGGGTAAAAGTCAGGAAATCTTGCATAAGTGGGTATCGGCTTAGACAGCTTTAAAATAATAAGCAAATCGTGTTACAGCATATTGTATAATCTCAATGTGTTCTGGGTAACCCTCTGTCACAATCTGAGAAAGGAGGCTGCTTGGTGTGGTGTTTTGCCTACTCATAATTCCTTATGGCAAGTCAGTGAGAACGGTTTTGTTATTGCTTGGGGTATGACTCCCCCCCTCAAAAAAAGCAGTCAGGAAGTGTCCCATTAGAGTTGATTGCTTAGTAAGCCAGCTGCCAGCTACTTAACCATCACCACCACCACAAAAAGAAAAGGCATTAGTGTGCTACAATGACCTTGCTGCTTAACTCAAGCAATTTGGCAAGAGCTGTTGAAAGAACTTTTTACCAGTTGAGTCAGTCTCTGCTCCAGACAGATTATGGGCTGAACAATGAAAAAGTGTGGAGATCACCTGTGAATGGCTGTAGAGTTTCAATTAGATGGAATCAAACTGAAACTCCAAAGTCATTCACATGTGCTGTCTAGATTCTTAACTCAACTAAGTAAGATCATACTATATACCAGGAAATACTGCAAGTTTGAAACACAGTTAAGTTAGCAGCACAAACAAGCTGCAATCGTCCCAAAAAACTGACGGTAATAAGTGAATAAACCCAGTTATCTGCAGCAAACGGAGTTTATGGCAAAATACTTGCAGGACCGTCTTCTGCCCCATGAATCCCAGCGACCGGTTAGGGCACATAGGGTTGGCCTCCTATGGGTCCCGTCTGTTAGACAGTGCCGTCTGGCAGGACCTAGGGTTAGGGCCTTCTCTGTTGCTGCCCCAGCCCTCTGGAACCAACTTCCCTCAGAGGTTCGTACTGCTCCCTCCCTCCTAGCTTTCCGAAAACTCTTGAAAACACATTTATGCAGACAGGCTTGGGGTGTGTGAGCTGCGCTCTGCCCCTGGGCCTTTGATTGGGACTGTATGTTGTATGAGTGGTAATAGTTATATAGTTTTTATATTGTATATTACTATTTTAATTGATTTATATTTTTGTACTTGTATTTTTGTTGTGAGCCGCCCTGAGTCTGGGGAGAAGGGCGGCATATAAGTCTAAATAAATAAATAAACAAACAAACAAACAAATAAATAAATAAATAAATAAATAAATGATGACAAGCACCCAGTGATGTCATGACACTGATGACTTGTGTCTGACAAATGAGCAAGTACCTACTTTGCAGTTTTTTCATCATGATGTCATAAGGTGCTCACGGAATTGAGCAAGAAAACAAAACTACTTTGAGAGTAACAGTATCAGAATGACAGGGTGGAGAGAATGTCATCTAATTCAGGCATGAGGTACAATCAAATGTTTATGTAGATCTGTCTTTAGACTAAGATTATTAGAGAGTGCTAAGGCCTCACTCAGGCATGGGAGATCTCAGGCCAATCAAGCCCATCTTATAGGGATAATATTGGAGGAGGTAACTATGAGAGATACCTTGAGTTTCTGAAGGAAAGGAAGGATATAAATATAACAGCAGCTTCAACATTTCCATTTAAATGTGGAATATTGTCAAACATCCAACTCTATTAATTTCCTTTCCTATATGCATTTTTTTAGGTTCAGAGAATTCTTATCAGAGCATGTATCAGAGACAGTGCTTGATCATTTATATTGTCTACTGTGGAGATGATCAATTCAGGATAATCACTCTGAGTATAATCTGAATCCCTGCAATGAAGACAGCTACTTATCTATGTGAATAAATATTTCAGTGAACATGATGCTCCAAATAATTTAAGACAATCTCACAGCTATTAAGGGAATCGTTATATGCAGATTACTGCAGAATTCTGCAAGGCCCTCAGAATTTTTTTAACATTAACATAAATGCTGTAGATGCCCATAACTGACTGCCCCATTATTTGTCGGTAAATTTAAATTTAACAACAACAAAAAAAAACCACTGCCCCATAAGATTTTCTAGCTAAGAGAAATGTAGTTCCAAGGATATCCTTCCTTAATTGGTCTATCCAAAATATGTTGGTATTGCTAATCCCATATTTCCTCTGTTTCCTCCAAAAAATTATTAAATTTCAGAATAATATAAAAAATAACACACAAAAGGAAAAGGGATTAAAAAGAAAGAGGGAAGGGTAGGGAAAAAATAAATTGGGGAGTGAAGACAAAAAGGGGAAAATGTAAAAAAAAAGGTAACTTCTGACTGTCTTCGGTACAGATAAAAACCTAAAAATCAATGACTCTTTGAATAAGAATAAACCACAACAAACAGTACTTCTATAATCATAAAACAAGTCTAATCATCAAAAGCCAAGGTTAAAATTTCATTCCTTTTAGTTTCAAGCAAAAATATCTAAAAGTGGTCTCCAAATAGAAATGAAGTTAGATAAAGTCTCTTCTTTAATCAAAGCAGTCAATCTCTGCCAACTGCATTAATTTTACCATCCATTACGTCATTGTGGGTACATATGAATCCTTCCATCTCTGTGTGTAGAGAAGCTTTGCTGTAATTGTCATATATAAGAATAAAGTTTCTTTTTTCAATCTGCCCATCAAACCTAAACAAAAACCCTCTGGCTTCAGTTGTACATTCAGGTTAGGAATTTTCTGTGTTAGAATACATGTCTGAGGAAGATGGCTAGCCTATAAGCTTAAAAAGCAGAAAGAGAAGAAAATAATACATAACTTAATAGATGGGAAAGGTTGTTTACAATTTAAAAAGGAAGAAATAAAAAAGATAATTAAGAACTATTATATGGAACTGTATGGTAAAGAGGAGGTTGTAAAAGAGAGAATTGCTCAATATTTAGAAGAAAGTAAACTACCAAAGATTCCAGAGACATTTAAAGTTATGTTAGAAGAAAGAATAACAATGATGGAGATATTAGAGGCTATAAAGCGACAAAAGAACGGGAAAACACCAGATCCAGACGGGCTACCGGCAGAACTCTATAAAAATCTACAAGATATATTAAGCGAACCACTGAAAAAGGTTTGCAATGGATTACTGTTAGAGGCTAAACTTCCAAATACATGGATAGAAGCAAATATTACTTTGATACCAAAAGAAGGCTCAGATTTGATATATATTAAGAATTATAGACCGATTTCATTACTCAATGTGGATTATAAAATTTTTACTTCAATAATGGCAGAGAGACTGAAAAGATACTTAGTTGAGTTTATACATCCAGATCAAAACGGCTTTTTACCAAAGAGACAGATCAAAAATAATTTAAGGGTGATAATGGACGTATTAGAATATTATGAATTACACCCAGGGAAACAATTAGCATTAGTGTTTTTGGACTCCCAAAAAGCGTTTGATAATGTTTCTTGGCAATTTATGGTTCAACAATTACAAATAATGGATTTTGGAAAGAACTTTACAAATATGATAAAAACAATATATAGTAATCAGACAGCAAAAGTGATAGTAAATGAAGATTATACTGAGAGCTTTGAGATAAGAAAAGCCACGAGACAAGGGTGTCCACTATCTCCTTTATTATTTATCTTTACTTTGGAAGTATTAAATAGAAGGATAAGGTAAGACATAGAAATTAAAGGATTGAAAGTAAAAGATGAAACATATAAACTACAAGCATTTGCCGATGATTTAGTATTTATTTTGGAAGAACCTTTAGAGATGATTCCTAAACTATGGGGAAAGATAGAAGAATATGGAGAAGTGGCAGGATTAAAAATAAATAAAGATAAAACCAAAGTAATAGTAAAGAACCTTACAGATAAACAAAAAAGACAAATATTAGAGAAAACAGAGGTACAAATAGTGAAAAAAGTTAAATATTTAGGTATCTACCTTTCAGCTAGATGTTCGTCAATAAAAGAAGATAATTACATAAAATTATTGAAGCAAATAAAACTAGATTTAGAAAGATGGAAAAATCTCCAATTATCAATATTAGGAAGAATTGCTACAGTAAAAATGAATGTGTTGCCAAAGGTTTTATTTTTATTTCAAACAATTCCGATAAAACTTGAGAGAAAATTTTTTCAAAATTTAAATTCATTGGTTTTGAATTTTATTTGGCAGGGGAAAAAAAGCTAGAATTAAGATGAAAACATTACAAGATGCTAAGGAAAATGGAGGTTTTGGGCTGCCAGAATGGACATTGTACTATCAAGCATCAGTGTTAACATGGGTGAAATAGTGGATAACACTCAGAAATAAAAGGTTATTGTATTTAGAAGGACATGACTTACAATTGGGGTGGCACGCTTTTTTATGGTGTGGGAAAAACAGAGTTCATAAGTATTTTCAAAATCATTTTATAAGAAATGCCTTATTAACAGTATGGGGAAAAATTAAAGCTAAAATATATCTTAAAATTCCAGGGTGGTTGTCAACGATGGAGGCATTTATACATCGAAATCTAGTGGATTTTGAGAAAGTATGGACATATAAAGATATCTTAGATATTCATGGGAAATTAAAATCTAAACAAGAATTGGAAAATTTAGGAATTAATCTATCCTGGTGGGCACATTTACAGATACTAAATAGATACGAAAAAGATGTAAAAATGTATGGATTTTATAAGGATCAAACTGTGTTTGATAAGATTTTGTTGACCTCAGATGAGAAATTGATTAAGAAAATGTATAATTTTTTGTTAATTTTAGATATGGAAAGTGAACAAGTGAAAGAAACAATGATAAGATGGGCAAATTTTTTTGGTTATAACAGAATTAGAAAAATGGCAAATGTTATGGGAGAGAAACTATAAATTGACAATGTCAACTTCATACAAAGAAAATCTGTATAAAATGTTTTATAGAGGGCACCTTCCACCAGCAAGATTAGCAAAAATGTTTAAAAATATGTCAGATAGATGTTGGAAATGTAAACATAATATAGGCATGTATTATCATATTTGGTGGACATGCGGGAAGGTAAAGGTTTATTGGAAAAATATACATATGTGGTTAGAAAAAATATTGGATGAACAAGTGGATTTTAAACCTGAACTTTTTTTACTAGGCATCATGTCTGAAAAGACTAATAAGCAGAAATTATATTTAACTCTACATATTACCACAGCAGCAAGAATAATTTTTGCACAATATTGGAAGAATGAAGGATTGCCATCAGAGGAAGAAATAATCAGGAAGATTTTGGAATGTGCAGAGATGGACAGATTAACTATGAGGCTGAAAGACAAAGAAGATACAGACTATTATCAAATTTGGAATTTATTTTACTCTTGGTTAGAGAAAAGAAGGAAGGATTAGGAATTGAACATGTATTAGTTTAGCAAATTTCAGACAACTTGTTGATTGGAAAAATTAACATATATTGAAAAAAATAATAATAAAAAAGATTGGGAAAAAAAAGAATACATGTCTGATTCCAATATATCTTAGCTCTTTTACATGTCCCCCAGAGGTGATAAAAAGTGCCTTCAGATTGTTTACATTTCCGATATACATTGATGCACTTTATACACCTTTATCAGGTGTTAAATACCAACAGTACTTCATCCAATAAAAAATTCCTTTCATAATTCATTGTAAATTTTAGCCCTTTGCTCCACGTATTCTTCCACTTATTAAGCATTGTGTTATAATCATGTGCATTTGATCACCCAATCTTTAACATATTCATCCTCCATTCTCATTTTCACCAATAATTAATACATCTTAGCTAACCGATGTTTGTCATCAGTACATAAATCTAACTCAAAATCAATTTTCTCATTGGTTAAAAACAAAATTTTTCTTATCCAGTTTAAATCTTTCTGTTAACTTAGCATAGGCAAAGCATTGACAAATATGACCTTCCCTTTGCAATTCTCTGGCTTTTGAGGGGCCCTTGGTGCTTTCTGAGCTTGGTTGTTTTCTTGCAGATGTTTCATTACCTAAATTATGCAACATCATCAGCGTGCCTGGCTGAGGAATTCTGGGAGTTGAAGTCCACAAGTCATAAAAGGGCCAAGTTTGAAGACCCCTGTTCTAGTGTCTTGTCAGTGTTGGTGGGAATGGTCTTAGAGACTCTTTGATTGGACTGTTTACTATTAGCTTGTTTGGCAGTTCTTTGATTGGGATATTGTTTACTTCTTGATTGTTGATCTGATATTAATCTTGGAGTTGATGCCAAACCACTAGAATATAAATTCAGAGCAAACCATACTCTCTACTAGCACTAGTGCTGTTATCTAGTTTGGGTAATGAATCATCTGTAAGAAAGCAATGAAGCTCAGAGAGCACCAAAGACCCCTCATTTTGATTCTGAGCTACAAATATTCTCTCTATTGGTCTCTGATTTTTAATCTAGGATCTCCTTCAGAGAAATTCATTAAATCAGCATATGTCAATCAAGTCTGTATAGTTACTATTTTTCTTCTAAAAATGCCTCTTGGGGTTACAACCATAAAGGAATCTTGGGAGTCAATCTTACTTTACATCTATTCCATGCCATTCAGATTGGCATGCCTAACAAAATGAATTTGTAAATCAATATTAACTTTATCTTTGTCATAGCATAAATAGCCATGCCATCCAAAACTCAAATTGTGTTCTTCTAACTCCAATAACCTCCTATTCCTCAGAGTCACCCAGTCTTTCATCCATACCAGACAACAAGCAACAAAGTACAATTTTAAATAGGGTAAAACTAGTTCACCTCTTTTTTTTTAGCATCTTGTAGCAATGTGTATTTAATTCTTGTTTCCCCCCCATCCATACAAGCTTAGAAATGTCTTTTTTGCCATTGTTTAAATGGTGCACCCGCGGTCAATATCAGCACTGTCTGGAATAAGAATAACATCCTGGATAACACATTCATCTTAATCACTGAAATTCTACCTAGCAATGACAATTGAAGTTTATCCCACCTCAATAAATCCTGTTTAATGTCTTTCCGTACCTTGACATAGTTATTCTGAAACAACGTATAATTCATATTAGTCAATGTAACCTCCAAATATTTAATCTTCTTTTCAGTTTTGAAAGCCATCCTTTTCAGCAAGATCTCTTCATCTTGAACATTCATATTTTTAGCCAACATTTTTGGGTTTTTTTGTTTACTTACTTTAAGTCCGGCTAATATACCAATGTCCTTTCATTTCTTCGTTAAGTGTTCTGTACTATTCTGGGGTTCTTGTAGAATCAAAACTGAGTCAACAGCAAAACATCTCAGTTTATTTCTTTCTTAATTTTCATAATCCCATAATTTCCAATCAGAATGGGATTTGTAGCTCCAATTCATTTAGAGCATATCAAGTGAGGCAAAGGTACCCCCAAACTTTTATTTTATTCAAAGATCTGTCTCAATTGTTAAACTGATCTGGAGTTATAAATCTGGCTTTAAAGCTGATGTCTATTTCCTTGGCAGATATTATACAAATGCCACTTCCTCATCCTGATTATTACTGTTCTTTTTGTTATTTATGAAATTTATATGCTGCCCAACTCCCAGCAACTCTTTATTTAGAACTCAATTATTTAACTATGAAAATTAAGACAATAAAAACAACAAGAAACAAAACAGAATAGAGATGGAAGAGTAACAAACTGGGTGAAAGAAAAGAAAACAACCTACCGGTAGTTAAAAGGAAGCTCCAAGCATCCTCACAAAAGAGCCAGATCTTTAGCCCCCACCCCCGAAACCCTAAGAAGATGGGAACCATTTGGATCTTGAGGGAAATCACATTCCATAGCATATGTGCTGTGATAGAGAAGGTATGGTTCTGAGGATACCAATAAATGGTATTGCTTAAGATCAAATTGGGTAGGCACAGTGGTGGGATTCAGACAGTTCACACCACTTTGGCAGAACCGGTAGCTAATTTTTTGTTGCCCAGGCCCAGGACGGACTTCCAGAAGCAGCATCCACACAGAAAACCAGTTGTTCACATATTTGAATCCCACCACTGGGTAGGCAGATACAATGCAAGGTGAATGGTCCCCCAAGAACCACACTTGATGCCATGTAGGGCTTTATAGGTAACAAGCAGTACCTTGAATCTACCCAGAACAAACTGACAACCAGTGAAGCTTCCAAAGCAGATAGATATATTGAGGCATGCCCATTACTGCTTGTGCTGCTGCATTATGGACCAGTGGAAGCTTCTGGGTGGTCTTCATGGGCATTCCCATGTACAGCACATTGCAGTAATCAAGCCATGAGGTGACTAGGGAATGAATGACCCACAATATAGGAAAGAGCACAACTGGTGCACCAGATGGAGCTGTGCAAAGGCCTTCCTGGCCACAACTACCACCTGTTCACCAAGTAGGAGGTCTGAATCCAGGAAGACTCCCAAGTTGCACATCACCCTGGAATACTGTAGTTCAGTCTGTTCTTTGGTAATAGAGTATTGATGGACTGATTTTCTATTCCATTACAGGCAAAGGACTTTTCCTTCCATACAGACCAGCCAGCTTTCTGCTCATATTTTTTTACAAGTAATTTTTGGGCCATGTAATAAATATTTAGTGGACAGAATTAATAAGTGAGAAAAAGAAAGGCCATTACAATGCTAGCCTTTTCCTTGTGTGAAATAAATAAAATGTTTTCCCCCTTTTTCCTCTGCCAATTTCTTCCTGTTTTGCCAAGTGTCAGGGCAAAGCAATTGATTCTTTTGGATCCAGAGACAATAAGCATCCTAGTGAATACAGAAACTTTAAGCATTATTATTAATTCAGGCAAACAGATTTAGAAGCATAACATACAAAACATACATACCAAGCAAAATGATACTCAAATCTCTTACAAGCTGTCAGGAGCTCCCTAACAACAATAGCAGAGATACCCCAAGGGCTGCCAATTTCCACAATTCCCAGTGCTAGGGACTATGCAAAAGCTCCCAAGAACAACAACAAACTCAATTTTTTATCAAAACCTGGCACCATGACTTCATGGCCTGCTTCTCTGCACCTGAGACTGAAAAGACTTGAGCTTACCTGGGTGGCACATGACTCTGGGATGGGAACCAAAACACTGAGACTTTCACAGATTTGCAGCTATGTGAAGATTCCCCCTCCCCTTCTCCTTTATTCAGCAAACAAGAGTGAAAAGCAAGCAGGTTAACTTAGAATGTGCTTAAACTTTTAGACTTTTCTTAATATGAAGGAGAAATCAAATCCCTCGAAATAGCAATAGTCTTCTGCATTGCCAATACACCCCCTCAAATGCCTTCCTCTGGTCAGTCTCACTGACATATTGTCTAAATCAGCTAATGATCATGAGATCTTGGTATTTGGCTTTTCACTGCGTGCCGAAGAAAACCCAAGTAGGCAATTGACATACATGGTCACCCAAGGAGAACCTGCATTTGTCCCTCTCATCTTGTACTGAAATTAAGAGACGGTGAATGTTTTGTGGCCGTTATGGAACCTGAACAGCCACCATAAATAATTGCCTGACTTCCCTGACCTAAGCTCTTATGGAGTGTTATGCTGACATGCCAAGGTATCATCATTAACCTTTTCTCTCTTATTTTGTATAGTAGCCACTGGAGGATTTGAAATATAGACTTACACATATTTTGTTGCTGTGGGATCAAACTGTCAGGCACAAGCAACTAGATTCACATGTGTAGAATTCAAGCTAAGAACTTTATTATATTCTGCTTATTACATAGGACTCTCCCCAGTCTGCTTGCTTTCTCTTGGGGACAAAAAAATAAGGCTTTATGATGCTTGGTGTGTGTGTGTGTGTGTCTTTGTGTGTGTGCTGAATCTCTTGTGGTTGTGCAAGGATTCAAAGCTAATTCCCTGCTCAAGTCTTCCTCTCTGCCTGGCTTGGTGTTTTCCAACACACACTGACAATGGTGCATGAGATGCATAAAATTTTTTAGACTAATAATTAGAGAACAAGGCCACTATCTGTCATTATGGTGAAACGTTCTTAAGAAACATACAAACAAGACACAATCATTTATTTAATTAATATTTTCCTCCTTTCCATGTCCTATTTTGGGTTTCCCATCAATATCTTTTGGGCAACTCTGGACTAGTAGACCTTTGGGCTGTTCAATCAATGGTTAAGGGCCTCCACAAGACAGGATAAATAAAGCTTCAACAACTTGAGCTGTTATTCTCTACTAGGTGAGAATCCACGTTTAAGTCCCATGTGTTATAGAATTCAGTCTGCTGATTAATTTACGGTTGAGCGTATTTTACAAATCCAGAAAATTGATTCCATTCAATTAATCATTCAATTAATCTTATTTAAGCTAAGTACGGGTAATCATATCATGCAAATATAGCAATTCAAGTCATTGAAAAATCTCACGAGGGAGGCTAGCAGTTAGATATTTGCTGTCTCTAAGCACTAAGGGAGAAAGTTAGGTTTTCTGGTCAGATCTCCAATAACTATACCTAAAATCATTTTCTTTGAGTGCTGTTGAAATAAGCAAATCGTGATAGATTTTCTTTGATCTTAGGAAGTCTCTAATATTAGGGGGAAAAAAACCAGCAATAACAGATAAAACTTCCACATTCAGAATTCTCCCTCAAGTCCACCCTTTTCCTTTCCTTAAAAAAAAATCCACTTACCAAACTCAGAAATATTTCAAGATGTGCCTCATTTTCTAGCTTATAAATGAAGGTTGGTGCTATTGGCAGTTGTTAAAAAGTAAAGCAGAGAGCCAAGCAGTTTTAAATAAAGTCCAGCTGCACATGAAAGTCCTTAACTTCCAAAATGGGCAGGTACAAGGCCAGGTAGCAATACAGCCCCAGGTTCTCCAGCAGAGAAGATAATTAGGGCTAAACTTTGGCAATAACCTCTAAACAAGACTACCAAAAGTTCCAGCCCTATCATTTTACCTAAATAGGAATGTCCAGGCATCATGATATTTTATACTGAATTGCAAAAAGAGGATCCTAAGCTTGCCTTATGTTTTCATACAGGAAGACTATCTTTGTATGGGAGAGTGACATTCCTTCTTTTGAATGACTTCTGTTTTTGTTTGGGTACAAAATACCCATTTATCTACTTGGATTTGCATGTAGAGAAAATACTAGGTGGGCAGAAGCTGGGTATAAGAAATGGGAGCTCATCCCATCACATGGTACTTGGGTCTTGAACCCGGGTGGTCAGCTTTCCAATTGACAAGCTTAGTGTCTTTTACCTTTGTATAATATACTTTGTGAGCTTCCGTTCCTTGCCCCAGCTTTTGCCTACCTAGTAGTTTGAAAGCATGCAAATGCAAGTAGATAAATGGGTATCACTTTGGTGAGAAGGTGACAGTGTTTCATGCGCCTCGGCATACAGTCATGCTGTCCACGGAAATGTTGTCGGATATCTTTGGCTCCCTTAGCTAAGAAACAGAGGTGAGCCCACCTCCTAGAGTCAGACATGACTGGATAGGGGAAATCTTTTATCTTTACCTCATTGCAATAAACCAAAATTGCTACTATCTCTTGCGTGGTTCACCTTTTAGTTCTCTCTTTTCACATTCCAGTTCTTTTTATTGAAGGTGGGCATGGCCCACAAGAGTTGGGTCACATCTTACTTTGACAGACTTCTTCTAATTGATGCAGAAGCAGCTTCTCTATTGGACTCGGGATTTGAATCTTTACCTCCATATTCCACAGACATTATCATTAGGAAGCAGGAATGGCTGTTGTTTTCCAATTTACAGAAAGTAATGTCATTTTTAGAAATGATAATCCCTCAGAGAGGATTATAGATATTAAAGTTCGGGCAAACAGGTACCGCTAATGTAACACTGTGGAGTTTTCACTTTGTTTATTTAAAAAATAAATCAATGTTTCAGCTCTTGGTGGAATTAGATGAATTTTTCAAAGTTTGAGCCATCCAAGGAGATTGAGTTTCTCTGTTTCTTAATGAACAGATTCGAGGATTTTTTTTAAAAAAATATTTTTTTACTCTTCAGAGCTTCACATTTTGTTCTTTTTTAAAGTGAGAAATTGCTGTGAGAATATTAATATACAATGGAAAAGTGTAATAAGCCAGCAAAATTTCTGAAGGATTATGTCAGTGATTATACCTGCCTTTATTATGATATAAGCATAGCCACTGAAAAGGCAAAAGACAAAAGCATTATTCCTCAAAGCCTTTGATGGTTGGCAACCCCTGGTCTTTCTTTAGCAGCTACATGACATGCAGATTTCAACAAGTGGATTTTTTTCCCTAGAAACTCTTTTCTATGAAAAAGCCAGCTTTGTTCTTAGCTGCAGACTGGCAAGCAAATGTTAATAATGCAGAGCTTTTTTTTTTCCACGAAGGAGGTTGTCTTTCTTATTTGTCCTTGCATTCCCCCCTCCCCCACTTATCAGCTATGACATTCAGGTTTTTGGAAGTTTGATCTTGGGTTATATTGCCTTCCCAAAGAACCTTCTTTATCTGGTGCAGCAATGCAGGATTCAGGAAGTTTTGAGATGCCAGTGTTGGCACCTTTGTGCTGCTTTCTCTAACCTCAAGGGCAGTTGCATGTAAACAGCAACAGCAGCTATCAAAATATTATTTGAACAGAGACAGTTTGCCCCCTATTTGCAAGAGAATGGAAATAATAGGGGTTGTAGCTACAGACAAGCATGGCAGCATGAATAAATATGAGGGGGAAATCAACCTATCACTTTAATAAGGAAATAATTTCATTAGCCTGAATTTTCTTGTCACCTGCTTTTATTAAACACAGGCACAACCGTGCTATTAGCTACACTGAACAAATGTGATGCCAAGAAAATCATCCTGCCTGCATCTTTGCCCAGCTGAGCTAGTTAGCAGATTACAAGAAAAGCAGAAAGGGGGGGGGATTCAAATACAATGAATAGAGCAAGGGAAAGAAATTACAGTGCCGTCCAGCAGCTCCTGCTCAAATCTGTGGGCAAAGAGCAGGGCTGGGAGGATGAACATCCCTGCAAAAATCTTTTTATTGTTTAGCACAATATCAGTTTGGCGGTCTCTGGTCCAAATAAATTATGAACACTTTGTTGCTCTTTCTATTTCCAACATTTGTATTTTGGTTGATGGATTAACGCAGCTGGAGAATTTTGGAAGTTGGAATCCAACGCAATGGATGGGCATTTGGATGGGCAGGCTAGCTTACCGTAATTAGTTTGTTCCTGAAGTTCACACCAGCCAAAAGCAATTTTCCAAACTCCTAGGCAGAGACAGGACCTTTTCATCAGCAGATATTAATGGCTAGCAATGCCAGGGTCTGAACCTAAGATATACCACATGGAAAAATTGGGGTTCTAACAGCGAACTGTAGGCACTCTTTTCATATATTACATGCATTCAACTCAGTTCAGACAAGAACAGCATCTATTGAGGACTTCAGTGACAAAATTGCTTAGCCCCTTCTTTAAAGAGGATGCTCTTGGGCTAATGTGTTGATAAATACAAATATTCCAGAATATATTTCAAGTCCAAGCATTGCCAACACAGCTTGCAGAAACTTTGAAAGGAATGCAGTGCTTACTTGTATAACTTCCCCAAGTTGAGCATCCTCTCACAGATTTCTCAGCACTGGACACGTATGTTAAACCCGTCTGTTAGACAATGCCATCTGGCGGGACCTAGGGCAAGGGCCTTCTCTGTTGCTGCCCCAGCCCTCTGGAACCAGCTTCCCTCAGAGGTTCGTACTGCTTCCTCCCTCCTAGCTTTCCGGAAAGCACTAAAGACACATCTATGCCGACAGGCTTGGGGCATATGAGCTGTGCTCTGCCCCTCGGCCCTAAGAGTGTCCTGCCATCAGTGGCTATGAATTGATTGTGTTTGTGTGTGGTATGAATGTGGTTAATTTTAAAATTGTTATTGTATTCTTGTTGTGAGCCGCCCCAGGTCTTCAGAGAGGGGCGGCATATAAGTGCCAATAAACTTGAAACTTGAAACACACTGGAAGCCACTCACAATTTGAAGGGTGCCCATAGATAGTCATATCGGTGTTTTTCCCTCCAAGAATTCTGCCGAGGAGCCATTGGTTTTAAAAGAAAGTGAAGTTTGCAGCCATGACAAATTCTCTTCTGGCTCTATGCAGTTGATGAAACTCTTCCTGGAATGGAGAGAAGTATATTGAATCTGTCTATTCTGTAAGGACTAGCCCATGAGTAGGAAAAGGTGGCGAACCTAATTCAAACTTCCAGCCTGTGTGTCACACAAACCCAGATGTGTGGATTTCAAATCCTAGAATTTTTAATAATGGACAAACCGGCTGGAATTTCTGAGAATTATCTAGAACGGTCCAGATTAGAAAAGATAGTTGCTCTACTTTAATACTTTGTAGGGAGTCAGCACCTCTCCACCCGAGAATGAAATATTTTGGGAAATATTAAAAGAGGCAGGATAGAATATTTCCCCTGAAGGAGAAATGAAGATAAAATCTTAGGCAGAAACCAGCCTGAGTCTCCCTGCCCCAAGCAGAAACTAGCTTTTAGAAATGCAGATTTAGTAATCCATTCAGGAAGACTGGAGGGTAGGAAGGCTGGAGCTGAGGGGATTAGAAAAACAAAGACTCCTAAAATTTACATCCCCCCACCCAAATTCTAAGGACAAGACATGACTACCAGTAGAACAGCAAAAGGCACATTCTACATTGCACAACCTCTTGGAGCATCTAAAACAGAACCCTATAAAGATCCATCGACTCTCAACTCCATGTGGTCAGCTGTCCCAGAACTAATGCTATTGCAGGTTCCACTCATGAATAAAAGGAACCTTCTTTCTTAAGCACCCTCCATTTTTATTTCCAGCATCTTAGTCTCCATTTTATTTACTCCCATCTTGGAACTGGACCTGATTATTTTTCTTTCAACAACTTTAATATCCAGAGTTTATAGAGGAGGAGGATGACGACAACAACAACAACAACAAATCTCTGGCAACATTTTTCATGTTCATAGTTTTCAAAAATTGCAATGTCATTTTGAAGATATTTACATATTTTGTTTTTATTTTTCTGAGGGGTGAATGAATAGTTCATTTTACATATATCAGCTGAAAGAACTGCCCTGGTAAAACAAGTAGGTCATTTTACTACTGGAGGGAGTCAGATATTTTTCTTCCAGCACTGTTTAACTTCGCTGATGGACAAATTGGATCTCCTCTCTGTGTATTATTATTGCCTTTGTAAAAAACAAAACAAAAACCCCCACCTTTTTTTGGTTATGTGTGTGCTCTGGATAGTGATATATCACAATGCAAGATTGTTTGGTGGTTTTGTTTTCAGAAGTGTCTTGCTGTTGTTTTTCAGTGGATCATTAATGCCCACAAACTATACCTTTTTAAGATATTGTTTGTGACTGAAGAGTTGAAAAGTAAACATTTGTGTTGCTAACAGTTGTTTTGGGGGAGTAGAAAGAACAATCCAGTTTTTCTACAGTTAAACAACAAAGAGTGCATTAAAAACAATTGTATTATGAATGTGCTCAGCTTAGTAGCCCCTAGCTATAAAATATTTTTCCCAAAGAACTACCTGGAACCTAGACCACAATTTTATCTTTAATTATTTCACATTTTATAGTTTTTAATAACAATTGCTTTAATATATATTTATTTTTTTTATTAAGCACTGTATGGCACCCAGAGCAACTCTCTTCTGAGATCATATAGATATGATTATTTTGTAGCATGACTGTCATGTGGTGCTTTGCTCTACCTTGGAAATGATGGTTTTGCTTCTGTATTGATTTTATTTGTATTTATATTGTGTTACCTTTGAAAGCTTTTGTTTTGGAACAATCTATAATTTTTAGAAATAAAGAAATCAGTGACAATCATTTTTAAAACCCATGGCCCAATATTTTAATTTTTGGAATAAATAATCACATGAATTAAGATTTGTTTTATTTGATATAAAATAAGACAGGAATCCTTTCTTATTAATAGCTGCCTAAGACAATTGTGTCTGGTGTTGCTTTTATTCTCATATTGCCAAAGTTGCAAAAGATGCTTTGGTTTTCTGAATTTCACTCCTAAGAGCTTTATATCTGGCACTTCCTCTCCTAAGAGGACTAAGGTCGATGGAAAGAAGCTGAGATTAAGCAATAAGATTTTGCCACCTATAAGAAATGTACAACAGCTAAGAAAAATTATAGATATTTTTTTCAGGGCATACCTAAGAAAAACTATAGATTTTTTTTCAGGGTGTATTTTTTCCCAAAGAAGTCTTTGTAGGTCAAGAATAATCCATAACTCATAATATTTTTTTCATTAGCTGCTATCAGTGGAGACTTGTGGATGCAGCTCCCTTAGATTAGAAGATAGGTTGGTCAGTCACTCAATTATCTACTTTCCTTCTCACATTTTCCACCCTGGTATTTTATAAAGAAACAAATGCCTGCCTGATTTCAATTCTGACCAGTTTGGAAAGAAAGAGCTAAGGATTTTGTCCAAAAACCAGCACAAGGCAAAAATCTCTTTCAATGAACCCGTGAAGTTTAATCACTCATTGATTTTATTCCTTGCCTTTAACCATAATTGTATTGGAGTGGCAAAAAATATGTCCTTTTCCTCACCTCTGGAATTCTTGCCCCAACTTCTGGACCTGGCATAGGATTCTCCCTCGGCTTCAATGCCAATTTAATTATCATCTGATAGATATCAAACTCCTAATGGAAATTAACCTTGACTCTTCTTCAGAAGGACAGATACTGAAGGTGATACTTTGATCACCAAATGAGAAGTTGGGACTCATTGGAAAAGACCCCAAATGCTGGAAAAGCTTGAAGGCAAAAAGAGACAGGGACAAAGGATGAGTTGGTTAGAAAGCATCATCAACACAATGAACATGAATTTGGGCAAACTCTGGGAGATGATGGAAGACAGGGGGACCTGGCGTGCTACAGTCCATTGGGTTGCAAAGAATCAGACATGATTTAGCAACTGAAAAACACAACAACAACAACAAAGACATCAAAAGGTAGTGGTCCCAGAGAAAGTTGACAAAAATGATTGTGCTGGGGGAAAATAAAAGAAACCTGAATGTGACAGTTGGCATTAAAATACATACAACTCATTTCAGACCTGCAGTTGGTGCATTTTCTTCTTTTGTAAACAGTGGGATTACTTCAGGTTAAGCATCTATTGCTACACTCCAATTGTTGATATTTAATTAGCTCTAAAATTAAAGCCTCTTTCTTTGTGTTAGAAAGCATCCAATTTCTAATTGATTGAGATGAAATGCCTCCTAGAGATTTCAACGTTGGTTTGTCAGGATGGGGTGGCCCCTGAAGAGAAAGAAGGTCTTTGCGGATAACAATGGATTTTTTTCAAGGAAAGCAATTAAAAACACAAAGGAACCGTGAACTTTTTTCCCCTGTTTCCTGGTGAGAATGGTGATGTTTGATACCTGAATTCTACAAGAAGATATATTGGGGATCTGCCATACAAAAGAAGGAAGGTTTTTTTATAATAAATTGTAGAAGTGGATTTAATGGTCTATAGAAGAGGAAATCTGGTGATTTGCATATATTTATTTGAGTCTTGCAGTGTTACTGACCTCACTCAGATGACAAGCCAAAGGTACCCCATTTTCTAGAGACTGAGATGTAAAAAACCCCAACAGATTTAAGATATTGATTAGATTAAAGAACATTATAGTCATGGAACAAGCAAATTCCTATTTGTCTGCTGAATTGTGAGTTACCTATATCCCATGGAGAGATGCCAGTAAATTGGCCAGCCTGGATATACAGGATATTCCCAAAGGGGAACGATCAATAGCTTCTTTCTAAAGTCTCATGGTTTTCCTATTTCCCACAGGATTTTCAAGGGAAATTCCTACTCTTCCTATGTGTTTCTTATGCTGATCCTGGGTCCAATTGCATTTGTGTATTATGTTGTACTGTAGAATTTCAAAGACCCCAGATCAGTGGTGGGATTCAAATATGTGAACAATCGGTTCTCTGTGTGTGTGCTGCTTCTGGAAGTCCATTCTGGGCCTGGGCAACAAAAAATTAGCTACCGGTTCTGCTGAAATGGTGCGAACTGGCTGAATCCCACCACCGCCCCAGATCAGTTGGAAGAGAGGTGTCAGGTATGACACAATTCTTCACCATGGAAAAGGATCTGCAATCAATTGGTAGTAAACATTAAATTTAAAAAAGTATAAGTTAAAATAGTAATTATGACCAAAACCTTGTATGAAGTATAACTCTTTACTTGTGGTGGGTGAAAAACATCCTTTATCCTCTCCACATCAGTTTTTTCTTAGACCATCTTTCCTCCTTGAGTGCACAGATGAATATCTTTTTAAAAAAATCATAAGGCCTCTTAGAAAGGAATTGGATTTAGTGATCATCTTTCTCCATTCCATTCACTCTTGCTGTTCTCTAGACTTTTTTCATTGTTCTTTTTTGGTTTTTCCTCAAATTAGTTACTGACAAGGTAGGGAAGAATCAGTAATGGTGGTTTCTCTCAGTTTCCATGTCCTTTTGAGGGCTTTGGTCTTCCTCCCTTTGTCATTATAAGCTATTGACTTATCTTGTTTCAAATTTCAATAAAAGTTTACACATTTCAGCAATTACATGTTCATTATCTATACAAGTTCTATTTCCAACTCAGTCTTACAGAAGAACAACAAGAATATATGCTAAAATGGACCAAAAGTTTTGTCATAATATACAAATGGAACAAATATGTGGCTGAAAAGACTGAAATTTACATTATGTGATAATTCTAAGACAATTTTTATAAATGATGTATTGCTGGTATATGTCACTAGGGAAATTAGAATGTATAAAAGTACTTCATGAGTAACATGAAGGGATATTTTATCATATTTGGTGGTCATGAAAAAAACCAAAAAAATGGACACGAATACGAACACTAATTTAGAAGATTTGAAAGACTAAACTACAGTTGAAAGCAGAAGCTTTTCTTTTGACACTAACAGAGAGGCAACTAGAAAAAAGTTGTGGAATGTTGCTTTTATATATGACAAGTGCAGCAAAATTGTTACATGGTCAAAAGTGGAAATTTGACACTACCCACAGTGGCAGAATGGTTGGTTGATGAAGATGATGGAACTTGCAGAGGTGGCTAAACTCACTTCCTTGATTAGAGAAAAGACAGTATCTATGTTTATTGCTGACTTTAAAGAAATCTCTTAAAGACGTTTTGTGTGAAACAAAATAAAAATGAACTTATGATTTATGGTCTGGATTATTACAAAAAAATAGATAATAGAAAAAAGAGAATATTTTGTAACTATAGAGTAAGAGGTAATTTTGTATTTGTACTTACAAATTGTGTAAAAAAAAATAAAAGCCAGTTCAACTTGTTTTCATTTTTCTTTCTGCACTTTTGACATATTCTTTGTTTCCTTGCTTCTTTTCTTTATTTTATATTAGTTGTTGTTAGTTTTTCATTCTTTTTACAAATTCTTAATATCAATTATATGAAAAATCCTACTGACCTATTGTCTGAAAAAATGAAATGCTTAAATCCCAGAATCATAGGAAAACTCATGAAATTTTGGCCTCTTACATTAGGTCTACTAAATTTTACATTCGGGGGAGAATGTTAGTGAAATTAAATGTCACTGCAAAGCAAGAGAGCAGCAATTTTAATTTGCATTAATTAGGCAAGGAGAGATGGATTATTGATCATGCATAAATCTCAAGCAGTAATCTGACTTTATTTATCCTAATATCACCAGTTTCAACTATTCTAAATTAATCTGCAAGTTTCCCTCCCCCATTCTCCTCCAAATCATGGATCAGTTGTGAGCATGTATATATAACTGTGCATTCACAAATGCCTTGTAGGTAAGGAATTCTTTAGATGAGACAATAAGGAAAGGAAAAAATGTGGCCTGGGTCCTAACATCAGTTCCTGTGGAGGGCTGGCTAAACAACGGAAGCAAAACAGAAGTCAAATATTTGACTCCATTTTGCACAATCATAGGTGAGATTAACTGATCTTTCAAAATAAGGACTGAGTAAGCTATTTTGTAAGTGCATAAATAATTAGCTTTAACAGGTTCACCTGCCTGATTTTGATTTTCCATTTCCTATAACTTTCTCATGCTTTAAGATCTTTCATATCATTACTTTCATAATGTAGAATTGACATCCCCAAGCATGGGACACATAGGTATTTAACAGGGTGCTTTTGAGACAATTGAAACAATTCATGCATTGCAAATGTTGTATTAGCAAAAAGGGTAATAGATCCGGCGCTGATCACCTGATGCTATGTGAGCTTAATCTGCCTTTGATGTTCTGGTTTGTAGTCACCCCAGCAGCCATTAGATCAGGGGTTCTCAACCTTGGCAACTTTAAGACTTGTGGAACCCCTGCATTAGATAATCAGTTGGCCAAAGTGATGGGAGAGGCTTATGCTTCAAGCAAACAGAAGAATTATGAGGCAGAAACATAATGGTCTTTTCATGACTGTGTGAGCTGAACAAACTGATGGAGGTTACTATGCTCCTTCGCCATTCATCTAATAGAATAAGCTGGGAATTGGAAGATGAGAAAAATTCAGACTGACACTTTACTACTATTGTTAAGAATCCAAAATTGTACTATAGTTTTCCTAAAGTGAAAATGAGACCATTTCCTTGATCCAGACAACATTTCAAATTGTGTTTATATCACTGACCCAATCTTGATTCTTCTGGCAAAATAATCCAAAGGTAGAAATATAGTGAGGAAAGTTCAGCAATTCTAAACATAACAGTGAAAGATAGAGAAAGATGATGCTCTTTAAATGATTTCCCAGAAAGGAATTCATAACTGGAAAATGGACAACAGGATTTTAGCCTAGCTTTAGAAGAACCATGTTTCTTTTCCTTTCAAAGCTATCTTGTTCCATCACTAGTCACTGATATTTTGGTCATTGTTAATCACTAGGAAAGCAACCTTTCCTCTATAGGAAAGATTCATGAAGGTCATCTTATATAAAGCTCTCTTATCACATACAATAAATAGGATTTTTTTTACATTCCTAAGACATACGGATAACTTACAACAGCTGTGATAAAAAATGAAATTTCAAAATGCCATGGTTTATCTGACTTTTGATGAAGTCTATATGGATCACCTTTATTCTCAATTGAATGGGAGGCTTGAAAATGCAGAGGGCATGGTTTGATTGAAGTACACGAAGGGCCAAGTGATTCGATTCAAGCCACTTGGAGAGTCAATTAAAAAACTTCAATAGGTTAATGTGGCAACATCAACATGTTCATAGCTGTATTACATTTGGGTAGAATGGGATGAAAAAGTTGGGACATTTACTGTTTAGAGTACATTCACTCTGCCATGCTTTAGTTGGAAACTTGCAAGGGTTTCATTAATAAATGTTTGAAATGGTTTCCCCTGGATCTTTTCTTATTTCTTTATTTAAGAAAATATATATGGTTGCCCACTTTCTCTAAGTAATTGTGGGTGGCTCTGCCTTATCTTAGGACAGAGTTGGCAGAGAAAAGGAAAGGACTACAAAGAAGAGTCCAAATTATCCAATAAAAAAGGATATTGATGGATTCAATACAAAACATGTTTTACTCCAACTTAAAAATGAAACAACTGAATTTTTTTTCTGGAGTATCTGCCCCATTTGGCATGTCCTTGCAAAGTGGCATAGCTTTCAGCCTCTGATCATTGGATTTTGAGGAAAATCAGACAGATTAGCTTCATTTGTTAGCAAACTTGGCCTGTCCTGGAAAACATCTCATTTCTGATGTCAAGTTGAATAACATCAATAAGAAAAGTCTGACATCTTTTGAACAGGACATTGTTATGTCACAGTGGTGGCTTAGTTGTTCAGAAGCAGTAGAAGTAGCCTGTGCTAGTGGTACAAAGCTACAGAGATAGACAATTTACAAAGAAAGATGCCCAAAATAGCATTTTAAAACTTGCCTTCGCTATTCTTAAAGGCAGTGCTATTTGGATCATGAAATTCTAAATTAGCCTGGCACTAATTCGCTCATTATTAAGGGATGTCAACCTGTCTCAGTCATGCAGTGTTTAAAAGGGGTTGATCCAGGAATGTGTACAGACTGCTGAGCTTTGAGCTCATTTTCAGTGTGTTGAGGGCTTGAAATAGATTCTCAGCTGTATTGGCAGGATCGCTGTTCCATTAGCACAAGAGAGAACCAAGATACAGTTTGTAGGTGGCCATTTGAACAAATGTGAGAGTTGAGAAAATGAAAGAGGTCAAAAGCAATATTTGCTTGGCCTCCCCAAAACAGCGAAGAGTTTAATGAGGTGATAAATCTCATGGGCCACCTACTTATGTCAATGTCAGAGAGTCCATCACATCACTCCAGACTCTCAGCATGCTTCATATATGGAAGCGGAGGTGCCACATAATGTATTTTCTATAATAACTCCAAAAGCAACATTGAAACAAAAAAAGCACCAAAACACTTTATAAGATTACTGAGTTATTGGCAGCCCCATAATTCCATTTGCTGTGTTTTGATCTGCAAAACTGCTTTAATAGGATGGTTTGATCAAAGTTTTCTCAACTGAATCATCCCTGCAAAGCTTTGCAATATCTTACCCTTTACAAATCACGCACAACTTCAGCAAGCTCTACTAACCATAGCAGAATAGCTAACTTATCTAAGGGCCAGATACTCTGTTGCAGAAAGTTCATATCCATTAATGGCTTCAAGAGTTCCATAGTAACCTATGGTACTCACATATCCAGACATGGGCATAGTACAGTCCCTGATTCCGGCAGTCATGGCAATGGGAAGTAAGCAATCTTACCTGAAACAATAAGGCATTGATCCTTTCTTAGATTGTTATTTTCCTATTTCAGAGTGGGGTCTTTGGTGCTCTCTGAGCTTAATTGTTTTCTTGCAGATGTAATGTTACCTAGCTGGTAACAAGCAAAGAGCCAAAGTCAGAGAGTACCAAAGACCCCACAGTTTAACCTTGAGCTAAAATTATTCTCTTCCATCGGCATCTTCAGAGTGTTCAGCTGACTACCGTATAGGGACCAGCCATCATTCTCAATATCTTGATTTCACATGGCTTAATTTGGTTGCTAAGCTCAGATTTATCTCTGAGTCTCACAACATAGTTAAGATAAGTAAAAATCTGCGAACTAGAATAAAGCCATGTTGATTGGCCTCTTATAGCTATAGCAATTTAAACCCATTATTGATACTGAAGCTAAGTAGTTATTGGAGGTTGACATAATTGACTTTTCTATATTGAGAACTGTTTTCTCTCAGCCGATGTCTTAGAATTATGTCTCAGGGTTGAGGTGCAATGCATGAAATTACTCCAAACCTGAAAATGCATAAGTAACCAAGAAAGGTGAGATGTCCCAAATATATTATCCTTTCGCAATGTCATTTCTTTTACTCTTACCTAATTACTCACTTTCCTATCTGTATCTCCTGTTTTTTGTTTCTTTCACTGGAAGAAAAGATTGGAAAATGAGATAGCTGCAACTGCTGATGGTATAATTCTGATCTCCATTAAATTAGATGAAAGAAGAATGGAAGAAGCAACAGAATTATGAGATCTTCAGTATTTACCAGAAAATATGCAACCTGTGCATCTTTTCTCCCTCTTTTTGAAAAAATGATATTTATAAAGGTTTATACATTTCAGCAATTACCTATTCAGAATTTGTACATAGTTCAAATTCTGTCTTCTGCTGCTCGATTCCAAATGTCATATTATCTACCTTAAATCTTTCTCTTAATTGTGCATACAAAAACCATTGAAAACTAAATCCCTCTGCAGTTGATTGCTTTCTTGATTTCATCTTATATTCTCCGTGCTTCTATTCTAGTAACTCTTAATAACTTAACCATTTTTATTTACATACTGTTTCTTTCTTATAAAATGCTTCTTGTGCTGAAAACCATGAGGACATTTTTGGGCACAGTCTGGGTTTCTATCTGTTCCATATTCTCAGTAAGACACTTCTAAAGTAATGATTCCTAAAATCTACATTAAATTTAACTTTACCCTATCATAAACATCCATGCCATTCAAACCTCAGGTCATGATCTTCTAACTCAGCGGTTCTCAACCTTGGGGTCGCGACCCCATTTGGGGTCGCGACACCATTTCGCGGGGGTCGCCGGACACTGCGGGCCGCCATTTTGTTTTTATTTTTTTTTAATTTTTTAAAATTTTTTAAATTTTTTTTATTTTTTTTTTGGCCGGTGCATGCGCAGTTCGGCCCGGCGCGTGCACGCAACGGGCCGAACCACGCATGTGCGGCACGCACGACGACCCGATCCGCACACGCATGCGCAGCGGAAAACTCCGGCAGGCACACGGAGGAGCGGTCCGGAGCAGGCGGGCGCAAAGCTGCCTCCTTCCCGCTCCGCTCCGCCACGTCCCAGGCCCGGCCTCCAACTCGCCCTCCGGCCGCAGGTAGGTAGGCGGGCGGCAGGACTGGGGAGCCCACCCGGGCCAGCTCCCTCCCTTGGTCGTCGGCGGCGGCCGAAGCAGGCGGTAAGGCGCCCAGCCAGCGGATCGGCAAGATGAACTGGTGAGTCCCTGCCGGGCGTGGGGGGGAGGCCGAGCCAGGGAGGGAGCCGGGCGTGGGGAGAGGCCGAGCCGGGGAGGGAGCCGGGCGTGGGGAGAGGCCGAGCCGGGGAGGGAGCCGGGCGTGGGGGGAGGCTGAGCCGGGGAAGGAGCCGGGCGTGGGGGGAGGCCGAGCCGGGGAAGGAGCCGGGCGTGGGGGGAGGCCGAGCCGGGGAGGGAGCCGGGCGTGCGGGGAGGCCGAGCCGGGGAGGGAGCTGGGCGTGGGGGGAGGCTGAGCCGGGGAAGGAGCTGGGGAGCCTGGCCAGACGCCCCCCGCCCGGCTAGCCAGCCCGACCCGAGCGGGACTGGCGCTGAGAGCGAGCTGGCCCGGGCGGGCTCCCCAGTCCTGCCGCCCGCCTACCTACCTGCGGCCGCTGCCGGCCCTACGGAAGGCGTGGGAGTCCCGGATGAGCCTGGCAGGGGAAGCGCTGTGACCTGGACACCAGTCCGTAGCGCGGACTTGGGGGCCGGAGGCGGCCGCTGGGCACCTCTCGCCATAGCCGAGCTGGTCTCGGTGAAGTGCAGGCCCGCCTCGAGGTCCGGCTGCCCCGACCGCTTGGCCGGCTGCCGGAGGGCGAGTTGGAGGCCGGGCCTGGGACGTGGCGGAGCGGAGCGGGAAGGAGGCAGCTTTGCGCCCGCCTGCTCCGGACCGCTCTTCCGTGTGCCTGCCGGAGGCGAGGCCGGCCTGGTCTGGAGCCGGTGGGCCCGCCGGTTCTGCGCATGCGCAGTGCGGCGTTTCGCGCGCATGCGTGGTTCGGGCCTGTCGCACACGCATGCGCAGATCGGCCGTCGCACGCGCACGCGCAGATTGGCCGTCGCACGCGCACGTGCAGATCGGCGTGTTGCGGGCCGCCATTTTTTTTCGGGGACGCGCGCGCGCAAGCGCGCACGCGCGCTCCCACGTCGGGGTCGCAGCGCGCATGGGCGGCGCAAAGTGGGGTCTCAACCTAAAAAAGGTTGAGAACCACTGTTCTAACTCTAAAAGTCTCCTGTTTTTCAGCAACGTCTGCTATTTCATCCAGACCAAATAGCAAGCAGCAAAATATAATTCCAAATTTGATAAACCAAATCCTCCTTTTTCATTTGTACCTTGTAACACTATATGTTTAACTTGTTTTCCTTTGCCATAAAAATTTAAATATTTGTTTTTGCCATTGCACATCAGTTGTCAAAACAGTATTGTCTGAAACAAAACATTATTTTGACAAAGCATTCATTTCTCTCATCTCACCTTATATCTCTATTCACTACTTCCAAAGTTAAAATAAATAATAGTGATTTCAAGGGACATCCTTGTTTAGTTCCTTTCTGTATCTCATAAGGTTTTGTTAATTGCCCATTCACAATTTTGTGAAATGTATTGTTATAGGCCCATTCATTAATTGTATCAGTTTTTCTGTAATCAAATTTGTGTCTTTAAATATTCATCAACATTTATCAGAAATTTCTTCTCCTTTATATAATTTAGAGCAATCGTGACAAAATAATTTTGCATTTTTTAAAATTATCATTTATTATGGTATTTCATCTTTATATGTGTTCCTCATTCACTCTCTTTATACCCTTAAGGCTTGTGTCCATTCTGTCATTCTATAGTTTTAGTGATATAGTCCCTCTCCTGTTTCACTTATCATCTTGTTTGGTAAATTCCATCCATTATCTTTTCCCTTTGATGTTGGACAATCAACATTCCCAGGAAGAAGGTCTGGTCTGGTTATTTAATTAATTCTACATAATACCAAAAGCACTTTCACCAGATCTTTATCTCTGAAATTAGTAACTTTCTTTTTATCATTAATAACTTCCTTAGTCAAAATCTTAATTAAGCTCCCTGCTGTAGCTTTAGTCTTTTAAAAGTATTGCTTTTCTCTTTAATTTTCTGTAATTTGGAAGGAGATTTTCTTTGTCTCACTGTTTTCAACTGTAAATTGGTTATATTCCAAAGTGATTAAATGAGGATTGGTCATACTTAATGTCCTTTAAAAAGCTGCATGGTTATTGCAAGCAAGTCTTTCTCCCATAATACCTAGCTGCTCTACTCACAAGAAGACCGCAAGGACTGAAGAACAATTGTCTAGGACAGTAGTGGCAAACCTATGGCACGGGTACCAGAAATGGTACTCAGAGCCCTCTCTGTGGGCACGCACACTGTCACCCCAGCCCCACCCCCCATGGCCCCTCCTCAGCACCCCCCCCGGAGGAGAGTCGCCCCAGGCACAGCCTGCGTGGAGCAGCATAGCCAAGGACATAGCAGCTGGGCAGTGGGGACAAGACTCCGCCCTCATGCCCCATCGCATACAGATGATGCTGCGGGGCATGGACAGAGGGCATGGCTGCCATGACACTGCTGGGCCACCTAGGAGATCTGCTGTGGCAGGCTGTGGAGGTGGTGGTTGGCCCTGCGGGCAGGAGAAGTAGGAACGGGGCAGGGGCAAGGTGGTTTTTGGGCACCCGGTCTCTAAAAGGTTCACCATCACTGGTCTAGGATGCAGGTAGGAAATTTTTCATTCTCTTCTTTATCCAGAAAGACTTTTGCCATCCAGATATCATTGCTGGTCAGCATTTACTTTGCATCACCATCTCTGCTACTTTGAAGATGTTTAGTATACCATAAAATTTCACCTGGGAGCACCCAACTCATTTTCTTGAAATATGAAATTGAAGAAAAGTGAAAAACTGTACAACAAAATAGGTGCCGGCCTTGAAACCAGGAGACTGTGAGTTCTGGTCCCAGCTTAAGCATGAAAGCCATCTAGGTGAATTTGGGTCACTCTCTCTCAACTCAACCCACCTCACAGAATTGTTGTTTGTGGAAAACAGGAAGAGGAAGGAGTATGGTGATGGAACAGTGGGAAAACAAGTAGTTAAAAGGACTGAAATTTACATTATGATATAACTTAAATAAGAATTGTTATAAAACGATGTACCATTGGCACATGAATGCAGAAAAATTGTCTAGAATATACAAAGGTACTTCAAATTTACATTGGAAATGTGGAAAACATAAAGCAGACATGGCAAACTCAAGGCCCGAAGGATGGATCTGGCCTGCAATTGGCCCAGGTCCAGCCTGCAGGGTTGCCCCAGAGATGGCAAGGGACCAACTCCTGCTGCTCTGGCTCCAGCCCACTCCAGTCTGGCTGGGTGCCCCCCTGGCTGCGCACACAGAGGCGGTGAGCGTGTGGGGGTTGGCAATGCCTAGCAGCAGCTGCAGCCCACTGGCCCCTTGGTTGGCCATCAGCTGGTGCACCCCAGGGTTGCACAGCTTGCATAGCACATGTGGGTCCAAGTGCTACGGCTTCTGGACCAGCAGGTAGAGACAAAGGCGCAGGGGGAGGCATGTAATCCCACCTACTGGATGTGCCAGCCGGACGCCCACCTCATCCCAGCTGTGGTGGGCACAGGCAAGCAAAGAAGAATGGTGGGCCACCGTGAGTCGCCATCACCTCCACACCACAGCCCCTGCCCACTTGACCCCCACTGTCCAACTTTGTCCTCCAGCTCTGCCAAACACACAGGATGAGCCTCCCACCCACACCACACCCCCGATGGCCTGGCAAATGGGAATGGCAGAGAACTCCCCATCCCCAAGAGGCAGCTGCTCCCCACTGCCTGAGCCCAGGCACCCCAGGAAGCAGTGCTGGGCTGGATCGTGGGATCCTGGTGCCTGGAAGTTCAAGGGCCAGGTACCTGCCATGTCTAGGGCCCCACACACACAGCCCAAGGGGGACAGCAAGGCTCCTCTGGTGGACCAGGCCCCTGCGCCTGCCCTGGCCCCACCTGCCTCCACCAGAGACCCCTGATCCTCCCTCAGTCCCACCCAGCCCCTTCACAGAAGCCCCCCCCCAATGTGAATGATTGTCGGGAGCTCCAGAAGGATCTCTCGAAATTGTGTGAGTGGGCAACAAAGTGGCAAATGCATTTTAACCTAAACAAGTGCAAAGTTATGCACATCGGGGCAAAGAACCCCAATTATACTTACCAACTGATGGGGACCAAACTTTCTGAGACAACCCAAGAAAGGGATCTTGGGGTTTTGGTGGACAGCTCGATGAAGATGTCAACGCAATGCGCAGCAGCAGTAAAAAAAGCAAATTCCATGCTTGGCATGATTAGGAAGGGAATCGAAAATAAGTCAGCAAGTGTTGTATTGCCTCTGTACAAATCGATGGTGAGACCACACTTGGAGTACTGTGTACAGTTCTGGTCACCGCACCTCAAGAAGGATATAATGGAACTGGAAAAGGTGCAAAAAAGGGCAACAAGAATGATCAAGGAAATGGAGCGCCTCCCTTATGAAACCAGATTGCAACGCCTTGGTCTCTTCAGCCTTGAAAGACGGCGTTTAAGGGGTGACTTGATCGAAGTGTATAAAATCATGCATGGGATAGAAAATGTGGATAGAGACAAATTCTTTTCTCTATCACACAATACCAGGACAAGGGGGCACTCCCTAAAGCTTATAGCTAAGAAAGTGAGGACAAATAAAGGGAAATATTTCTTCACCCAGAGGGTCGTTGATTTATGGAATTCACTTCCTGAAGGGGTCGTGACAGCTGTCAGCCTTGACAGCTTCAAGGCAGGGCTAGATAGATTCATGGATGCAAAGTGTATTGGTGGTTATTAAAACAGATGTCCATGTGCTGCCTCTATGTTGGTTGAGGCAGGCAGGATTCCCTTGAGTACCATTTGTTTGGGGGTCAAGGGAAAGGGAGGGTTTTGCCTTCTCTTTCTGCTCAAGATCCCCATGTACATTTGGTGGGCCACTGTGTGACACAGAATGCTGGACTCGATGGGCTTTGGCCTGATTCAGCATGGCTCTTCTTATGTTCTTATGTTCTTATGATATTGAGCCAGTTATGCCCACCCAGCCCCTGGCCCCCCAAGTGCAACCACAATGCTGATGCGGCCCTCAGTGAAATCGAATTTGACACTCCTGACACAAGCTCATACGTGGTGGGTTTGTAAAAAAGCAGGAAATTTCTGGGTTCAAATACATATAACGATATAATGAATTTTAAAGGTCAACATTCAACTAAAACTTTTCTTGCTGGGATTAATGGGCAGTCAATTAGACAAGAACCTTTGCAGATTATTATTATATATGATTATGGCTGCTACACTATTATATTCATGAAGATGGAGAGATTCTGACATGCTCATAACAAAACAATGGTGAAAATAACAGAACTAACAGAGATGACAAAATTATCTTCGATGATTAGAGAAAGAACAACAACTACATTTATCAGTGATTGGAAACCCTTTATGGACATTTTGCTGTCCATAAAAACGGATCTTGTGATTTATGTATTTGAAGGTTAGAAAGGGTAGCTTATGGAAAGAAGGAAATTATGATGTAACTCTAGCGAGGGAGGGTAAAATTTAAATGCATTTATAACTGTTGGCGAAAATATTAGAAGCCATTTCTTTATAATCTTTTCTTTTTCTATTCTTTTCTTTCTTACTTATTCCCTATCCTTATTTTCTTCATTTCTTTTCTAATGTTGTTTTTTTATCTTATTAAAATTTCCTTAATAAAAATGATATTAGCAAAAGGAAAAAAATAAAATTTATTGCACTTTCATTCTACCGTTGCTCTAAATAGCCTAGAATATTTAGGCCAGGTTTATGCTTGTCCTTATCCTCTCCACTGCCCTACTAAAGAAGGTATATGAAGAGGCAGTACCTGATCAAGGGCCCCCTCATTTTTACGGCTTAGTGAGGATGTGAACTTAGGTTTAATGTCTGTACCATCATCGGTGGTTTGCCCTGGTGCCATCAACCCTTTCAAAATGTGGGACAATCAAGTGGCCATATAGGCAAGTGGTGGAGCAATGAAACTCCTTTCAGCCACTTGTTAGGAAGGTTCTGGGAAGGCTGTAAAGGAGATAGATGGGCTTAAAGGTTAATGGTCCTCAGCAGAAGGTGGGAAGTGTTAGTCAATTATCTGGAATCTATTTCCCTGGCCTCAGGCTATGACACAGGAGAACAGCCCGTGCAGAACCGAGCATCTTGAGTTGGTCTTTGGTCTTCTGTACTGAAAATCACTCTCTGTAAAGTTAATATTACAGCCAGCTGAGAAGAGGAAATTGAGTGAGAGCCAGTAAATTGGAATGCCTTTGCAAAAGAGGAGGAGGAATGAGCAATGCCGAAGCCCTTATAACTTCTCACATATTACATGGTGCCTGCACCAGATAATCAAGTGACCTCCCCTTTATTAAACCAATAAGAATAACAGAACCCTTTCTTTGATTACTTAGCTGATGGTGACTGCTGGAGCAAAGTTTTCAGAGTGGAACAGAGTGACTATTCATATATGTAGCTAAAGAGCCTATTTATTGCTGCTTGGGATGCTCTGGTGGAAAGTTTGCTTTCTGGTGTGCAAGGAGAAAACAGCAGCAAAGCTATTTGCCCTGAGAACATTTTGTTGTTGTTGTTGGGAAAAGGGTTATAAAGGTTTTAAATTACAGGGCGTTTGCAAGAAGTGCCAAAACAAATCTTGGTGGGTTTTGCACGGTATGGATGGAAGCATTCAAAAATGTCCTAGCCTCCCATTCATGGGGATCCCCTGGGGGCAACAGTGATAAAAGCAATATTACAACATTGAGATGCAAGTTCCAATCATTTTGTCCATGCATTGTGTCATTGCACTCATCTATGTAAGGGGAGAATCTTGCATCACAAAAATATAATGCAGTTTTCATTATTTTGAGGAAAACGTTGGATCTTGTTGTAAATTCTTCTGGCCATATTTGCTTTAAGGGATGAACTGAAAAAAAAAGTATATTTCTGAGAGATGTATAAAAATATGATTTAAAAAACTTGCATTAGGGCATTTATGATAACAATGCATATAATAAGGCAACTGATAAAACTTAAGACTGAAGTAAGAGCAATTTGCATTGAAAAAAAATATTTCACATAAGTGTTAGTAATTTGTGCATTCTTCTAAATTATGAAGAAGTGCTTTGGATCTTGAACCAACACAGCACTCCTATTCTTAAAACCATGTTTTTACAGCCTTCCATATAAAGCTGCAGCATCTTTTGTCAGACACAAGTAAAAATCTAGAGGAAAAAAAGGCACAGCTTATTGCAGTGGGTGGAGAACCTCTGGCACGCATGCCAGAGGTGGCACTCGGAGCCCTCTCTGTGGGCACGCACACTGTCACCCCAGCCCCACCTTCCCCTGCGGCCCCCTCACCAGCAGCCCCCATAGGAGAGTCGCTCCTGGACTTGGCCTGCACGGAGCAGCGCAGCCAAGGACATGGCAGCTGGGCAGCAGGGACAAGATTCTGCCTTCACGCCTTGTTGCACACTGGTGCTGCTACAAGACGTGGGTGGAGGACGTGGCTGCCATGGCACTGCAGGGCCACCTGGGCAATCTGTGGAAGGCCATAGAGGTGGTGGGTGGCCCTGTGGGTGGGGCAGGGCACGGAGTGGGAGTGGGGGGCGAGGTGGTGGTTTTTGGGCACTCATTCTCTAAAAGGTTTGCCATCATTGGCTTATTGTAATGAACAGCGGAAAGGTGCTATGTTCACACTCATAGGAGACCCTTGGCACCTGTTCCTTGGCAAAGTCCTAATGATTCATATTAAAGCTATGCACTACAATGAGGACAATAAAAAAAGTCCAGGAGAAGACAAGGTGGCTGGATACTGTAAATGATGACAGAAGCATGGACTTCTAAGGACTCAGTTATAAGCAGTTACTGACAGACAATACTGGTGAAATTGTGACCATTGGGGTCATGAAGTGTTAGAAGCAACTGAAAACCAGCAGCTGTAAACTATTTCTGTATTGCTGCCAAGAAAACTACATGGACTTCAAGCTTGCCTTGAAGAGAACTTTATTTTTTTGTCCCAAAGGTGCTTCTTCAAAAGACAACTGGACTTCTTTGTTTTCCCTTGAAGACGTTTCCCTTCTCATATGCCAGTATCTTGCAATAGATGGCAGCCCTTAGCCAACTAAGTTTTATCACGAAGGACCTAGTGAGAACTTGGTTCAAAGACTATCAGGAAATATCAGTGATGTAGGCTAGAAACAGGTGTGAAGAATACATTTTGAAAGAAAGAAACCAGTGGTAAGAAAACAATGTGTATGTAAAATCATTCAGTCTGAACTCCAGAGAAATAAAAAAAAAGGGTCAGAAAATGTTAATGAATGGAAATTTTATTTTCCTATGCTTTAAGATAGTGCTTAGAGCTATTTTAGTCATGTTTTGCTCCCTTATATAATGAGCATTTTGGAGACAAAACTACTACTGGTAACTTTAAGTAACGTTTTACTTTACAAAAACAACTTTAAGTAAAATTTTGTTTTATTTTATTATTTGTATATAATTGTTTTAATGTGAGCAGCTCAGAGCTCTGTACTTGAGATGGGCAACTGTATTAATGAAGCCTATAAATAAATGTATAGTTTTTGATTATCCCATTTCTTAGAGAAAACTTCTTTCAAAGATGGATCCCTCCTTCTATGCATGGGAAACTGTTTCTAAATATTCGTTGAGGGAGAAGCAAACAACTGTGGAGAAGGGATGGAGTGTGCCCATGCTTGAAAGAAAAAGGCAAATATTATAGAAAGCAGAGCAGACAGATCATCTATCCTTTATGTCTCCGGTGTTCAGTATCCAGAGAGATCTCCCCTAGTATAAATCTTGAGAACTTGTATTGGAACAGCAATTAATAGTCCCACAAGAGGCCCATGAGATAGAAGGAGGTGCTGTGCATCAGTGATTTGAGGTCTTTAGAGACTTAAAGGAAAAGGACATTAGATTCATAGGGAAGATTTGCTGCATCAGAAGAATGGGATTTCAAGATAAACCACAGGCATTACTCTGCACTGTCTCTAGCCAGGACCATGGATTTTGGCCTCTCAATATCAGGGGAAATTATTATCTAGCTGCTCAATTAGGGAAGAGATTTTGCAGCCTGAGGTGGGCATCAGGCACTGGTAAAAACTGTCTCTCTTAAGTTTGCAGTCAAAAAAGCAATTGCATAATTAAACCAGAGCAATTTAGCCTGATCTTTTTTACACCAGCTGGAGATGTCTGGAGCAAGGCATCCTGGCTAGGGTAGGCAGAAGAAATTTTGCCCTGCTTGAAAAATCACAACCCCAAACTCAGGTAATTTGGGAGGCTTAGGTGATGAATACAAGACCTGAAAAGGCACTAAGGTCACGAGACCCATTTTTAACACCACCCCCCACTAGACAATCTGCTTTCTTTAATGTTCTGTAAAAGAATCCTTCTGCCATTGCTAAATGCTTGATAGTACAGCTAATCCTGATGGACCATGGCAGGCTGTCAGTTATTCAGCTTGACTGGCAGCAAATCATCTTTTCTTTTGTTAGCCAGGTGGTGGCCTGTTGGGGGTGGGGGACAGCTTTGAAAAACACTGTGAGATGCTTCTGATCTCTTCTGTAGCATTCCTTGATGTATATCAAGGTCAGCAACCTTCTGCACAGGGAGCATTCCTGGGGGGAGAGGGCGGAGCTTGTTGCCCTCCCCACCACACTGAAGAGGCTTGTGAAATGATCACCAAAATGGTGCTAGTTGACGTGGCAAGCACTCTTCCACTCTCTCTCATAGGCTGGGTGAATATATATCATGGATTATGGGCAGGATAATTTCAAGCTGTGAGCCACATATGGCCTGCAGGCTATAGGCTGCTGTGCCCCGATTGGACCTGATCAGTTGGCCTTGTCTTCATGGACAACATGTGTTTATGCATGTGGCCTACATGCAAAAGCAGAATGTACAGGAAACATTCCATTTCCACAGTCCTTTTAAGGAACAAACGACAAAAAGCGCAACAATTTTATCCTCTGAAAACAGGAAGCTTTAGTGCACTTCACACTATGTGGAACTGTGCAATTTGACCTAGGTTGTCACTGAGATCCATGTTACACTTCAAATTGTGGTTAGGGTAGAGTTTTGCCAGGGGGGAGGAAATGTAAATGGTTAAAATCTTAACTCTTTCTGAACTCATATAAAAGGGTTATTCTAATATTAAACTTCCTTCTGTCCTCCAGGCTGCAAAAAGACACCCCTGTAATTAGCTTTTCTTCAGTTCTTGGTGGTTCACAACCCACAAAGATACAAAAGCCATTACAAAGACTTAATTGTCCCCTTCCCCTGTCCCCTGGTTTGGCCAACCAGCTATTACAATATGTGACTGAGATACCAGCTTGGGAAAAAAAAAACAATTGTGGGAAGTTTCTTGTCATCTGCCATAGGACAGATGGATGACTAAGTAGCCTTTCTTTGATTAGGAACAGATGTTTATTTATTTTACAGTCTTTGTGTGCTGGTCCAATCTGAGATGTGGGTGGATCATAGTAGTTATGAGACGTAATAAAAAAACCACATGAAAATCTGGAATCAGAATACATAATCAGTCTACCTAATCAAAACAAAACCTAATCAGCAGTGGCAACATATACTGTAGAAGCCACAAAAGCCCAGCTACAAAAAAACAAAAACAAACCCTACCTATGCACTCTTATTCCTCAAACCATCTCTGGGAAGAAATTAGAAGTAGGTTTTCCAGAGAGGAGGGTACATCAGATGGGAAGATTTTATTTGGAAATTGTGGTCTCAAAGGAAATGAAAACTCAAGACATACAGGGCTTTACAGATAATAAATAAGCTTGAAATTATATAGTAATAAATGATGCATCATAGGGCAACAATTTTTGAACTAAGGAACCTCAAAAGAGCTAACTTATAAAATATGTCCAAAATCTGGAACCCATGATACCTGAGGGGATGAAATTTGGGGAAGTTGTTCCTGTATCAGTGCTAATGGCTGCTGCTGTGGTAATGTTATCTTTATTTTCAACATTCTGTGACACTTTCCCAGCCAGTCTTGCAATCCCTCATTTCTGCCCCCACCTATCCACAACCCCTTACCTTCCTGCCAGGAAGTGAAGGGTAAATGTCTGATGCTCCCTGTCAGATTCCCACAAGGAAACTTAATGGGGAAGCTGGCAGAAAGTTGAAAGTTACTCCTGCTCCAACTGCTTTTTTTTTTTTTTTGCCTGTCCTTGATCATTCTGTTACTTTGTTTAGGTAAGGAAATATCTCTAAAACGATGACCCAATAGGGCACAAATTGTCTAATTGTATCTAGAAATGTGCCCTATAACCAATGCAGCTCTCATGCATTGGATTTCACTCTGCTGAACTGGGTTCAGTCCAAATCTTCAACCATAAATTCGATTCTGATTCTTCAAGTGGTACCCGTGGAATTCCAGAGAGGATGATAGCAATTCTCTCACCACCTTTTCCAGCATAGAATGTGGTCTTTAATAATGGCAGAAACTACACACACACACACACACACACACACACACACACACACAATGTGAGGTCACAAATATCTCACTGCTATCTACCCAGCTTCCTTCATGCAGCTCCTTGTTCCCTAATCAAAATTCCTTCATTGATTCTGTTTGCAGCAATTATTTTTTCTGACACACACAAATTGACATTCTTTGCAATTCCATATTCTAATCTGTTCATCAGCTGAACTTAGCCTAGCCCTTCATCTACTTTCACTGACCATATTTAACTCAGTGAGCTCATTGCTAAGGATGTTATGGAAACATGCTCAATACGAAGGCCTACTGAACTCATCTGATTTGGAATGGATCTGAGAACAATAGTCTTCTTCCATATTTGCCTAATCAATAAAACAGCCATTGCTGCTTCCTGCATTTTAAGTAATTTCTCCTATTTAAAAGGCTGGATTGACAAATACTTTGACATACAGAATGCAACCTCCAGAACTAAGGGTGAGGAATAAAATGGGTTCATTTCACATTCTTCTGCAAACTGAGGCCTCATCTACACAGCCTTCTTTTCCAAGTACTGAGGCAGCATGCTTATCATTTGTTGGGGATCTGTCTTCACAGCTAAGTTTCCATCTTATGGACAGTCTATCGCTGAGGTGTGTTGAAGCCATATCAGAGTGACCCAGCAAAAAAACTGAGGGCGATTTCCTTTATGAACATCCTGTGTTTTATGATGGCTCTTAGAGAGTCAGTGAGCCGATGGGTTCCAGATTTATCCTTCCAGTTCTTTCCCAGGAGGCCACTGGATCCATTCCTTCATGCTCATTATTGTTTGGTTGCTGAAAGGAGCAGAATCTATCCCAGAAAGTTTTCTAGGTATTCGTGCAAATACTTAGTTTATCACCCCCTTGATAAATATACAAAGTATGTTGAACTATGTAGTTTGGGACTGGTTGAAAATCACTTTCAGGTGGGTGGGGATGAAGGAAGATTTTCTATAGAAAGGGTTGGCAGAAAGGAGAATAGGAAGGCTCTGTTTCAGAAGTAAACAAGTGGTAAAGAAGTAAACTTCTCCCATGAATGGTATCTCTGCTTCCCTATTGCTCCAGATGAGAGAAATGCTAATGAGTCAATATCAAAATTACCTCATGCATCTGAAGCTGGGGTAGGATGGAGATCAGCCACCAAGGCTGCAGATATCACCTAGGACTACCAACTCTGCATAACCATCCTGTCTTTCCCCATACTTCACCCCAATTTAAATCCTTAATATCAGCGATATGGCTTCAACATGCCTCAGCAGTAGACTGTCAATAAGATGGAAGCTCCCTTGTGAAGACAGTTTCTCAACAAATGATAAGCACGCTGTCTCAGTACTTGGATCTGAAGCGACCTGTGATTCACAAAATCTTCTGCAACCAGGACCCTTCTGGTCTGAGGGACTTGGCAAAAGATATTTTTCAAAAAAAAAAAAAAGGTCTCCCCAGCATGATTTGCAGCCCCTCTTAGAAACTCACTGATCAATCACCACTCAATCAATAACCTGCCTTCTTGGCATCCTACCAGACTTGATTCTGAGATGATGTAGAAGATGGACCATATGCTGATATACCATACCATGCTTTATTTTCTCCTCTCTCAGGGTAGGAGAAAGACACATTATTAGCATGGATAAACCCAGTTACCCAGCCGGCCTGCAAAATTCGCATGTCTCCAAATTTTGCCATCCAACTCTTCCATTAAAAATGTGTAAAACTGTCTATTGAGAAACTGTTCATTTTCATAAGGAAAAATGTATTTGTGCACATATCCATAAATAAATGTGTTGTATTGGGGGAGTCAATAACAAATGAAAGCATCTGGGATTTCCACCTTTTCACATCTTCTACCTGAGCCCTAGAGAGTACAGAGCATTGCCTCAGAGTACCAGCCATAATGGTTGCCAGAGGTCACCAATAATAAAGTTATTTCTTGACTGACTATGTGACTGAAATCCATTTTCTGTTATAATAATTCTGCTGCCTTTGATCCTCTGTCCTTTTTACTTGCTTATTAGCCACCTAACCACCTCCATACACATACATAGACCATTTACACCTTCTTCAAAATAGTCACAATTTCATGCTTTACATGTACAGTTGCAAATGTGTCCATTCCTTTTCTGTGGGCTGGCAACTGTTCCTCCTCTTGCTTATTCTCTTCTGAGCCCCTGCTTTTATCTCTAACATAAATCCTTTGCATTAATGTTGAAAATGATATGCAGTCACATACGGTATATCTGTTCTCTGTTTTTTGTTAGCCCAAAGCAGCATTCATATGCTAAGACTTTAAATGGAGAAAAAGTAAGAGAAAGGCTTAATCTCCACAATCAGAGGGGAAAACATGAGGAGGGAAGTTGTCTGCAACTGGGTTATATCTATTTTGGAGCAGAAGGTGCACCCCAAATCTTGCTATTATTATTTCCAACGTTTAAACTTTTTCCAAAACACATAAAGGTGCCCATCCAGAAATGCAGGAAGAAATATCTAGCAACCATGAACATTTAAAAAAAAAACCCAAAACATCATGGCCCATGAATGACGGATAGCAAATGACATGTCCAAAGCCTCTATTTCTGGAAATGATATGATAATGAAGATAGCAATTGCACATTCTACCATATTTCTAAGCAGAAAAAGTATCTGAGGGATTGTGCTGACCAGTGTGCTTTTGTCTGGATAAGAGGGCAAGCACTGACACTTGATGACATTCTGTATCATAAATATACAAGTCAAGATCAAGTAAAGGCAAACAGCAAGCTCTCCTTCATGATAGACATCCTAAATTAGATCCCAAGAGAGCTATTTGAACTTGTATCACCCAGATATTACCATCAGCATTTTCCCCCTTAAGTTGCAATACTAGTGTTTCTTTACCACACTTGTATACATATAAACACACTGGCTCACCTCTCCAATAGGCTGTGTTCCAGACATGCAGGTTTTCAACTCTCATTGGTCCTATTGATTCTGCTGGAGGATGGGAGCTGTAGTCCATATGATTTTTAAGAATATTCAATTGGGACAGGGTGTAATACAAACTTTACCACCAGGCTTTAACTGGGAAGTTTGTGTCCATGGTACAGTCTGAAAAGGCAAAGGAATGTGAAGCAGCACTCTGTACATTGTAAGTATAAGTGGGGAAAACTCAAATGCATGGTGAAATTTATGGGAATACTAATGGTCTTCTCAGATTGGGATTTACCATTATTTTTTCTAGATAATGCCCATTTTAGTAAATCAAGCCAGCTGCTCGTAACTCAGAATCTCCACATTCACTGCATTTAACCTAGGTTTGAAATGATCCACATTCCTCTAACTGACTTTTTGTAGGACAGCAAAATAGGTACGCATCCATTTTGCTCAGTTCTTAACTACCAAACAAGTAGTAGTAGTAGCAGTAGTAAGTTTTAACTTAGAATGAGCTTATGACTAAGCACAGCATAGCTAAATCCATCAGAGGCAAAATGTTCTAATGATGGAATATGGTGATTATCCTGTAATGATTATCTCTCTTGAGGTTCCTGTTCTGGGCTATTGGTCAAATAAATAGTCAGACACTAATCACAACAGAGCAACTCTTCCGAAATGTTACAGAGAGAATAAAAAGATATTGGGAATCCAGGAAAGTGTCCACTTGATTATCAACAAAAGCAAAGGTTACTGCATATGCTTTTGAACAACCCATTACCTGAGCAAAATATAAAAATTGATCATTTGTAGTCAAGAGTTTTCTCCCAGCCTGTTTTTTATTATTATTATAAGCTATGGTCTTGCTATAAAGGGGATAATATACTGTATATGTTGCAGCATTGGTGGGAGTATTCAGCAGGCATGAGATCTCCTTTCAGTTCCCTCACCATAACAGTATGAGGCTCCTTGATTAGTTCGCTCTCTCCCTCATATATACTGAAAAGGAAGAGAACCCATTAAAACAATGGCTGGCATCTTACGCAGTTGGCACAGAGCACAGAGCAGATTCTTGCGGTGTCAAACAAGCATTGACAAACAAACCCAGTTGTCAATGAAAGAACTACCATGGCAGTTTTATTGCACCTACTTAAGCATAAATAATAGTGTTTGAGAATGTGATGTGTTCATGTGTGTACATGTCCGTCCATGCCGATGATGACAAAGCTATGGCAGGCATGTCAGAGATGACACACCATGCCATTTTTGCTGACATGTGATCCATCTGGAGCCTCCAAAAATTGTGCAAGTGTTCTCAAGCAACTTCAGGAGGCTCCAGAAGTCTGGAGAGGCTTCTCATGCGATTTCCAGAGGCTTCAGAGACCCACAAAAGTAGGAACTTCTTGCACAATGTACAGAGGAGATGCCTCTTTTGTCTGTGGTGTGATGTGTGAGACACACCAGCAGAGTCAAGGTAGGCATTTTCTGAATTTTTGACAAGCAGAGCCTAAAAGTTTCACCATCACTAGTCTGGGATGACTACTCTCTCCCTCCCTCCCTCTTGCACACACAGTGTCAAAATGAGGGGAAATAAAATGAAAGAATCCTATCATCAATGAAACAGAGAAGAGCAGAAACAAAGATTTATAATATGGGTATACCGTTGGTCAATATTAAATTCAAGAGGAGTTTACTTTCCAAGTGGGGATTGGAATGTTTGGATTAATGAAAGACAAAACACTTCCAGAAGGATTAAGGTGGGGAATGAATTTCAATCCTAAAGACATTATGAGGTTCAGTATCCTCAGAAAGATTTCTGAATTATGCAGTAGAGGAAACATGTGATCTGGGAACCAAATGTAACTTCTGGAGAAGTTCATCCTGATGTGCCAAATTGATGCATTTAATTTCCCCAATTAATCAAGTGATTTCCCTGACATAAAGCTGTCACCATTCACAACTATTTCCCTCCCCAACACAACCATCCCAATCCTGCTGTCATTTGGCCTCCAAATCTTTCTAATGTGGCAAAATTAGCACTGAAACAAACAGCTCCATGGAACTCAGGCTCTGACAAATTACATGCATTTGCAATTGTCAGATTCAATTGCAAATAAATTTTCAAAGCCAAAAAAAAAAAAATCAAGTTGGGATTCTAAATATCAGTTCTTAACATTGGAGAGAAAGCTTGGGTGCAAATTTTAGGAAAGAGCCAGACTAATGGACATTTAAACACAATGAGATGTGTTTTTATGTGATTGTTTAAAAAGTGAGCAAACCAGCAGTTATCCTGAAGTTTGTGTGGGTGGAGGAAATTTAGTTGCAGCTGTAATGTCTGAATCATTTTTGAATATATTCCCTCTATGAGAGCTACAGATCAAAGCAAAAAAGTAGGTACATTTTCAAGCTTTGATTCAATTTACCTAACTGTTAAAATATAAAATCTCATTCAAGTTGACTTCTGGTGACTTGATGTACCACTTCTTGGCAACAATACTGCCTGGATTTTCTAGAGGAAAATTTAATATACAGTGATGATCCATCCTAAAGCTACCAAATTACCATGCTATCATATTTCTGTTTAATGGAAAGCTAACATCATACTGTTTAACAGGATTTACCTCTAGATAAAGTTTTTGGCCTTAAAATATATTACTAAATCGTATTAATGTGTATTCTACCTTTTTTCCCTTTTATTCAGTCATATCCAGTTCTCCAAGACTGCCTGGACTGCCTTGCTAAGAAAGGTTCCTAGAGCTGAGAGAGAAAGTACCATAACTAGCCCAAGGTCACCCAGCTAGCTTTGCATTAAGGCAAGACAGGGACTCAATGTCTTGGTTTTTAGCTTAATGCCTTAACCAGTACATCAAACTGGCTCTCATTCTATCTATTAGCTATTAGCCATAGCTAATCTTCTATTTCTACTCTTGGAAACTGGAATGTTCCACTAAACTAGAATCTAATAATATGATATAAATCACAAAGAACCTGCTGAGCATATTATCGTTAGTATCTCATAGTATAAAATGCAATGACATAGAGATAATATGTAGCTTTATACAATATATGTGTAGAAATGGGCACATATAAAAGATGAAAAGATGATGGTGATTCTAGTTTATTTCAACTTATGTAGTTTGTTGAAGAATATGAGAAAAAGGTTTCTAAGAAGACATAATGAGAGAAGGTTCTCAAATCATGAGATGGTTCTCATGTCAACTAGATATGGGGATGATGCACTAATAGAAGAATATTTGGAATCATGAGAACAATCCCAAGCTGGATGAGTCTTGTTGGAACTTATAAAAGTTGGTGGGAATAATAGTACTTTGGAACTTTCACACAGAATGAGGGATTGTACATGGTAGCTATCCTATCTTGATTCTTCTGAAACTTAAAGTTAGCCTGGAATTGAGTAAGTATGTGTATACATGCAAATTATTGGAGCTTTTAGCTGAGAAAATAAACAATACAAATTGTAAAATTTGCATCCTAAATCATTGGATTTGTAGCACCGGAGGTGTCATAAAGGCCTTCAATATAACTCCTTGTGACAATACTATTCAATGCCCCACATACACATTTTCAAACTCTTCTTTGCCTTCAAATGGCAGGGTACACCAATATTCTTATCAATTTATGGGAAGTTTAAATCAATCCTTCCTACTACCACTGCCATCAAAATAATTCTTAGAGAGTCTAGAAAGATTGATTTATGTTATATAGTCTGCAATCTGTTCAAAGGCATCCACACCTTGCAATGGCACTTGGAATTAAATAATTCCTTGACAGAAAACCATTTAGTTACCCACAAAATCTGTTATAAGGTACTGCTGTCACTGAATTTTACTTTCAGTCAAAATTAAAACAAATTCCTAGAGTTAGTTTTAATGCAATATTAGGCAGCATGTAATAATTAAGCAATATCTGACTTCAGTAGAATGTCCTGTACTCTCATATATGTCTTTAGAATTATAAATTTTAATTGTGTCACACTGCTATAGACTTACAAAATTGTAGAGCTAATCAAATACCCTTTGATTAAGACATTTTTCTAGCTCCATGTCTATGTTTGGAAATCATTAGTTTTTGGAAATAAAAAAAAAAAGAAATCTGTCATCGTTAGAAAATGCAATTTTATATTAAGTTTGTATTTCAAAAGTAGTATAATGGCTAAGTAACCAAGTTGCTTCAGTTCACCTTTACCATTATCTCACTGAGTGAGGAATTGAGCAGATCAGTGCCATCTAACCTGGGTTTCCTTGTCACATGAGTTCTCTTAAATATTTGTATATAATTCCCAGAGTTCTTCCAAAGTTGTATCCACTTTTCAATTTTTAATGTAACAGAAAAGGGGAGGGGGTGTTTAATATATTCAGGAAAAACCGGGTTTAATAAATTTAATTTAATTTTAATTAGACTTAAATTCAATCAAATGGTGTGACAAACTCAATATACTAATCCCATGGCTCTACAGTTAAAACTGAAGTGTGAAACAGAAGCAGCAAAGAGAGCAGGAACCTTCACTAGTCTATCCACCCTTCATGCATGCCAGAATTATGTCATCCTGTAGCTCCCATCCTCTCAGACAGCTGGGGTTTCTTTTTAAAGTCCCTGGAGATTTTGTTTCAGCCTTGACAATCTGGTGATCTGTATAAAACACAACTTTACACAGGGACCTTTGAAGACCCTCCAAGGATATGAGCAGATGGGTACTCTTTAATTGAAAATGCTTCCACAGACCCACATCTACTCCCACTTCAGGGTGAGACAGGGAATGCATCCTTGCCAGACTGTTTATTCTGCTTTCTTCTTCATCCTTAGAATACTGTATATGAGACTGGAGAACATGGCAAAAGAAGAGAACATGGCAAAAGAAGAGAATATGCGTAGCTTAGGGGTGAACTAGCCAATCCTTGGCGCTTTGAGCTTGGCTGTCAGTTTACAGACAAAACAAAACGTCTGCAAGCAAACAACCAAGTTCAGAAAGCACCAAAGATTTCACGCCCAGAAGTTTCAGGACCATGGACAGCCCTATCAACAGGGCTATTTTCAGCTTGGCCACTTGAGAAGCCATTGAACCTTGATAAAGCTCCAGAGTTCCCCTCTGTTATGCATATGCATCGTTTTTTTTTTCTCCACTGTACATTCTGAATAATGTTTTTTAGACAATTAGCATTAAATGACAAAATATAGTTCAATATAAGCAATCAAACCCCACATAAAGAACTATCAGCTCAGACAAAGAAGCTAACGGTAAAAAACAGCCAATCAAGGAACCACCAAGACCACTCCCACTGACACTGACAGGACAAGCCACTAGTACATAAGATGAGAGCAAACCCCACTTCCTACTATCACTGATGATGTTACCTAGTTTGGTGATGAAACATCTGCAAGAAAACAACCAAGCTCAGAGGGCAGCAAGGAGCTGACAGTTCAACCCTGAGCCACAAATATTCACTTCTATTGGTACAATATAAGCAAGATATGGAGGGGAAATTATATATACACTGTTAGAATCTTAGCTGGTCAGAAAAGAGGGTTATGTTAGATAATTCAAAAGAAATATGTATCCAATTTTCAGTTGCTTAGAAGTAGTAATTTAGATGTTATGGTTTATTTAAAAAGAAATTGAAAATTGTTGAGATAGTTTGCCTTTACTTAAAAACAAAAACAAATGATGACTCTGAGCAGGGTGCCTCAAAAAGATACTACTGAGCTGGATATGTTTCCTAAAAAGGCAATCAAATAATCAAGGCAAAATTTTCCATATGAAGAAATCATGCTATGGACTCTTTTGCTCAGGGAATAAAATGAGTAAAGAGATATGACAGAGATAGATAAAGCAATGCATGATGCATGAAAAAAATTCTGCCTCTCTCTGATAATGTTAGAATCCAATCATCACCCAATGAATGTATAGTAGGACATTCACAGGGGAGACAAAAGGAAGAATCCTCACATAGATCATAGTAAAACCGGAAATCATTATGATTGGTATCCACCTATTTTAATGGATTTTCAAGGGGATTAAATAAATTCATAGAAGACAAGGCAATCACTTGTTATTAGTCATAATGGTCTCTTGTTACTTCTGGAATACTGCTGAAGCAATAAGATACTACATGCATCTTTCCCATTGATTAAATTTCATGCCAAATTAACCAGATAGCACATTAAATTAAACAAAACTTAATAAAAAAATATTGCCAATTGTATGGGAAATGCCATTTTAGATTTGTGTCTTTTTCACTCACCCATCTTCTATCGGATGGTACCTGCTGTGACACATGCATGCATTAACTAAAACCAACAGCAAATATTATTAAAGCATTTGCTTTATTCGTAGTTCTTTTATATAGAATTCTTTGGGAGGTTCTTGGCTAAAAAAAAGTCAGTTAACTGACATCTAAAGACATTTAATTCCATCCATTTTAACCACCAAACCAGAAAGGTGGCAACTTAAATTGGACTTTTGGGATTTCAGAATGCCAGCAGAGAAGCAACGGTCAACAGAGTGAAAGGTTTAGTATTTGTTGCTCTTTTTTTAGGTATAACCAAGAGAAGGAAATTCATTGAAAATTCTGCCAGCCTTGGCGAAGAGATACTTAAGAGCTTTCTTAAGCAGCAGGCACAAATGAATCTGTCTCTTTACTAATGAGGACATCAAATGCCCCATTAAGTCCCACAAGCAATGAGCTACAATGGTAGATAAACTGCTCATAACCAGCATCTGTAACTTCTATTGAGACCTCCTTGTTTTGGAGAAAGGGACACTGTTTCTTTTTTTTCTAAAATCTAAATCTGATCCATATGTATAAACTTGTTTTTTGTCAAGCCAAAATAGCAAAAACTATTGCAAAGCTGGAATAGCAGAAAATATTGCAAAGCTTTGCATTAATATTCAGAAGCATTTTTAATACCAGTTGAATATCTGAGGAAAAGATTCCAGTTTTTATAAGCTACATTAGATTAATTCAATATCTACTTTGATCCCATTGTCCCAACTCAGCAGGTTCAAAAGGTTGTTGGAAGAATCTTTGAAACACTTCCCACCACATAATGAGATGTTTAGAATAATCCTGAGGAATGTGGGAATGTAGACATAGGTCCATGGGCACCGATAGAAGAGAACATTTGGGACTTGGGATTCAACTATGGGGACCTTGGTGTCTCTGCGCTTGGTGGTTTCCTTGCAGATGTGCTCACTGATGATGTTACCTAGTTTGGTAATAAAACATCTGCAAGAAAACCACCCAGTTCAGAGAGCTTTGAGGACCGAACAGGTGCATGGGTTTATTACAGAAGAGAGCTATAGCTTGATGATAGAACATGTGTTTTTTGATAGTAGAAAATTCAGTTCATTTACACCTTCCTTAAAGATCAGGGAGCAAACGATGGGAAATCTCTCTTCTGGAAACTGCCAGACATACCGGTAGATGGAGAATGACTTGATTCGACAGAAGCTAGCTCTGGGAGAGACATTGCCATGCATACACTTATGCCCTATGACAAGATTATCTCCCGTTCATATATGACACATTTGGATGGGGGAAATAGCATCCCCTGCCATGGCTTGATCTTGTCTGCATGAACAGCAGATTTCCTAGATTTCTATGAACTTTGTGTGGGCCATTATTTTTTTTAAAAAAATCAAAGTAAATATATTTTTTAAAAAAAGAATTGAAGAAAGAGGGCTTTTATTTTTAAAAGGCACATTCTGTAGAAATATTTCCCCACCACTCATCGTGCACTGTTTCTCCCCCTCCCAAGTGTGCAGTTCTGCCCTGAAGTGTACAATGCAATTACTGTGAGCTTCAAGTGAATATTCAAAATGGTCCTTATCATCCATTTGTAATGCATGGCACCACCTTTCTGGCTCTCTTTTTGGAGAAACATACTCATCAAACCCTTTTTAAAGGCACAAGTGAAATTAGCTTTCATTCGAAGCTTAGCTTTAATAGAATAAACATTCAGTTCCTTTCTCCAAATAGGAAAGGTACAATTTCTTCTCATAGTTTGATCAGAAGAACTGAAACATGAGATGGGTCTTGGCATACAGAATCTGGGATAGAGTTGGCTCAACAATGGGAACATTGATAGCCTCTTCACACTGAAGCAAACAAGGTGTATGAGTTGAAAACAACAACAACTGGTTTTAGGCATGGGGCTTGCGACCAGCCAATTATATTATTTTTGATTCAATCACTAGAATTTTTTCAGTCTCTGCCTTAAAATGTTTCCATTCCATTACTTGGAATTCAGTTTGATGCAATGTACAGTATATATCAATAGCACTTAAACTTATAACACTACTTCATAGTGCTTACAGCCCTCACTAAGCAGTTTATAGAGTCAGCATATGGCCCCCAACAATCTGAGTCCTCATTTTTACCGACCTCTATCCACTGCACCACCACAATATCCTCTGCCATGGCGTGCTGTGCCATATGGTTTAAATAGGTATGCATCAGTAATAACAGACTGGTAAAATGGGATTTTTTTTGAAACAACCATCTATCAATATTGTTCAGTCTAGTTCTGTTGGACAAAACTAAGAGGTGACTTTTAGAATAAGAACATAGGAAGATCCTTACTATAATCAGAGTAAAGGCCCATTTATCCCATCAGCTTCATGCCACTTTGCCCAACATGAAATTTCTGAGAAATTGACCACCAGGATTTTGAAAGCGATAGCTTTATCCCAATACTAGTCTTCAATGAGCACAATGTCTCTGAGCAAACAATGACTTTGTTTTAGTCATTAGAGCCTGTGGCCATTAGCTGATTAGTCCCCTTCAATGGTGTTTTCATTTTTAATGCTATCTAACCCAGTATCCCCTTCACATGCAGTGGCAGCCAGTCTTCAGAGCCTAGGAATATGCAGTGTGCCATCTAGGGACATCAGAATTTTTTGTTAAATTCTATATTTTTAAGTAAACTGATCATAGGCATCCTTGAATAACCCCACTGCCACCAAAATGACAAAACCTATGTCATGATGTCGCAATGCAAGTATTAAATGAGTGAAGCTCAAATTATTCAGCTTCCAAAAACTCATGCTTTTTTACATCCTCAACCTCCTGCTTTGCTTTCAAATATGAAAATTAGTCTTTTTTCATTCTTCCCAGGCTTTCATAGTGATCAGAAGATAGTTTTCGTTCAAATGTCATACTACTTGCAATGATGTGATATGCCTTTCAAAGCTTGGATAAAATGTGTAATAAGGCAAGTTCCATACAAAATTTTAAAAATAAGATAAGATATATATATACACAGAGAGAGACACACACAAACATACAAACACACACAGAGAGAGAGAATGGTATCTTTGTATGCAACTGCTTTGAAATTTATCAAATTTGATAACGCATTTTGATGCAAAAATTTTGTCTCAGTACTCATCGTTTGTTTGGTACTCAATGTACAAACTAGAACCTGTCTTGTGACTCACAGAATTGCTCCATATAAATTGCTCCATACTCTGTGTGTGCGTATGTGTGTGTGTGTGTGTGTGTATACACAGAGACAGAGAGACAGAGAGAGAGAGAATGAGAGAGAGAGAATGAAACAGAGAGAATGAGACAGAGAGAGAGAATAAGAGAAAGAGAATGAGAGAGAGAGAGAGAGAGAGAGAGGGAGGGAGTATTTTACAAAGCTATAGATGGCCGCTGAAATCCTGAGGTCCACCAGAGGGCAACAAAGTGATACGGAAAGCTCAAACTCTTTCTTTTTTTTTTTTTTTTTTAAAATAAACTTTATTAAATATATACAAACATTAAAAATACAAAAGTACAATACATAAAACAAAAACATAGAACATACATCAATTATAATGTATCCTAAGTTAATATCTATATTTGTAAACAAACAACATTCAACAGCAGTATCAACTGTTCAGTTGATTCTCATTCATGTGCAGTCCGGTTCCCAAATCCATACCGTACATAATATAATTGTGTCTTATAAACTAAATAGATAACAAATATACACAACATATATTTATCTAAGGGAGATTATCACATATTTCGATTTTAGGTGATATATCATAATTTTCGGAGTTCTTATCAAAGTATGTCGGTAGGTTTTTCTTTTATTTAGGTCAGAGGATGAATAAGATTGTCGTCTATATCTTATTTATTTATATTGCATTTTATTTATATTTTTAGGGTTCCAAATATTTTTTTGCCTCTAGCCATTCGTACCATTTATCCCAGGTCCTATAGAATATTGTATCTTCCTTGTTGCGTAATTTGAGAGTTAATTTGTTCATCTCGGCTACTTCGTTTATTTTGCTGATCAAATTCAAGGTTGATGGGGTTTTTTCAAGTTTCCAGTGTTGGGCATAAACTAATCTGGCAGCTGTAATTATGTGTATTGTTAGGTATCTATCTTCTTTAGTTGTCTTATATCTTATTATTCCTAATAAGAATAGTTCGGGGTTCATTGGGATTATTTGGGTAGTAATTTGTTCAAGGTATTTTTTGATTTTTTTCCAAAAATTTTTGGCCTGCGTACACGTCCACCAAAGGTGGTAGTATGTCCCAATTTTGACTTTACATTTCCAACACTTGGGGGATGTATTAGGAAACATTTTTGCCAATCGATCTGGGGGAAGATGCCAGCGATAAAACATTTTAAGTATATTCTCTTTGTAGGCGGATGAGATAGTAAGTTTATAATTAATGTTCCAAATTTTTTCCCATTCTGCCAAATAAATTGTGTTTCCTATATTTTTTGCCCATGCAATCATGTTACCTTTAACTTCTTCTTCACACATTTCATCATATAATAAAACTTTATATAATTTAGAAATAAGTTTTTGGTCCGCTCCTAATAATATTTTATCTAATTTGTTCATTTTTTGAAATCCATGCTTTTGATCTTCCGTATATTTTGAATTAATTTGAAAGTATTGCATCCAGTCTAGAGTGATTCCTTTTTCTTTTAAAATTTGCATTGAAATTAGTTGATTATCTTCTGTTAGGATTTGGTGGTATGTCATTATTGTGTTGGGGTTTAATAAATTAGGATATGTTGTGGATTCATTTGGAGAGAACCATCTTGGTATTTTAATATAAAATTGTCTTTTAATTTGGAACCAAATTTCTAATAAATTTTTCCTTATGTAGTGTTGTTTAAATTGTATGTATGATTTATTTTTTGTCCCAAATAAAAAGGAGTGCCAGCCAAATTCAAGATTAAAGCCTTCTAAAATTAGTATTCTCCTATTTTTAAGTTGTATCCAATCTTTGATCCAAACCAGTGCAGATGCTATATAGTATAGTTTCCAATTTGGGAGTCCCATTCCACCTCTTGATTTGTGGTCTTGTAGGTGTTTAAGCTTAATTCTTGCTTTCTTTTTGGCCCATATAAATTTATGTATTATTTTATCTAATTTATCAAAAAATTCTTTATTTAACCTAATTGGAGCTGTTTGAAATAAGTACAGTATCTTTGGAAGCACATTCATTTTTATTACTGCAATTTTCCCTAATAATGATATCTGGAGTTTGGACCATTTGTCTAAATCTACGCTTATCTTTTGTATTACTACGTCATGGTTATCTTTTTTTATCTTACTACATTTGGCCGAAAGTGTTAATCCCAAATATTTGGCTTTCTTTACTGTTTCTATTTCTAAAATATTTTCTAATTCTTGATTTAAATTGGAGTTCATATTTTTGGTTATTATTTTAGTTTTATTTTTATTAATTTTTAAGCCTGCCACTTGACCAAATTTTTCAATTTCCTCTATTAAAATTAAAGCTGATTCTAAGGGGTCCTCAATTATGAAAGCCATATCATCCGCATATGCTTGTAGTTTATATTCTTCTTTTCTTACCTTCAGTCCTTTAATTTCTTTCTTTCTCCTTATATTTATTAGCAAGGCTTCCAAAGCGAGTATAAATATCAGTGGAGCTAGGGGACAACCTTGTCGGACTCCTTTTTCTATTTTAATTTTATTTGTTAATTCTGAATTTATAATAATGTTGGCAAATTGTTGATTGTATATTTCTTTAATTAAATTTGTAAATTTATTTCCAAATTCCATTTTATTTAATTGTGTGGTGAAAAAAGGCCAGTTTATCTTGTCGAAGGCTTTTTCTGCGTCCACCAAAATAAATGCGACTTGTTTTTCAATATGTATGTCATAATATTCTATTGCGTTTAATATTATTCTTGTATTGCTTCTAATATGTCTATTGGGTAGAAAACCATTCTGATCGGGGTGGATAAATGTATTCAGTATTCTTTTAAACCTTGCTGCCATGATTGCTGCAAATATTTTATAATCTGTATTTAAAAGTGAAATTGGGCGGTAATTTTGAATTTGATGTTTATTAATTAAATCTTTAGGTATTAAACTAATATATGCGTCTTTCCAAGATTCTGGTATTTTACTTTTATCTAAAATATAATTAAATAGTTCCAGAATCAATGGTGCTAGAAGATCTATTAAAATTTTATATAATTCTGATGGGATACCATCTGGACCAGGAGTTTTATTGTTTTTTTGAGCCTGTATCACGTTTTCTAGCTCTTCCAGAGTTATTTTTTTATTTAGCATTGCTCTTTCTTCTTCTGTAATTCTTTGTAGGTCAGTTCGTTCTAAATATTCGTCAATTTTTCTTTGTTCAATTTCTTCTTTTTTATATAAGTTTGAATAAAAATCTATTACTATATCTTCCTTTTTTTGAGCATTGTTTTGTCTTTCACCTTTATGATCTATTAGAGTTTCTATATTTCTTTCTATTCTTTGTTTTGCTGTTTTATGAGCTAACCATCTACCCGGTTTATTTGCATATTCAAAAAAGTTTTGTTTTGTGGGGAAAGCTCAAACTCTTTCATGCCAACTAGTAGCCATCTGGTAGCCCTGGAAGACTAACAAAGACAGAGGAACGCTGGGGTCTGTGCAGCCCTGAAGAGAGCATGGATTTGGTTCTCACTGGACTTGCTACCCCCTCCAGCCAAGCTATGATTTAGTTTTAAGACCTGCGGGGGGGGGGATTCTCTTTCTGCTGCCAAAGCTGGACATTTCAGCTTCCACATTGCCATTAGTTTAATTGCAGTAGCGTGAAGGGCTTGACAACTCCAGCTCCTGTTTGTCAGAGATCTGAGTGGGGAAAAGTTCTCTCAGAGGATTCTGTCTGATCAAACACTTCTGCTCTAGTGCTATTGTTAGGAGCTGGCTGAAATGTGAATGCATGACCCTTGGGGGCAGCTCTTCTTTCCTGGCTTCCATTCTTTCAGTTATCTCTAAATCACTTGGAAAAAAAAAGAAAAGAAAAAGGTAAATGGGGAACAAAAAAAGCAAGGATAAATACTAAGTTAGAGGTATAAGAATTTGCGAATGTTTCTCATTATGTATAAAAAATAACAAGGGTGAAATGGCAAAGACCCTTGTGCCACCTGCAAGACCAGCATATTTATGATGACATTAAAACTGTACAATTCTTCACAATAAAATCTGATAGCTCCTGAGGTGTCACAAGACACTTTATTGTATTTGCTGCTACAGATTAACACTCCTGAACGTTTTCATCAGTTGAGCTCATGCAGTACATGGAATCAAATTAATTAGGTCCCCTAGCTGATAATGTGCTCCAAGTGACAATTAAAGGAGTCCACTTACTTATCAGGTAATCCTCTAATAACAAGCATTTGACAATTGCATTCTTTAGGGGGGAAAATTACAATTTTTTTGTGCAAGGTGAAATTGTGATGGTGCAAAGTGAAATTGTGATGGTATGAAATGCATTGAAATATTCTAGGAACACAGATTTTTATTCCATTTCATGCCATTTGTAAGAGGTTGCATTATAGAAAAACAAAATTTCCCTTAATATTAATAGGAAGGCATATCAAATAACTCCTCTTTCCTCCACCCAATTAAATGACTAAAAATGGACCTCTCTGAATCCAAGATTTTTCTTCATTCTTTGATGCACTCCCATTCTTAGCCATGTCACACATGCTCAGAAGAAAAAGCTTTTTATTCTGAACACTAAAGATGGTAAAAGATTATGATTTCTTCCCTGCTTTTTAAAATAAACTGGTGCTTGCCTCAACAGAAAAATAATGGGGAGAAAAGGCCAATTATGAAAACTTGAAAATATTACAATGAATGGCAACATAACCAGTCAACACCCGACAAAGAAACAGTGCAGTTCTGGGCTCAGCAATGGGACAACCCAAAGAAATATCACAATAATGAAGCTTAGATGGGGAAGAAGAAGGAGAAGGAGGAAAAGAAATGAAAGAATTTGTAATAACAGCAAAAATTGTGGAGAAAAGGTCAAGAATCATCAGCACCAGGTGAAGATAAATTGCATGGCTTTTGTTTGAAACATTTCATTAATCTGTACACATTCATAGCCAACAATGTAACCATATACTGCAAGGAGGTGAAATTGAAAATTGGTTGGCATATGGTAGAACTCTACCTGATAACACAATATCCAACAAAAGAGCAGCACCAGGAAATTCCAGGCCAATTACCTGTTTACCAACCACTTTCAAATTGCTAACTAGTGTGGTAGTTGATGCAATCCAACAGCACCTACTTGAAAACAAACTACTCAAACAGGAGAGGAACAAAAAAATCAGTTCCCACTTGGCAAGATGTTTTTGAAAAAACTGCAGGAGAATGAAGACCAGCTTCAATGTAACAGATTGATTATAAGAAGGTATTTGATTCCCTGACACATGATTGGATAATCAAGGAATAACAAGAGACAGTAAAACACCAGAATCTTTGTGCAAAGATCAAGGCCCAATGGAAGGCACGGTTACTGCTCAGTAGTGATAAGCCTGGAGAGGTTACTATCAAGACAGGAATCTTTCAAAGAGACTCACTATCACCACCACTGCTGGTTATTGCACTAATACCTCTGTCAACAGCACTGAACAAGTCAGGAGATGGCTATCAAACATCAAAAATCTCTACTAGGCCTATCCCACCTCCTTTATATGGATGATCTGAAGCTATATGAGAATCTGAAATAGAATTTCTGTTCAACACTGTCCCTATATATACACTCAAGATGGAGTTTGGACTGGACAAATGTGCCACCCCTTACTATCAACAGGGAGAGATTAGTGAAAACGGAAGGAATCAAGATGCTTTATGGAAATAACTTCAAGAATCTGAATGAAAATGATCACTACAAATATCTGAGCATCCTTCAGGCTGACAACATCAAACACACTGAGGTCAAGAAGAAGGTTAGAAGTGAACACATCAAGAAAATGAATAAGATCTTAAAGTCCAAACTCAGTAGAGGAAATACCATCAAGGCAATAAACACCTGGACAATTCCAGACATTAGCTACATAGCTGGAATAATGGATTGGTCTCAAGCAGAACTAAAAGCCCTGAATAGGAAGATTAGAAAAATAATGACAATGAATCATGCCTTTCATCCATGCAGCAATGTTCATAGATGCTACTTAATAAGAAAAATGGATGGGCTTGGAATTTTGCAAGTATACTAGACAGTTGAAGAAATAAAAATGACATTGGAACAATATCTGAAGGACAGTGAAGGAGATACACTGAAGCTAGTATATAACATCTTGAAAAAGACTCAGTAAATGGATAAAAATGGCAAATCCTGTCTAAACATCTGGCTGATAGTGCGAACAATCATCATCATCATAACGTTGTAATTTTGTCAATTACAAAAAGCCATATTGCTTGGATCCACACATATACTATACTGATACATTATGAGACCCTAGATCATTGGAAGAACTCAATCCATATGAAGGCCAACAACTAAAGAACTGGCAGCTGTGATTTTATATTGTTGCATATATAATAATATCTTGAGCTGCTAAATGAATTAACTTGCTGAGTAAATACATTTGCATACATTTGAATAAATGAATTCATAAAGTCCAGGTTAGGCTCTTAAATTACTCATATGAACAACATGCAAATAAGATAATGATGTAGATTTTGATTTGTCTTTTTAGTGCTCTTGGCTATATGCATTATACTTGCAGGTGAACAGAAATACCTCACTATAGGAAGGGATATGTTCAATGGGATTCTAAGAAATCTGATGACAAAGATTTTTTCAAACTGGTATCCTCAGCACAAAAAAATTACGACAAAGAGATGAAATGAAGGCATGTCTGGAGCAATGTAAGGGCTACTAAGTTCTCTGAAGCTGATTCTCCTGAGTGGGTACTATAAAAAGATTCAGAAATCTGGATGTTTGTTCTAAGAAAGAACAAGATCAAAAAAGAATTGCTGGCTTTAAAGAAAAGAGGATGAGTTGGGTGGGGAGAAAGGAGCTTAGGATAACCCTAAAGCAATGGAATGAGTGAAATCTTGAGATATATTTTCCAGAAATAGGCCAAAGGTAAAGAATTCAGCACCAGGAAAATGTGTCCTCTGTGAAGTAGGAGTGTTTCAAAGTAATACCGGTATGTTTCACCTGACAGTTGGAAAGGAAGTGTTTTCTTTTGTGTGTTCAAGGGTAAGCCAGAATTCTTGAGTGTGGAAATAACATCTACAGGCTTAATGGGTCAACTCGCTATGGCCAACTCACCACAGCCAACTCACCATGGCCAACTTGTCACAGGACAACTCTCCATGGCTAACTCACCGTGGCCAGTTCACCATGGCCAACTCACAGTGGGACAACTTGCCGGGAGCAATTTAACAATTCAATTTAATTCTTTAAAATAAATTAAAAAAATATTTTAATTTTTGTCATTCACATTTCATTTTGTCACTGTTTTTGCATCCCTTCTATAATGATTTTATTTCAATATTTCATTGCTATTAGTGTAACTCTTGTCCTGCAGCGAGTTGACCGTGGCGAGTTGTCCTGCATTGAGTTGGCCATGGCAAGTTGGCTGTGGCGAGCTGGCCAGAGGGGCAGGGTGGGGGTCCCAAAAGTTGCGAAGGCAGTTGCAGCAGCATGATTAAGTCCTGCCTTGCATAGATGTGTGCAATGTGGATGATCAAAAGGGATAGAGTTCCAGTTGTGTTGCCAAGAGCACTACCTTGCCTTTTATGAAGACCGCCATGGATGCTGCTGGATGGAAGAGAAAAGAATGCAACTCGCCACTATTTTGTCTTTTTCCAAAACAGATCACATCTGAAAAAGTTTTTGAATTATAGAAAGTTCAAAATGACCATCAATTGAATAGTTCCTCCCCCCCAAAAAAACCATTTTCCAGCAAAATATTTTCTCAGTTTGTTCCAGATGTACAGTATTAATCAACTCAGCAGGGAGAGAAGTAAACTTGTCATACAGTGTTCCCTTCATCCTAGTTTGAAAACACGACCAGCAGTTTTTATGTATTTCTTTATTTAATTTACATAGCCACCCTTTTCATACGTGTTCCACTGGGCAACTCACAAACAGTTTTAAATGTCAGAAAAGCATAAATAGAATACAAGTAAGGACATCGAACAGGTCACGCTAAAAAAAAAAACCCTTTAGAAAAAATATATTAAAAGCACAAACATAACCAGCAGCAGAGAATTAACCGTTTATTATAACCATTGAACAGGCTCCCCATCGCAACAGGATCCCCTATCCTGCCTTGATAGAAAAGCCATGTCTTTAGAGATTTCAAAAGGCCAGTAGAATTGGGGGTCAGCCTGAGATCTGAGTGAATGGTATCCAAAGGATGGGTGACACATCAGAAAAGTCTCTCTTTCTGGGCCCCATCAGATGGCTCTCCTCAGTGGATGGAACCCATAACTGGGTCTCCTGTCCGATCTGATTGGACAGGTAGATGTAACTATGGAGACGTCGTCCCTCAAATAACATTATTTTTTTAATTAAAGTGTCACAAAAATCTTCTCTACTTATCTCTGCTTGACCATAGAGTTTATTTTAAAAGGTATTGCAGGCTGACTTGAATGGCATTGGCTCCAATACATCTGAACAAAATTAGCAAAATATTTTTCAGAAGATGTTTCACAAAACAACTTTGACTGTTACAGGTAGTCTTCAACTTACAATAGTTCATTTAGTGACCGTTCAAACATACAACTGCACCCTTCTAGCCTTTGCAAAGTGATGTTGCCACATACATATGTATCTTTAATACTCAGTTCTTTAATACTTATTATTTTGATGCTCATTCCAACTAATGTCTCAAAAACTAGCTCGCAGGTAGTCCATGACTCACAATCATTCATGCAGTGACTATTTGAAGTTACAACGGCACTGAAAAATGTGACTTTGACAGTTTTTCACAGTTACAACCTTTGCAGTATCCCCGTGATCATGTGATCAGAATTCAGACGCTTGGCAACTGATACATATTTATGACCGTTGCTGTGTCTCAAAGTCAGGCGATCCCCTTTTGCAACCTTCCCACAAGTAAAATCAATGGGGACACCAGATTCACTTAACAACTGAGTTACTAATTTATCAACTTCAGTGATTCACTTAACAACCCCTCGGAGAAGGTCCGCAACTTGGGTGTCCTCCTCGATCCACAGCTAAATTTGGAACATCATCTTTCGGCTGTGGCGAGGAGGACATTTGCCCAGGTTCGCCTGGTGCACCAGTTGCGGCCCTATTTGGACCGGGAGTCTCTTCTCACAGTCACTCATGCCCTTATCACCTCGAGGCTCGACTACTGCAATGTTCTCTACATGGGGCTACCTTTGAAAAACGTTCGGAGACTTCAGGTAATGCAGAATGCAGCCGCGCGAGCAGTATTGGGCCTGCCTAGAAATGCCCATATCTCGGCATCACTCCGCGAGCTGCATTGGCTGCCAATTGGTCTCCGAACCCAATTCAAAGTGTTGGTTATGACCTATAAAGCCCTACATGGCATCGGACCAGGTTACTTACGGGACCGTCTGCTGCCCCATGAATCCCAGCGGCCGGTTAGGGCCCACAGAGTCGGCCTTCTCCAGGTCCCGTCAGCCAGACAGTGTCGCCTGGCGGGGCCTAAGGGAAGAGCCTTCTCTGTTGTGGCCCCGGCCCTCTGGAACCAACTTCCCCCAGAGATCCGTGTCGCCCCCACCCTCTCCGCCTTTCGTAAATTACTTAAAACACACCTCTGCCGGCAGGCCTGGGGCAGTTAACATCTTGCCCCTAGCCAGTGTATGTCTGTGTGTATGTTGAATGATTGGTTTTTCTTTTAAATTAGGGGTTTTTATATATATGTATTTTTAAATGTTGATTTCTATTATGTTGTGAGCCGCCCTGAGTTCTCCGGAATAGGGCGGCATAGAAGTCAAATTAATAAATTAATAAATAAATAAACCCTGGCGAGAAAAAGTCATAAAACAGGGCAAAACTCACTTAGGAAACGTCTCACTTAACAACAGAAATTTTGGGCTCAGTTGCGGTCGTAAGCTGAAGTCTACCTGTATATAAAACATAGACTTAGTCATCATTTTATGCTAATTCCATTATAGGACATCTCGAAAGGAAGCACTCATAAACAGCAAGCACCTACCATCTCTCTCCCACTGTCTTCCTTTTTTCTTCCTTTCTAGGCTACTCTTCCTTAAACTACCATGGAGCAATAGAAAAGCCACGCTGTTTCAGAGCCAAGTCCTATATAGTCCATCATTATAAGGCCAATTAAATGCCTCTGAAAAGCTGTTACTTGGTAATAGGTTCAATATCACCCTCTTCTTTTTATTTCAGTTTTGAGAGATTCTGTTACTAGAATCTGCGGATAGGCCGCATTACCAGTGGAAGCCGTTCTCTCCTGTTGTTTCAATCCATTTACCCCCTTCTCTCATCCCTCTGCTTTTGTTCCGATACTTTTAATCCTTTTTTTTTTTAATTGGTACTGGAATTTTCTGTTAAAAAGATAGAATGTCACCTGAGAAGAGAATTTTAACTTTACAAAAAAAAAAATCCCAAAGAACTTTCCCTAATATCTGGAGGACTGCTGTGTTTTACAATTACTTCCTCCTTTGGGAATGCTTTGAAGCAGTACTTCAAATCTATAGGTGGAAGATGTGAGGGAAATAAAGGCAGTGACCTCTCCAATTTGCAAACTGTTTCCCCTCTTTTTCTCTCAAGCTTTGAGTGCTTTTAAAGCAGCAAAGCAGGATAAATATATCTATCATTTCCATTTACCTCACTAGCTAAGCTGTTATGCAAATACATCCTATCGAGCAGTTTTGAGATTCAACATGATTTTGAAGTGGGGGTGGGATCTTCACCAAGTAGTAAGCTGAATCAGTGTCTTCAATCCTTAACAACCTGGTGATGGTGAACCTTTTGGTTTCGGAGTTTCCAAAATTCAGAAAACGCTCACCCTGATTCTACTGGCATGTTATTGGCCCCTCCGCCCAGAACAAAAGAGAAATAACTTATAATCAAGAGTAATCAATTAAATTGAATTATTTAAATTTATTTTTTAATAAATCAATTCATCTATACTTAAAGAATTGTAAATATATATTTTAAAATGTTTACCTGAAGCAGTTTTGGGTCACATGAGGCCTGGAAACTTTGGAGAAGGGTCTTGCATGGTCTTGCAGCCTCTGAAAAGAGTAGGAAAACATGCACCAGTCTCACATAATTTTTCACACAATTTTGGGAGGCCTCAGAGGCTGCGTGAGAGCAGGGCCCTCTTGTATGACATCCATCATATCCAGAGGCCTGGTCTGTCTCCTGAAATGATATGGTGTGTTGTCTATGGCACATGTGTCATAGGTTCGCCATCACTAACCTGTCTGACCAACACAAGCTTTCACAACCGAGTGCTAGAGAGGGAGAACTGATATGCCACCCACCAATCCTTGCCATTGGCCACGTTAACTAGGACTGTTGGGGTGAATATCCATAGTATCTCCAGTATGTTTACCTCTCTGCTACAGGTCAAAACAGATAATTAGACAATTTAACAGTGCAGTTCAAGCTACTCATGTGAGATGGGAATTGAAAGGTACCAAAAAAAGCCCAGTTTTGCTCAAATTTCATTTCAACTATAGTAAGAAAACTAAAATAAAAATCTCTGTCTTTATTTTATTTATGGTATTTATATAAGTAATTCAATTACCTGTTCTTTGGAGGCTCACAACATTAAATAATAAAATATAAAATCGTAAAATAATAACTGTAGCATAAAAAAATCCCTGCAGAGACCAATACAATTATTTTTCAGCATATCTAAAAGCTGTAAAAAATTTTTTTTAAAGGATTCCAAAACATTATGAGGTCTGCTGTCAAAAATAAATATAAAGATCCCAGGTGAACTGCTCTGGGGGGGGCACTCTGCAGATGGCTGATCAAGATGGTCTTCTCTGTAATAATTACAAGTAGTCCTCAAATAACAATGGCACTTGGGACCAGAATTTCCATCTCTAAGGTCACAGTCATAAAGTATGATCATATTGTGCTGGCAATCCCTGCAGTCCCTCTCATTAAGCAAAGATCATAGGTTGTTAAAGCAAGAACCTGACCAGCAGAATACAGAATACAGAATAACAGAGTTGGATGGAATTCTTAGAGGTCTACTCCAACCCCCTGCTCAGGCAGGAAACTCTATACCTTTTCAGACAAATGGTTATCCAGTCTCTTCTTAAAAACTTCTACTGTTGAAGCATTCACTGTTATCCAGTCTCTTCTTAAAAACTTCTACTGCTTGCAGCTTACCGCCAGCTTCCAACAACTAAAGTCAAAGGGGAAGGCGGCAGGAAGTTGCATGTCCAGATGGCTTGCAAACTGGCCAACAGGCAGGAAGGTAACTGAGGCTGGGTGGGCAGGCAATCCTTGACACCCAACTGATATTCTGTGACATGTTCTTCTGGTCCTCTGCCCCCGTCTCCCAGTTTTTTGGTTTGGGTGGATGAAAACATGGCTTGGATTCCTGAGATGCTTTTTGCCTGGGAGTGAGGAACTTGGAGAGAAACCCTGAAAGAGAACAGAATGATACTGTAGCATTTAAGCTGAGCTCTTTATTTATCATGCGCACTGTTTCTTCATGTTGACAACTTTAAAATGTGTGGACTTCAACTCCCAGAATTCCCCAGCCAGTACACTGATCTAGAGTCCTGCCTCTTTACCTTCTATGCATCCATTGGGACCTTTCTCCCAGATTTGGGATGGTGATGCCCTTGTTATCCACCCAACTATTTATGATTACAATATTTTGTTTATTTGGATGGATAGGGATATGTGCGGTTTGAGTGGGCTCTATAAAGCTAATCATGTCAGATGGCATCTAAATTTAAATAATTTAAATGAAAGTAATATACAAGTAATCCTTGACTTAGTTGCTTAGTGATTCAAAGTTTCAAGGGACCCTGAAAAAGATACTTATGATTGCATTTGATGTTCTGATGGGCACGCCCCCTTGTGACTGCATTTTGGATGCCCAGCAACCAGTCCATATTTATGGCTGTTTGCAACATCCTGTGATCAAATATAAATCATGTGGTTTACCTTTTTGCCAGAACCAATGTTTACTTCCAGTTTCTGGGGGGGGGGAATGCCCCAAAGTGGGAAAAATGGATTTGCTTAATGACTGTGGCGTTCACTTTATGACCACTGCAAAAAAGTTGATAAAATTGGTCATAATCCAATTTTAACAATTGTCAGGACTTATGGAGTGGGATCAATTATGATTATAAGTCAGGGACTATACTTGTCCTGCCCCAATTGATATAGTCATTCCAGTACCAAGTATAAATTGATATGCTTATATTCAAAATTCTTGAGTTTTTGGAACCAGAATGGAAATGGAAAGCATCTTATATTTTCATCTTAAACCAAATTTTATTTTCATAATTGAAATTGCACGTTTTTATATCAGGAATAACATGTCAATAATCTGTGAATAATGTTAGATAGTTTGACCTGGAGCTATTAACAACTGTTAGCTAAAAGAAAACCTGCAGCTGGGGGAAAAAATCAGCATGCTCATCTTGCAGACAGTCAATTAGAATTGCTCCTACAACTCCAAGTTAAAATCTATCTTTGTCAGTTAAATTTCTGCCTGTCTGCCCATTGAATGCAAAACAGCATGGTGACCTATTTGGTAAATTGCCTAATCCATTCTCTTCTTCTTCCCCAATAGTTCTTCTGGCTCTTACTCTAGCTTTGCTACTACCCCCTATGCAAACTCCTAGCCTTCTCCATCAATCCAAATAGGAATTTGTCTGGAAGACATGTCCAGCTGAATTTTTGCCTGCTATGCCCTTTCCCTCATTGTTCAGCTCTTCTTGTTGTTTATGGATCCTCCAGGATTGAGCTGGCTGCAGGTTCAAACTGCACTCTGCCCATGTTCAATGACTCAGTGAGCAGAGAAGAGTGACAAAGATGCTAAGGGGCTTGGAGGCTAAATCCTATTAAGAGCACTTGAAGGAACTGGGTATATTTAGCCTAAAGCAGTGTTTCTCAACCTTGACAATTTTAAGGCATGTGGACTTCAACTCCCAGAATTCCACAGCCAGCAATGCTGGCTGTGGAATTCTGGGAGTTGAAGTCCACATGCCTTAAAATTGTCAAGGTTGAGAAACACTGGCCTAAAGAAAGAAAGGCTACAGAAAGACACCATAGCAGTCTTCCAATACATGAAGGGATGCCACAGGGAAGAGAGTGTGAATTTATTCTCTCTGCACCCAAGAGAAAGATTAGAACAGTGGTTGGATATCTGTCAATCAGAGATCCAAATTTCAGATAAGGAGGAATTTTCTGACTGTAAGAGGATTAAGCAGTGGAACAGTCTGGCCTCTGAAGTCATGGGTGCACCATTTAGACAATCATTTGTTTGGATATGATATGAGGATCCCTGTATTGGGCAAGGGTTTGGATTGCAGGACTTCCAGCCCTATGATTCTTTGATTCATTGAACATTTTCCATCACTCAAAATGGGATTTCCTCTATACCACCACTATTCATAGGACTACCCATCCTCCTAATTTACCTCATACAATAAAGCAATTTTTGATTCATTGTACATTTTTACTTGCATACTCAACATCCTCAGAGATTCAAGTAAAATACCCAAACTTTCAAATGAGATTTACTCCACGCTTAGTTTATTTCAGAGCAAGCAAAGAAGGATTGATGGATAGATGGATTTGGAGACACAAACCTCTTGGCTTCCTGATATTATATTCATTTATTTTTATGGGCAGGCCACTAGGGATGAATTAAACATTTAAATTTGAAAGGAAGGAGGGAGAGATAAGGAAGAAACTTGTATTTTATGGCTACTGTCCAATGCAAAAATATATGGGAGTAAGCCTTGCTGAAATTATAAAGAGGCATGCTTGGCATATCTCATCTCGTTCTATATCTCTGGGTTTTCTTCCCCTTACCTCTGCACTTTGAACAAAATAATAATAAGAATTCAGACAGACAAGCATCTGCCACACAACATTCCAGACTTAACAACCATTGATGAGAAAGGGAAAAAAAAAAGACGTATAGAAGATAATGCAATGCCTAGAGACAGCAGATGAGAAAGACCTGGAGAAAATAACAAAAATCAAAGACCTGAAAATAGAAGTAGAACAACTGTGACAAAAGAAGGCAAAGGGAATATCAATAGTAATAGATGCCTTGAGTGCAGTTACAAAACATCTGGAGCCCCACTTGAACACCATCAGCATTGACAAAATCACCATAAGTCAATTGCAAAAATGTAATTTTACTTGGAACAGCTTACATCCTGCAATGGTAACTTTAGCACTATCAAGCAACAATGTTTGCCTATCCCAGTTTTGGGGAAGAACTCAATAGTTGGATAAATATGTCAAATCCAGTCTAAACATCTGGCTGACTGTACAACCAACCATAATATAATCATTAGTATGTTATTGCCTTCTTTTTCTGCTTTACCCTCATACTGTTTTCCTCCATCCAACAGAAGTCAAGACATGGAGATCTAAAATAATATGGGGAATGCGTTTTACTAAAGAGTGTTTCAACTGCAGATCTCTTTTGGAAAACAGCTGTCACTTATGCAAATAAGAACTAGTAACTTTCCAGCCATTTCCTTGTACAATTGTTTTGCCCTCACTTCACACTGTGAGAGTTCTTCACTTTCCAAAGACTGGACATACTACAACACAGCAAATCTATACAAAATACTTTATTGCCACGCACTCCTTCCCCGACAACAGGCTGTGGGACAACTGCACCTTTCTAGCTTTAGTGAAGTGATGTTGCCACATAAATATATCTTTAATACTCAGTTCTTTAATACTTATTATTTTAATGCTCATTCCAACTAATGTCTCAAAAACTACCGTAGCTGGCAAGTAGTCTATGACTTACAATCATTCATTCGGTGACTATTTGAAGTTACAATAGCATTGAAAAAAAAGTGAGTTATGACCATTTTTCATACTTATGACCATTGCAGTATCCCTGTGGTCACTTGATCAAAATTCATCTGTTTGTCAACTGGCATGTATTTATTATGGTTGCCGTGTCCTGGGGTCTTCTGATCACCTTTTGCAACCTTCTGACATGCAAAATCAATGGGGAAGCCAGATTCACTTAACAACTGTGTTACTAATTTAGCAACTGCAGTGATTCACCTAATAACTGTGTCAAGAAAAGTTGTAAAATGGGTCAAAATTCATTTAACAACTCTCTTTCTTAACAATGAAAATTTTGGGCTCAGTTGTGGCATAGATTGAGGACTAGCTGTACAACCCTTTGCCTTTCGCTAAAGATTATTACATTAGTTTGGATAAGGTAGAAAAGTGGTTGCTCCTTTTCTAGTTGTTACTGAGCTCCCAGCAAAGTTCAAGCAGGACTCCCACTAGGTTGTTTGTTTGTTTGTTTAATATGCCACTTATCTCACTGTTGAAGCAACTCTGAGTGCTTCATATGCCACTCCTCATAGTTTATGGTCCTGGCAATTGAATGAAAGTCCTCTTGCTTACTTTATTTATTTATTTACTTTATTTATTTAATTCAAAAGGTTGAGTGGGGTGAGGCTGCCTCTGGACGTCAGCATGTGCTTGAAAGCACCAAGATGTGGCTCAGTTAGCCAGACAACTGGAACACTGGCTTGAATACCTGTGAGTACAATTTGAAGGAATGTCTGAATGCCTAAGAGGGCAAGGGTGGAGGGACTTGTCTGCATGACTGCACCTACTTTGGAAAAGAGCTGACAGCCACCCCAACTTTAAACTGGGACTTTCCTACTCTTGTCAGTTTAACAATGCATGGTTGTTCTTATTTTTTCTTAACTTACAAAAATATAAGTTCTAGCAGCTGTTCTGATTTTTTTTTTTAACCATTTCCCAAATCAGGGGTGGGCAACTATGGGCCTTTTATGACCTGTGAACTTCAACTCCCAGAATTTCTTTAAGGAAATATTTCCCTAACCTTCAACATGGATAGTACAGGGCTGATATATGTCAAGAATTTATAATTACTCAATCTCAGCCAAATTTTATTCAGTTTTAACCCATTCAGATTGGTGGCATAATGCACTTGTACTACATTTCAAATTGCTAGAAAGGATGCATTAGCTCTTATGAGTAATAGAATATGTGGAGGTAAAATGGCTCAATGTTAAAAAAAAACTAACAAGTTTTCCATCTTATGAAGGTAGGCTTGTGCCTCACAATTATAAGTGGAGGCTAACTGGTGGTTTCCAAGGTAACCAAATATAAACAGTTCATCAACAGATGTGCACAAGAGTGACAGAGAGAAATGGCCACATTGAACTTAAGCAAATGACGACTTAATGTTTACTTCTATCTTTTTCAGTAAGATTTGTCTGGTGTATGTCCTTTATTATTATTATTATTATTATTATTATTATTATTATTATTATTATTATTATTATTATTATGAATCGGCTGACGAAAACCAGATTAATATTTAGATGGTTGCCCTTTCACTGAATGTAGGCTATCTTCTAGAAACTGGCAATGGAGCAAACTAGTGGAGCTATAATATTCAGAGAGAAGCTATAATTTGCCACTTCTTGGAGACTGATAGGTGAATTCTGCTGTTCAGGTAATCTCTCTTCCAAAGCCCTCTTCCTTTGTTGCTCCATAGAGGAAGAGTGAACTGCCACACCGACCTTATCCTATGATGTTGCATCTCTGTCAGCTGCACCTCAGCCTCCGTACTCTCCATATATGCATATGAGAGCCAGAACTTATACTGGTTTGAAAGTAAGAGAGGGAAACCTGTGATACCAAAGAAAATGAGCTCGTCTCTTTTCAAATGACTGAAACAGAGCTGTTTTGTCTCCAACTAGCACTGGTCAGTCCTAGAGGAGATCAACCCCGACTGCTCTTTAGAAGGCCAGATCCTGAAGTGGAAACTCAAGTACTTTGGCCACCTAATGAGAAGGAAGGACTCACTGGAGAGGAGCCTAATGCTGGGAAAGATCGAGGGCAACAGAAGAAGGGGACGACAGAGAATGAGGTGGCTGGATGGAGTCACTGAAGCAGTAGGCGTGAGCTTAAATGGACTCCAGAAGATGGTAGAGGAAAGGAAGGCCTGGAGGAACGTTGTCCATGGGGTTGCGATGGGTCAGACACAATTTTGCAACTAACAACAACAAGCATCTTATCAGGAAGGCAAGCGTGCACTTTCTGACATGTGCTCATTTCCTTCCTTCCCCCCTTGACAGTGCTTCTCCTAATCCATGCACACTATTCTAAGCCTTTTTAAATGCACTTTAAAAATAGCAGCAGAAGACGTAAAGGGCATACAGATTGGAAAACAGGACTACAGGCTGTGTGCCTTTGCAGACGACCTACTTGTGACAGTATCGCAACCAGTACAATCAACAAGGAGTTTGATGGACATAATGAAAGACTATGGCAAGGTATCAGGTTTTAAAGTTAATATATCAAAAACGAAGATGCTAGTTAAAAATCTAGACAACAAAGCAAAACAGGACTTGGAAAGAATAACGGGTTGTGAAATAGTTAAGAAAGTTAAATACCTGGGAGTGGAGATAGAAACAACGAATGCGAAATTATACAAAAATAACTACGAGGTGCTGTGGAGCAAGATACAAGCAGATCTGGAAAGGTGGAAAACACTACGACTGTCCTTGCTGGGCAGGATAGCAGCAGTAAAGATGAACGTCCTGCCAAGATTTCTATTTCTCTTCCAAATGCTACCCATACTCAAAAAGGATGAGGATTTGGACAATTGGCAGAGGGGCATCACCAGATTTATTTGGGATGACAAGAGACCGAGGGTGAAACTAAAAATCATCCAGGACACAAGGAAGAGAGGGGGACTAAAAATGCTTAATCTAAAGCTATACTACTATGCAGCGACATTGGTGGCGTTGAGTGACTGGATCAATATGACGAATGATAGAATACTGAATGTTGAAGGGCATGGTCTACTATTTGGCTGGCACGCATACTTAGTATACGACAAAAAGGCAGACAGGAACTTCAAGGAGAACCCACTACGAATCCCATTGCTATGGGTCTGGAAGAAATATAAACACCTCCTACACGACAAGATTCCCATCTGGACGATCCCCGGACACGCAATAGGGGATATAAACACATCCCAAGGGCAAGAAGTGGTGCCCTACAGTAAACTTGTACTGGGAGAAGAAAATGGGTTCTCCTTGAAACCCCAAGCAACGCTAGCAGACGAAGGAATAGGAGGTACCTGGCTATCATATATACAACTGCAATCAAGGTGGCATAAAGACAAGAAGAAGGGTTTCTCCCAGACCGACGAGAACCTAATTGAACAGATTAGAGAACAGGGGATCATGCACATCAAACGAGTGTACAGCATTCTGATAGAAATGGACTCTGAAACCGAGCTAGTCAAGAACTGTATGATAAAGTGGGAACAAGACTTTGGGCATTCTATCACCATGGACACGTGGGAGAAAATCTGGGTGAGAAATGTAGAATTTACGAAATCGCAACACTTAAGGGAAAACTTCTACAAGATGTTCTATAGGTGGCACCTCGACCTGAAAAAACTATCATTCATCTACCCAGACTTCCAGCCCAAATGCTGGAGGTGTGGTGACGGGGAGGCTACCTACTTTCATGTATGGTGGACATGCAGAAAAATCAAAGCCTTCTGGAGGAAGATATGGTGGACACTCCAAACCATTTTCAAAAAGCGTATTGAATTTCTACCTCAGGTGTTTTTGTTAGGGATAACAAAGGACTGCACTACCTCAGAGACGAGCTTATTTCTGAACTTGATCACAGCAGCCAGATTGTTGGTGAGACAATACTGGAAGAATCCAGAAATACCGCCTATGGAAGAATGGACTGTGAAAGTAACAAATTTGGCGGAAATGGCGAAAATATCGGCATACTTGAAAGATCGCTCAAATGAACAATATTTGACAGACTGGAAACAGTGGATAGATTATATACAAGAGAAGCACCAATCAAACAAAATGCACCTGGCGTTTAGTTGAGGCTCGACGTAAAGAGGGAAGAATGTTCACCAAATCAAATGTTTACAAAGACTAACACCTAATGTTGTATGCCTATGTTATATGATGAAAGCCTCTTAATATGATCTTATGCTCAATGTTATTTGCTTTAATAATGATAAAGTGGATTGAATTTCCATCTCAGGTTATGAAACTTCTACCTCAGGATCTTTGGTTAGGGACTATAAAAGATTGCACTATTACTGAGACGAAGTTAATTCAGAAGCGTGAATGAACAATATGTGATAGACTAGATATAGTAGATAAACTATATACAAGATTTACCTCAGGTTATTAAACTTTTACCTCAGGATTTTTGATAAGGGACCATAAAAGACTGTACTAATACTGAGATGAATAATATGTGATAGACTAGAAACTGTGGATAGACTACAGAAAAGAAAAACACCAATCAAATAAATTGTAACAGGCGTCTAGTTGAGGCTTGATGTGAGGAGTGAAAAATGTTTACCAAACCAGACGTTTATAAAGATTAATACTTAGTGATGTATATCAGGGGCTATGATGATTGATGCATACTATGATTTTATGTTCAATGCTGATTGTATGAATGTAGATAGACTATACACAAGAGATGTATTTTCGGGTCTTATGAGGACAGCTTATTAATATGAACCCAGATTTAATGTTGATTGCTTTAATATTGGGAAAGCGTACTGAATTTCTACCTCAGGATACTGAATTTCTACCTCAGGATTTTTGGTTAGGGATCATAAAAGATTGTACTAATACTGAGATGAATAATATGTGATAGACTAGGAACTGTGGATAGACTATAGAAAAGAGAAACACCAAGCAAATAAATCGTAACAGGCGTTTAGTTGAGGCTTGATGGGAGGAGTGAAAAATGTTTACCAAACCAGACGATTATAAAGATTAATACTTAGTGATGTATATCAGGTGCTATGATGATTGATGCATACTATGATTTTATGTTCAATGGTGATTGTTTTAATAAAAGAATTTTTTCATTAAAAAAAATAGCTTCTGAAGGTTGAGGATCCAGCAATGTAACAGAAACAATCTGGCTGCATAAACGACAACAGCGAGGAATCGATGTGACATTTAGGTAAATGCTACAGCCATTTGTAAGTGTTCATTTCAGCCAGTGCCCCATCTATTACAGGACAGCTATTTGTTTAACATCCCAGGGAGAATTCTTTCCACTTACAGACAAGCTATTTAAGGAGGCGCCAGTATCAAGATGTAAAGTGTTATAATATGGACAATTTGTTATCACTGCATCTAACTGTCTCATTAAGCCTAAGGAGAGCAGGACATAGTTGACTGTTTCTTAAACTTCCAAGTTAATGGGGGAATGAGAAGATGATGGGGTGAAGCAGGAGAGTGAGCTGATTGAGAAGAACTAGTGTGATGCAAATTTGCAGAGAATAAATTCAACAAAGGTTGGCTAACCTCTGGAACTGATGGAGAACTGCCTCCAATACTCATTAGCCAGAGAAGGTGATTAGGGCAATAGAGTATAAAACCATCATGAGCTATGAGACAAGACAGACAGGAGAGCCATCTTAGGGAAGGCATTCAGGAAGGGTCTGGTTGGCTGAACACTGTATGGCAAAAAAGAAAAAGAAAAGAGAGAGAGAGAGAGAGAGAGAGAAACAGAGAGAGAGAGAGAAATTGGGATGGTCCCATTATCGGCATTGTGTAGTTTCACTTCTTAGCCACTGGTGCTTGCTGCTATGAGATGCAAGACCCTGGGTATCATAGGGAAGTTTGAGCCTTTCATTGAGAGGAAGTAATAGTTTGTAGATTAAAATATCTATTTACACCCAGGAAACTGAATGCTTTATATTGTCTATGGAGATTCTCAGTCATCCAGGTCTTGGTTGTCCCAAAGGTGCTTTTTCAAAAGGCAACTGGACTTCCTTTGTTTTGCTTGAGGACTTTTCACTTCTCATACAAGAAGCTTCTTCAGTTCTGACTGAATGGTGGAGAATTGAAGAATTTATATTCCTTGCAGTCATCTGGTCATTAGCACTCTTTTTGAGAGTCATTGAGGCCACCTGGAGGTTTATCCATGAATAGTGCAAATAAGTGTGCAAATAAGTGTGGAACCTTGTCCAGAATGTGAACTGGAGAGGACCACTGGTTTGAAAGAGGGCTCAAGGAGGCCATCTACATTAAAACTGAATAGTCTTCTCTCAATAGAAGGGGAAGATTATGACACCACATCTCTCCTGTCTACAACACAGCCCTTTCAGCTGTTCCAAGAAGGCTCCACACCCATTTGCACAGTTTAGGTGATCCTGAGGTCACAAATAAACCTCCAAGTGGCCTCAATGATTCTCAGAAAGAGTCCTCTTTCTCCGATTCAGCTCTGGACTGCGTTGACGCTTGTTCTCCTTCCTTCCTGGGAAACTGCCACTTGACTGTAGTCCATTACACCACACCAACTATTCCACAACTCGTGGTTATATAGGTAATCCTCGACTTATAACCAAAACCGAGCCCAAAATTTCTGTTGCTAGGCAAGACAGTTGTTAAGTGAGCCGTGCCGCTTTCATGATCTTTTTGTCACAGTTCATAAGCAAACCACTGCAGTTGTTTAGTGCATCTGGCTTCCTCTGTTGACTTTGCTTGTTGGAAGCTGGTTGGGAAGATTACAAATGGTGATCACATGACCCCAGGACAGTGCCGCCATCATAAATGCATGCCAGTTGCCAACCACCCAAGTTTTAATCACGTGACCATGGGGATGCTGCAACCATCATAAATATGAAAACAATCACTTTTTTTCAGTGCCGTTATAAGTTTGAACAGCCAATAAACCAGGGGTCTTCAAGCTTGGCCCTTTTATGACTTGTGGACTTCAACTCCCAGAATTCCTCAGCTAGGCATGCTGGCTGAGGAATTCTGGGAGCTGAAGCCCACAAGTCATAAAAGGGCCATGTTTGAAGACCCCTGCACTAAACAAATGGTCGTAAGTCAAAGATTCCCTGAAGTGGCAAACTTTGGAGCTGTGTAACTCAACATACATTGCCAAGTTTAGAAGTTCTCTCTATTCTGATTCATAAACATTACTTGGACTTCTCTAAATTTAAGCCCAATTAATAATGGAAGTTGCCATTATAGAGGATTTCATTCATCATAATTCATAAAAGGTAGATGCTTTATTTAGTATTCTATCTTTGCTACATAAGTTGCATACTGTACAAGATTGACAAGATACTATAATTTACTAACCCATTTGCTAATGGGCAGTGCATTAAAAGATTTCCACCCAGTAAACAACTAAAATATTCACCATAATTAACATATTTTTTGTTAGCTGGCAATTTTGTTTACTAACTGAGAATCTAAAATAACTCAGTAATATCACTTATCTCTAGGCAGTTGTACAACCTGTTATAATTTTACCAACTTCATAACACTCTCTGCAATAGATGTTAATTTTTCAAGAAACCCACCAAATGCTTTCAAAATTACCCTTTTCTTCACTACCTCTTCTATATTTAGTGTTCTCAAACAGTGTATTCTAATTATCCCAATATTAAATAAAGTTGATGTTGGTAATGATTTTTCTTAAAATGAATACATGAAGATGTATCCACAGCAATGGATATAAAATTATTTTTGCATTTATCATGTCGTAGTGGATATCCCAGAAAAAGATTCATTTCATTTTGCTTTTTTATACTTTTGAAAACCTGCTCACATCTGTGCATGAGTCTATGTGTGTGTATGTGTGTATGCATACATACATACCTCTTGCATTTTGCTTTGTTTTTTGCACAGACATTCAAATATAGTGCATATCATTCTCAAATGCATATATATCTTGATTCTTGACTGAAAGGAATAAAATCACAAAGACATCTCACCTTCATATAGCTTGATATAAATCTTACTTGATTGACTTTTATTAGTTTTTGAGAAGTAAATATATCAACATCCCCTTTTCAATTTCCAGCCAATAATTCTTTTTCATTATAGCAAGAAATAAAAATCTAACTATTCTGGATTCCATTTCCTACCCTCTGTGTACTTTCCTAGGTCTAAGCTCCACAGAACTCAAAACAGAGTTACAGTTAAGTAGGCATCTTTAGGACTATACTGTCCATTCTGTACACTTACATGGTCTTAGTAGCAGTACAGAAAGACTGTACTGCTGTTAGATGCTCATCTAACCGATAGTAATATAACCAGTGCTTCTTTTATATATATATATATATAAATATATATTTTAGATTGCACCCTGTAAACCCAAATATGGGAGGAAGAAATCATTCTTTCCTTTGCTTGTTTCAGCTCAACCCAGAGCCATCTGCAAGCACAAATATATATATATATTTGTGCTTGCAGATGGCTCTGGGTTGAGCTGAAACAAGCAAAGGAAAGAATGATTTCTTCCTCCCATATTTGGGTTTACAGGGTGCAATCTAAAAAATAACCACTTGACACACACACACACACACACACACACACACACACACACATATATATATATTTAAAATTGTTAACAAAGAAATAAGGGATTTCTGAGATAGCTATTTCGAGTTATTTAACTCTCTTCAGTCAGAACTCACCCTTTCTGGGATTCGAACCTGGGCAGTCTGCATGTTAGGCAGAAGCTTTAGTCTCAAGCCACAGGCTCTCTCCCGCTTTGTTAATATTCAGGGAGTGAATATGTGTGTCAAGTGGTTATTTTTTAGATTGCACCCTGTAAACCCAAATATGGGAGGAAGAAATCATTCTTTCCTTTGCTTGTTTCAGCTCAACCCAGAGCCATCTGCAAGCACAAATATATATATGTTTTTAAAATTGTTAACAAAGAAATAAGGGATTTCTGAGATAGCTATTTCGAGTTATTTAACTCTCTTCAGTCAGAACTCACCCTTTCTGGGATTCGAACCTGGGCAGTCTGCATGTTAGGCAGAAGCTTTAGTCTCAAGCCACAGGCTCTCTCCCGCTTTGTTAATATTCAGGGAGTGAATATGTGTGTCAGAATATATATATAAAGGTGCCGGAACTCACACATGTTATATAACCCGCCTTGCCTACCCTGCAAGGTTCCATCCAAAAAAGGTGCCAGAACTCCATTCTGTGACAAAAAAAAGCTCTGAATATAACAAAGACAGACAAAGCAAGGAAGCAGGCAAATACTTCTCCAATTCATGCCTATTACTTGGCTGTTAGAGGAGAGTTTCCCCTTCACTGAACAGGAGGTTTTGCATACAAAATTCAAAATGCAACAAATGTACCTTGAATCTAGTAGGAATTGGAAGTGCCATGTGGTTTCTCTTAACAGATGTCTTCCTGGTAAACTTTAATAATAACAGGGCCATCTTACAAATGGGATGATCCATCCATTATGGCAAGAAAAGGTTTGTAAATTTGATCAGACACATTGTCAGGAGATTGCTCAGAAAAGCCTTCATTCCAAATGGATCATTGATTTAGTTAACTTGCTGCTTCTGGCAGAGAAAAAAAAACCTTCACATTCTTTTAAGGGACTTAATTAATCCACAACTAGATCTGGTAATAATTTTTCAAGCTAGCCCTTCAGAATGAAAAATAATCTATGTTGTTAATAATCAAGATATACCAGGGATTCTTATAAAAAAAGGTCTATTATTGCAACAAAGATGAAAAACAGTAAGTCATAATTGTGCAAATAAGATTGGGAAACCGAAAATTTACAGATAATGACCTCCTAACACAGGGTCTTCAAATTCAGCCCTTTTATGACTCATGGACTTCAACTCCCAGAATTCCTCAGCCAGGCATACTGGCTCAGGAATTCTGGGAGTTGAAGTCCATGAGTCATAAAAGGGCTGAGTTTGAAGACCCCTGTCCTAACATTTCAAAAAAGTTGGATCTTCCTCATCAATTTTGATATCATAAATTCTGAATCTATTCTAAACGATACAATTTAACCAACTAAAGCTCTTGAGAAATGCAGTGCTTATGGAATGTAAGATTTTTTTGGGGGGGGGGGGAAACTCACATAAAGAATTCCCTTTGAGCTGGAGGGCATTATTTGATCATATAAATGAGCAGATAATTTGACTTTACTCAGGAAACTGAAGGAATATGGAGAAGTGGCTTTTATTCTTCATGAGTTGGATGACAAAAATATGGGTACTTAGAGAATTTTTTCTCTTTACACATTACCCACTATTTCTATGATCTAAGGAACAGACATAGGAAAATAGAAGCAAAATCATAAGACACCTAAAAACCAGTAACGCAGATTCAGATAAAAGCCAGGAAGCCAGGAGGGAAAAATAAGTGGGGGGAATTACAGCAAAATGAACTCTTCTTATTTCAGTTTGCTCAGTGTTTGCATGCATTCCCCAGAAAAGCTTGCTTGTTTCCCAAGAGTTCTTTCTTGGCTCCTAACAGTCATATGTGCAGAGGATAATGACTGATGCAGAGGCATTTTTCATCCTGTCCTCTATAAGCTCAGATTCCCAGCAATAGCCAGGACACTCGAAAGTTTGATGTTCCTCAAACAAAAAAGCAAGAGGACAAGAAAAGATTGTAGTTCTGGATGGTGGTGATGGGCGAATGGAATGGGGCAGCACCAGAACTTGCACAATAAGTTGTAGAAATCGACTGAGGGGCATATTGTGGGGAAGAAGATGCCGCTCCCCAAACTGCTGGGGAGGGGGAGAGACAGGGCTCTGGCTACATTGTTTACACAAATCGAGACATTTTTCATCCAAAGGAAAAGGTTAATGTTAATGAATTTCTGTTTGCGGGCCTGTAGAGCGGTTGCTGCTGGAATTCACACGGTTCACCACAATCAATGGGAATTTAATTGGGAGAAAAAGGATGAGGAGAACAGCCCCCATTTGCAGAAAAGCAGCTTTTCTTTAATAACTTGCTTTGAGTGCTTAGCTGCCTTAAAAACAGCCCCATAAGAAACTGATTTCATAAAAGCATAAATAAGGCAGTATTGAAGAAATAGTCTGCTGTGATATGGGTATTATTGTGTTGTCTCAGCAGGATTTGGAAAAGCCTTTGTTTCTTCTTTATCTTTGGTATATGTGGAGGCCCAGCCTTGCCACCAGTTAAAGGTGAGAAGCAACTGAGATGTCTTCTGTGGGTCTTCTTCATTCCCTAGAACAGAGGACCCCAACCTATAGGCTGTAGTCCACTACCGTGTCATGGCCTCTTGGCCACCAGGCTGTGTGAGTGGCTGGCATATGTGCATGTGATCATCCCTTCTTGCGAAGGCGCTAGCCAAACTGAAAGCATTGAGCCAGCACTAGCTGAGCCGTGATCCGTAAGCCTTGCACCAGCACTAGCTGAGCTGTGAGTTTTGTGCTGGTGCTAGCCAAGACATGAGACATGAGCCTCATACCAGCACTAAGCAAGCTGGGAGTCTCATGCTGGCACTAGCTGAGCTGGGAACCTCTCGCCAGTACTAGCCAAGCCAGGAGCCTTGCACATACTCATGGCCCCATTCACAAGCACACGTGCGCAGCCACATTTCCGTGGGTGTGCATGCGTGCATAAAGATGCCTGCCCCTCCCTTTCCCATTGGGCTGCCACACATCCTCTATCAAAGGGGGGATTGCTACCTTCATCTCCTGATGTGGGGAAGCCAATTCCATCACCACCATCATAGTGCCTCCCTCTCCTTAAACAGAAGTTCTAAGTCTACTCTCCAAATGGGTTAGCAGTTTGGTAATTTAAAACCAATTTTGTTCACATTGGTATTAGGAAATATCCAGTGCTTTCTGGAGACAGAGACTGAGCCCTGGTGAAAAAATGGGTAGAAAGCAGCATGGCAGGCTAATTCTGTCCACAACCTGAGTTCGATTTTGATGGGCTCTAGGTTGACTCAGCCTTCCATCCTTCCAAGCTTGGTAAATTGAGGACTCAGATCATTTGGGTAAGGTGACCAACCTTTTTACAATAAAAAGGAGGACACAAATAAATTGAAGAAAAAAATATCGTAAAAGCTGGCTCGGCCCATGGAAGGTCAACCGCCCGCAGCTGCTCCACCAGCACCACTGCCCCGCTGTGTAGAGTGGGCCCCACGGCTCCCAAAGCATCAGTCGTGCCAGCTCCAGCCCCGGGGGGCAGCCCGCTGTCAACACACCCCACCTGCAGCTGCCCCACCAGCACCACCGCCCACCCTGCGCAGCCCCGTGTAGAGAAGGCCCCGCGGCTCCCACAGCATGGGGGACAGCCGGCCACTGCCTCCCCTCACACCCCTGCCCGCAGCACCCCCGCTGCCCCTGCCTCTTGTGCCCACAGCCATTATTGCCCTAGCAGAGCCGAAGATCAAGAGAAACTTACTGCTCCAGTCTCCTCCAGGTATCTTCGGAACTAACTAGGAGATGGTGTAGTTGGGTAGCAGGGAGGGGTGCAAAGTTCCTGCCAATTCGCCTTCACTGCAGACAACTTACATGTGCCAAGTTTGCCAGCCGAGTGTTTTGGCGCGCTCAGCAGCAATTCCTATTGGCTTTCAAAAGCCAATAGGGGGAGTAGCACAGCTCATGCAAAAGTTGAAAAAAAAACATCAAAAAAGGATGCCGGAACATTGTTCTGAGTGTTCTATGGAAAAAAAAAAAAGCCCTGCAGATTAGTCTTCAAATATCAAAAAGGAGGACATGTAGGAGGACACTTTTCGAGGGAGGACAGAACTTACAAAAGGAGGACTGTCCTCCCTAAAGGAGGACGGTTGGTCACCTTAATTGGGGGCAATATGCTGATGTTGTAAACTGCCTAGAGAGTGCTGCAAAGCACTATGGAATATAGTTGCTAGTTGGAATGCTGTTGCTATTTCTATTTCTGGAGACAAAGGTAAAATAAAAGAGAAAAAACAAAAGAGAAAATTCATGTTTTTATACAGACTTGCTCAATTCACACCTGCTGTAACTATACATAAACGGGAATGCATTTGTATACTGAAATCCATGGTTTGAAACAGTTTACAATGTAGTATGTGATTCACAAATGCAAGTGAGAGACAGAGGGAGGGAGGGAGGGAGGTATCAGCCCAAATCAATCCATTGCAGAATGAAGTCATCTTCATTGAAAGTCATGGACCATAATCTATGATGCTGGCCCAGTTTAGATAGATGTGTTTTAATTTTTCAGTCTATGGCAGTCTGAGTCACCAATGTTTGTGTCTAAGGGAGTACTAGCACATGGGTCTCCCTGCTTCTAGTTCAGCAACCTTAGACTCTATACTACACTGGCTTTTTGTAATGGGATAACTGTTTCCCCAAATGACAGGGCCAAAAGTACACATTCATTTCAATGGGACATTATTTCATCCGGTATGCAGTCAAGAAAATAAAAAATTAAGTAAAACAAAATTGACAGCCTTGCCCAAGTATAGCACCTTTGGTTGAGTACAGACAAGAGAATTTTATTTAAACCTTTCTTCCCTTTTCTTTTGGCTTATCCTAAATAATACAGCTATGGATTTGAAGACACAAAACTGCTTTGGAGCACACGAGGCCAAGAAGGCAGCATCTGCCTGTAGATTTTAAGCCATCTGTGTCTTTTCTCAGGATTGTTCAGTTGCCCTCTACAGTTGCAGTGACATCCCAAGAAAGGCACCTTTGACTTAAGAAGTTGCAAACAAGTGCTACCCATATATGCCTTTGTGCACTCTGGAACAACGTTGCCTCTTTAAATCTGAAAAGCTGACCAACCTTAATAAATAAAAGTCAGAATTTTGAGATCCATTGGACTGAAATATTTTCAGCTCAGAAGCTTCATTCCTGACCTTGGCCAATGGCAAACAAAACATTTAGAGAAGAAGACAACCTCTTGGCTGTTGAACATAACCTTTTCAAGAAACAGCGAAGGTTAGGGTTAGACTTCTGCATCACTGCATGTCAGGGAACGTATGTATCTATGGTTCAGAGATGGTTGCCTAACCACTGCATTTAGTTCCTCCCCCACCCCTAGTTTTCATCCATAAGAAGTAGTGGCAATAATAAACAAACTTTAATAACCTTCAGCTCTCAGAACTTTAGTTGTAGTGCAGATGATACAACTAATAATAGACATTTAGTTCTGGTCACTAAATACATGCTAAAGTGCCCAATATGTTATATACTTTATCCTATTTTAATATAATATTTTCCCACTCACTCAGCCTTTTCTGTTCTGTTACTCCAGATACTCCATTCTGAAGGTACAGCGAGAGTAAGAAGGAAGGGTTGCAAACATGGGATAAGTTATTTATTATATAATTTGACTGGGAATGTTCTGTTGTCCTCTGCAACCTTAATCAGAACTAAGTACACCAAAATCAGCAGACAGAGTCCAGATTAATGATGACACCTGAGTAGAAATTCTAATTTACCCCCCTAAATAAACACCTCTTTCTCATTTTCAGATGATTTTTCTTGACCCGGTGATGTGTGTTTATAGTTTTGGCCATTTCCCAATGCACAGCAAAGCCATAAGTTCAAGGAAGGATTCTCTCTTTTGCCTCCGGGGCTGCTTCTCCACCCCTCTGGCACTTGAATTATTGCTGGGTCAATGGTGATGATGGGAGGGAGGGGGAACCCATAGGGAGTCCAGTAGGTGTAATTCATAAGCAGCTCTGACAGCCAAGACATTTGCAGAGGAGAAATTAATGCCCTGCCTAGTGAACTCTTGAGCTTCAGAAATCATTGCTCGGAGAGCAAATATCTTTAGGGGAGGGGATGTGAATGATGAGACTGGTATGGAACACACCTCGCCTACCTAGAGATGCAGGCAAATGGCGTTAGTCATCCAATGCCAGCAAATTCCGCTTGGTCAAAAGGCAAGTATTATGGCTGCAATCCTCTTGCCCACATATGCTCCAGTTTGATTTTACTTTAAATTGTAGCACTTTACAATGTTTGAAAGGTGTTATCTTAAGGGGGAATAAAGAACATTCAGAAGAAGGACAGGGAAGACTATAATTTTTTTCCATATGGGCCCAACAAAGTGTAACAAACCAATGTCACATCCCCTCAAAGGAGCACTTCTGTCAATTTGGCCCCAAACCATGCAGAGCTGATGGCTGTCCAGAGCCCATATTTCAGTGCTTAAATGCATACAACTGTTGTTCCTTTGGCTAGTATCACCCTATACTCAACCATTTTGTAGCATAATCCTAAATTAACGTTTATGTATATGTAAATCCCACTGAGTTTGATGTCTTTTTATTCTTTATTAAGTGCCGTTCCATCAAACACACAGGAATTTTTATAGAGAGAAATGGAGAGAACAGAAGCAGATGAAAACAATTGTCCAGAACCTACATTTTAAGGCTAATTTCAAACAGATGTCATTATGATCCTGAACTTTGTTTCAGAAGAGGAATGAAATTAGAAATGGCAGCTTTTAAGAAGAGATTCAGAGGGCAAGTTGTAAGTATGCTCAGGACTGTGGCTATGCAGTCCAACTTTCAGTTCATTTGTTTTGATAGACAGAAGTCTTCTAGGGTTAAATAAATAAATACAAAAATAGGTGTTGCACCCAAGTAACTCACACAGCACTTTAGTATTAATGTTCAGTTTTAGTATTAATGTGAATAGTTTAAGTAAGTACGGATAGTCCTCAACTTATGATCACAATTGAGCTCAGAATTAGAGTCATGAGCCGTGGCAGTCATTAAATGAGGCAACCACATGATCACTTTGCTTAATGACTACAATCCCTGCTCTTTCCGTTGTGGCTTTAAGTGGAGTACAGAGTGGGGGAGGCCCTGAGAGGCCTGCAGCACCTCCCCAGCTTCCATGTGGCCTGTCCCAGCCTCCTGGAGTCTCCCTCCAACCCCTGAGGTACTGTCTGTTCTGCTTCTCACCCTCAGGCTCCCCCCTCCCATCATACCTTAGCCCACTTACCTTTTCTGAAGATCACCTTTGGGACAACCTGCCTCCAGAAGCGGTGAATGCGCCAACACTGGAAGTTTTTAAGAAGAGACTGGACAGCCATTTGTCCGAAATGGTATAGGGTTTCCTGCCTGAGCAGGGGGTTGGACTAGATGACCTCCAAGGTCCCTTCCAACTTTACTACTACTACTATTACTTCTACTACTACTACTACTACTATTATTATCTTTAAGCAGAAAGTGAATTTAAGAAGGAATAATGGGCTCTTTGAGGTTGCAAACAAAAATGAGGCATGTGGAAATGTTTCAAATGGGCCGTGCCCACTTTGATTCCGCTTGCAAGAATTCCACCAGGAATTCTCAGGTTTGGGCAACTTCATTGGATAGGGAATACTGAGGAGATTCCAGTGGAATTTATGCTTAATGCGACCTCACATTGTCAATCAGTGCTGGGGGAGATTGGAGGCTCCAAATGCAATGCAAAGGGATTGCCTCAAGCAAGATGGCTATGGCAATTTGCCTTCTGCTTCTCTTCAAAGAAACATCCAATGACATTCTTCTTCTCCTTCTTTTTTAATTTAGAGAAAGGTTTTCTTGGAAGATATGCTCCAATTCGTGATAAGGATATTATTTTTCCCCTTTAAAATAATAATAAATAAATAAGATACAGGTGCCATAGTTGGCACTTAGCTTAATCAAAGAGTGTCATCCTAGAAATAATTTATGACTCTCATCCATCACAGGTTGTTCACCTGTCTCCACAGTGCAATTTCTAATGGATTTTCTTTATACCATACAGACACTCACACACTCTCACACATACCATATCTTTTTATTTCTCATGAATATAGCTTCTGTTTTGACTTAATCTCTGGGGTGGTTCCAGAAGCCACAAGGAAAAGCTTAGTGGATATTAGGATATGCAGGGGGGAAAAAAAAAACAGCCTCCAGTTCTGATTCACATATTTAAAGCTGCTTAATGTAACACTAATCATTTATGTTTAAGGCATTTCTCAAGTGATGCCTTGAGAAAGCAGTAGCATTTCTCCCTGCCTCATTCATAAAAATGTAAAATAAAACTATGGATAAATTTGTGAGGAAGAGGATCCATTGAGATCTTCCCTCTTGTCAATGTTTTCAGGACGCATCATAGTATCCACCCACCTGAACTGCAATTCTGGAGGTGACCTGTCTCCCCTTGCTGAATTCTGCTCATTCCACCCAACATTACTCATCAAGGGTTGAAGCACACACACACACACACACACACACACACACACACACACCATAAATAAACACAACAGACATCTCTGAAACCAGCAATGACATGCAAAGCAGAAATAGTACTGGCATCAGCACTGGGCATCTTTGGGAAATAATATTTCTAAAATAGTGTCATGCTGGGGAGCCCAAGACAGTCAAATTGTACCATAAAGTGGGATTCAAGAGCTATCTTTTGTATGTCCCATCTCCCTCAGTCACCATATTTCAAGGTCATTGTAGAAAGGAACATGAGAGTTCTCCTGTAACGCCAATCCTGTTCGGCACTGTGGTTTTTGCCAGGTGGTTAAGTCCATGAGGGGACCCTTCTGCTTGCTTTGTTGAGTGGTGCCCTAGACATCTACCTCCCTGGCTGAAGCCACGAAGGCTACAAAAGTCAGGCTGCTAAGAAAGAAGGCAGAATCCCCTACTGCAAGTGGTTATTGAGTTGCCCTGAAGATGTTAGATTATATCTGAGAAGGTTGGCACAACAATTTAATAATTAATACCCCCCCTTAAAGAAAACATGTTTCAATATCCTAGCTAGGTCTCCTAGCGCTGCACCATTGAACATATTGCTGCTCTCTTCAAAGCTACGGTCATAAGCTGGGCTCAAATTGTATCCCTCAGCACCCCTGATAAGGCCAACATCTTCAAAAACATTGATGTCCCATTTAGATATCCTTTTCTGTGTTTAATGCACGGCAGTTCAATCCTGTAGTTATAATCTTTCTCGAGGTACTCAGAAGTGGCATTCTGCCATAGCTTCCGTGCTACCCCTTCATCTCATTCACAATGACAGAGATGGGGAAATAGCCAGTAATTTGTTCACACGTTCATCTTTTTTGCATCTCTCAGAGCTGTTCCAGCACCATCCTTTCTTCTAGCTTAGCCCTGATCCTTTAAGGCAAAACCAAACATGATCTTTTAACAGACAGGACAGAATAACAGAATTGGAAGTCTTCTCGTCCAACCCCCTGCTCAAGCAAGAAACCCTGTACAGGCAGTCCTCTTCTTACAACCACAACTGAGCCCAAAATTTTTGTTGCTACGTAAAAATCTGTTAAGAGAGTTTTGCCCCATTTTACGACCAAGTGAATTAACAGCAGTTGTTAAGTTGGTAACACCGTTGTTAAGTGAGTCTGGCTTCCCCATTGACTTTGCTTGTCAGAAGGTTACAAAAGGGGATCATCCTGGGGACACTGCAAACCGTCATAACTATGAACTAGGTGCCAAGCATCTGAATTTTGATCACATGACCACGAGGGATGCTGCCATGGTCATAAGTGTGAAAAACGGTCATAAGTCACTTTTTTCAGTGCTGTTGTAACTTTGAGGAGTCACCAAATGAACAGTTATAAGTTGAGGACTATCTGTGCTATTTCAGATAAATGACTGTCTAACCTGTGCTATCCCCATGAACTGGGTTTGGGATATACCATTAGGGCAGGGGTAGGCAACCTTGGCTCTTTTTATGACTCATGGACTTCAACTCCCAGAATTCCTGAGCCAGCCATGCTGGCTCAGGAATTCTGGGAGTTGAAGTCCATGAGTCATAAAAGAGCCAAGATTGCCTACCCCTGCATTAGGGTCACATCAGCAAGATCCCCTAAAGGCCATTTCACTCAGAAGCTGTCAGGGCCTTGCCAACATGCCACTGTGTTGTCCTCTACAAAATACCCACCCCTACTTAAGCTGCCTTTTCCAGACACTTTCCAAACTCCACAGACACCGTTCAGAATATAGAATATTTGAATGAAAAGGCAACTAATTTGGAAAAATCTGCACCCCTCCTGGCACAGCCAAAAAAAAAGCCACCAAATTTATGCCACTGATAAAAGAGAAATGCAGCTGAATGGAACCGTAAAACCCAGAGGAGTCAGGCCCTTCTATTACCACTGGGGTCACCATCAGTGAATTATGGCAAAAAATGAGATTGCAGACCAAATCACTTTCGGTCTGCACAAAACAAACTTGTCTGAAAATGGCAAAGATCTGTGGCTCCACATAGCAAGCCTCCTCTGGGGTTGGATACGTTGTGCTTGGGCTGCAGCAAAACAATCTGCTTTGCTGGGTAGAACTGATTTTTATTGGGGAAAAAAAGTAGTGATTGCTATTTGGGGAGATACGGGGAGCAGGATATTCATCTGGAAAGCTAGCCACAGAAAAGTGCCCTGCAGATAGATGATGGAGTGAGCAAGGAGACGCTTGCAAATGGAATGCAAGTATGGTTTACTCATGAGTAGCCACCCTCTGTTGTGGGCATAGACAGAGAAGAGCATGAGGCCCAGAACTGGGGCTGAAATCACTACCGTAAGTATAAACAGCTAAGACAGTGGTTTCAACCTTCCTAATGCCGCGACCCTTTAATACAGTTCCTCATGTTGTGGTGACCCCCAATCCCGCATCCAGCTGGCTGGGGAGGGGGGACAGGAAGGCCACTCCGCCGGCTCCACTCAGCCTGGTTGGAGAAGCGCCATTCCGCTCCCTCTTTCTCTCTTTCTCTCTCTCTTTCCTCCCTCTTTCTCTTTCTCTCTTTCCTCTCTCTTTTGCTGTTTCTCTCTCTTTCATCTTTCTTTCTCTTTCCTCTTTCTCTCTTTCCTCTTTCTCTCTTTCCTCTCTCTCTTCTCTTTCTCTCTCTTCTCTTTGTCTCTCTTTCCTCTCTCTCTCTTCTCTCTCTCCCTCTTTCCAATCTCTTTTCCTCTTTCCTCTGTTTTTCTTTTTATTCTCCCCTCTTTCTCTTTACTCTCTCTTTCTCTCTTTCCTCTCTTTCTCTTTCCTCTCTTTCTCTCTCTCTTTCTTTGTTTCCTCCCTCTTTCTCTTTCTTTCTCTTTCCTCTCTCTTTCTCTTTCTTTATCTGTCCTCTCTCTTTTCCTCTGTTTCTCTCTCTTTCCTCTCTCTCTCTTTCTCTCTCTCTCTTATGGCAGCATCGTCGGGGGTCCCTGCCACCCCTGGCCTGGCCTCTGCTGCATCCTCAGCTGAACGGGCAGGGAGGGGGAGCAGGATGGGAGGCAGTGGCTCCGGTGGTGGCAGCAATGGCACAGCTGCATCGTCGGGGTTTCCGCTGCCCCCAGCCCAGCCACCGCCCCCGCTGGGACTCCATGCTGCCCGGCCTCGCCCTCCACCCATCGATGGAGCCACGGTGGGAGCTGGTGCTGCGCTGCCCCTGCCAGCCCCTCCACCAGCCTGGCTGCTCCCTCCCAGGCACCCCTCTTGTCCCAGCACCCACCCGAGCTGCCTGGGGGGGGGCAGCAGGAGGAAGAAGGGGAGGATGAAGAGGAGGCTAAGGAAGTCGCTGCCAGCACCAGGCCCCAGGAGGAGGCTCTCCTCTCCTACCATTGCTGCATCTCCTTCCTTCCCAGCAGTCTGGACTCTGGTGCGCCTTCCTGGCCAGTGGGGCCAATAGTTTGGCTGGCTGGGAATCGCAGGGGCTGGTCTCCCTTGGGCCGTGGCTTGCAGGAGGGCTGGCCCACTCAGCAGAGCCTCCAGCAGGCCGCTCCCAGCAGGGATCCTGGGGCTTCCCCGAGCGGCTCCAAGGCCACGAGTCCCTGGCCATGCTTCTCCCAGGGAGTGGGGCACCTGGGCACAGGGCCAATCAGGAGCCCTGCAGGAGGTAAGTCCGCCTGAGAAAGAGAGAGAGAAGGGAAGCAAAAGTGCCTCTCTGTCTCTCTCTCTCTCTCTCTGCAAATGGCGGAGGAGGCCATGCGGAGATGGATGTGGAGCAGTGTCTCGGTTCCTAAGATTATTGGAAATATGTGTTTTCTGATGGTCTTAGGCGACCCCTGTGAAAGGGTCACTCAACCCCCAAAGGGGTCGTGACCCACAGGTTGAGAACCGCTGAGCTAAGACATGACATTGATTGCCAATATCATCCCTAGAGTGTGAGGTTTTCTACTCAGGGCAGGTCTGAAAAAAAGTTCCCTCAAATTTCTCTTGAATTCAAAGTTCCTCTTGAGTGAGGAATTAGTGACATCTCTATTTCCTAATTAAACTGGAGGTACAGCAGAAGATTTTTTGAAAAAAGATAAAGGAAATATAATCATCCCCAAATAGATTTTGAAACGAGGCTTATAGTTGTGCTATAAAGCTGAAAAGTAGTATCACATTTATTTAAAGAGGAAAAGAGAGATGGTCTGAATCAGTTTAGGTATGTACTTATTTACTGTCCTATCTAAAAGTTGTGTTTGCTGAGTGCAGACAATGAGGTGTCTTTCAAGGTCTACACAAACAAATAGCCTCTCTGCTGATCTCCCTGCACCATGTTAGAGGTCTGGAGAGGACCCAGTTGTACAGCAAGCCCTATGTAAACAGGAGCTGTTCCTGGTGCCCACCAAATCTAGGAAATATTGACCTCTATGTTCATTATGATTGACATCACCAATTGTGAAGGCAAACAGAAACAAGGAAGCTGACATCAGTTTCATCTCCTCGGTCCCAGATCCTTCCCGGACATGTGTCCCCTTCACTCTTGAGGGGTTCCCTATGTACATATCAGAAGGTTTTCAATGAATTCTTCTGCTTTATACAATGTGAATCCTTTGTGCCTTGCAGATAAGGACTGAGAAGCCATAATCTTTCTCTGGTGCAAAACAAGGCTATGATAGGCAGAAGCTCTAAGCACAATTTTATCTGGGCACTGAGAATTTTTCTATCCATATAGCAATGATAGGATTTTGTGTAGCTGTTGTGACTGACTATGAAAGGGCCAACCTGGATGAATTTTATCCTTGCACTTGACTCTTATATAGATTGGGCTGCACAAATATATGTATACATCCTAGTCTACTCTATCCATTTCCCAAGAAGCTGGAAGCATTTGATTTTGGATTTTATCTGGGTTATTGACCTAAACAAACAAGTTTTTTTTTTTAAAAAGCCTGAAGATTTTTATATACCAAGAATTTACTCATACATTGTCATGTGGATGTCCAATGATATCAAAAATAGATTAGGATGTTAAATCGGCAAAAATGAAAATCTCTCTCTCTGTCTCTCTCCTTTTCTCTCTCTCTTTCTCTCTCTCATTGTCTCTCTTTCTCCTTCTCTTTCTCTAATTCACTACAGTGTTTTGTTTCGATCCAGAGATGAACATCATCTTGCCTGTCTGCAACAAAAACAAATGTTGGAAGCTATTCTCAACTTCTCATATGAGAATGCTTGTTACCCACTCTACTATTAAAGTAAGAGAGTCCATTTAATGTAGTGGTTAAAGTGCCAGTCTAGAAACACAGAAACCATGAGTTCTAGGGGATGCCAGTGTGAGTGTGCTTCTGTTTATAAGGATTTCAGGTGTGGGTGTGTCAAGTGAGGGTCTTGTGATGGGTCAGGTGTGAGTCATCAGTGAGAATCTTGTGATGGGTCTTGTGATAGGGAGGTTACATCAGATCAAGGTCATTGGGAGGTGAACTACTGGGGGGAAGGAGGTGCTTGCATGAGTTGGTTGAGGATCGGTGCTATCTCTAATTGGCTGTGTGGTTGATTTGGATTTTGAGGGGTTCATAGACTGGCTGCAGGTCAATGTGTCTGTTGATGGAATTGCTTCTGGAGTGCCAGGCTTCGATGAACTCGTGAGCGTGGCAGGTGGTAGCGTGGCCGATGATTTTTGTGTTGTTCCAATCAAACTGGTGCTGTTTGGTGTCAGTGTGGGTAGAGATTAAGGATTTAGGATTGTGGCATTTGACTGCCAGTGGGTGTTCGTGGATCCCGGTTTTTGGTTGATGTGATGTTTGTCCCACGTAGAATTGGTTGCAGTGGTTACAATTGATTTTGTAGATTACGTTGTTTCAGGTAACAAAACATTCGGAAATCAGCCCTGATGCTGGGAGAATGAACCTTCATCCTCACTGAACACCTGAGCTATAGATATTCACCACTATCACAAATCATAATTTCTAGTGTAGCCTCAGGCACAAACCCAGCTAGACCAGAAATCCTGTCTCAGCCCCAGAAAGCAGGCAATTACAAACGCTTCCAAGACCATGCCAAGGAAACTCCAGGGACTTGTACAAGCAGTCTCCAGGAGTAAAAAAACTGACTTGAAGGCATGCAAGCATGCAAGCACATACACGCAGTATTAAAGTAATGATTAAAAAAACAGGCCAAAGAGGAGTAAAATGTCTAGCGGCTATAAAGTTTATTTTGATTTTCCATAGTTTTCCCATCTACTCTGTTTTCATGCAATAGTTAGGCCACATATCTCTGGAAAAAAAATCAATGCCCTTGTATTGCCAAACAAAATCAAGATTTTTTTTTTTAGAGAGATTTATTTGGAATGGAAAAAGTGACACTGAAACAAGTGTATAAAAAAACACCCACAGAAAACTTATTCAGTCATTCCCTTTTGCTGGAGATATGTTCTAAAATGTTTGGAGAACCCCTCATTTTCCTTTGTATTATATAAATAGCACCAGCCTTTTAAGATGATGGCAGTATAACCTGCTTTAATTCCTACATTTGGAGAAACCCAGAAATAGTCAAATGAATAAATGAATGAATGAATGAAAGTAGACTCCTCTTCTTTTTCTTTCTCTGATTCTCTCACTGCAAGCAAATTGAATGAACGAAAAGATTTAAACCAAGCTTGCCAATCAAATATTTCGATTAATCTCTGACCTGTCTGGTTTATCCTTTTGTAACATAATTTGACAAATCAGTCTCAACAGAGAGGAGCTGCCATTGAGAGAACTCACCATTTTCCAGAGGGGGTGTTTGTGTATCTGTTCAATTCTCTCTCCGTGTGTCTGTTTGTGTGTATATGTGTGTGTGCCTGTGTCTCTGTGGGTATCTATGTGTTAGGCTGGTTATTCCAGAATGTGATGCTGTGGCATGCTGTATCAATTTCACACCTCTTCTTGATTAAATGTGTGATGCCATTCATTGCATAGGCATCTATTGTCTCCAGCATCTTGATTGCATTGGCAGGCAGAGAATCAAACAGCCACAGTGAGCAGGTCTCTGTTGATCTCCTCTTCTTCTCCCAGACAGCTCCTGAGAAACTGCCATTTATTTCTCAGCTTGCAAGTAGAGGAAGCAGGATTCTCAGTGGGGAGTGCATCTGATTGGCAGGGAAGATTTCTGCCTTCTTGCAATTGGATACTTAAGTAGCAATCCAGGGAACAAGGAAGCAAGGGCACTGGCACCTGCTGCTCTTATCCCCCTCCCTCCCTTTTTTTAGCAAGCCTAATCTCTCTGCGTTCTATATAAAAATGTCAGAACTATTTCCAAATGCTATATTTACCTAACAGCAGAGCAGTGGGACATGATTCCCTGGGGTTCCAGGAACCTCACCTATTTATTCTTGGAGGTTGTGCAAACATTTTTTTTAATATCATGGTAAAAATAGAGCAAGTCGCACATGAATGTGTGACCAGGTATGGGAATAGTGTTATTGAGTTATCAAAAGTGCAAATGCTGCTGTGCTTCATGGTTGTCTCCCTGAGTGACATGACCCACCCTTTCGCCCTTTTGGCAAAAGGGAAGTAGTCAGGGCAACAGAAAGAAGAAGCTGATAATGTTGGAAGTTGCCCACCGTTGGACAGTCAACCTGAAAAAAAGCCACCATGGTGACCTGTGGTAACAACAAATACATCCAAGAGTAAGGTGACCAACTTTTTTACAATGAAAAGGAGGACACAAATAAATTGAAGAAAAAATATCGTAAATAAAAGAAACATTTTATTCATTGCAACAATAATACAGACAACTTGCATGTGCAAAGTTTGCCAGCCGGGTGTTTTGGCACGCTCAGCAGCAATTCCTATTGGCTTTTGAAAACCAATAGCGGGAGTAGCACAGATCATGCAAAAGTTGAAAAAAAACCATCAAAAAAAGGTGCCGGAACGCTGTTCTGAGCGTTTTATGAGGGGAAAAAAAAAGCCCTGCAGATTAGTCTTCAAATATCGAAAAGGAGGACATGTAGGAGGACACTTTTCAAGGGAGGACAGAACTTACAAAAGGAGGACTGTCCTCCCCAAAGGAGGATGGTTGGTCACCTCAAGAGAAAAATCTATGTAGAAAAGTTGGGAGACCTGAAGGGAAGGGAACAAAACAGAAAGTGAAAGCACAAAGAGTGAATGGCACTGTTAGACCCTTGAGAGCTAAGGAATGGGAGACATGGTTCCTTCTTGAAGGAGCCAGTACTGAGGCAAAGAATGGATTGGACTAATAGATGCTTGAGAAAAGGCTAGGATCAGCAGGAGGCCACAAGATCTGCTTCCCAATAATGTTCACTATATTAATTTGGCATTCAGTTCAAGAAAGCCTTGATGGAGAAGTGAGAAAAGGGATTTCTGCCCCACTTTCAGTGAAAGAAACCAGAACCACTTGTGAAGAGTCTCAACAGTACTTTTATTGCTATTCAGTTATGTTACAAGAATCTTCCCAGATTGGCTGCATTCCCTTGGGAATGGCAAGATAAGGCTTCAAGGATTCTGGAGGAGGTCCAGCTTGTGACGCTTTCTGCGGTGCAAAGACTCTAAATTTGGGTCCCTCTTGACCCTTTCTTCCTGTCTAGCTGGTGATTCCACCACAACCTCTCATCGTTTAGAGGAAATTATCTGGCTTAGCTTCAAGGTTGCTTGTCATGGGATTCATAAGTCAAAGTAGATCTGCAAATTTTAAACTTAGCTTTCTTTTCTGAAAGTTTGCCCATTATCACATATGTAACATTGATCATTACTGGTATTACCCCAGGAGTGGGTGGACTGCATGGTAAAGACTGACCTGAGAGTTCAGACCCCAATTATCTCCATGGAAAATCATGCAGTATAGACTTCAGTTAGAGAACCAATGAAGATCAACCAGATGTATCATTTGAGGAAAATTGGAATATCTTTTCTGGGGGAAAGATGAGATTAACTTACTTGTTTGCCCATGTTTTCATGGCAACCATGGAGGAAGCTGAGTTTGATATACTTCTTCTCAAGGAGATGTGGACACCCTATCTATATATTTCCCTTTTCCCATTATCTTTGTATGTAAATGTGCAAGTATTTTGGCAGGAAATAAACTGAGCTATGTTGAGCAGCTGCTCAGAGGTGAACATATTTGGGTAAGTCAACAAAGATCTGCATGATCTGAAATGTACAGATCTTCAGAGTATATTAGTTCCTTCTGTTCTCTGATCATGGAGATACAGTGGCTGCTTTAGGCGTGAAATCACGTCAGGCTGGCTCTGGAAATAAGCCTGGCATTTCAGGACTCCAAAGCTAGGTGGTTGAAAACCAGCAGATCTGTGATGAATTTAACAAGTACCCTCATGAGATGGAAGATAGATGTACAGTAACAGGGTGTTGTTTTGTAAAATTGTAGCAATTGATTCACTTATTTTAAGGTCATTCTCCTGAGTTTTGATGACATTTGCAAGAAGCATTTTTTTTTTTTTTTTTTGGAGAAAGAGCTATTACGAATATAAATCTCATGCTTTGCTTCTTGTTCCTGGGACTACAAATCACACTTAGGGTTGCCTGAAACTGGCCTGGTGAAAATGGAGAGTGCATGTATGGGCTCTAATACACAGTCCTGGAAATTAGCTCAATGATTTATGGAGGTCAGTTCTGGAGGAGAATTTTACTGACCCATCAAAATGTGGACTGAGGTTTGCTTATTTCCAAAGCTAGGTAGCATATTTAGATATAAGGCTTTAAATGCATCACATTTATCTCATGACCAACATAGCATATAATAAATAGCATCTTTAAAATCACACATGACATTCAGTTCAACATTCCCTCTTAGGGCTAAAATTTCAATATAAAAAATGAAGCATTTTATTAATATGGCCATGTTCTAATTAGGATCCTGCTACTTTAAATAACTGATGTAAAAAAGCAGCATCTCTACTGATGCAAACAGCTTTAGATAACCTTGGTAGCAAATTATGGGACGTCCTCAAATAACATTGGCCTGCTATCAATGACTAGACATTAGCATACATGTGTGAGTTTTAAGTCATTGCCTGCTCTGTTGTCTTGTCTAATGTTCCTTCCTTTCTACATTGCACTGTGATTAACCAAAGTCTTCATTTTCTGTTGCACATGAATAAGGAAACTATAGTTACCAAGACTAGATTTGGAAGCTGTGTTTTAAACCATGAATGGGATGCTAAGAATGGAAGAAAAAAAAGGGTGATCTAAGTTAAAATATTAGCTTAAGTTAAAATAAGTGTGTGTGTGTGTGTGTGTGTGTGTGTATACAAACTAGACCAGTATTACCCTAACAATATTCCATGATTAATTATCAAAAGGTAATAAATCAAAATGAATTGCTAATCAGCCCTATGTGATGATAGTTCTATAAAAACTGCAGGCATTGCAATTATGCTTTTTCTTTCTTTTTTTAATTTATTAAGTTTTTTATTGAATACAAAAAGAAAAGGATTAAAAACATTTGAACATGGTAAATCGTCTTTGACAGACCTCTCAGTCCATATTATACATTATTTACATATATCTATATACAAACTATACATTTCTAATCTCTATTTTTATTTTATCTCTTTATTTGTGACCTCTATTTTTTCCCTCCATCTATAAAATTTGTTCCATATCAAATAAAATTCTGTGTCTTCCTGATTTTTTAATCTTTCAGTTAACCTATCTAGTTCTGCGCAAAACATAATTTTCTTTATTAGATCTTCCTCACTCGGTATTTCCATTGTTTTCCATTTTTGAGCAAATAGAATCCTTGCCGCCATAGCCACGTGAATGATTAAATATGTGTCCTCTTTATTTACATTTTTCTCTAATATTCCTAATAATAGTGCCTCAGGTTTATATAGAATGTTTTGGGTAATAGAAATGACTAGCCAAAGCAATTATACTTTTTCTAGGGGAAATCTACCAGATCATGGAAGAGCAGATGCAGGAAATGCTATTCTATAAGCTATCAAAAATAATTCATGGATAGGAAGAAAAAAATAAGAGCTTTGTTTCTCCCACATTTACCCTATGACTGGTGGTCAGTGAAATGCAGTCTACCTCTTGGCCAAAGGACTGTGCAACTGAAAGGGAAGATATTTAATAAAAAAACAGAATCTTAGGGTTGGCTGGGAGCATTAAGATCTCCTGCCCAGGGCAGGAATCCTAAAATTATCCCAGACAAATGGTTATGCAATGTAAATCACATGGCTCCTTTCTAAGTGCTTGAAAACCCACTCCTTAATGATCTACTCTAGGGTTTTCCCAGCCTTTCTAAGGACTGGAAGAAGAACATACTCTATTTAAACATATTTAATCCAATGGACTCATTAAAGGGTAAGTGTGCCAGGGAGGGAGTGTAGAGGAAGTAAACATTCCAACCTGCTTCTGGAAATGCATAAAGACAACATTGTCTAAAGGCTTGATAAAAATTTTTTTGATGGTGATGAAGATGAAAGAATCCCAAATTAGGATGATTGTCAGTGTGAAGCCAATGTTTTTCCCAGTGGTATCTCTAAAAAGCAGAAATTTAAAGGATTCACTTTCTTCTCTGTACGGTTAAAGGGATAGTTAAAGGAAAGCAACTCATATATGAATTATTTGGGAATACCAATCCCTTGGAGATTTCAAACCTAAGACAGGTAGCAGCAACAACAAACAAAGCCCATCTTTTAAACCAGGAAATAAAAGAACTGATCGAAATAGGGTTGTTTTGGGAAAACGCCTGAAGAATCCAAATAAAGATTAGTTTGAAGATTAATAAGTGCAAAGTACTTGTTAAGCATTGTCTCTTCCAAAGTTCTTAAAATATTCCAGTAGAGACGAAACAACCTAGCAAAGAGCATAGAACTGACCTGGATAAAAGTCAACATCTCTCAGCCAAAATCCTGCCATTGCTAATGATTATTGCCTGCAAGCAGAAGATATATCTCACCTCTTTCTCCCATTCTGTCCTTGGAAAAGCATTCTCCATTTGCATTTGACCATGGCACAAACATATCCCAGCCGTATTAGTTTTTCCTGCTGTATTCCCATGATATTCAATTCCCTTCATCTTGACTCCAAATCACGACTGAGATAGACTTATGTTACCTTAGCTTTGCTGGTGTTAAAGTGGGGTTTTCCTCCTTATTTCAGTTCACATCAAGGTCTATAAAATCTGCTGAGTTTTGTCACCTGTCTCCTAAGTCAAGTGAAGTCATTGTGACTTTAGACGCTGCCCATGTCCAAAGTTGTGGCAGGCTGGCTTAGTAATCAGATACCTGGATCGCTCAGTTGGCTGCACAAAAAAACTGTTTTTCTGGTGCCAGGAACTCACCTGCAGGCTGCCTGCAGTGAGGGAAAAGGTGAGAATTGATGTTATCTCAATAAACAGATAAGCCTTGCTGAGTGGCTTCTCTCCCTTCCTGGCTTTTGAGTCACTGCTCAATTAAAACTGCTGGGCAAACGTTGAAGTGGGCTTGGGCAGTTGTCTTTGCCCAACATCACAAGTATATAGAACTAAGGAGAAACTTCCTGACAGTGAGAACAATTAACCAGTGGAACCACCTGCCTCCAGAAGCTGTGAATGCTCCGACACTGGAAGTTTTTAAGAAGAGACTGGACAGCCGTTTGTCTGAAATGGTATAGGGTTTCCTTCCTGAGCAGGGGGTTGGACTAGATGACATCCAAGGTCCCTTCCAACTCTATTATTATAGTTATAGTTAGAGGCAGGAGGATCAGGGTAGAGATCCATAATGGTGATAGCAAATGACATGGTTGACTGGGGGGAGGGGGGAAGCACCAATGGTTTTGTGTACCTAGAGCAGTGTTTCTCAACCTTGACAATTTTAAGGCATGTGGACTTCAACTCCCAGAATTCCACAGCCAGCAATGCTGGCTGTGGAATTCTGGGAGTTGAAGTCCACATGCCTTAAAATTGTCAAGGTTGAGAAACACTGACCTAGAGGCTGCTTTTGGACTGTGTCAGAAGCTGAGAAAAGAAAAATTCTGTTTTAGCTCCAATGAGGCTAAAGAGGACTTTCATCTGGACAACCATTTAGATGAAATGGTATAGGGTCTCTTGCTCAAGCACAGGGGTGGACTAGAAGACCTCCAAGGTCCCTTCCAACTCTATTATTCTGTGTTCTATGTTCTATTCTGTCCTTCTCATGGGCTGAAGGCAACATCATGAGGACATAGCAGAACAAGTATGTTGTCAGGACATGTTTGTGCTATGGTGAAGCAAGCAGGGGAAATTTTGCTCCTCTGGAACTGAAGAGAGAGGAGGAATAACTGCAGCAATGTGCTTTTTTCTCATATAAAATAATAGATTGAGTGCCAAGCAATGACAGTGCTTGACTAGGTATAATAATTTACTTTTCTTCGTGCTAATTTTCATCTGAGCTGGGAACAGCCAAGTGACCTGAACTGATCCCCAGCCTTTTGGCCCAACATTTTCCATTGCTTGTCATTTCCATATCCTCCAATGACCCAGAATCTTTTGCATCCATTTTTTGTATATTTGGGGGGGGGAGAAGCAGAAACCATAAGGGGGAAGGGCAGCAAGAGAAGACAGAAAAGAACATAAAAGGGTGATGAAGAATGACAACATTTGTGGCAACAGCACACGCTGCACATACTAAAGAAGCGGGGGAAGGAGACAGAAAAGAACATAAAAGGGTGATGAAGAATGACAACATTTGTGGCAACAGCACACGCTGCACATGCTAAAGAAGAGGGGGCAGTGGTAAGCTAGCAAAGCTGCAAGCTCTCCTTAGGAAGTCCTAAGGGGCTAAGCTTCCAATTTCTGGCAGGGCTGACAGTTCATTGTGTGTCAACATCAGTGGCAGAGTCTTAGCTGCTTCATGATAAGAACAGTAAATCCAGACCCCAGTCTTGGCCTGCAGATACTTCTGTATATATGTCTTAAGGGGGAAGGGCATGCAGGGACCAGATATCAAAAAGCTACACATGGAATAGAAACAGGATTTATGTCTGCTGCTGGCAGAGGATCCAGACTGCATTGCTCACAGGGGCTTTAAAACAAAGCCCGAGTGATTTGCTGGTTCCCATTTTTTAAATGTATCCTGACTTAAGAATCAAAGGAAAAATGGAGGTCAAAAAGAGAGGCGACATTTCTGACAAAGAGTCACAAGCAATAAATATCCAGAGGCATTTCCAGATGATCAGCTTTTAGTGCAACATATAGACCGTTGTCACTCATTGGTGTGCAGGACTTCGACATCTGCCCTTAAGGAAGTGCTTCTGTTTTAGAGTCATTGCCTTGTTCCAGCTCTTGAACTGCAATCTAAGATTTCGGGCAAATATAGTTCCTTCTCCATCTAGTAGGAATTTTGCAGTGTGAATAATGCCCTGATATTGCAGATACTGGTGTCGTAGTCATGGACAGTACAGCTGTTTTTCCCCAGTGTGCTGGGTCAGAAATTTGGGCAACTTGGCAATGAGTCTTCAGAATGTCAAGTGGAAGACTTTTTAAGAAGGTATTATCTAAACTTTCCCTAACCTGGCACCCTCTAGATCAGCGGTTCTCAACCTGTGGGTTGCAACCTCATTTGGGATCGAATGATCATTTCATGGGGGTCGCCAAACAATGCAGTCCGCCATTTTTCCCCTTTTCCTTAGCTGTGCTACTCCCTCTTATTCTATTGGCTTTTGAAAGCCAATAGAATAGACTCTCTTGAATAGAGTCTAATTCTATTGGCTTTCAAAAGCCAATAGGAATTGTCCAGGTGTGCGTGGGGCCTGGTGGGTGCCTTACCTCCCTTGGGCTGGGCCAGCTGGTGGCCTAGCCAGTGGTCACCCTGCACCGTCGCTGCCGCTTGCTGCGGCCGCCCAGGAGCACCTGGGCCTGCCTGCCGCTGCCCCGAATGGGCGGTGGCCAAGGTAAGGCTAGCAGGGCAGCGGCAGGCACAGGGAGAGTTGCTGGCACGCATGGGGCCCGGCGGGTGCCTTACCTCCCTTTGGCTGGGCCAGCTGGTGGCCCAGCCAGTGGTCGCCCTGTGCCGTCACTGCCCCTTGCCAGCTATGCCTTGGCCAGCGCAGGGGGCGGCACCATGCATGCGCGGCACTCCCGGGCAGGGAAATACAGGTAGTCCTCGACTTACAACCGGTTGGGGGTTGCAGCATTAAAAAGGTTGAGAACCACTGCTCTAGATTACGAGAAAAAAAATCAGAATTTTAGTTCAAATACAGGACTACATAGATAAGATAACCTTTATTGTCATTTTTTTTACTGTGGGCACAACGGCACACATCAAAAATGAAATTTAGTTTCAGGAGCTGAATCCAGTTCAAAGACACCTAATTAACCAGTGGGGGGGAAAGCTGATCTATTAGCTAAGAGATGGGGAAAAATATCAGACTCAGGTCCTTTCACAAACTGACGAAGTTATCTCAGCATTCCACCTGAGGATAAAGTCCCTGGCCTATCTTACAGGCTTAAGCTAAAATTGTTGTTCAGTCACTAAGTTGTGTCCAACTCTTCACAACCCTATGGACCATAGCGTGTCGGGCTGATAGCCAAATCTGGTCCTAGATTCTGCCTCTATTTACCTTTCCCAATAAGCAATGGAGTCAGAAAATCATTTAAAAGTAATTTAATAGGGTACCCTGATAAAGTGGGATGCCCCTATGAAAAGGGAGAACCTCAAAGCCCATCTGACATTCCCTTTTATAATTAAGACATTGAAGAAAATGCAAGAGGGAAGGTGATTGGAAAGGACAAAAGCAACTTCCCCTTTGCATAGTCAGTCAGAAACACATAGCCAGACATGTGACATATTTGCATTCCATAATATCAAATATGTTTATTAAAATGAGGTCTGATGTCAGAAGGGGTATAAAATTTAAGGGAAAAGGTTGCTTGGAGTTCACGAAGAGGCAAACCAGACACCCCTAACAAACTTTTTGTTATCAGGAGATAGCATCCATCCATCCCTTCTTTTGTCTTTTCAATTTAGGAATGTTAGAAGCTGTCAGTCCATACAGAAATAGGATAAAAAGTTTTCCCACATTCCAGTCTGTAATGAGTTTTACAACCATTTCAAAAGAGGGAAAAATAAGCTAAAATACAAAGTAACTATGCTAGTTATAAAATCCATATCAACACTCTGCCAACCTTGGATTTTGGCAGGCTATGCAGTATTCATCCTGCTCAGGATTTCAGTGAGACACCACCAGCCAATCCTTGGACAATAATTTAGAGTTGGAAGTTGAAAAAACAAAAATAAAGCAAAAGCCACCTTGGAAGAAAAAACTGGCATACCATTTCCATATTGTTATCAAGAAAACAACATGGATACCTGTATGTCATTGCCAGCAGTTAGGATAAACTTGGTGGGGGGGAGGGGAAGTAATAGCATGTTCCCAGAGCACTTTGCCTATTTTTGAAGAAATGAATTGACCAGTCAATTCAATAGTCCATTCAATTCCGCCTCCCTATGGTCTCTCCCTCCTTTCCCCTCCCTGCGCCCTCCCACTGGTTTCTCTCCCTGTCTCAAGCACCCACTGTTTCCTCAAACGAAATGAGTCGAGGGAGAGGGGGATGTCCGAAAGGCAACAAGACAGAATATTTGATTTGCTGACATGCTCATCTATCAAGCCATTTGCAAAGATATGAATTAAAGGATGGCTAAGAATCTTCTCCGTGTCCTCTAAATGCACCTCGATCTAAATGATTTTAAATTTGACTTGCTTACTGAGGAGCTCAGGAGCTGCTTATCAGACCAATCCTGGTCTTCCTTTAAAAATTATTGTTCACCAGTTCTACAACTGTTGTTTTTAGTATGTCACAATCCTGGAAAAGAATAACTATGATAGTGAAGGTAAATGAGCTTGGGTAGAATTGAAGAATTGTAATCAAGATACTCCCCCCCAAACATCTCCAATGCACATAAGTCAAAGGCCAGGGATGCACAAAGATCCCATCTTGCCCAAATAAATTCATGTACAAAAGGAATTTCCAAATGCAGTCTTTAGGTATCATAGCCACTTTGCCTCTGTGATCTCATTCCATAGCTTTCTCTGCTATTTTATTTCCTTTGGAAATTGCAACTATTTGCTGGTCAGCCATCTTGCTATTCAATCAGGTCACACTTGACTTCTGTCCCATGAGCTAAAGACTTTTAGATGGATAGGAACCAGTGTCAGATTGTCTATACCCTGTCCATCGTCTTTTGTATGAAAGGAAGTCTTCTTCCATTCCAGCTGATGCTGTTTGTTTCAGTTCTTGATGCTTGCCACATCCTTTCCCAGGGAGCACCACATGGTGTCATTAATATAACTGTCACTGGCCACCTTCTGGGAAGATAACATTGATATAGCCATTACTACATGGGGAGGGTAAACCTCTTGCTGCAAGCGGCCTCTTTTCCTCCTGTTCATGATTCCCAGCTCCCTCATTGAAGGCCAAGTTCTACAGCAAGCTATCAAATTATGGGAGATAATCACCATGTGGTGATAGACAACTTGCTCTCAAATTAATGACGGTCCCTATTCTAGCTTCACAGCTTGCAACATATAGTCATGCATGCACGCAGGTTGGTGAGAAAGGGAAGTATTGAAACAAGCAGAGTGTATAACACTGAGAATAATTCATGAACTAAAGAAGCTTTCTGATAAGCACGGAGAGCTCAAAAGGAAACATTTAAAAAAGTTAAGCATGTTAGATTAACTGGTTTGTTTGACAGGATGGATCATTGGATGAACCTGAGATTTTCCAGAGGATAAACTACAATTGGAACAGGAGGTTTTACTCACTTCTCAATTGAATTATTGCAATATGCTCTACGTAGGACTGCTCTTGAAGAACATCCAGAAGCTACAGTCTGGTAGTATGAATAGTTATTTATTTAATTTATGTGCTATTCATCTCTCCTAGTTATAACAGAATTGGAAGGGACCTTGGAGGTCTTCTAGTCCAACCCCCTGCTCAGGCAGGAAACCCTATAGCATTTCAGACAAATGTCTGTCAAGTGTCTTCTTAAAAGCCTGCAGCAATGGAGCACCTACAACTTCTGGAGACACTGATTAATTGTCCTCACTCTCAGGAAATTTCTCCTTATTTTTAGGTTGGTTCTCCTCTTGATTAATTTCCATCCATTGCTTCTTGTCCTGCCTTCAGGTGTTATATCTATATAACATTTCCATTTTGAAAACTGCATTGGCTATCAGTTGCTGCCCATACCATTTCATGGGGATGGTTGTCACTTTTAAAGCTCTTCATAGTTCAGGGCCTAAAAGTCTGAGAGATTGCCTTTTCCCACTAATATCTACCTGACCAAGAAAACCAAATAGAGGGGGAGGTGTCACACTCTATATCTTTTCTCTCAGGAAATGCCATTTGCAGGATTCTCAGAAGCTTGATTGTTCATTTGCACCTCCCTCTTCTGGGATAGCTTTCCCAAGATATCAGATAGCTTCTTCCCTTTTGATATTCAGAAGGTCCATTAAAACATAACTATCAGCTATCAGTTCCCAGCAGCTAGAATGCTATAATTGCTGCCTCTGGTGAGAAATAGTATTTTCATTTCTGGTCCATTCAGTGTGGTATTTCATTTTTTTTTACATATTAAAATCTTTTTTCCCTATTGATTAGACCTATGGTTATTGACTGTGCTATGTTTGACTTTGTTTTCATATGAATTACAAGGATGGGGAATTGTGTGCCTGTTCGGCATTGGCGTCAGTGGAAGAAGCTTATAATCCTTGTCAATAAATAAAACTCTCAGCATCCTTCACCATTGGCTACGCTGGCTTAAACTTCTGAAGGCTGAAGTTTATATCATTTGGAGGCTCTCCCCTCTCCTTTAATAAACTGAAGGGAATATTTTTAAATTCCTCCATTCAAGGTCTGTAAATGGGTGAAGACATCAGCTGATCCTTTCTTCGTGGCAGCAATGGAGACAGGTAGGCAGATGTCTGGCAGCGTTCCCAAGTTCAGTTTTTCTCAGTTCACACAGTGTTAGGGCCAACTGAACAGCCTTTAGGGCTATGTGTGGATCCTAGAGCAGCTCCCTAACAGGCTTCCTTATAAGAGGAATGTTGTAAAGGACCTTAATCAAACTGAGAGAAACAAAGAAAATAGTGAGCTCTCTCTCTTACACTCTGAAATGAGATCAAATATCCAAGGAAAGATAAGAAATGGAAAGAAAGAAACCAGTGAAAGAGTCCCATGAAGCTAACAATGGGATCAAAGAGGCAAGAAATACAGGTAATCCTTGACTTACATTCATTTGTTTAGTGACTGTTTGAAGTTACAACCGGACTGGGGGGAGGAAGTCACGTGACCATTTTTCATGTGACTGTGCTGCATCCCGATGGTCACATGATCAAAATTCGGATGCTTGGCAACTGGCTCATGTTTATGATGGTTGCAGTGTCACGGAGTAATGTGATCCCTTTTGTGACTTTCTGACAAGCAAAGTCAGTGGGGAAGCCAGGTTCACTTAACAAACTTGTTACTAATTCAAGAACTGCAGTGATTCACTTAACAATTGTGGAAAGGAAGGTCGTAAAATGGGGCAAAACTCACTTTACAACTATCTCGCTTAGCAACAGAAAATTGGGGCTCAGTTGTGGACTACAAGATTACCTGTAATGAGAAAGGTAGAAAAATATGTCTCCTGTCGGGGCAAGCCTGACTATTAGTGATTATCTTGACATGCTGATGTGGTTTTCTTGGTAGGAACATGGAAAGCCTTGGCCATTGCCCTTTGGGAAGAATCCAGAGAAAGAAATATTTTGGAGAATATTAAAAAGGCAGAATATATTTCCCCAAAGGAATGATGGAGAAGATCTTAAAAAAGACAGAAACCAGTCCCCAGAAATCAGCCCCAGCCCCTAGGCAGAGGACAGCTTTTAAAAATGCAAATTCAATAAACCATTCAAGAAGGTTGGTGTCAGGAAGCTAGAAATTAGGAAGACAAAGACACCTAAAATTTATTTATTAATTATTTATTATTTATTAACTAAATTTTTATGCCGCTCCTCTCCAAGGACTCGGAGCGGCTAACAACATAAATAAAAACAACATCTCAGCATTTCAAAAATCTAAAACCAAATCTAAAAAGCATTTAAAAAGACCCCCAGACACATTCCTCATTCGCACACAATCACAGTCATCCCCAGGCCTGCCGGCATAGATAGGTTTTTAGATTCTTCCAGAAGGCCGGGAGAGTGGGGGAAATGCGGACTTCAGGGGGCAGTTGGTTCCAGAGGGTGGGCGCCACAACAGAGAAGGCCCTCCCCCTAGGACCCGTCAGACGGCATTGTTTTGCTGACGGGACCCGGAGGAGGCCGACCCTGTGCGCTCTCACCGGTCGAAGGAAAGTATGTGGCAGAAGACGGTCCCGTAAGTATCTTGGTCCAATGCCATAAAGGGCTTTATAGGTAATAACCAACACTTTGAATTGCGCTCGGAGACCGATAGGCAACCAATGCAGCATGCGGAGAGTTGACGAAATGTGGGCACAACGTGGAAGGCCCACAATTGCTTGCTAAATCTACATACCTCCACCCAAATTCCAAGGACAGGAGACATAATAGGATTAACCTACCAATACCAAAAGGGCACACTCAAATTCAGGTCAAAGTACATGACACAGGAAATACAAAGCCTCAAACAGGAACAGGAAACAACCTCAAGAGCCCCAGAAGGTATAAAAGCCCACCACTCAATCTTTTCCAGAGCCATCTTTCTGTCTGGCTCTCCTCTTCAATAAACTACAACCTTCTTTCTAAAGCAGTCTCCATGTTCTTTATTCCAGGCTTGGACTGGACATGATGAAGATTTTTCTTTCAACAGCACTTTTCCAAGATGAGTTACTTTTCCTGTCCAAACAGATTCCCTCAAGGAATCCCATCAAAATATTTACCAGGAGTGATCCTAAACCAAAGATAAAGTCAACCAGATGCTGCCCTCTGCTTTAGCCTAACAAGGAATGGAGGCAAGGAGGCTCTAGGAGGCTCTGAAAGGCAAGGAGAAAAGGTTTAGAAAATGCACTTCAGCATATAAACTTCTAGCTAAGCCTGTTGTTTCTGTCTTTGTGGCTTTAATCCTATGTTCTTAGCATTTGCCTATACACAAATTGCACATGCCACACATTTGGACCATCCAAAGAATGCTTTGTCCAGCAGTGGTTTTACTTAATGTAGAATTAAGCAGAATTAGTCTAGGTACCAGGTAATTGATACCTAGGTAGCAAAAGTGACAGGGACAGTTAAAAATACAATGATTGCTTTGTTGTAACCATTAAACTTAGAAAAGGAGATTTTTAAAAGGCTAAAGCCCCTGAAATTGAGGAAACCTTTAAGCCAAACTATCATTACTAAAATACAGATTTCAAGAGTTTCCCCTTTTTAGTGGTATAGATTTTCTTGCCTGAATCCCTTTGAACTCAGGCCACATAGATTTATGGACAATATGGGCTCTTCCTCATGGGTCCATTCACTTGCTATTCTCCAGTCCTTGTGCTGACAGAAAAGTATGCTGGCATAAATTGTGCTGACAGTTCTGTTCAGCCTCAGGAACAAGGCTGGAGAATGGCGATTTCCTACAGTTTTCATGCAGGACAAGTTAAGGAAATCAGTTGGCAGATATCTTGGCCTGCATTTTGCCCCCTCATAAGCATCACCAACGAGAAGGTAATACAAATCATTACTTATGGGAATGTATCTGGCAAAGTTAGTGGCCTGCCTGAAAGGCAAAAGGTGCAAAACTCCAGCCAATGACAGATCTTTTCTGAATTTCATTTCATCTGGGAAAGTGATTTGTCCAAATATTTGTTTTACACAGTATATGGGTGTGCGTGTGTGTGTGTTTCACAAAATATCTTCTTAAGACTCTGAAAGTGATTTGATGGGCCATTTCACGTTATTTAAAGAACCAGGAAAGGGGCAACATGGTTAAAAAAAACACTTCAGAAGAGTTTATGTTTCATGTTTATTAATTCAGTCTACTCCTAAGCCCTCCCTCCATCTCAAACATAACCCTTTTTAAAATTGTTCCTTGTGACTTCTTTTAATCAGAGCTAAATCTAGAAAAGGGACCCTAGAGAGGGTGGTATTTATATGCTGAGATTTTCAAGGATATATTTCCATTCAGATGGCATATATCTATACGAGAAATCATGCCAAAATCAATAGAGTGAAGGTAACAAGAACAAGAGGGATTTACATTATTTTATTTCCTGATTCCAGCAATCAGCTTCAATCCAGTGAGTTTGTAGCTCACACCAGTCATACATTTCTATGATGAAATTAGAAAAATATGTTATTGATTCATTATTATTAGCATATGTTCTTGAAAATAAAGATTAGTTGGAAAAATATTTTGATTGAAAAAACCAGTCTATTTCATAGACATCCAGGCCTAAATGGATTTTTTTTTCAGTATTTTGCTGTAATTTTTGTAGTGGCTGCAAAGGAAATTAAACAATAGTGGGTCTTCCTTTTTCTCCTGTTTTTCCTTGTTTCCAACTGGTTGTGCTCTCCTTTTCCTGTTCAAGTGTCTGGTAATCCTAGACTACAGGGCCTATACACAAATTCATTCTATGTGCCAATTGAATCCATCCTTAGATAGGGAGATCTTAGATAGGGAGATCTCACTCATACCCTAGTCACTTCCTAGTTGGATTAGTGCCTCATGGTCTATATAGGGATACCCTTGAAGACCATCTAGAAGCTACTTCTGGTCCAGAGTACAGCAATGTGCACAGTTTTGATCACTCTCCAGTTTGCCTGTGTTAGACTGCTGTTGTGTGATGAGTATTGGCTTTGACTTGCTATCTGGGTGCAATTCAAGGTGCTGGTTATCACCTTTAAAATTTTACATAGCTCAGGCTAGGTTATTTGCAGGACTGCATCTCCTTCAGGGTATATGCCCATCTCACTAGTTTAGATAAGATAGGTATGCTTGAGGTCCCTTCCCTCAAATGTTGTCACCTGCTGGGCCCTTCAAATTGCATCTTCTGTGTAGCTGCATCAGCTATTTGGAACAAACTCCCACTTGAAATTGAGGTGGACTGTACTTTGTAGGCCTTCTGGAAAGCTGTGAAGACCTGATTTTTCCCCAAGCATTTGCCTAGGATGGGGTTCACTCAGGGTATCAACAGTATGGGTAATTCTGGTGCCTTGATGTGTTTTAGGCTGTTTTTACTGGTTCCTGTGAGCCATCCAAGATCACTGTGTGAGATAGATCATCATACACAGTCTTTAAATTAGCAAACAAAAATGTCATCAAAGACCTTGTCACCAGTCATCAACCAGGCAGATCTTCCATGGAATTCCTTACCAGAGCAATTCCCTAGGACTTGCTGGAATCCATTTGGATCCATTAGATCAGTGTTTATTTATTTATTATTATTATTATTAATTTAATTTATTAATTTAATTTCTATGCCGCCCTATTCCGAAGAACTCAAGGCGGCTCACAGCATGATAGAAATTACATTATATACATATAAAAAACCCTTAAGTTAAAAAAAACACCTTAAGTTAAAAAAAAAAAAAGAAACCAATCATTCCACGAACATACACTGGCTAGGGGCAAGATGTTAGCTGCCCCAGGCCTGCCGGCAAAAGTGTGTTTTAAGCAATTTACGAAAGGCGGAGAGGGTGGGGGCGACACAGCCATTGCTGGCTGTGGAATTCTGGGAGTTGAAGTCCACATGCCTTAAAATTGTCAAGGTTGAGAAACACTGCATTAGATGTTGGAGTAAATCATCATCTCTAGACCAAGTAATGGTCTTTCCCCAGCAAAAGAGTATCTTTTCCTTATTCAAGTCAATACTTAGCTAAAAGAGAATGAGGTCTAATATGTGTCTGTTTTGTATGGGTTGGACCTAAGATGACTTGAGACAAGCCTAGGGTTGCCATTGAGGTGAAGAATTTCAGGTCAAAAACTCAACCTAAAAATATTTATTTATGAGAGATGTAGTTGAAATTATGCACAAGGAATGTCTATGTAGATACTCAACCATACGGGTCATGATTGTCCCAAATGTGCTTTTCCCAAAAGCAACTGGATTTTCTTGTTTTTTCCCCCCTTAAAAACATTTCACCTTTCATCCAAGAAGCTTCTTCTATTTTGAAGTAAAGAAGCTTCTTGGATGAGAAGTGAATCATTTTCAAAGAAAAAAAAATCAAGAAAGTCCAGTTGCATTTTGGAAAAAGGACCTTTGGGACATGTACAAGGGATGTATGCTTAAAAAAACCCAACAACCAATACTAGAGAAATTTATAAAGCTCTTTATTGTATCATGAAAGCCTCCACCAAGAATGTGTGTGTGTGTGTGTGTGTGTGTGTATTAAAATGTCTCTTGGGATTTATATTAAAAAATGTACTCGAGGAAAAGGGGTAACAACAGTTCAGTGGTTAACCGTGCTGAGCTTGTCAGCTAGAAAACAGACAGCCTGGGTTTGAAACCCAAGTGCTGTGTGATGGGGTAAGTTCCCATTCCTGCTCTAGCTCCTGCCCACCTCCCCAGTTTGAAAGCATGCAAATGTGAGTAGATAAATAGGTACCACTTCAGTGAGAAGGTAACAGTGTTCCATGTACCTCAGCGCATAGTCATGCTGGCCCCATAACTATGGAAAAAGTCTCCAGACAATCCTGACTTCCTTGGCTAAGAAATGGAGATGAGCACCACCACACCCAGAGTCAGACATGACTAGACAAGAAAAACCTTTATCTTTACCTTTACCTGACAAAAATTTAGGTATAAACAATGTATATTAGAGGAAATTCTGAATGAAAATAGATTCAGATGTCCGTAGACTATTTTTTTTTCTTTCATGCGACATTCACAAAAATAAAGCAAAATCAGGAGTCTGAAATACTAACTAACACAGGCAGTAAAAATGAAATAGCTTTATACTTCTCTGAACTGTCCTAGACATGGCTACGAGGATCCTTGTTTCTGACTGCTGAGGGTGTCTGACTGCTTCTAAGCCATAAGCCACCTGATCCCATTACAAATTGTTGGCCTAACTCAGGGGTAGGCAACCTTGGCTCTTTTATGACTCGTGGACTTCAACTCCCAGAATTCCTGAGCCAGCTGACTCAGGAATTCTGGGAGTTGAAGTCCACGAGTCATAAAAGAGCCAAGGTTGCCTACCCCTGGCCTAACTAAACCAGCAATAATACTTGTTCTTCAGAGGGCATAGGAAGCATGGCATTAGCAGAGTAACACTGGATGTAATGGAAACCAGCTTTTAACTACATACATGGATGCTGTGAACCCAAGCAAGGTGTGGGTGAGTGAGCAGGAACGGATCACAGTACTGTCCACCCAGTGTGTTTTCCATAGAATGTATGTCTAAACATCCTTCCAAATCTGCATGTCACCCTCCACAAGTTCCTTCAATCCATGAACGATTGCTCGTGGGTAAAGCAAAAGAGCACTCACCTTAATCATCGGAGAGGGGAATAGTTGCCTTTCCCCTTTACGCAAATAATTCCACACCCTTTCACCAAAGTGTGTAAAATCTAGCATTTCTAACCAGCCATGATTTATTCTTTCCCATCATGCAGTATGAACATGCTTTGTTTGCTTCTTCTTGTTTATCATTAAATCTCAGAATTAATTATATGTCACAATGACCTTTCCGCAGCAGTTTCTTCATCCCCCAAGCCGCCACCCTGCCAGTGTGACAACAACAGGTTGATTTGGAAATAGGGAGGTTGGATGCAGCCAGCCTCAATTGCACAAACGCTGTGAGCTCTTTTTTTTTTTTTTTTTGCCTTTCCATAATGCATAGCTTGCCTTGCTTCCTTCCCAATCTCTATCTGTCCAAATATCTGTTTCAATCACTTGGAGCAATAGGGTTGAAGGTAAAATGAGTTTATGCATCACCTGGTGGATGGAACTGGGAGGAGGGGGGAGAAGATTGAGAGCTCTTAAAATAACACTCAACTGTTTAAGGATGCGTGTGCCATGTTAAATCTCCAGGAAAGGGGGCAATTATGCTGTCAGGAAGGGTGATATAATTTGGGAAAGTTTGTTCCAGAGCAGTAATTTCTTTCTCACTAGTGCTTCCCCAGTGGGATTCAGTAGCCAAGTATCTGTCAGGCAGCAAGTCTGAATAAGTACGTGCATTTTAGCATAGGATGCTGGGAGAGCCTTTCCTCACATTCATCTCGCTGTGGTAGAAAATATCCCGACAGTCTCTTCTTTGCCTGCTTGTTCTCATGACATTACCTTCATCTTAACCCCTATCCCATACCCAAGGCACTTTAAACAGTCTTCACCTGGGTTGTTTGCTGTTAATATTTTCTTTTATCCTAACATAGAGCTTAGCTGTGGATAAAAACTACAGTGTTTCACAGTCCATTCTGATGGTGGTGCAGTTACAGTAGGTGACTAAAAGGTGTGAAGATATGTTTGGATGCGTGTATATCAGCCCAACTCCTAGTGACTATTTTATGTGGTGGGATTCAAATATGTGAACAACCAGTTCTCTGTGTGGACACTGCTTCCGGAAGTCCATTCTGGACCTGGGCAACAAAAAATTAGCTACCGGTTCTGCTGAAGTGGTGCGAGCTGTCTGAATCCCACCACTGGGTGTAAGTATGGTCTCCTCCCCTCTGGTCTCTCAGGACTTTCTTGCAAAGCGGTTCTGCTCTGGATAGTTGGAGAACCTGATTCTTCCAAACCAGGTTCTCCTAGCCTAATTATCAGGTCTCTGAACTGATCTACACTTTAGAGTCCTGCTTCAACCAGAATAGCACTTGACAAGTAAAGGCGACAAAAGGACTGCATGATGGAGCAAAAGAGACTACTTTACAGTGTAATTGTCCCTGTGCTTGGTAGTTATCCTGGAGGCTGCTGTTGAAGATGAGTATCACACTATTCTGGAATAGTGCTAAGTTTGCTTCCAAAACAAAACAAAACAAAAAAAACCCCAAATCTATTGCTATCATTTAATATCAACATGATCAGGCTCTCCTTGAATGCATCCACACATGCAGAAGAAAGAGTGAGATTTGACAGATGGCTAAACTTATCTAATGGCTGCTTATCTAATGCTTATCTAATGCTCACAACTCACCTTCTCCACCTAGCCTGAATTTTAGTCCATGTTAAAGAGATACTGGGGGATATTTTCTCATCAGCTAGTGGGATAAGCAGAAGGAAGCAAAGCCAGAAGAATCTCAGCTCCTGCCTTTAACATGCCCTCTACATCATAAATAAGGACAATGTTATTTGCCATGTCTGAAGCAGGACAAGGATCAGCAGTGGGAGCAACTAGTTTTATGGCAGTATAATTTGTTTTTCAGCTGAAGGGCTGATGAATAGCACCGACTCAGATGTGAAAAGGATCCCTAAATCTTGAAAATCATGCCTAACCCATTTGTTTCTTTTAGACTGATAATTCTAACAGGTCTACATCATACGGGGCTTGAATAACAAGGAGTATGTCTGAACTGAAGCTACCAGAGATATTTTTATGTTGGTTTAAACTGTACAGAAGCTTTTCTTCAGAAAAAAGAAATAGCTTCTGATTTTATTTATAGCAGTTATAAGTTCAGATATAAGCTTACCTTTAGCTCTATGGTTACAAGATATTTCTGTTTTGTTCTCTATTCTTTCTAACAGACCAAATCATAAATAATATGCTATTTTTTCCTCTTTCACTCAAAAGGTCTGTATGGGGTTTCTAGTTAGCAGGCCTGGGGATGATTGTGATTGTGTCTGTATGATGAATGTGTTTGGGGGGTCTTTTAAATGTTTTGTCGACTCGGTTTTTGGTTTTTAAATGCTGTGATGTTGTTTTTTGTTCATGTTGTTAGCCGCTCCGAGTCCTTTGGAGAGGAGCGGCATAAAAATCCAATTAATAAATAATAATAAATAATGCAAGCAGTCACTTTGGCCATTTCACTAAATTCCATCAGCTTCACCCACCATTATTTTGTTGTAGGTATTGCCAAATCTTTCCAACATTGCTGGTATCTCATTGCAAAGTATAAAACTGCATATATAAAAACAAAGCTCCATGCTGTTTTTCCAATTGTTTGTCTGTCAAACCACAAAGGAAAGACTCTGATTTCAATTGTATATTAACCTTTAAAATCCTCTGAATTAGTGCATTTGAATCCAGAACTCTGGGTTTTTTACACCTCCACCAAACATGATAAGATATTCCTTCTTGTTATTCATGTTTCCAGCATAAATTTGAAGTGCCTTTATGCATGTTAGATAATTTCTCTGACCAAAATTCATATCTTCCAGACTTTTAAATAGAAAATCCCAGTTCAACTTGCCAGAGGCTTTCTTTGCATCTAAAATCAGTTCAGCTTATTTTTCATTATGTTGCTCCAAAAATTCCAAAATATCCAGCTTGTTTCTAATATTATTTAATTAATTCATATAAATTAACATCATTTAACTTCTTTTAAGTTAAAAACCAAAACTTAACCTCATGAATAAAATTGTGCAAAATTATTTTCAGTCTGTCAGCTAGAATTATTGTGAACAACTTTTAATCATTATTCAGTGGTGATATCGGTCTATGGTTTCTTGTTAAATTCAAAATTTTGTTCCTCTTTAAGTATTAATGCGGAGAGGGGGCTCAAGCCGAAGACGGAGAGGCCGGCAGCGGCCAGCCTGAAGACCCGACGAGCTGGAGCTGGCGTGAGCAATGGAGGTGAAAGGTACAGAAACAAAGAAGCAGTAAGGAGGGAGGGGGAGGTGGAAGGCCAGGAAGAGAAACACCCCGAACGGCAGAGAGACTTGGGGAGAGAAGCCCTCCTCGCTGCGCCCCTGAGTTAAAGGAATCAGAGCCCCAGGGGTAGCGCAGCGGCCAGAACTTTCAAGGGAGGAAGGAGGGTGAAGGAGAGAAAGGAGAGCGTCGGAGGGGAGACGGAAGGCTGGAGATCGACCTGGGACGCTATAAAGGCAAGGCTGGATGGATAGGGTTTTTTTAAAAAAGCTGACAGAACACATTAGAACTTGATCTGGGAAAGGAAAAAACAGAAGGGCAAGAAGGACCCTGAAAAGAGCGAAGAGAAGGGAAAGGCTGACAGGCTACAGCTTGGAGGGAGCCAAAGCACAGCTAGGGTGAGATTCACTTTGAACTGGCTCTCTGATCTTAGATGATGCCTATCTTGGAACTGCCTGAACACTGATTCTTATCCCTGAGCTGTTTGAATTTTGAATTTTGAGCCTTATCCCTGAAAGGTCAGAATACAGGATCTTCACCTGAATACTGCCTTGTGATTAATTTGGTTCATTTTAAAAATCAAAAGAAAAGCCTGGCCAACAGCAGGCTGAACTCAGGATGGCCACCAAGCAGACCAAACTAATACCCCCAAAGCTAGCTGCACCCTCCCCAGCTCAGCCTCCTAAAACACCAGGGAATAATCTATCCGCCCTCCCATCCTCCCACTTACCTACAGGCCCCCAGACCCCCCCGTCAACCCAGGCCTCTCCAGTAACGCACATGATGAAAGAACTAAAAGAGATGATAGAGGCATTGGGAAAAAGGATGGAGGAAATGGATAAAAAGTTGGAGGAAGTGGGCACAAGGATGGAGAGACGGTGCAAAGATATAGAACAGAAGGTGGAGAAACAAGGCAGAGATTTAGAGAGGAAGTGGGAAGAACAAAGCAGAGCGGTGACTGCAGACCTGGATCAAATCAAGAAAACAATGCAAACACACAACAAGAGAATGAGAGATGAAATGGGAAAAAATTTTAAGGAGATCTGGGAGAGGGTTGGAAAAAGGATGGAAGAGGTGGAGAGTCACATGGAGGGACAAATAGCGGAGATGAAAAGTGTGGCTCAGGACCAATCCACTATGATGCAATATTGGCAAATGGTGACAGCAATCATATTTAGGGGATTGAGAGAGATAGCAAATATAGACCAAAAGGACCTGAAAAGAATCTTTGTAAAAGCCCTGGCAAAATTTCTGGGAGAGAAAGCCGAAACTATTTCGTGGCAAGTCGACAGAATCCACAGAGTCAACTCATGGATGGCAGCAAACAGAAACCTACCAAGGGACGTGGTTATCCATTTTGCAACAAAAGGGTTCCGGGACTTTATCTCTACAACGTCCTATAACAAGAAATTATATGTAGAGGAGCAAGAGGTGGCGATACTGAAAGAGATCCCCCCGAAGATGTTAAGAGACAGAAAAGACTACAAGTTCCTGGTCAATGAACTGAAAGCACGCGCTCTACAATTTCGATGGGAAGCCCCAACTGGAATATCACTACTCTATAAAAGCAAAAGATACCATCTGAACTCAATCCAGAAAGCCAAAGAATTTCTTGAAAAAGAACTGAAGGTGGAAGGACCTCAACCCACAACGAGGGACAATGTAGACTGGCTACATGAAAGAGGAAGAGACTTAGAACAACGATCAAACTCCTCAGAAGCACAGACCACCGCAGCAGCAGGAGAAGTGAAAGGACCTCCTCGGGATGCGACTGCACAGAGAACAGATGGCAATAAAAACATGGAAGCAGGGCAGATTACAGAGTCAAGGCAATTAAGGTCTACTATCAAACACACAGACCAGCAAGAAAAGATCCCACAAAACAATATGAGCACCAACCCGGATACCATGGGAACGAGACCAAAGAAGAAAGCAGGGGAAAAAGCAGATGCGGTCTGGCAGGAGTATCCTGAAGCCGATCATGGCAAGTAAATATTTGACTTGGAACGTTAACGGGTTAAACTCCCCACAGAAATGGAAGAAAATACTTCATTACCTGAATCAAGGTAAAAATGATATAATTTGCCTACAAGAAACTCACATCAGAGCGGCGAACCAGAAATATTTAACCAACAACAAACTAGGCACACAATTTGTTGCAGCGGCAGCAGGAAAGAAGAATGGAATTGTTATATATGTGAAGAAACACATAAGAGCTAAGCTAATAGAGTCCGACTCCCAAGGTAGATACCTAGCAATCGAAATACTACAGGAAGATAAGAAAATTCTGGTGATGGGCATCTATGCACCAAATCAACAACAAGGAAAATTCTACAAATTGATACACAAGAAGTTAACACAACTTAACTACAGATCAAGTATTATAATGGGAGACTGAAACGGTGTGATAGAGGTCGCCCTGGATAAAAAGAAGACAGCACCTAACCCGCAAAAACACTCCAAGTTGCCTAAATCCTTCTTCGACATAAAGGAAGACCTCGAACTGATAGACATTTGGAGGGAAAGACACGGCAAAGAGCAAGAATTCACATTTTTCTCAGACAGACATCAATCATTCTCCAGAATTGACTTTATATTAACAACAAGCGACTTGCTGGTTAACCTAAAAACGGTGAAAATCCTACCCAAAGTACTATCAGACCATAACCCGGTATGGATGGAATTAAGACATGGTCAGAAACCTAGGAGATCCTGGAGAATTAATGAAAACCTGTTTAAATATGAAGAAAAGGTGGCTGAATGCAAAAATGCTATGAAGGAATTCTTTAGCATAAATATGAAAAATGAGACACCTATAGAAATGATTTGGGATGCCAGCAAGGCATATATGTGGGGGATTCTCATGGACATGAATAAAAGGCACCGGTGTAAACAAGAACAAAAAAGAAAGGAGTTAGAAGATGAGATAAGTAAGAAAGAGCAGCTATTAATAAAAAGACCGGAGGACAAAGTCACCAAAGAAGGAATCAAGATTCTAAGGAAACAATTTGACTTGTTGTTGGCAGATCAAGTGGCAAGGAACATACAATACGCAAAACATAAGACATTCTGTAATTCCAACAAACCTGGTCAGTGGCTGGCTTATACCTTAAGGAACAAGCAGAAATCCCGCATAATTGAAAAGATAGAGTACAAAGGCAAAGAAGAATTTCAACAGGACATAATCAAGAAAGCTTTTACCGAGTTCTACTCAAAGTTATACGCCGAGGAGAAGACACAAGACAAGGAGATAGATAAGTTTCTACAAAATGAAAAGTTATTGATAATCACCGATGAACAAAGAGATGCCCTGAATGCACTGATCACAAAAGAGGAAATACACTTAGTGATCAAACAATTGAAAAAGGGGATAACAGCGACCTACTACAAGCATCTCTTAGAGGAAATGATAGAACCCCTCAGAAAGTTATTTGTCAACATTCAAGAAGGAGGCCAAGCTCCACCGTCATGGAAAACAGCTTACATCTCTCTAATCCCCAAAGAGGGAAAAGATAACGCACAACCTGAAAATTACAGACCTATCTCACTACTGAACACAGATTACAAAATCTTCGCAAAAATTTTGGCCAACAGATTAATGACTGTGTTACAAAAAATAATTCACCCGGATGAAACGGGATTTATACAAGGACGTCAGATGAAAACTAATGTAAGACAACTGCTGAACATAATAGAGTATTTGGAAAGGAACAACCAGGTGCCCGCTACTCTCATGTTTGTGGATGCAGAAAAAGCCTTCAACAGACTGAATTGGCCGTTTCTGACAAAACTGGTCGGGGGGATGAAAATGGGAAAATAGTTTCTTAACTCCATACTGGCAATTTACCAGAAACAAACAGGCCAGATCATTGTGAATGGAGACTTAACAGACTCATTTAACATAGAAAAAGGCACGAGACAGGGATGCCCGCTATCCCCCTTGCTATTTGTTTTAACGTTGGAGATTCTACTGAACAAGATAAGAGCGGCAGAGGACATAAAGGGCATACGGATTAGACAACAAGACTACAGACTATGTACCTTCGCGGACAACCTGCTGGTGACAATGGCGCAACCAGCACAATCAGCTAGGAGATTGATGGAGATAATGAAAGACTATGGTAGGGTATCAGGCTTCAAAGTAAATATAGCTAAGACGAAGATGCTAGTTAAAAATCTAGATAACAAAGCAAAACAGGACTTGGAAAGAATAACGGGTTGTGAAATAGTTAAGAAAGTTAAATACTTAGGAGTGGAGATAGAAGCAACGAATGCGAAATTATACAAAAATAACTATGAGGTGCTGTGGAACAAGATACAAACAGATCTAGACAGGTGGAAAACATTACAACTGTCCCTGCTGGGCAGGATAGCGGCAGTAAAAATGAACGTACTGCCAAAATTTCTATTTCTCTTTCAAATGCTACCCATACTCAAAAAGGATGTGGACTTGGACGAATGGCAGAAGGGCATCAACATATTTATTTGGGATGGCAAGAAACCAAGGGTTAAATTAAAAATCATCCAGGATACAAGGAAGAGAGGGGGTTTAAAAATGCCCAATCTGAAGTTATATTACTACACCGCGGCGCTGGTGGCGCTGAGTGATTGGATCAACATGACGAACGACAGAATATTGAATGTTGAAGGGCATGGTCTACTATATGGCTGGCATGCATATCTGGTGTATGACAAAAAGGCTGACAAGAACTTCAGGGAGAACCCACTACGAACCCCATTGTTGTGGGTCTGGAAGAAATATAAGTACCTACTACATGAAAAGATTCCCATCTGGACGATCCCCGGGCACGCAATAGGGGACATAAATATATCACAAGGACAGGAAGTGGTGCCCTATAGTAAACTTGTACTGGAAGAAGAAAATGTGTTTTCATTAAAGCCACCAAATACGCTAGCAGATGAAGGAATAGGGGGTACCTGGCTTTCATATTTGCAACTGCAGTCTAGGTGGCACAAAGACCTGAAGAAGGGCTTATCCCTTACAGATGATAATTTAATTGAGCAGGTTAGAGAGCAGGGGATCATGCATATCAAACGAGTGTACAGTGTACTGATAGAAATTGACTCTGAAACTGTACTAGTCAAGAACTGTATGGTAAAGTGGGAACAAGATTTTGGGCAACCTATCACGATGGAAACGTGGGAGGGAATCTGGGTGAGAAATGTAGAATTTACAAAAGCGCAACATTTAAGGGAAAACTTCTATAAGATGTTCTATAGGTGGCATCTAGATCCGAAAAAATTATCATATATCTACCCAGACACCCAACCTAAATGTTGGAGATGTGGTAGTATGGAGGCTACATATTTTCATGTATGGTGGTCATGTAGAAAAATTAAAGCCTTCTGGAGAAAAATATGGTGGACACTCCAAACCATTTTGAAAAAGCGTATTGAATTTCTACCTCAGGTGTTTTTGTTAGGGATCATAAAAGACTGTACTACCACAGAGACGAACTTAATTCTGAACTTGATCACAGCAGCGAGACTGTTGGTGGGACAATACTGGAAGAAGCCAGAAATACCACCCATGGAAGAATGGACTTTGAAAGTAATAAATTTGGTGGAAATGGCGAAAATATCGGCATATTTGAAGGATCGCTCAAATGAACAATATATGATAGACTGGAAACATTGGATAGAATATATACAAGAGAAACACCAATCAAACAAAATGTATCTGGCGTATAGTTGAGGCTTGATGTGAGGAGTGAAGAATGTTTACCAAATTTGAATCGATTGTATTGGGTTGGATAGCAGGTAGCTTGAACTTTCCCCGGGTTTATGTATACAAAGACTAATACTTACTGTTGTATTTTATGACTTATGTTGAGTGCTTTTTAGTATGCTATCATGATTAATGTTGATTGCTTTAATAAAAATTAAAAAAAAAGTATTAATGCTATATTAGGCTTTCCCCAACTCTCTGGTATCCATCCTCCCTGTAAAATAAAATTCACCATATTTTATAAAGTTATAAAAGTTCATCCTCAAAGTATTTATAATAAACATCTGATAGTTCATTTGATCCAGACACATTTCTTGGTTTAATCTTTTTTATGGCTTCAGAAACCACCCTTATTGTTATAGGTCCATTCATAATTGGTCTCTTTTTCTCTATAGTCCTTGGAATTTTTATTTCTTTTTAAGTATTTATCTGTTTTCTCTAAGGAGATGTCACTTCTTTTGAACAAGCTAGAATAATATTGATAAAATACTTTTTGTATGGTTACATTATGCATTAATGGAGAATCTCCCTCTTGTAATTTCAATATCATTTTCTTCTTTTCTTTCCATAATTTCTATGCCAACCATTTCAATGATTTGTTTGTAAATTCAAAAGGTTTTGTTTTACATGATTCATTTTTGTTTCCATTTTTCTTATCGTTAGCATAGATGGCTGTGGTTGTAGTGGCTTAATTTGTTGAGAAATACTTGTCATCTATGGGAATTCCTTTAATTCTTTTGCTTCTTTCTTTATCGCATGCATAATAACTTGTGCTTTCTCTTCACTCTTTTTTTTTTGACCTCTAAGGAAAAGCTTTACTTGCATCCTGAGCCATTCTTAAATCACCGCCTTTATCTACATTAACTTCCAAAAGTTCTTTTAATTTCTTTTTACAATTGTCCAGGTGTATTTCTGTGAAATATGGTGACAAATAAAGCTGCTGTATTTCAACTTTTTGATCTTTTAGGAGGCTCTGGTGACCACAGAACGGAGGCTGGATGTGGGTAGTCCACCTTTTAAAGCCATTAGTAAGGCCCAATTTAATTGGTTTCATGGCTTTTGTGATATGATTTGTCACCAGGCAGAAAGTCTCAAATTAAAAGTCAGGTCTCCCTTGACTTGAGTTCAACTCTAGGTGACCATGTAAACATGTCCAGGTTTTTTTTTTCCTAACAACAATAGAAAAGCAATTTGCCAAAGACTGTATTTCTAGGTTTAGTACCTGAGAACAACTGATTGGTCAAATAATAGATTTCTGTTTTGTTTTATTCCGGGCACCTATAATAGGATGCAGATGTTATGGATCCAGGTTTGGGGTTTATTTTAGATAAGGATAGTAACTCTCTGAAATCATCTGGTATCAGCAAAGATCATTCTGCCCAGACAGTAGAAACTATTCACAGTACTTTGGTAAAACATTGACAGATACAACCCTTGAAATCATTGAATCTGACATATTTTAACTGATAGTATACAAAGTAAAAGTGGGTTATGTTCACAAATTTTATTAAGGCACACTGCATGGTCCAACACATGTTATTGTATCTTAAAAGTGAAGTATATATTTAATATCTAGATCTATTTATTTGTTTAATACAATCCAAGTCAGGCATATTGCCATTTTAAATTTATTCAAATCCAACACTGGATTATTACACTCTAGCTGAAACAGTAGGTGTCTCAATAGCACCCATTGTAAAACAAGTGACTCTATTACAGATGACAGGAAAGACCTAATCTTTCTCCGCAAACTGGAAAAATCTAGTTTTATCAACCTGACCATTTGTCTGCAGCTATCCAACCTATTAAAACCAGACTTTCAGTTCTGTCATCTTCCAGATTCAGAGGGGCATGTTCTGGGATGCTCTTGGGTTTTATGTTTAGATATTTTTCTATCCCAACTTTATTATTTTTTATAAATAGCTCAAGGAAGTGAACATACCTAATACTCCTTCCTCCTCTTATTTTCCAAACAACAATAACTCTGTAAGGTGGGTTGGGCTAAGAGAGAGTGACTGGCTCAAATTCACCCAGATGGATTTCGTGCTTCAGGCAGGATTACAATGCAAAGTCTTCAGGTTTCTAGCCTGGGACTTTAACCACTAGACCAGGAATCTCCAAACCTGGCAAATTTAAGACTTGTGAACTTCAACTCCCAGAATTCCCCAGCATGGCTGACTGAAGAATTCTGGGAGTTGAAGTCCACAAGCCTTAAAGTTGCCAAGTTTGGAGACCCCTGGATCAGATCAAACTTGTGACTGGAGAATAAAAATAACGTAAAATAAAGCGAACAAACACACTTAGGGAAGACTGGTCACAAGAGATGTCATCTTTCCCTCTCGCAGAGCTCCTCTGAAACCTCCATTTCACCTTTTTCTGTTGCCTAGCCTATTCAGAGAAGGCCCTTTAAGCCTTTTGCATAAGAGAAAAAACAAAGCCAGTCTGGCAAAGATTAAAATTTGCCACTACATAATATAATGAAGTGCTAACTTGTCATTTTTTAATGAAGCTGTGGCACTGGAGATTTATAGTTGCTAATGAGGCAGAATAATAATTAGTCATTTTTTAAATGAGGCTGATGATCACTCAGACAGACAGCAAGAGCAAGACAGTCAAATGGGTTTTAGCCATGGTCTAAATTCCTATTGGTAACTGAGTGGTGTGCCCAGCTGCCTGGAATCCACTCATGTAGCACCTTTTCTGCTTGGCATCTGATGGTTTTCCCTTTCCTTGGGACTCACAAAGTGAGCACGGTGTGAACTGAGGTTGTTTCTCTGTCATATGGATGAATTAAAATATGGAGTACCATGAGACATATTCCTCAGCAGGAGTAGCACGTGCAGAAGAAGTGTTTAGCAACAGAACCTAAGCCAATGCTTCTCAACTTTGACCATTTGAAGATATGTAGACTTCAACTTCCAGAATTCCCCCACCCAGCCTCACTGGCTGGGGAATTCTGGGAGTTGAAGTTCATATATCTTCAGGTGACCAAGGCTAGGAAACATCTCCTTAAACAAAGGAAAAGGAAATAAATAACATCTCTAGTTTAGAAGCCCTCATATTATGCCTTATGGAGTTAAGAAGGCCAAAACTGAGCCTGCGATCAGTACCATGGTCTCAGAAACAGCTATGTGGATTTTGGAAAATTTATTGTTTCCATGTAGATTCCACAATTCCAGAGTCGTGTTGTTTCCATTTTTGCATGTAGCACATGTAATTAATTGTTTCCATGAGGATGGAAATATTCATTAAAAAATTCCTTTATTATTCTTGCTTATCCCACCTTGGCTGTTCCAGGCAATCTTCTGTTGCCCCTTTTGAAGGAACAACTAGTGCAAGTGGAAAAAGATAGTCTAGGCTGGTTCTTCCCACTCTTTTCCTCCTGCCCACTAGATTAGCTGAATTTCTACTCCTGTAGTTTTCTAGACATACTTGCTGTGCACCATAAATACAAGATGAACCTTAAATCCATAGAAAAGGCCAAAGATATATATTGTTTTAAAATAGCTGCTACTATATGCACAATTGACTCCATGACAAATGCTGCAACATCCGAGAAAATAGTTTAACAATTTATGGATCTTCCTGGGAACCAATCACTTACATTTATTTATATTTTTCATAGTTTTGCACATCTTTTTTTAAAAAAAGACATAGAAGTTGTCTTGTAGCAAATCAAACTATTCATTCATGGAATCATAGAGCTGGAAAGAGCTGTTTGACCACTACATCCAATGTCCTTTTCAGTATTAAGAGTCTAAATTAAGCATGCCTGACAGACAGTTGGCAAACCTTTATTTGAACACATCCAGTTAAGGGACATCTATCACCTCTTTGAGTAATTGGTTCCACTGTCAAAGTGCTGTGTTAGGGATTTTTCTCTAACAATCAACAATCAACAATCACATAATTTTCTCTGCCTTCCTGTAACTTAAATCTGTTATTAATCTATTAAATCTATTATTAAATCTATTATTCCATAACCTGTCCTCAGAGGTGACAGATGATGGCCTTGGCCTTCTTCGTTATGATATCTTTGCAGATAAATAGAGGGGCCCCATTAAACATTCCCCTTTTCTCAGTCTTCTCATCTGCTGGCTGGGTAGACTTTGAGTCGGTCATTCCCTCTCAGCCCAACCCACCTTACAGGATGGTCATTGTTGTAGGGAAAATAGGAGGACCAGAAGAGGTTTTTAGGAAGGGAGGAGAAACCAAAGCAGAGAAGAGAAATGCAAGAAGAGGTGAAAGGAGGGAACAAGAATGAAAAGCAAAATGAAAAGTGTTTGTCATTTGAATAGACCAAGTCAGGAAACAAATACCCGTACTAATGCTAGAACTTTGATTGACTGATTGATTGATTGATGATCATGTGCCATCAAGTTGCTTTAGACAAATGTGCTTGGTGATCACACAGATGGATGTTCTGCATGATGATCTGTCCCTAAGCTGGCCATCCTCTTCTTTTCTTTCTTTCCACCTTTCCCCAGCATTCGAGCCTACTCCAGCAAGCTAACAGAATCCTGAAAGCCTGACAGTATTTCCCTTCTCTCCCTCATATATCTAAAAAAAATTAAGATGGGACAACTTTAAATTTCTTTCTTATGCTTCCTTGTCTCCAGGACTGCACTCATATCTTGCTAACAGTCTGAGCTCATGTTTTAGTTCTGTCTGTCTGTCTGTCTGTCTGTCTGTCTGTCTGTCTGTCTGTCTGTCTGTCTGTCTGTCTGTCTGTCTGTCTGTCTGTCTGTCTGTCTGTCTGTCTATCTATCTATCTATCTATCTATCTATCTAATTTGGAGACTGCCCACCTCACCCTCAGAACTACTCAGAGTTTTGCTGACAGTCTCCACATTATCTTCCCTAAGGTGACCTTTGTTATACTCTACAATCTGTAGTAGTTAGGAGGAGACAAGAAGAACAATGAGAAAGAAAGAAAGGGGAGAGGGGAAACAAGGATAGGTGAAATGAGACAGGTGAGCTAAAGGAATCATGAATATATATTTTATTTATGTGGTAAATAAACTCTGTGTAGAACAAGTAGGAAAACTAATAAAAGGATAAAATAAAGCATAAATATTATACAAATAATATAAATGAAATAAAAGCTCAAAAAATGAAACTAGAGCAGGGGTGTCAAACTCACAATGTATCGCACTTTTCTCCCATTGCCAGCAATGGGGTGGGCACGATTTTGGCGTGACGCATCCGGCCCACGGGCCAGCAATTTGACAACCCTGAACTAGAGAATAGAAGGGAATTGATAACAAAATATCAGCAGCATCAGGATAAAACAATGTTTTCTTTCTAACTGAGGTAGCATCCAATAAAAACTTTCCTGCAAGGAAAGTTATACAGCATCTACCTCAATCTGGGACCAAATTCTATATTAATGAGGTGTTAAAAGAAGGGACAATAAAAGAAAATTGTGGGTGCATGTTTTAGTATGGCTCAAATCATAGAGACAGACTCTTTCCACAGAAGGGAATTTTTGATAGGCAGTCCTCCAAAATGGCCGTAGGATAGAAGCTGAAGTATGGCAGGCAAAACTCTTCATGGTACATAGCTGATGTGAGATTAAATAGGTACTTAGTGGGTGCAAGTAGGTTCCAATAAAAATGCCTCATTAAGAATGAATAATAGTCCCCAATCTTAGCAGATTTCTACTCTGGCTTTGTCTAGACTAAGGACTACAGATACTGAGAGATCTACAGAAATGCGAATCAGGCAGAACTTTTTACTTCCATAATAATGGGGAATTGTCAGAAAGAATTAATGGGCCAGCAACAGGTTGGTGAAGAAAAGCTTTAACCAATAAGAAAGTCATGAGTGAGATAGGGGCGAGGAGCAGCAAAGCCGCATGAGAGATGAGCGTTTGAAATGACAGCAAGGAGATAAATTTGGAGAGGTGCAGCATGACAGCAAAGAGAGACTCGGAGGCACAAAGGAAAAGTTACAACAGTAATGAAAAAGAGAGATGGAGTAGCACAACATACCTTGCAGCAGAAATGATGAAAGATACTATTAACCTGATCCTGAGCAGAAGCATCTATGGTGCTGCTCCTTTCTTAAGATGCTGAAGGCCAGTGATTCCTTGGGATAGGTAGGCTGAGGAAACTTGGAAGTCAATAAAGCATTAGGAGGGCTACATTAACATATTCATATTGACTCTCTGTAATTGCAGTATTATTTTCAAGATGCTTACAGGGCAATTTCTTCATAATCTGCTGTAGAAATTTCCAGGAGATTGAGATCAGAGTTCTTGGCTTGTAATTTCTTGGCTCCTCTAATTGTCCCCCCCTTTTAAGATAGGAATAATATTTGTTATCATCTCCTCATTTGGCATTTTGCCCACATTCTGGGATTTCTCAAAGAATAATACATAAAATGCAGCCAGGCTATCAACAAGTTCCTTTGTTACCTTAGGAGGCAATTCATCTGGCCTGGAGATTAAAATTCCTGCAAAGTAAATAGGGATTCCCTGATCATGTTTTTTCCCAAGCTTTAATCCATCTTTAATAAGTTGCAAATACTGTAGGTGCTGCTTTCCTGCTCCTGTGTGTCCAAAAGTATCTCTTCTTAATCAAATCTGAAATACTGCACAGCTGTAGTATAGACTATAAAGGCCATAAACTTTATTAGCCCATGTATGTTTTTATTTTTCATTGAGTCAGTGGTTTAATAGGCCCCCATTATGTTATATCAATGTTTCCTTCTTCACTGCTAAACTCTTTATGGGTATCTAAAGTTCTTCTTCTGCAATCCCCCAAAATGCAGGCTAAAGCCCTCCAATCCAGCTTGCTATGCTTTGCCCAGCCAGTTTTAGCAGCCCTCTTTCATTTATCGAAGTATGGCTCCTCACTTTTTTATTCTTTTGACTTTTTTTTCTTCAGAGACCACTGCAGTCTGGCAATATTATTACTTTACATACCAGCTGAAGGCCATGCTGGCTAAAATAAAGTGGGAATGGAGGTCCCATAGTTTTGCAGCTGTTAGACTGAGCTTGGTTATTTTTCATTCATCTGCTTAAGCTGTTGGTAACAAAAGAGACACACTTCATTGTACACAAGCATCCATTTTAGCGATTTTAAACTGTGCTTCTACTATCTATTCAGCTAATAAAAATGTTGCGCACAAGCTTTGAAAAAGGTGCAGGAATCAAAGAAATCAGGTCTGAGGGGGAAAAAAAACCTAAGCAGAGTTCGCAAGTGAACACATGTGGAGACAGCTAGGAATAACTTCCAAAACAGTTGGGCAAATCTAGAACAAGTTGCAGTTGCTTTAAAGATTCAAAAAGAAGGGCTTTGGAATGCTCACACACATTCCACAGTGCCTCTTTCAAAGGACTTGCACAAGAGTTCCATTACAGTTTCCTCAAGGAATATTCTGTTTCCCTTTTCTTTGAAAGGGTTTGGGAGATGCGAATTCCCTAGATTAATTAGTTGGAAAAAAGACTTTTTATTTGATTCTTTAAAACATGCTGTTATTGACTTTTTTTAGGAGTCATTCAAGTTTTCTCACTAAATGAAAGTTTTGTCTTTGATAGGGGTGGATATACAGTGTATTTACATATCTATACATTTCTCTCTCTCTCTCTCTCTTTCTCTGTCATAAAAGGATATCTTTATGTGTAATATTTGTTAGGGATCTATTTATATTCATCTATCTTCTAGGACCTTAACCACATTGGCATAAATAGATGATGAGAGTTAGATAGATGTGTGTGTGTGTGTGTGTGTGTGTGTGTGAGAGAGAGAGAGAGAGAGAGAGAGAGAGAGAGAGAGAGAGAGAGAGAGAGAGAGAGAGAGAGAGAGAGAGAGAGAGAGAGAGAGAGAAGACTTCCCTTCTTCCCTCTTCATTCCTTTGGTTTGCTCTTGTTCTTCTTAGGCTCCTTCTCTGATTGTTGCTGTTTTCCTATTTCTCTTGGATTTTGTTGGATTTCCCACCTGCCAATTCCCTCAGAGTATTTCCTATGCCTGAAATGTGGGCCCACCACATTCATTTCTATAGAAGTATTATGAAAGACTTGAACATTATTCTCTGGGCCTTTCCTAACAGTCTATTCGCCTTTTTGATGGTTGCAGCCTGATGAATAACATTCAGTGAGCTTTCTACAATGATACTGAGATCTCTTTCAAATTTCTTTCATCCTTTACAAACTGATTACCTTTCTGCTTCTGAAAAAGCTGAAAGGAAAACTCTGCTGGTTGTTCCTCAAGCATACAGACACTCTGAATAGAAACAGACCTCTTTAGGTCAGCTCATCCTTTCCCTCTGCCTGCAGAGTGATATTCCCCACTGAGCATGTATTATGTATGTAGAGAACCCTCCCACTTTCTGCTCTGTTTCTAAGATTTCCAAAGTTGCTCCTTTAGAATACATTCTTCAACATACAGTAATAGACTGAGCAGAGGGATCTTTTCTGCATTATGCCTCCCTCCCTTCTCCATTGTAAATCTGCTATTCCACTCTTTCTCACTTTGTTGTGATACATGACACAGGTCTTCACGAACGTTTTTGTTGTTTAAGATCGGAAAATTTTAGTGATGTCCTAAGAATTCCATCTTGGAATGGAATGAAAACTTGAGGGCAATATGAACTAAAGCTGCCTAGGAAATGAAATAGGAACCTGTTGCACAAAACAGAGCAGGCAATAGTTGTAGTAGTAGTAGTAGTAGTAGTAGTAGTAGTAGTAGTAGTAGTAGTAGTAGTAATCATCATCATCATCAAAGATCCTCCCTTTATCAAGTCTATGTTAAAGTTCTAATGGTGGAAAGTGTGGCTGTTTAATTATCTTACAAATATAGGGGCATCCCCATTCTTACCAATATAAGAAAGAACTTCCAGAGCATGAATGTCCAACTATTTGGCTTGTGTGAAGAGGAGTGATCTTGGGCTGCATATAAATATATATAATACAGTTAATGTATATAAATCACATAATAGCGTTAAAAGTTTACAAAGTTGTGAAGTCACATTGCTAGCTGTCCAGGGCTGCATGCAGCCCATGGGCCATGGATTGAATATGCCTGCTCTTGGCCATCATTGATATCATGAGTATATGAAAAGAACAAACAATATCTGCTGTTAATCTTGTGCATAATTCTAGGCAATCTAATCTATCTGATTTTTCTGGTCCCACTAAAAAGTGAAAAAAAAAGGGTACTATAATTCCGCTGAATTCCACTGAAGATGTTACCTAGCCTGGTAACAAAACATTTGGAAACCAACCCACAAGCTCAGAGAACAAACCTCTATCCTCAAAGATACTATAAATTGGTAGAGATATTTATCTTCATTTCCCTGCATCTTCAAATACACCATCTGATTTTGCAAGATTCCAGTCCCAAATCTTGTTAATATAAGTGGAGATGTAACGATTTTCCACAATAAAAATTTAAGAAAGGCATAGTTGGCATCAATTTCCCAAGATCTGGAAATATGCTGGTATTTGTGTTTTCTCCAAGCAGTTCCTGCAGAATTTCCAGCAGGTATTTTAAAAAGAAAACAAGATTGCTAGCATAAACAGGTGTCAGTTGAAGACATATAACATGGTTTTTCCAATACAAATATAACAAATGGACATGGGAGACCATCAAAATATCTTAATGGAACTTTAGAGAGAATATTATCACTGGTCCTTGATATTCAAAATAGCCTTGGGTGTAGTGATACCTGCAATTTTATTGGAAAAGGAGAAATTGAGTTAACATCTGCACCTGTTGATCAGCACTGAGCACTCTAGAAATAAATTACAAATATTTAGTACAATGATTTGCCTCGAATTATGTTAAAGGTGTTAATTAAATTTTGGAACAGGAACAATGTGTTATCCAGTTTGTATCTGGTTTCATGTGAATTCTTTAAAAAAGGAAATGTTGATTTTTGTCCAAATTAGGGTTGACTGTCCCTTTTTGCAAATTCGGATTTGGAATTAGAACTAGAACAGCAATACCAAGAATGACAAGGAGTAAATTTGTGTGATTAAAAAAAACATTGCAGTATCAGGTCATTTTGAATATTTCATTCTGCTTGATACTTTGGGTGATCCACTGCATTTAACACTTGAGATGACTCCAAAGTCAACAAGATCAAAATTCCAAAGTTTTTTAGTAGATCAGTTCTCTGGCAGAGCTTCCACAAATTAACAGTTCCCCAGCATCATTATCCCTTATGACAAGCAAGCAAGCAAGGAAAGAAGCAAAATGAAAACCAGTTCAATATAGTCAAGGAACGCCAGAAGAGCAAAATATGATTTGGCTATTAAAATTCCTAAATGCAAATAGACTTGGCTTAAAACAAGTCTTTGTAATGCTTGGTGGATTTCACATGTGTTGGGGATATTAAAGGCAAAATGTTGCAGAATAACACATCCACTTGCTAGAAGAAGCTAAATGCTTACCAAATAGTCTCATAACAAGTATTCAATACAAGGGATGTAAGAAGCTAAACACACTCTGAGTAGAAACTATGGAAATCATCCACTTCAATAAATTCAGCTGAATGAAATGTGACAACTCTTGTGAAAGAGTTGAAGAGCTTCATTGTTTACATGACATACTTTCAATCTTCAAAAAAAAAAAAGGATTTGCCTGAGAAATGAGACACTTCATCAATGTCTATGTAGAATTCTCAAGGAAACATAAGTCAGGAGAACATGGGAAACTGGTACAATTTGCCTAACTCAAACACATCCCCTGCTTTCACAGGTTTTCCTGTGGCATAAAAACTATGTAGCATTATTTCTTTGAGCAGATTTGACATCTAGCTTATTCATGATCAGTGGGTAAGCCCAAATTCACATAATGGCTTGTTCAGTTGCAAAACAATTTTTTTTAATATAAAGGAGATTCCGGCATTATGAATAGCAGCCTCAGTGAGGTTTTCCCCACACTCAAATGGGAAAAGAATATTCAAGACTGCTGTTGGGATTATATTGAAATAAACTGCTGATGCATGTTATCTACCAAGAGTTAACCCAATTCATTGCAGTTGTTGTTGTGGGGAAAATAGAAGAAAGGTGTGTGTCGCCTTGAGTTATTTGTATAAATTATAAAGGCAGGATATAAATGAACAAACAAACAATTACAAATTTTAAACATTCACCAGTTTAATAAAAGCTGAAGTCATCTTTGCCAGAACAAAGCTTGCAAACAGTGGCTTTCCTTAACAAGCAAATATTGTTTGCTGAATTGCAATCTACCAGCAAGAGAAATGATTGAAAAGAGTTGAAATACATCTTTGTAAAAGTGGAAGCCAGTCTAATACAATCTGATACAAACACTGAACCGTCATCACTGTTCAATAGTGAGAAATCTGCATCGGTCACCATTACTGACTTTCAGTTAAACATATTCCATAAAGGGAATGAGATTCATGACAATTTCATTAAACAGAATCCATTAATCTCATCCAACCAATTACAAATAGCAAAATACATGCTTTCACTTCCAGGAAAAAAGCACCATGCTTGGAAAGGAAAAAAAAAGATGGCAGAAAAATAAATAACACAAAGAAGATTTAGTGGAGTTCTTAACATGTATAGAAAATGGAAACCAGTGAATATAGGATGTAGTCCTGGGGTTTAAGGTTTACTGACCCTTAGAAACAATTTACCCAAAGCATGTGTCAAACATGGATTGTTTTCCCATGCTGTGGTCTGTTAAATTCTTGATAACTCTAATTTCTACTTACTCAAGTAAATATAATAATTGGTGTTTATCAAGCTTCCAGTGAGTTCATTTAAATTTGGCAGACCAGAAGCTGTCATTGTTTTCCTTAAGACGCAAAGGATCACAGGCTGAAAGGGACCTCAGACCCTCTGCTAAATGCATGAGCCTTATGCTATCCCAGTCACGCTATTCCAGTAATGGAGCACCCACAACCCCAGGAGGCAAACTATTCCATTGAGTAATTGTTCTCACTGTCAGAAAATTTCTCTTTATTTCTCTTTAATCAGCTTCCCCCCATTACTTCTCGTTCTTCCCCTCTGGTGCCTTAGAGAATAAGTCAATCCCTTCTTTGTGATAGCTTCTCAAGTACAGGAAGACAGTTATCAGGTCACCTGGAAGAGAGGTCTAAAGCTTCTCTTCCCATATTAATTTTCAATTTGGTTGTGAGAGGGCAAAGAAATATTGCTTTCCTGTGCAAATTTTTTTTTTAAAATGCTTCTGGCTCAAAACATCTTTCTTGTCCCTTTTCTGCTGCTTTCATTTTCGACTTGGCTGCCAACATCTCTAACTTAAATGGAAACTGTACAAACAGATTTAGAAGAGGTTATTCTGTTCAACCACCATGGCATGCATAAAAGCTTGAAAGTTGATAGTTGAACTTCCATTCTGCTCTGCCCTTATGAACCAGCTGCAGTGATTGATGACAGCAACAGCAGCAGCAAAAGGTGAGCCAGGACTGGAATATGCATTGGCTTGAAAGACCATTGCCTAATCAAATGTTTGGGAATGAGTAACACTGTACTGTGATGAGGCTTAAGGAATGCTTTTAATAGAACTGATAGAATGTATGGCACCTTGGGGAGGAAAAACAGTTTACTTGATACACACTTGAAATACTTTTTCAACTTTGGCCAGTGGAGGGGGAACTGTGATCTTCCAGATGTTGTTGAACATCAACACCCAGAAGCTTTAGCCAATAAGGTCAAAGGTCAGGGTGAGGGGTGAGAAATGTATTGTGGTAATTTTTGAAAGACTACACATTTCTCATTCTTGGCTGTTCCACACACTATTCTTACATGTTAGATTCACAACTATGCCAGCTATGATTTTAGAGGACAGATACAAAAACATCCACTTGCAATATTCTCTCTGTCTTTGTCTGGAAAGTATTTAACAGAAGTATTTAATAGACTAACAGAGTTGGAAGGGTCCTTGGACGTACTCCAATGGTGGGATCCAAATATGTGAACAACTGGTTCTCTGTGTGGATGCCACTTCCGGAAGTCCGTTCTAGGCCAGGGCAACAAAAAATTAGCTACCGATTCTGCCAAAGTGGTGTGAACTGGCTGAATCCCACCACTGACGTACTCTAGCCCAACCCCCTGCTCAAGCAGGAGACCCTATACCATTCTGGACAAATAGCTGTCCAATCTTTTCTTAAAAACCTCCACTTATGCAGCATCCACAACTTCTGAAGGCAAGTTGTTCTATTGGCTAATTGTTCTCACTGTCAGGAAATTTCTCCTTAGGTTGGTTCTCTCCTTGGTTAGTTTCCATCCATTGCTCCTTGTCCTGCCTTCTGGTGCTTTGGAAAATAGATTGACTCTCTCTTTCTTGTGGCATCCCCTCAAATATTGAAACACTGCTATCATATCACCCCTAGTTTTTTATATTGTGGCGACCAAAATTGGATGAAGCATTCCAAGTGTGGTCTTACCAAGGCATTATAACATTTTGCGTGATCTTGATTCTGTTCCTCTGTTAACACAACCTAGGATTGCATTGGCTGTTTTGGCGGCTGCAGCATATTGCTGGTTCATATTTAAGTAATTGTCTACTAGGACTACTAGATCCCTCTCGCAGTTGCTGCTGTTGAGTCAAGTTCCACCTATTCTATATCTGTACATTTGGTTTTTCTTGCCTAAGTGTAAAACCACTGAATTTCATTTTGTTAGATAGGGTCCAGTGTTCAAGTCTGCCGAGATTTTTCTGGATCTTGAGCCTATCTTCTGGGGTGTGGGCTATTCCTGCCAGCTTGGTGTCATCTGCAAAGTTTAGTAGTTCCATACATTTTGTTACCCTGTTTCATATTTTGGTCTTCTTGTTCTGCCTTAATGCTCCCTGTTAGTAGGCTAACTGGGCCTACTGGATGAGGAAAAGTTAACCTCCCTCCTAGTGATTACTGTTCTGAAATATGTGTCAGGGTTGTTAAGTATTGTTGCAGCTGCTATAAGGAAGGTTTGGCTATAATGATGGAACTGTTAACCTGAACTCATTGTAATTCATAGGTATTGCCATAGATGTTATTAACTAAATGATTTGTATTTGGCTATTTTATGAATGCTTATTTGCACCATATAATAGCTTCAGTCTTTGACTGTCAATAAATAAAATGAAACATCTTTGGCCTAGGCAATGAGAGGGGCAGATTAACAAAAGATGAGAGTTTACAACAACATTAGACTCAGAATGGTTTTTTCATATGGGTGCAAAAGGTACCATAATTCTTGATACATGGTTCATGAGGTCATCTCACAACTTTCAGGTGTATAGATGGCTCTCCATTATGAATACTAGTCTTCCTGTTAGTATAATAGCCTAACTTGCATCATTTAGTACAACCCATCTGCCCTGGCCTGATACATTTTCAATTCCTTCACATAAAATATTTTGTTATTCTCCAATCATGTGTGATATTCCTAAGTCATATATGTAATGTCAACACCCATTTTTTCGGTCTGTTATTAATAAATGTTTAGAAAAATGTCTTCACTAGAAATAAAATTCTCTTCTGAGTAGCATTGTATTGATTTGTGTATCTTATGATGGAGCTGTAGTCCAAGATTCAGTACACAATATCTCCATGTAAAAAGATTTCTATCTGAAGCTCTGAAGAATTTTGATCATAAAGTGTATATTAAATTCTTCCAATATCCTGCCATCTACCTGTGTTGGTCCTTAATTCCGAAAATTTTCAGACAGCACAGATGATACAGAACAACTATGATTTAGATGGATCAATGTTCTGATTTCTTAAAAAGCAGACTTTGTATCCTTACATTTTGATAATCCTACAATCTCTTGGATACCTATCAAAAATGTGGTAAAAGTGCCCAAATGTAACTGAACAAGACCCATAAATTATTGAGCCATTTCTCAGGATGTTGTAATGCTTGTTTAGTTGTACATAGAAGTGGGTCAGAGGATAGTATATTCCTTTTACCTTTTCTATAGACTTGAGTTAATCTAGTATTTTTTGTGCATACCAGTCCCATTTGTCATCTTCAGGCTGGTGCTTTCGGCTTCGTGCTTCTAGGACAGCGGTTCTCAACCTATGGGTCGCGACCCCATTTGGGGTCAAATGACTGTTTTGTGGGGGTCGCCGGACACCGCGGTCTGCCATTTTTTTCTTTTCCCGTCGCGCGCGCTCCGTGCATGCGTCGTTCGGGCCGTCGCGCGCGCGCCGCGCATGCACGGATCGGCCTGTCGCGGTCCGCCATTTTGGGTTTTTTTTTCGTTACGCGCACGCTGCGCATGTGTTGTTCGGGCCGTCGCGTGTGCACCGCGCATGCCGGATCGGCCCATTGCGGTCCGCCATTTTGGGGTTTTTTTGTTTTTTTGGGTTTTTTTTCATCGCGCGGGTGCCGCACATGTGCGGTTTGGGCTGTTGCCGCGCCTGTCGCGGTCCGCCTTTTTTTTCGGCACGCACGCGCCACGCATGTGCGGATCGGCCCGTTGTGCACGCGCACGTGCACGCACTTGGGGTCGTGCCATGCATGGGCGGTGCAAGTGGGGTCTCAACCTGAAAAAGGTTGAGAACCACTGTTCTAGGAGCAAAGTGGGGGGCAGGCACGAAATTTGGATGCTGGGGCAGGGGTGTCTCAAAAATGCACACTTGAAGAGGGTGGACTTCAACTCCCAGAATCCCCCAGCCAGCCATGCTTTAAGATGGGTGGACTTCAATTCCAAGAATCCCCCAGCCAGCCATGCTGTTGTAACTTTGACCCATCACTAAACGAGTGGCTGTAAACATCCATGCATGCTTGAACTGTACAGATAAATTATATATACAATAACTGTATATGTAGGTCTTTGGTTATTCGGGTTTTCTCCCACGTAGAATTTGAAGTGTCTTGGCGATGTTTCGACGAAGTCCCCTTCATCATCTTCAGGCTGTGATCGTAGCTGCTTCTTCCTTTTAACTGCCAGTGGAGGTTTGAACTGATTGGCTGGGAGCTTGGCTGTGTTCTGATTGGGTGGAGGTGTGTTCTGATTGGTTAGGGGCTTGGCTGTGCTCTGATTGGATGGGGGGTTGGCTGTGCTCTGATTGGATGGGGGAGTGTTCTGTTTGGGTGGGGGCTTTGTTGTGCGCAGGTTAGTCTGAGTTGCAGGGAGATTAGAGATGGTGAGCTGCATAGCTGTTTGGCTTCACGTTCGTGGTCATGCCTCATCTTCATGGTGGGTGTCAGTTTGCTTCATGTATGGATTGGAGGGGTTTAATGTGGCTAATGATGCAGCTGTGGTCTGGCTTCTGGTTTGTGGTCATGCCTCATCATCGGTGTAGGTTTGGGTTTGCTTTTTGCGTGGATGTGTGGTGGTGACATCCTGTGTGTTTTTTGTGAGTGTGGGTCTGGTGTCATTCTTTGTGTTAGGGACTCATTTGTCAATAAGGGCGGGTTTCCAAATGGCTGGTAGGTGGGAGGTATCATCTCGTTTGTTCATGCTGTATGGGCATTTTTCTATCTCGATGGCTTCTCTGATTATTCTGTTATTAAAGTGTTCAGTTTTGGCGATAGTTCTGGTCTTTTTGAAGTCAATTTCATGTCCTGTGGCTTTAAGGTGTTGGACCAGGGAAGAAGTTGGTTCCTCTTTTTTGACTGAGTTTTTGTGTTCTTCAATACATGCACTTATTCTTCTGTTGGTTTGTCCAATGTATGTGGTGGGGAGAGCAGTACATGGGATTTCATATACTCCTTGATTTTCTAACTCAATTTTGTCTTTGGAGTTTCTTAGGATGGTGGATATTTTTCTGTTTGTGCAGAATGCTGTCTTGATGTTATGTTTGTGGATGATTTTGCTGATCCTGTCTGTGGTGCCTTTTATGTATGGGAGGAGGGCTTTGCCGTTTTCTTGTTCTCTGTCTTGGATTTTAGTGGGAGTTTCTTTTTGGATTAAGTTGGAAATCTTGTAGTTCGGTTTTTAGGTGTTGTTCGTCGGCTAGACATTTGGTTCTGGAGATGAGTGTCTTGGCTACGGAGTTGATCTGTGCTGGGTGGTGGTGTGAGAGTGCGTGCAGATAGTGGTGTGTGTGTGTTTTCTTCTGGTAGATGGTGTGTCCTAGGGAGCCATTGGATGTCTTGTAGACTAAGACATCCAGGAAGGGAAGTTGGTTATTAGCTTCTGTTTCCATGGTGAACTGTATTTTGGGGTGTAGGCTGTTGAGGTGTGTGAGGAAGTTGTCCAGTTTTTCTTTCTCATGTGGCCAAATTACGAAGGTGTCGTCTACGTATCTGAGCCAGAGTCTGGGTTTGTGATCAGATTTTTCTAGAGCTTGGGTTTCAAAGTGTTCCATGTAGCGGTTTGCAATGAAAGGTGAGAGGGGTGATCCCATGGGTGCTCCTTCTATTTGTTTGTATTTTTGTCCATTATAGATGAAGTATGTGTTGGATAGGCAGTGGTTGGTCAGATCTAGGATGTGTTTGGGGAGGTTATATTTGTTTTGGATAGCTGTTAAGGCTTCTTTGATTGGCACTTGGGTGAAGAGGGATATGACATCGAAGCTAACAAGTAGGTCACTTGGCTGTAAGTTTTGTTTCTTTATGATCTCTATGAACTGGAATGAGTTTTTTTACATGTGAGGTGATGGATTCTGCATAGGGCTGTATATGTTTGGTGAGAAATTTGGCTAGGTTTTGTAGAGGTGAGCCTATGGAGCTGACTATGGGTCTAAGTGGGGTTCCTTCTTTGTGTATCTTGGGGAGACCAGAGAGCTTAGGGCATCTGGATGATTTCTCTCTGGGAATGATTCTTTGCTGGATCTCTTCGCTAATGGGGGAGGCTTTTATTTTGGATCTAGTGGTTTTTTCCAGGTGGGATCTGTGTTTAGGGGTTTGTATGTGGAGTCTTGGAGTAGGTTGGTTAATTTGGTTTGGTAGTCAGATGTATTCATGACCACCGTGATGTTGCCCTTGTCTGCTGGTAGGATTATTATGCTGGTGTCTTCTTTCAGGTTAAGTAGTGCTGTCTGCTCCTCTTTGGGTAAGTTGCTTTTGGGTGGCTTGCTGGTGCAGAGTATGTTGGTGATTTCGAGTCTGATTCTGTTGGCGTCGTCGGGGTTGATTTTGGTCAGGCTGGTTTCAACTCCGCATATAATGGTGTCAGCGGAGATGTGTTTGGGAGTGACTGCAAAGTTGAATCCTTTGGAAAGGACATTGGTTTCAGCTTTGGTGAGAATCCTATCTGAGATGTTATGCACTGTTTGCTTCATGTGTGGCTGTAAGGGAGGAGGGGTTTGTTTCTGGTGTTCTTGTAGTCTTCGGAGTTTGTTGGTGTGTGTGTCTGTCTTGAGGGTGGTCTGTGTTTCGGCTCTCCAGACGGCGAGTTGTTTGGATTTGTCCCAAAGTGCGGGGTGGATCTTGTTGCTGAGTTTGAGGTGAAGTGTGAGGAGATCTTTGTTGATTTGGTCTAGGAGGAATCTTTTTGTGTGAAGTTCATTTCTGATTAGGGCCAATTCTGTTCTTTTCAGGATGCGTTTGGTGGCTGCAGAGTTGGAGTGGAATTTCAATGGGAAGCATGTGGGGATTAAATTTTGATCTCGACAGTTGCGGAGGAATGCAAGGTCATATAAAATGGAAGCTCTTTGGACTTTGAGTTTATATATGCAGGTCTTGGTGTATTCGGGTCTTTTCCCATGTAAGATTGAGAGTATCTTGGCGATGTTTTGATGAGGTCCCCCTCGTCATCTTCAGGCTGGGGTCTTCGGCTTCATGCTTGTGTGAGCAAAGTGTGATCGGAGCTGCCCTCTCTCTCTCTCTCTCTCTCTCTCTCTCTCTCTCTCTCTCTCTCTCTCTCTCTCTCTCTCTCTCTCTCTCTCTCTCTCTCTCTCTCTCAACAAACGAGTCCTAGCCACAAAAACTGACACTGGACCCAGAACAACACAGTACGCCACCACCATTCACGCTCACCAGACCCAAACCCAAGCCCAAACCCATCCCTCAGACCAAATGCAACCACCATCCAGAAGCCAAACTACGATGACATCACCAGCTGCTGCACCTCCCTCTGACCCCCACACAAAGCAAATGGACACACGCCATGAACACAGAGCTAGACCGCAAACTCAGAGCCAAACCAAAACTCAGTATGTTACTTCACAGCCTTCAGCCCTGGACATCACATCACAGAACTCAGGAGGCTACAATGCCAAAGCTCAGGATGTTACAACACAGCCAACCACCCAGGTTGGTGCAACACAGAACTCCGGATATCACTACACTAGATCTCAGGATGTTATCACACAACCCATTACCCAGGTCATTACAACACAAAAGACTAATGGGCACACAGCCAGCACCTCAACTACTCAGGATGTTATGAAACAGCCAAACAATCCACAAACAATAGCTCCTACACAGCCAGCCAATCCACCTACAGCAACTAAGCTAGCACTCCACACACCCCCACCAATATATATAGAGAGACAGCAGCTCCGATCACACTTTGCTTGCACAAGCATGAAGCCGAAGACCCCAGCCTGAAGATGACAAGTGCAACCTCTTCGAAACATCGCCAAGATACTCTCAATCTTACATGGGAAAAGACCCAAATACACCAAGACCTGCTAGGTGATTAGGGAGCTTGCCTATATAGCTGCCTGTCTCTGCGCCTGGTTTCTCAAGCATGTCAGCGGCCCATTGATTGTGTTAATCTGCAACGTGCTAAGTTGATTCGCATCCGGCAGCCTGTTGGTGGACCTGATGGTTATGTTCAGATCCTCCATTGCTTTTCTAGCATGCGTGCAGGCACCTGGGGGGCAGCTGTCAAGCTGTCTCTGCTCCTTATCTCTCTCCCCTCTCATTTTGGAGCGATCATGTCCTTTAGGGGCACACCGACTTCAGAACTAGCCAAATGCCTTAGTGGTCATATTGGGCACCTGGTCGATAACAATGAGACCACAATAAAACCTGCTGAAGAGTTTCTGGAGAGATTAAAGCCCCTAAGGATAGAGGAGGATGAGGTAATGATCTCATTTGACATTACCTCACTCTTTACCTCTATCCCCCAAGATCTGGCGGTCTCAGTAATAAAGGACTGCCTACAAAAGGAGCAGGAACAACATCTGGATTCTCTCAATACCAATGACCTGATACAGCTGTTATCCCTATGCCTGAAAACATACTTTACTTTTCAGGGCACCATATATGAGCAAATAAAAGGGACGCCGATGGGATCCCCCATCTCAGGCATTATTGTAGAGGCGGTGCTAAAGCGGTTAGAGGCAATTGTAATGGTTAGGTACCACCCCAAATTTTGGACACGCTATGTGGATGACACTTTTGTAATTATCAAAAGACGAGACAGCATCAAATTTCTGGAGTAGTTGAACTCCGTATATCCGGACATCCAGTTTATGGCAGAAGAAGAGACCCAAGGCACACTTGCCTTTCTGGATGTACTAGTTAGTCAACGTCCTAACCGTACATTGTGTACATCTGTCTATTGTAAACCCACTCATATGGACAGAACGATGCACCTCAGGAGTAGTCATCCTGTAGCACACAAAATTAATTGTGTTAGGACTTTATTCAAATGAATCAACTCCCATTGCAGCATGGGTAGAGCCAAAATTGAAGAGAGAAAACATTTATATCGCACTTTTAGGCTCAATGGTTACCCCGCGGAATTTGTGAGACGTTACAGCAGACCACATCAACCTCACAGGGCCCAACCTTCTGGAGCAACAATGATACCGGCCATATGGATAACCTTACCTTACATCTGTGGTGTTTCTGGCCCCCGACAATGTGAGCATTGCCCACAGACCAGAGCAGACCCTAAGAACCAAGATCATGCATCCCAAAGAGCTGCTCCCCAATGGTGAACAGTCTTCCATAGTCTATAGAATTAATTGCAGGAACTGCCCCTGCAATTACATTGGGGAAACAGCTAAAAGGCTCAGGACTAGGGTCCATGAACATGAACTGGCAATTAAAAGGCAGGAGCTGTGCTCACAAGTGTGTGCCCACATGGCCAACCTGGACCACACATTTGATCTGAAAAATGCACAGGCCGTATCCCGTGAGACTACTAAGGGTGGCCGCCTTCTTAAAGAAGCCTGCCTTTCGGATGAGAATTCCATCAACCGGCATATAGACCTCCTACTGGTGCACCAGACTCTCCGAAGGTGGGAGAGACAACATTGCAATCCACGGAGCAAATGGCCACCCCACATGGTGCAAAAGCAGGACCATGGCTTTACAAATGGGGAAGCTGTGATTCCCTAGGGAGGACAGCGAACCAGCAAAAGGGGAGGGGGGCCAGGAGACACCACAACAAGATAGCAACCGGCAAGATTGGAGCGACAGGGCTACAGGTGACGGAAGTCTATGGCATGTTTCATTCCAAGTCTTGTGCATTCATTTATAATATTTTTATGGCATTTATTGATTTGTATCCCATCTCCCAACATAAAACCACTTGGTAGTTGACATGTTAGAAAGCAGAAAATGAATGTAATAGAGAAAGATAATACTTTACAACAAGCTTAGGAAATAAAGCCCTTTGAGACAACTTCCTCTGATCAGAATAGGTAAAGTGCTATTATATTAGACAGTTTTAGTGTAAATGCAGCACTGGAACATAAAAAAAGCTGTTTTATGACTCCACATGGTTTCACTGAACCTACAGCATTTTATAAGCAAAGCCTTGCAGTTTAACTAAGACTTCCTCAACTGATTATTGGGACTACAGCATTCTAGGATGGACATGATGGCTAGGGATTTCTATAGTTGTAGCCCTAACAGATCAAGAAGGTGAAGGATAAGAACGGAAGAATGAATGAAATCAGTGTGGGCCAAATCACAATGATATATTTTTCCATTGTCCCATTTTAGATCATGATAAACAATGATATCACAATAGGTGACAGTAAACTAGAATAGAATAGAGCTGGAAGGGATCTTGGAAGTCTTCTAGTCCAACCTCCCCCCCCCCCGCTTAAGCAGGAGAACCTATACCATCTCAGACAAGTGACTGTCTAGCCTATAATAATAATAATAATAATAATAATAATAATAATAATAATAATAATAATAATAATAATAATAATAATAAAGTTGGAAGGGACATTGGAGGTCATCTGGTCCAAACCCCTGCTCAGGCAGGAAACCCTATACCATTTCAGACAAATGGCCATCCAGTCTCTTCTTAAAAACTTCCAGTGTTGGAGCATTCACCACTTCTGGAGGCAGGTTGTTCCACTGGTTAATTGTTCTAACTGTCAGGAAGTTTCTCCTTAGTTCTAGGTTGCTTCTCTCCTTGATTAGTTTCCATCTGTTGCTTCTTGTCCTGCCTTCAGGTGCCTTGGAAAATAGCTTGACTCCCTCTTCTTTGTGGCAGCCCCTGAGATACTGGAACACTGCTATCATGTCCCCCCTCGTCCTTCTCTTCATTAAATGGTGGTGAAAAATTAAATACTTGCATAGCTAACTCATCTAGAGTTGTAAAGCTGTGTTGAATCAGACCGATGATTCACCTTCTCCAGCAACCTATTCCACAGGATCTATACAGGTGATAAGGAGAACCTACATATAGATAATAGCTGCACATTGAATCCATGTTTTTATCAAGTTAGCTACTACGCTGCAAGAAACATGTTCTGGTATATCAGCTGAGACACCATCAGCATATAACAGAAGTATCACTGAAGTTTAGATTTCTTTTAATGCATTTATTTATCAGGCATGTGCCACGAAGGCATCATATATGTCATGATATTTCTCAATATTTTCATGATATCATAACATAAACGAGATACAGTATATAATTTGCATTATTGTTACTATTATTGATTAAATTGATTAAAACTACCAACCAGTGCAGCGAGTGAAGCAAGGTTTATACATTGGCAAACCAATGGATGCCCATCGTGGCCCACGCTTTTACATTCTAGTCTAGTTAAAGCTTCTGGGTGGTTTTTAAGGGCAGCTCCATGTAGAGCACATTGTAGTAGTCAAGTTGCAAGGTGACCATAGTATTAGTGACTACCTGAAGGCCCTTCCTATAGGAAAGGACATAACTGGTACAACATATGAACCACATTTACTTTTTTGATCTTCAGATTCTCTTTCTTTTTCTTGTCCTCCTCATCAGTTTTTGATTACTGGCAACTGACCTGGATGAGTCTCTGCGGTTTTCTTGACAAGGTTTTTCAGAAATGGTTTGCCATTTCCTTCTTTCTAGGATTGAGAAGAGTGACTAGCCTAAAGTCACCCTGTGGGCCTTGGGCTCAAAGTGAGATTAGAATTCACTGTCTCCCAGTTTCTAGCCTGGCGTCTTAACTGCTATACCACATTCTGGGCTCTTTGTGTTCTAACTAGTCTAAATCAGCACAAATGATCGCTACTTACTCCAGACCTTAGCAGCTTAAAAACACATGCCCTAATGCAGATTGCATATTAGCAATTCTTGCAAAAATCTAACAACTCTGAGGCCTGCAAAAGCTAGTCAGATTGCATTGTTTTTGACAGCATATCTGAAAAAGAAAGAGCATTATTAATATAGTGTAGTTCCTTTGAATGTGATTTACATTTTAAGTACCTGGAGCTCTTTTGACTGATCCCAGATTAGCAATAAAAGACATAAGTTAGAACATTAGTTTAAAAGCTGCGGGCAAGGGGAGGTTAGTAGAAAGTAGTCAGTTATTAATTTTGCACATATCATAACTAAACTCTGGTTAAGTTACAGTGAATTCCAACTCCAGTTAAGTTTAAGTACTGAAGATTTGCCTTACCTAAAATCTTCACAACAGCTTAAGGATCACAAGCACTAGCTGGAGTTATTATTTTAGTCCACTGTGGATGTCAGTTGAACTATGACAAGATCACGCCATCTATCGTAAATTTCTACAGTCATAAGACTGGGGATTATCCACTCATTTTTCTTCCTCTTTTCATTCTAAGTAAATATCCTTTCAACTACTTTTATGACTTAGTACAAAGGGAGTTATTGCTACTATTTTAAAACCCATCAACTTGCATTTAATGCAAATATGCCTTTTGGAAAATACTAATGTCAGTAGATAAAGATAGCTAGAACACCATACTGTTTTACTAATAGAAAAGCAAAAGATGTGTGTTTCTTTAAACTTTCTAACACGCAGCTGGATTTCAGTCCTCTCAAAGTAGCATTTCCATTGTGCTGTGATACACAAAGCTGAATCATCAAAGCAGAAGCCTTCTATACTAAGAACAAAACACATCTTTTTCTGGAACTGAATGAAGGTATCGTGCAGTGAGAGCTGAATGGATTCTTAGGCAGACAGAGGCTATGAACATCCTACTACTGGTATCTGAAGTGGGACTAGCAGGCCACAATTCATCCCCTTTTCCCCAGTTTTGCTACAGCAAACATGCAAATGTAGCTTTAAATCGAAAGCAGTTAATAGTGAGGTCAAATGTTACATTGATAGGGCTCATTCACTTCCAGAACCAGGAACTGGGGGGGGGGGAATCACCCTGCACAATGATACTTAGTGAAAAGTAAAACCTGTCTCTGATAGTGAATGATAGATGTGCCATCAAGGTTTGGCCCAGTCTAGAATATCAATAGAAAATTGTTGAGTAAATACTACAAGCATAACCTTATCTCAGCTAAAGTGCATCACAGAAATGTCCATCATACTTTATGATGTAGGACATGAGCACAGAATGACATTAGGATAATCCTTCTGGCCAGGAGAAATGCAGTTGATGGATACTAAGGAGGGAGGGGGGAAGGAAGGAAGGAAGGAAGGAAGGAAGGAAGGAAGGGAGGGAGGGAGGGAGGGAGGGAGGGAGGAAGGAAGGAAGGAAGGAAGGAAGGAAGGAAGGAAGGAAGGAAGGAAGGAAGGAAGGAAGGTTGCTTCCCACAAACTCTAGTAGAAGTACCCAATACTGTATATATTTCAATAGGCAACATTTCAGTCATTAACTGGGAGTTATTTAAAATGTGGAGAAAACAGTAGACCAATCCTACATGAAACTTCAGCATCACATTTCTATTACCTGAGTGACTCACCCAACAGTTGGTGGTTGTGACTTCATTCATTTATTACCTGTCTGTCAGCCAGAATTAGGTCACTAGTAAAAAGTGGTTCTATTTAAGCCTTTTCTGCACATTTTGGTTGGCTGAGGGATAGTCCTTGTTTGTTATCTGGGGAGAATTTGTCACTGTTACGCCTGATGAAGTGGAAAAGTTCCTTACGTCTGTGAATTCAGTCACCTGTGTTTTAGATTCGTGTCCCTCTCAGCTGGTCAGTGTCTCCCAAGAGGTCACATGGAGCTAGATCCATGGGGTGGTGAATATTTATTTGAGAGAAGGGTAACTGTCCTGGCTCTTAAAAATCTCTTCTCCTCAAAAATGTTCACTGAGACAAACAGAACTGGATAAATTCCTTTCTGTCTCCAACCTTTCCTTTTTAGGAAAAATATATCGAGATGGTCATTCATGAGTTCTAAAGCTCTTTGAGCAGTAGTTGTGAGTCTAGGAGAACCCCCAGTTGTGCATGGGTTCTGTCTGGCATAGTGCAATTCAGTCCAGAACTAAGAATGTTGAACTACTTGGATCTGAGTTTCCATTCACCATGAGAAAACAGTGACAACCACACTTGTGTCACCTAAGATGGAGATATAAAGTTGAATATCACTAGCACTTTCCTTCTTGGTTGCAGCATCCTCTACAACAGCATTTTCCCCAAGATTCCAATGGTCCAACCTTTTTAACCTTTAGGAAGGCCTTAAAAAACTACCTGTTTCCCCAGGCCCCGAAGCTAGGATAGTAGATGATCCCCACCCATGTAGCTGAAAAATGTAGTTTTAGTAGGCATTGTATATTGTATATTGTTTTAATAGTCTTATTATAGTTCTTCCTAATTTTTACTTTGGATCTCTATGTTGGTTTTAATGTATGGTTAGCAACCCAAAGTTGTGAGAATGAGATGTCAACTATAACAAATTGTATATACATAATATCCAAGAATTTTCATAAGAGGCTGTCATCACTTGTTGAATCATATAAAGAAGGATTGCAACTTCATCTACAGAGCTTCAGGTTCTTATTGGCATGATACAACATTTTGATGGCCACACTCCAAGGATGATGGTTTCAGAACCAAAGGTGGTCCCTATTTAGGAAAGTTAACAGATTAAATGGGTAGCTTAACCCAACACTTTAGGGAATATCTTGATGAAACTCTCACATATATCTACATTATCCACATTGTCCAAAAGTCAAAATGATGTGCTAGATTTCCAGATAATATAGATGATGGCATCACAGGACCAAGCCTTGATTGAGATACCACAATCAGAAGATCTTGAAATAAGAGCATCATATCAGACAACAAAATATATGTTCTTTTAAAGGACAGCTCACAGCTCACAGCACCCCTGGATGTAAAAAGAAAAAGTGATCATATGGATTTGTACGGTTATGAGATTTGAGGACTATGACGCTTTATACTATTCAGGGGAAGGATTGAAAACATCAAGATGGCAATCACAGTACTGCAATCAGAATCCTTCTTCTTGGTACATCGGTGGGGATCCAATCATGCTGCCACAACTGCCATTTCAATATATGATACTCTCTGATAATCATAACTCATTGGCTGAGTCTTAGCAAAAGGATCTAGATCAGGGGTCTTCAGACTTGGCCCTTTTATGACTCGTGGACCAACACCCAGAATTCTTCAGCCAGGCACGCTGGCTGAGGAATTCTGGGAATTGAAGTCCATGAGTCATAAAAGGGCCAAGTTTGAAGACCCCTGATCTAGGTGATCCTTCCAGCCTCTTGCCAGCTGAAAAGGTTCTACCGTTAATCCACCTATAATCAAACTCATGGAACAGGTATCATTTTAGCAAGTTCTAGCATAACCCCCATGAGTGCATCACTGAAAGTATTTTCAGTGTTGTGAGTTTCCATCTTTGGATTAGCTTTTTGCTCAATGATGGGACTTAATACATCAAACTTTGCACTTTTGGACCACCAAAGACCAAAAAAGAGGTACACGCAATGAGAAACATGCTTTAATCCCCTTGATAAAACAATAGTGTAACTGGAGATGCCCACTTGGTCTCCAAGATCAAAATAACAAAATGACCCCAGCCTTATCATTTCATAAAAAAATAGTAACATAAGAGAACAATACAATCATCTGGCCACTATTCTGATTTATTTAATGCAACAGGTCTTGCAAGCAGAGTTTCTATATGCCACTTACTCTGGTCCAGTGGTTCTCAACCTTTTTAATGCCGCGACCCCCAACCGGTCGTAAGTCGAGGACTACCTGCATTTCCCTGCCCGGGAGTGCTGCACATGCGTGGTGCCGCCCCCTGTGCCGGCTGAGGCGTAGCTGGCAAGGGGCAGCAACGGTGCAGGGCGACCACCGGCTGGGCCACCAGCTGACCCAGCCCAAGGGAGGTAAGGCACCCACCGGGCCCCACACATGCCAGCAACCCTCCCTGCACCCACCGGCTCCCACCTCCCACCCCTGGCCCTCTTTTACTTACATTTTTAGTAGTTGCTCAGCAGGGAGGGGTGGAAACTTCTAGACAGCTCACCTTTGCTGCAGACAACTTGCAGCACTGTTTGCAGACTGGGACTTTTGGCGGGCTCAGCAGGGCAGAGACAGCCTGGACAATTCCTATTGGCTTTTGAAAGCCAATAGAATTAGACTCTATTCAAGAGAGTCTATTCTATTGGCTTTCAGAAGCCAATAGAATAAGAGGGTGTAGCACAGCTAAGGAAAAGGGGGGAAAAATGGCGGACTGCGTTGTTTGGCCACCCCCGTGAAATGGTCATTCGACCCCAAATGGGGTCGCGACCCACAAGTTGAGAACCGCTGCTCTAGTCAATCAAATAACATTGATTTGGAGCAATCTGTCCTGTTCTCTCTCCCCCTTTCTCTCAGATAAAAGTGAGGGGGAGGGGGGGAAACTACTGTAAAGTTTGTTTCATAGAGTTTTTTTTTACTTAATCTGCTGTTAAGGGTTTTTTATTATTATTCTGAAAGGAAATAAGACAAAGATAAGAATGAAATGACTAAATAGAAAGAGAACAAACAGCAATTCATCAAAGGGATCTTCCCTGCTATCCTCTGCACAAAGTTATGGCATTGTCTTCTTTATTTTAAAAATATTGTCAAATGTATCTTTGAATCTGGCTCTGGCATTAACATAGCAGAACATTTATTGAAATTGATTATGCTACAAAATCTTCTTTGAAGATTGATTTACAATGTTAATTTACTGACCTTGATGCCCAGACATGCAAACTGCTAAGCAGTTACAGATCAAACAGAGAGTCAAGGTGCCTAAGAAGACAGGGAGGGTTGTAGAAAAATTTATCTTTCAAGCTAAGTTTAAAACAAAAAAATCTTTATAATTTGCCAAGGAAGAAAACATTCTTAGATTTTGCAGTTATCTCCAGCAAGTTAATCTTGTAGTCTATCTTTCAAAAGCCTCAGAACTGGATGTTCATTTGACATTAAATTGCTACCACTGAATAGGTGGGAAATTGCTAGTTTTCATGGCATGCTTATAAGGGAATTGAATCCACTTCTGGATTCTGTGAAAAAGAAATTATACATATTACACATATATTACAAGTCTTTAAATCCCACTAAAGGCCATTTCACACAAAATATGCAAGCACTGTGTTAGGATACTTTGAATAATATTACATAATATAATAATATTACATATTCCTTCTGTGTTCCTTCTCTACCTTCTGTATCAAAGCCCTAAAGCGTCAATGTGATGAAACAGTTCTGTAAAGAGGGATGGCCAAAATACCTCCAAAGTGGTGTACAGAATTGTCCAATATTTTGTTGAAGTCATTGCATCCAAGGAAGTACCACTACAGGTGGTCCTCATTCAAACAACTACTTATTCAGTGGCTGTTTAAACTTAAAATAGCACTGAACAAGTGGTAGTTATGGCTGGTCCTCATACTTACGGCTGTTGCAGCCTCTCCACAGTCACATGATTGCGATTTGTGACCTTCCCTTCCAACACACAAAATAAATGTGGAAGTGGACAGGATGTCACAAGTCAACATCATATGATTGAATGATCCTTCCTTAACAATAGCAGCTGGGACTCCTGGAACTGCTGTTGCACAGTTGTGTGGCTTTTTGAGTCCCAATTAGGGTTGTTAAGCAAGGACTATCTGTAGATAATCTAAAGCATCACGTACATTGTCCACCAGACAATGAACATTGGCTCAGCGTGGTTCAATAAAGACATGACACAGTACATTGTTTTGCTTATTGAATCTCATTATCTATTAATACTGTAGGTCTTAGAGGAAGCTTTGATCAAATAGTGGTCGTAGAACTTCAGCATGCAAATAGTACTAGAAGTTCACCAACTTTCTCACATCAAATGTATATATTTTACAGTCACTCCACAGTACCTCCTGCTTTTCTTCTTTAGAGACCCCTTTATAAAATCTGTACCCTGCATAAGTCATGCAGGTGAAATATTCATCAGCTGACTATAGGAAATAGACTTTCCGCCTAGGGAAAAAACATGTTTGCAAAAAGTCCCACTATTTGATGAATGTTAGTGTTACTATGTTTGGTAAGCAAAAATATGGGACAGCTGGAGGCCCTTGCTTATTGGATCACTTTAAATAGGCTAATTTATCATGGCTTGACCAAGGTATGTGTAATAGTATTTATTTTCTATGAGTAGAATATCATCATATTAAGGCCCATATGTTTAAGTTCCTTTTCTTTATTTTCTTTTTTTTAACACAGATTCCCTGTCACACCTTCACCATTTATTTATTTATTTATTTTAAAAGATTTGTGCTGGCTTCTCATCTTAAAAACACAACTCTGGGTAGCTCACAACAGCTAAAAAACTAAAAAACAAACAACACAAAAGATAAAAGCAGAAAACAATAGAAACAGAAGGGAAGAAACCTCTTGTCGCAAACAATCTCCCTTGATGCTCTTCTAACTATGGCTTCACCCCATCCAAGAGATTAGGAGAAAAACCATCTTTTCATGGCTTTCTGAAAGCTAACAAGATGGGACCTGCCAGATCTCAAGAGGAAAGGTGTACCACAACGGCAGATTCACACATCAAATAAAACCAGATGCTGTTTCTTTGATTTGGTTTTGGTTTAAGACAATATGTCAACAGGCCATTATGAACTGATAAACAAGCCATCAATTCACAGTTTGCATGATGATGATGATGATGATGATGATGATGATGATGATGATGATGATGATGATGACAACATGATGATGATATCTATTTAGTTGTGCCCAACCTTTGGCAATTCTGTGTCTTCCAATCTTGCACTACTTCTTTGAGTTATTCTATGCTCTGGCTATGCTCTGGCTGGTGTCAACTTTGATGGTGTCCAGTCATTGTGTTCTTTGGCAGCATTTGCATATTGCATATGCAGTTTACATATTGACATCTAATCATGGCAAATAGGTCTCGTGCTTCTCCCTCTCCTTCTCCTCCTTTCTTGTTATAAGACACATGAACATCACTTTTTCTTGATAGTTATGGACAGCAATATACCATGACACTCCAAAGTTAGCTCCAAACCACAGTACACAAAACCTTATTCAACTAGAGTTGCATAATCTGTGATAACCATAGTTAGCAACAAAAATGCAGAAGTTTTGTTCAGCCTTGTCACACTCCAGACTTCGATTTTCAGAATTCCCCAATCATCATGGTCATTATAGAGAATTCTGAGAATTGAAATCTACACTTCTGCAAGACCCGAGTCTGAGACAAACTAAAATTGTTAACAAACAGAAGGAGCACTGATGCTCTAACACTACAAAGAAAAACTGGGGAAATAAAGGTCCTCAACCTAGGGATCACAATTGAGCCCAAAATTTCTGTTGCTAAGCGAGACAGTTATTAAATGAGTTTTGCCCTATTTTACAACCTTTCTTGCCACAGTTGCTAAGTGACTCACTGCAGTTGTTTAGCTAGAAATACAGTTATTAAGTGATTGATTTTGATTTTGCTTGTCAGAAGGTCCCAAAAGGTGATCACATGATCCCGGGACACTGCAACCATCATAAATGTGAGTCAGTGGCCAAGCATCTGAATTTAGATCACATGACCATGGGGATGCTGCAACAGTTGTAAGTTTGTAAAAAGGTCATAAGTCACTTTTTCCAGTGCCATTATAACTTTGAATGGTCACTAAATGAACTGTTGTAATTCGAGGAGTACCTGTAAGAAAAGAGATGAAAGCTCTTCTGATATCCTAAGCAAAATTAGAAATGTTGGCTGCTTTACATATATAACAGCTTTTTGTGTAATAGGGAAAGTATGGAGAATTGTAACTTTTCTAATATAATATTATACTGAATTGTCCCATTAGTCACCGTTCATCTCCTTGTAGAATGTAGACTCTAAGGAGAAAATATTGTTCCATTATGCGTGGTAAAACTCTTAAAATAGCATTTAATTTTTTAACGGTACATCATGTAAGGCCAAACTGGCTTATAATGATCAGCTAAACTAGGATTAATAGGCAGTAGCATGTTACCCATTTTGGGCCATTTCAACCGTCTCATGACTGGATTGGGAGATCTAAAATAGGTAAATCTAAACCCCAGCCAATATATCTTGTTATTTCCTGACACCAGCTTCTGGTTTATGATAATAAAAGAACAAATAACTTGAAGCAACCACATTTCAGTCTTATGAAATAATCCCAGCTGTGCTATTTGTCCCACTGCTGAGTTCAGCTAATAGCCTTGATAAAGGTGTGAACACTGTGCATTATCCATCTCATTTAGATGAAACTGCATGGCATAAAAACTAGAACAGCCCTACATGAATCTATTAAAAAAAGAGACTTATTCTATTATCTCTCAATGGTATTGTTAATTTTAATTGTCAATTACTGAACCAAAGCCAGAAATTGTGTGAGTTCTGGGTCCTTGATTTCTATTCCCAGAAACAGAAAGTTTTCCTAAGGGACTACCACATGCACTCCAAAGTCACAGGGAGACAACAGCAACCAGGCCTATGGGTACTTGGATCACAGGTATTTCCTGCTTCCTCAGGCTGATTTTTATCATTTTTATTCATAGTATTACGAATCTGAACCAACTCCTGTCTCCCCCACCCCGATTGATTGTTAAGTTGTAGACCCAAGAATAAAGATTTCTTCCAATGTTCCCTGATTTTTTATCTAGAAAGTTCTTCAGCTTCCCTATGATAAAGTTATAATTATAGGGAAACTGTTTTTTTAAAAAAATGAATTAACATCAGATGAAATCTAGCATGGCTCTCCTATGCAGGAAGTATTATATGTCTAAATAACAAGAAAGAAAAACAGTCTAGATTGATATATTCCTCTGCTGTTCCAAGTACTATATGGAACATTGTATATGGAATATTGTATACAATATACAATAGAATGTTATATAAAGAATGTTTTTCTAATCAGTTTGCCTTCTGAACTATTTAATTGTTACTTGCTAATGTTAAAATATCCCAGGTACCTTCTAGCTATGTATAGTTGTTTCTTACTTATCCAAATATTTGGTTACAACAGTTCTGGCTGTAATAACTTTATTCATGGTTATGCTTTCATCCTTTGCCATTCCAGTTTTAAATAGTCCTTAATTAAACTGACAATCCTGGCAATCTCTTTGTTCTTAAAATACCAAGGGTGACTGCCAGCCAGATGTGGACATCTCAAAAACTAAAAAGAAAAATCTGTGTGTGTGTGCGCGCGCGCACGCACACACACACATACACATATAATAGATATCTAAAATATCCAGGGTTCTTTAGTATTTTTGGGAAGTATTTCATATATTCCCTATTTTGCCACTTTAGCTTCTCCCTAAAATGTTGTATTGATAATTGTTTCAAGGAATGTGTAATAGCTCAAAACTGGGAAGTGGGTCTTAACTTTGGAACTCCTAATCCTTAAGGATTTCCTACCTTGCTTCTATTCATCTTTTTTCAAAAACAAGTTCAATGAGTTTATTGTCAGGTATGTGAATACTGACTTGTGACTTCAGTGCTTCATTCTTGCTGAGTAAATAACATTGGCTATGCACATATTTTTGCAATGTACTGTATAAATCAACAAATAATACACTTGAGAATTGTTTAATCCATCTCAACCACAATAGTTACCTTCCTTACAAGTTTGCCAAATATCTCTAAAAATTCCTGAATGAGGACACAGAGACAAAATTAAGTGCTTTTTTCCACAAATGATCAATTGCGTTAATCAATAAAAGCAATATTCTCAGTGAACTTATTTCTGTAGTATGGATTCCCTCCTACCAAATCTTAACTTGCCAAACAACCCACCACCTTCAATTTACAAAGTGGTGGGTTTGGCAAGCTAAGATGGGACAACTCGCTGCAGCCAACTCACCACTGCCAACTTGCCACTGCCAATTGGCTGCAGTCAACTCACCACAAGACAATTTCCCTTAGGACAACTCAAGGTGAGATAACTATAATAGTATTAATAATTACCAAAAAAAAGAACAAAAAACCCAAACACCTCTCCACCAGCAAACAGCACCCAGATCAGCATAGATTAACTCCAAGGTTAACATCAGACCAACAATCAAGTAAACAATACCCCAATCAAGAAACTGCCAAAGGTTAACATCAGACCAACAAGGTTAACATCAGACCAACAATCAAGTATAAATAATACCCCAATCAAGAAACTGCCAAAGGTTAACATCAGACCAACAAGGTTAACATCAGACCAACAATCAAGTAAATAATACCCCAATCAAGAAACTGGGAAAGAGCCAATAATAAACAGCCCAACCAAAGAATCTCTAAGACCACTCCCACCAACACTGACAGGGCAAGCCACCAAAATATAAACTGACAGCAAACAGCACTCCTTACTAGCACTGATGATGTTACTTAATTTGGGTAATGAAAATCTGCAAGAAAACAGGCAAGCTCAGAGAGCACCAAGGACCCCTTAAAACAAGTACCTGAGCTACAAATAGTCTCCTTTATTAGTATTACTAATAATATTACTCATATTATTAAGAGAGGAACCAGTCTAGAGCTCAGTTATCTCACATTACGTTGTCCTGCAGCACGTTGTCCCACGGCAAGTTAGCGCTGGCAAGTTGGCAGCAATGAGTTGTCCTAGATTCCCTTCGGTAATTACACTACTGTTAATGTTAATCACTACCACAGAAATAGGTTGTCTTAGAATATGACTTTTATTGATCAATGCAATTGATCATTTGTGTAAAAAAAGTACTTAATTTTGTCTCTGTGTCTTCATTCAGGAATTTTTAGAGATATTTGGCAAACTTGTAAGGTAGGTAATTTGTTGTGGTTGAGATGGATTAAACAATTCTCAAGTACATTTTTTTTCCTGTTTTCAGCAAAAAGTCCATAAAGGGTTTCCTTCACTAGCAAGAAGCCCAAAGAACAATTCTCCAGGCTCCTTTTGCTGTAGAGCAGCCATTTTCACACACCCTGCAAAGATGGAAATGCCTCATCAAAAAAAAGGGGAGGAACAAAGAAACTCATTTTAAATGCTCGTTGCCACTCTAATCAGTCCTCCAAAGATGCAATTGACCATGGACATGTCATGAATTGGCCTGATCTATCCTTCAATTATATTGTGGCTAGAGAAAGTATATCCTCAGATGGACAACTTTGTTAATGAGATAGATAAATAAATAAATAAATAATGCCCATATGCCTGGTTTCATGTAAAACAAAATTCATGGCAGCTCTAATTGCAGAAAGGGGCTCCTGCTTATGTTTTTGTATTTCTATCCACAATGAACACAAGGGTGGGCTGATGGACAGAGATAGACAGGACAAACCTTCATCAAGTGAAATGGAAATATTGCTTCCCTCTTGAATGAGACGTTGGATATCACCAAGGGAGGAATGAAAGCTGCTTAACAAAGGTGGCTTCCCTGGCCTTTTTTTTTTTTTTTTTTTGGTGTCTTTAAAGGATTCCCAGCTGCTCCGAGCTTCAATTCAAGCATGTTAATGAACAGGCACGTGACGGGAATGAAACATCCCCATTGTTCTTGAGGAGGAAAATATTATAATCAATACAACACCAAGCTGACATGGAACAGGCTGCAGTATATCAATTCCCCCCCCCCTTTTTTTTCTTCACTTTCCTCATTCAAGGCCTATGATGTTCACTGGATAACGTTCTGGTGGCTGTGCCGCCTTCTCTTCACACCAACTGAGTTCTAATAATTGGGTGCTGTCTTCGGCATTCATCATCTCTCCAGCGCCTGAAAGAAGTGCTGCAATTAGCAGGCATCACCCTGTAATAAAGCCTTTAATATCCACTTTCATGGCTCATATTACAGTCATTCAGGCTTGTCCCCTTTCCAGGAGGCTTGACAAGTGCCTGGATGGCCAGGGTGAGCTAGAAAAAGGGACCTAAAACAGAGCTGGCTGCTACTCTGTTAAAAATGCCCCCCCTTTCCTAAAGCAATCTTCAGGGTGGATCCTGGTCAGACATCTGCTGGAGCATCTTCTTTCAAAGATGGGTCCTTGCCCTTGAAAATAGCTTCAATTTGCATGGAACAAATGAATAAATTGGATATATGCCCCAAAGCTGCAGATTGGAAGAGATCCAATAAGACTTGATCTCTTTTTTTCAAGGACAATATTACTGCTTTTTGGTCACAAAAAAATAGTTTCATCTTCTCCAAACTGGGAGGTTTGAAAACAAGCATTTATACAACTGTTTTATTTTTGGATTATTATTTTTTTAATGAGGGATGGCTTAATCAAGCTAAATGATAACTTGGCGCCTCCAGAAATGAGGCAAATGATTCAGCCTGAAGGAAAGAAAAGGACGGGGCTGGAACAATGATACTTTGGCTTTTGTACCTTATGGGTTCTATTTGGTAATCACACTTTAATATAAACCACTAGGAAACTGCTCCAGAAAAAAGTAAATGTAAAAGCATTATTCTAATACTCAAAGAAAATTATTGTCAGGTCTGCCCTATTTATCCAAGATGGCTAGAAGTTGACTGGCAGATCAAGTTGAACTCTGTATTACCGGTAGAAAGAAAAAAACAGATTTCCTTGTGGCAATAAGAAAATCAATTTGCAACTGCAGATTTGGGGAAAGGGGTTAAAACACATTTATCTGGAATCCAAACAAGAATAAAAGGATAAAGAGAGGTGCCCTACATTTTTTTGCTAGCTGTAGGCTCCTTGTTCACATTCTCTTGATCCAAAAACTAGGAAATGATCATTCAAACAGAGCAACACAAACAAACTGTTTCATGCAGCACATGAATGGTCTTGTGAGCTTGGATTGCCTAGTCCCAGACACACCTACACAATGAGGGTTCAGCCACTTTGGAACTGAAAATTTCTTAGTTCCCTGTCTTTGCCCTGGAGAGTCCCAGGGGTACGTAATAACCTGCTGACTCCTTTGAATCTTTGTATATCTTTGAACATGTCTGTAGAGATTGTCTATCATCCAAGTCATGGTAGTCCCAAAAGACAGTCCAGTTGCCTTTTGGAAAAGCACCGTTGGGAGTATCTTTGATCATATTCATCTGGAGAAGCTCCAGTAGATGTGCTGGAATATGAATAATAATTTTGACATGCTGGTGCTGGGGGATTTCAGCTTAATTTTATAAACTCAGGGATCCCAAGTTTTCTTTTTTTAAACAGTCTGCTTAATATCTGCATGAAATCAACTATTGTGAATATGGACAGGATAAAGTCCAATAGAATCATTACAGACAAGACATAGGAAAATGGAGTCATCCAGATGTCCTAAATAAATATATTTACTAGTTACAGTAGTTATGTATGATAACTTCTAAGGAGGAAGAAAGGTACAGAAATGGAAAAGAGCAGGCAAAACAACCACCTGGTGACCTTGGAGAAAAAAAGAGGTAACAGAAACCAGACAGTTTTATTCTTTTTTTATGTCAAGGAAGGCAGGATTTGGACACAATGAATGCTATTGTTAATAATACACAGTATTAGTATTATCTGTCATTAGGGCCGATTAGAGAAGAATGTAGAAGTGCTGAGACAGCCATAAGGTCATTCTAGACTATTATCAGATTTCACAGACTGCTGTAAAGATCACACAGCATGATTTACATAGCTTTATTTGTCATTCTATGTAACATTTCTGTGAGTTTATAAACCATAATCCTGTCTAGCTTTGGGAGGAGGGGGAAAATGCTGCCTTTTGCTCGGAAGCCCAGTGATCACTGCAGTTGTGCATGCCAATAAAATATTTTTTGTTGCTTCTATCTTCAATTGCTTTGATTCCTTATGTGAGAGTTTTCCCCACAACATAGTTGTGGTAATTATCAATTGCTGTCATAATATGAAAAAAAAATGTATAGAGACAGGCCAGAAATGTATCTCAGCTCAAGGCTGGTGTCTGATGCTCCTCCAGAGCTAGCTTGGGTTCATCTCTCATCTCCCTTCACTACTGGCCAGCATGATTAGGATTGAGAGGTGTTTCAAAATATCTGAATTGTATCTCCAAACTTGCAAGAAATACAAAAACTCACACAAAATGGAGAACCAATTAAGGCAAAGAATATGTTAAAAAAAAAAAGTTGATGGCATCCTAGCCACTGGAGTGGAAAGAGTCACAGATATGCCAGACAGAAAAAAAGAGGGTAGAGAAGGGGTTGCTACTGCCATTATGCCAGGGGTGAAGTGACAGGCCAGGTGGGGGAGCAGCCAATTATATGGCTATCAGTGTAAAAGATGCCAATAGCCACTTCTGAAAAAGACATTGAAAACTGGGGAGAAACAATTTACAATAAGCGAACACACTGGGCAATAGACATAAAAGTAAAACTTGCTTCAACTTGAGCTTGACTCCCAATGACTTCACAGCTGTATTTTTAAAGTTTTCTTGGCAGCCATACAGAAACGATTTCTTTTCCTGCTTTCTTTCAGGAAAGGATGTTTCCCTCAGTTTTCTGGTTTAACTGCTATATCTGCCTCTGATAAGTCCTCTGCTGAGGAGGATTTGGTCCTTTTGCAATCGGAACCATCCAGACATAGCCAGCTGTGAAAGAAGACTGTGTGGCAGCAAGAGATGATGAATCTTCTGGATGGAAGAGGTCAGGAGCAATGGAAATCCCTAAAATGAAGAAGGAGGAGATGCCTAAAGTTAAGAGATGGCACGGCCGGAGGATCTCTGACAGTGGAACCAGACAACACCAGTGAGAAACTGTTTGCTCTCCAGATCTATACTTGCCCTTTGTCTTCCCTTGGTGTTGCTTGAAATTGGTTTTTTTTTCCTTCCTGAATGAATCATGAATCTGTCTTATGTATCTTGAGCCATGTGTCAGGACCCTTGGACTAACTTATATTTACCTTCTCTTGGACTAAATTGGTGCTATAGAATCCTGAAAATGACTTGGTAATGAACTATGGACTACTCCAGCAAACAGTGGCCATTAAGAGCATCTGGAAGCACTGCTTCTCTTAGCTTTCCCTTGACAAAAACCACAGTCACAGTGTCATTAACCTACTTCTCTATGATTTCCTGGTTGTCCTGCATCAGGGTATTAATTAGATCCTACACTGCTTAACTTTCCAAGATCAACCAAGGTTAGTTAGATGCAGCCAAGTCTTGTCTTAGGAGAAATGTTTATAAAAAATGTGCAAAAATGTGCATGCATTCATTTTGTCTGGTTTCTAAACTGGTGCACAATGAAGCCAAAGGGAGTAAATTGAGTGAAATGAGAAACAGAGTGAAAGTGAAATTGACCAATTCATCAGTTCCTTTAATTAACAGGTTTACAGTAACTGCAACTCGATTTGGACAGAGAGTGGTTTTACTTTACTAATCCATGCCTTAAAAATCTCTCACTTTGGATTATTCCATTCATTATGGAGTGTGAATGTAACATCACACATACTGAATTGCAAAATATGATTGAATGAAAAAGAGAAAATATGAGGCTACAACTTGGCAATCAACCTTCCTCTTGTATATTCAGCTTGGGCTATATCCAGAGCTGGTATTTTTTACCTCTATTATTTAAACCAGGTCTAAACTAAGTAAATGCTTTGGGGTTATTGCTAATTGTGAGCTCAGATCTGTACAATTGGGCTATTCTCACATTACAAATAGTTTAATTCTTCCTAAATGTCTAAACTCTTTTTAAGAATCTAAGCTTTTAATAATATGGAATACAGAATGAGGCTTGGGACTTCCAGTCTTTTGCCAAAGTTTCCCATGAAATCTGTGGACAGGAGAAATAACTGAAACTCTATTTATGCCCCCAAAATATATGGGGTTTTTTTTGTTGACAGAGTAAGGATTCTGGCTGAACTATTGTTCTGACCTTGTAATTGGTTCTTTGTGCTTTTTTATTTGTTCTTTCCAGTGTAAACATGAACCTAATAAGGTAACAAACAGTTTTCTCTAAAAATGTTCAGTGTTGGATGCTGATATCTGAAGGAAGACATGCTTACTTTGTTAGCAAAGCTCACTCTGGGAAATTATACGGTCTGCATGTAACCTAGTGGAGCTGTTGCAATCTTTCTCTCTAACAGGGAGATCCCATCTGCTGCATTCTCACATGGGGCAGCCTGCCATTTTTCCACTTTAGCTAAGCCTGTGCTCCGTCTGCATCCTCCTGCTCATATCCCTTGCCACAGTTTGAACTTTGTACTTCAGATATTCTGCCAAGGTCTTGATGGACCTAAGCCAGAAATGTGGCTGGCCCAGGATTGTACAGATGTGCATTGAGAAGAGAAAGCGAAAAAAAAACAAAGAACAAAGATGAAGGGAAACAAATTTGTGAGGAACAGTGCACCATTAAGTTCTTATTAAGAGAAATGTTGATTGCCATTCTCAGGGGTCAAAAGAGTTTTTTAGCAGGAAAACAAAGGCTAACAGAAGGACTAGGAGGTCATGTATGTGATGCAAACAGCACCAACTCAAAAAAAGGCCAACTTGTCTTAAGCATAATACCGGTAGGAAAGATGGGTGAATGGGAGATGAGGAGTGTACTGTGAAAAGCTACAATCTTTCTGCAACATACAGCTTTGTCAAGAGACATTAATGAAATGTCATAAATCCAGAAAAATAGACTATTTTGCAGGTATGGCTTCCTCTTCTCAAAGGAAATTCCAGGGCATCAGAGTAACTGATTAAATTAGAAAGAAACAGCAGTGAAGAATGTATTTCTAATAGCTGTTTATTATTTGTTACTTATGTACACTTTGGAGACAAGGGTATGGGCAAACACTATGACTGCTAATATACCATTTCTTCAAATGGAAAGAAGCCTCTACTTGCAGCTACTGAAAATCTCAAGATTGTCTCCTTTGCTGGCCATATATTTCAGCTCCATGACAGTTCTTTCAGCTTTCATTCTTTTCAAGCAAATACATCATTCCTCAGTCATGTCCAACTATATTAATTGACAATGAATCCTCCAGCTTACCAAAAGCATCTTTATACTGTCTCTAGAAATGTCACCTGACTAATCAGTGCCAATTTAAATCTTTCTTTGTGATGTTTTATATTTCCTGTCCAATTAGCTTTTTGTCACCTACTTTGCATGCACTGAATCTGATGGCTAGGTTGCTTTGAGACATCTGAGTGACAAATGCTTGGGAAATGATACAGTCATAGCCATGTTTGTTTAAACTGGGACTGGTGGTTCCATAATAGATCTATAAAATATTATTTGGTCAAACTCTAAGGCAGGGGTTCTCAACCTTGGCAACATTAAGACTTGTGGACTTCAACTCCCAGAATTCCTCAGCCAGCTTTGCTGGCTGAGGAATTCTGGGAGTTGAAGTCCACAAGTCTTAAAGTTGCCAAGGTTGAGAACCCCTGTTCTAAGGGGCAGCTGCTATAGGGACTGAGCAGAGCTTGTTAGTCATTCATACAAAGCCTAGTTCTCTGTTGTGGCTGAAATAATCAGAATTATATTTCAAGGCTGAGTCTAAAAGATGGGAAGCTGTCTGAGACCAGTAAATCAAGAACTGGAAGCATTAATAAAATGTAGGATTACCAATGTTGACCTGTAAATCCTTGCATAACCACTAGATAGCAATGAACAGTTTGTTGTATCACTTTAATGCCATCTATTGATTGTGGGGAGTTTGTAGCTCAGATACAATACTAATAAAATTGCAGAGATTTGATGGTTTAAAAAAAAAACCTAAGTATTATGCCCTCTATAGTTTACGTGGCCAAAAGTATTTTCTCCTGGTGTGCAAGCCCCAGCATAAGTGTTTACAAGTAGAGACTGTCTGTTTTGTTCTCATCAAATGAATCTCTATGACCCAGTTGTCACTTTCTGAACGTAAAAGAGAAGCTGAGAGATTTATACGGTAGGAACCGGACTCTTGCAAATATTACTGCTGCGGGTAGGGATTATTCACCACAGGGAGGTCACTTTCAAAGGCATCTTATGTTTGTGAGCAAGAAATATGCTGTAGCTACAAAAGCCATTATTTTGGCAGGGATTGAGTTGACAGCTGAACCTTCTCCTGACCTAATAAGTGTGCTTTGGCCAAGTAGACTCTGGCACTTGCAGCATAAAAAAAAAGTAACAATTTTTCAATACTATCAGAAGGTCATGAATACTCTTCATCAGAAAGAGCCTCGACAGAAAATAGAATATGTAAGGTGGAGTGACCATATACTGTATAGCTCATTTAGTTTTGTTTAGTTCAGGAATCCACTAACCCATCTTGGACTGGAAACGTCCAGCAAAATAAAGTCCCACACATCCCCGTCTCCCACTTTAAAAACTTTTTCCATCTAGAAATTCTTAGTAATATTTATCATGAAGCTTCTTTCTTTAAATTTAACTTCAGACTATTGATTATTTTCTGTTCTGAATTTCAGTAGAGAAAAGTCCCTCAAAGCTTGCATGTGACAGTCTTTTAATAGCTCTAGACTTCTAATGTATTTGATTTATATTTTAAGGTTGGGTTTCCTAATCCTTTATCATTCTGGAAGCCATTCCAGATTCTCTGTGTTGCTTTTAAAGGGCTATGGCCATAACTCAACATGGTACTCTACATATGAACTTTCCAACACAAAATATGATGCAACTGTTGAGCCCTGTGATATGGATGCAATCTTTTGTTAATGTGGCCTTCATCACATTGCTTGTTAAGGTTTAGCTGATGGTCTATAGGACCTTTAGTTCTTTCCCATCTGTATTGCTGCTAGGCCAGGCCTTTTTAGTTCTATATGTATTTGACCTAGAACATGGGTGTCAAACTCAATCGCGTCATGTGACATATCGTGATGCATCATGACGTTTTTTTGCCTTTGCGGAGATGGGGTGGGTGTGGCCTGCTTGTGGCACATCTGCCCTGTGGACCTCCAGTTTGACACCCTTGACCTAGAAGACAGAATGGAAGATATATTTTTTTTTACCAAGCTGATAAGTGATATCAAACTAAGAGGACTGGCTAATACCTTAGAGGACAAATAGTGATTTAAAATTACTCCAGAAGACCTCAACATTGAGCCAATTCCAGCATGATGATAAATTGCTGTCATCTCTGTTATGGCACATGCCCATCCCTTAAATCTGGATGGTTCCAATCCTGTTAGCCTTCAAAAGTCTTTAAAGACCTGCTTTCCCCATAAGCATCAAGTTAGAACAGCTGTTTTTTTCTGTTGTTGATTTGTCTGCTATTGGATTCACAAGGCATAAAGGATTTTTTAAACCTCAGGCACTTTGTTGTTTTAATTGTTTGTAATTATTTGAGGTTGTTGCTTTTGGCTGTTAACTTACTGCTAGACTCCCAGAGTTGCTGGGTGGCCATATACATTATCTAAATAAATATCCGGATGTCTGGTCTGATTATAGGGATATCTGCTAGATCAATATCTGTCCTTTGTGCATTTGTTAATCCCATGAATTGCTCATTCTGGCTGGTTAGACAGCTTGTGCAAAAAGATAAGTCTACAAGGATTTACATTTAACATTGGGAGTGGGTTGGCTATAAGGCCTCAATATTTATTTGTCTAACATCACTCCTGTGGATGAAATTACTTGAGGAATAGTATTGATCAGGCCTGTGCCTCCTTCCATTCATCCATCATCATCAGCTTTAAGGATAGAAAGACTCCTATTAAATCAAGGCTAAGGTTGGGTTTGGCTTTGAATCACCACAGATCATTCTTAAACTATGGCATGGATTACAGGCAAGGATCGAATTTCAGAACATTTGTCAGAAACAAGGAGAACCCACAGAAGAGGAATAACAGGACTGATGAACAGTGATGAGCAGAGGACCAGGTAAATTCTGGGAGCAAATAAAGTTGTAGGAACTTTAATATGGAAATGAAACAGCAGAGATGAAAACTTTGAATCAAGAATAAGAAGCACTGTTTGAAGAACATTGCATGGGAACTAACCACTTACTTAAATGCTGAATTTCCCACACAATTCTCAAAGCAAAACTCCCTACATTCTAGCCCTGTATGGATTTGAAATGCCTTAATATGTTTTACTGCAAATACTTCGTAATAAGGTAATTATGGTGGGAAGAATAAATGTGTCATTTCTTCAAGAAATATTTTTACTTTGCACCTGGGAAATGGAGCCCAGGCCATTGTTTTTCCAGTATGCGAGCATTATAATACATATTAATTAACTGAGTAAAAAGCTCGTGGCTCTCCATTATTTATAAATATCTTAGGGTAGCGATAACTTATGCACTCTCTTCTTCAATTCATTGTTGCTTTTTATTTATTTTGCTTAGTTTGTTTTCTTCTTTAGACAGGTTGCTATGCCATACTTGCCATCCTGGTATTAGGAAGCTGCATTTCAGCCTCATTGTGCAGGGCTCCCTTGGATTTAACATCAACAGAGGAAAAGAAACAAGCTTTAGGTGTAATTAGGGCTGGCCTGAAGCATGCTTGTTTCACTTCCATTGTATGGCACCAACTCTCCAATTAAGGGGACAGTAGGATGGTTTCTAACTTTCCTCCTGAGCAGCACCAAAACCCTGGATCCCAGGAGGGAAAATAAATGTGTGGGTGGTGAGTTCACTCTTTCACATGGCCCAAGATATTTTGGCAAAGTGGTTACTCCCTTCTCTTTGTCTCCATCCCCATCCCAGGCCCAGCATTAATACACAAAAATGAACCAAAATAGAGCTGGAAGGGACCTTATAGATCTTCTATTCCAATCCCCTGCTCAAGCAGGAGACCCTATACCATTTCAGATAGATGGCTGTCCAGTCTTTTAATCCTTCAATAAGAGGGAGGCTTATTGTAGCACTACCCATAGTTCTGCCTCTAATAGTTTGTCATTATTCCCCAACTAACTTTTATCTTCTGCCTGAGGAAATTGCCCAATCTTATCCAATGATAGCCCTGTATATCTTCCAATTCCTTTGCATCCAAGCCCAAAAAAAAAAGGTTTAAAAGGTAGACCAGCCTATGAAACTAATGCCAAGACTACATTTATTGTAACAACAACATGCGTGTGTCAAAAACAGATCATGCCAGACAAATCTTATTGCATTCTTTGACCAAGTGACAAAATTAGTGGACCAGAGAAATGCTGTAGATATAATTTACTTGGACTTCAGTAAGGCATTTGATAAAGTAGATCCCAACCTACTAAAGTAGATCACAATCTACTAAGATAGAAAAATGTGGGTTAGACAGCATCACCACCAAATGGATTTGTAGCTGGCTGACTGGCGTGTGGTCTTCAATGGAACTGTATCTACATGGAGAGAAGTGTGTAGTGGGGTGCCCCAGGGCTCTGTTCTGGGCCCAGTGCTCTTCAACATCTTCATCAACGATTTGGATGAGGGGATAGATGGGAAACTCATCAATTTTACAAATGACACCAAGCTGGCAGGAATAGCCAACACTCCAGAAGATAGGCTTAAGGTACAGAAGGATCTTGACAGACTTGAACACTGGGCGCTATCTAACAAAATGAAATTCAATGGTGAAAAAGTAAGGTTCTACATTTAGGCAAGAAAAACCAAATGCACAGGTATAGTAGGGGGTACCTTGCTCAATAGTAGTAACTGTGAGAGGGATCTCGGAGTCCCAGTGGACAATCATTTAATATGAGCCAGCAGTGTGCTGCAGCTGCCAAAAAGGCCAACACAGTGCTAAGCTGCATTAACAGAGGGATAGAATCAAGATCACATGAAGTATTAATACCACTTTACAATGCCTTGGTAAGGCCACACTTGGAATACTGCATCCAGTTTTGGTCACCACAATGTAAAAAAGATGTTGAGACTCTAGAAAGGGTACAGAGAAGAGCAACAAAAATTATTAGGGGACTGGAGGCTAAAACATACAAGGAACGGTTGCTGGAATTGGGTATGTCTAGTTTAATGAAGAGAAGGACGAGGGGGGACATGATAGCAGTGTTCCAATATCTCAGGGGCTGCCACAAAGAAGAGGGAGTCAAGCTATTTTCCAAAGCACCTGAAGGCAGGACAAGGAGCAACGGGTGGAAACTAACCAAAGAGAGAAGCAACCTAGAACTAAAGAGAACCTTCCTGACAGAACAATTAACAGCCTTCCTCCAGAAGCGGTGAATGCTCCAGCACTGGAAGTTTTTAAGAAGACACTGGACAGCCACTTGTCTGAAATGGTATATGGTTTGGACTAGATGACCTCCAAGGTCCCTTCCAACTTTATTATTATTATTATTGTTGTTGTTGTTGTTGTTGTTCACATCTCAGTCTTCAAAGCTATTAACAGCTATATTGTATTTTGTTGGTTTGTTTCTCCCTCCAATCAAGGAGGAAATAACTAGATGGGGATCATGATTATCCTGAAGTAATAACTGTGCAATTTAGATTTAAGCCTAACTTTTATTTTTATTTTAAATATGGTAGTTCTTTGGTCTCAACAGCTATTTCTTTGGTATGATGGACCACTGCAGAATTATTCATGCTCCATGTTTTTCTCTAGAATAAACATTCTCAGTTCAAAGGTTTGGTTGTCATTTCTCCCCATTCTTTCTTTAAAGAAGCTAGGCCTACCAGAAAATAATTAAGCATATTGTGTTATTCTGTTCTTCCTTGGGTGTTATAACAGGCTAGCAGAGAAGATCTAACAACAAAATACAATTATTTCAAGCAAAAGCAATGCCTACAAAAAAACCAACCACAGACGTAGTTACTATTCTTGAAAATCACTTCTCTCCCAGGCAGCTAAGCAATTAGGTTTTCTCATTTTCCCAGTTTCCTTGAGAAGCTTTCTCTTTCCAGAGACCAAAGCTGGAAAACGCAGGGCATGTAGCTTCTGTTGCCGAACAATCTCACCAAATGCTGGAAGCTATTTTTGAGTGGCACCAAGTGTCCCATTTCTGATGGCACTGGGCAAGTTGATAAAGGTCCGGACTATTCCACAGGGAACCCATTAAGAGATCCCTGACAACAAGGTTTTGTTTCAAGTAGAACAAGCCACCATGTCTCTAGTAAATGATTTCTGAAGCATTACTCTCACTTTCAGGTAGCATGGCCATCCAGAAACCTCTAAAATCCTATGTCCAGAAAGTACTATAAATATAATAACAACCTACCTGTTGTTATTAGTTATGAAAATGCTACAAATATAATAAAGTGCACATGTTATGAATGTACTACAGTACATGTTATCAAAGTAGTATAAATATAATAGCAACCTAGTTGTTATCTGCCCAAAGTAATTTCAATTGTTCATTACCAGGTCTCAGTCATGGAATTTTATGGGACTGCTACTTATGTTGAGTATCACATGTAACCTTCTATGTTTTCCCATCTTTTATTCTTTTTTTTAATCCCACCTTGATTATTTTTATGGATAACTCAAGGAGTTGAGATGACTAATACTCCTTCCTCTTCCAATTTTCCTGACAACAAGCATCCTGTGAAGTGGGTTGGGCTGAGAGAGAGTGATTGGCCCAAAGTCGCACAGCAGATGTTCATGCTTAAGGTGGAACTAGCTCCTTGCTTCTAGTCTCATGCCTTAAAAGAAAATATGTATTCTGCATAGGGATTGGCACTTGATCTATTTGTCCATCAGCAGGAAAGCTGCCCCAAACCAACACAGAGCAACACCCATTGTGTATAGACAGAAAAGCCAGCAAAGATTGAGTTTGAAAATGGGTCCAGTGTGGCTTAGGACTTCAGAGGAAAACATGCTTGAAAAAGAAAGCCAGCAAAGATTGAGTTTGAAAATGGGTCCAGGGTGGCTTAGGACTTCAGAGAAAAACATGCTTGAAAAAGCATCCCTCTGGGAGACGAAGTTGATGAGCAGCTCAGAAAGCTGCCAGTTCCACCATTTGAATCTGGTTCCATGGTTAGAGAATAGAATAATAGAATAATAACTGTACTGTCACTTTGAATGTACACTAATCAGCATACATTAAAATGAAATTTCATTGCATACAGCTCTCAAAGGGTCACCACCTCCAATATACACTACATAAATATGACAAAAATAAATAAATAAATAAATACAGAATTATGCATATACCCACATATATTATATGACTCAGAGAAACAACACAGTCTAGTTAGGATTATGTATATATGTGCATGGCGAGAAAAACTAATCTTGCGAGTTTACCAGACGGATGGCATAGGGAACAAAGCTATTATAGAATCAGATAGTCCTGCTAGATATACTTTGAAACCTCGTCCCAGAGGGGAGCAACAGAAACAGACCATAAAGTGGATGTGTGGGGGTCTCTAACAATGCTGGGAGCACTAAGCACATAGCGCTTATAAGCAGCATCCTGAATACCAGGAAGCAAGCTTTCTATGATCTTCTCAGCTGTCCTTACCAATCTCTGTATGGACTTTCTATCTGAGGCACTGCTGCCACCAAACCAGACAGTGATGCAGTTTGTTAAAATGCTCTCAATTGTGCCTCTGTAAAAAGTGGCCAGGACAGAGGGAGAAAGATGTGCTTTCCTCATCCAACGATGCAGGAAATGCAGACGCTGGTTTGCACGCTTCACTAAGGATGAGGTGTGGAGAGACCAATTCAGATTGTTAGTTATCTGCACCCCCAGATACTTAATACTGTTCGGTTAGGTTTCCCTCTGGTTAGAAAAGGGCACATATATCTCTTCTATCGTTCGGAGTGCATCTATTCATCCAAATGCATAAAAGCACAACACGAGGGAAAAGCAATATAAATCCTGGTTCATCATGTTTCTCCAGTACACTGAAGAAGAAAAAATAGGTCCTTTCTTTGACCATTGCTAGTAAACAGGATGTGAAGAATTAAAAAGGCTATGCTTTGCATAGCTTGGACTGTGTAACTACGGTATCTATCCCAATGCATCCCTATGGGTGAGAGGCTATGACAATTTGCCGTGGCCAACTCGCTGCAGGACAACTTACCACAGCCAACTTGCACAGGACAACTCATTGCCGGAGAAAAGTTACACTAATAACAAGAAATGGTGGAACAGAATCATTAAAAAAATCATTAAAAAATCATTTTAAAAAGGATGCAAAAGGAGGGACAGAATGAAATGCGAATGGCCAAAATTAAAATAACCTTTTATTTATGTGAAATAATTAAATAGAACTCTTAAATTGTTCTGCAGTGAGTTGTCCCATGGCAAGTTGGCCGTGGTGAGTTGGTTGTGGTGAGTTGGCTATGGCAAGTTGGCTGTGGCAAGTTGTCCCATTCCCCCTTATGGGAGAGCAATTAAGCCATGGCTCAGAATGTTGTTGATTGATCCATTCTTAAGCCCCTCTTTCTGCTGGTGACATGACACCAAGTACAATTGCCAATACAGGATGGGAAAAAAATTCCAGATAGTGTGCTGTTCACGATCCTATATGGTCCCACTAATAAAATTGATAACATCAGAATAGATTATAATCCTTGAAAATCTATCAATGCAAGGAGCCTTTGCTCTGGAAGTGTCCCATCTCTGCAGCTTATTTTGGAATTTTCTCATTCCATTAGTGATGAACGAGGCATAGCTTTATTACGTATCAGTGCTTTGAGTTCATATTGTATTATTCACCAAGTTATCTCTTATATGATTATACAGTGAAAATAATTGCATGTTGCTATTCTCACACAGTGAATTATCTGTTCATTCCATCTTCTGCTCCCAGCTATAGTTGGTTATGTTAAACTTGATCAGGTTTTTCTGTTGTTGACATTGCCTTTATTGCTGTACTTGAGAACTTTCCTTACAAAGTTTTGGGGCTATGATTAAGTAAGAGTCTAGCTCCAATTATTGTGTTGATAGTAGTGGAGAAATGTCAATAGTAGCAGAAAATGTGCCAGACAGGACTCTCTAAGCTGATATATAAGTACAATAGAGTGCACCTTATTTACGTTATTGTGAGGAATAATTCACCAGTATGATTCTAGGACCACCATATCAGTTACAACTCTCTTTATCTCTCTATGGACAGCTTATTCATCTCATAGGCTTTTTTCAAAGCAGAAATTCAATTCTGGAACACAATGTTGTTTGAGTTGTTTAAGTTGTTTTGCTTGGCCTCATATAATATGAAATAAAGTTAGATTATTTTTAATTAAACTAATTTCAAGGTTTACAGAACAGGTTGCGAAACTTTTAAGTGGCCAAAGCCTCTCTATCAGCCTAGATAATTTCAAAAGACTCACTCTGCACATTGTGTTTATAGGACACTTAACTTGATTTCTGAATCAACACACTTTTTGGATTGATAAATTTCAATGTACCATAAATTAAACATGGACTGGCTTTGTACAACACAGCAAACCCTAAAAAGCTAATCAGAGTTACTGCTAACTAAACTTAGCAGGTTTATACAAATGCATCCATTAGACTTGATTAAGAGTGTTCTGTGCATAAGCCAGTGAGAACAAAAAGAGGAAATGGGGGAACTGGCAGGTGATTAAGTCATGTTTGCACAGCAATACTTTTAGATGAGAAGAGAAACTAATCTACAAACATGCAAATTGGGTCTATTGTGCAGTAGTAATATTAGGCTGCACAATCCATCCATCCATACATACATACAATCATGTATGTATGTATGTATGTATGTATGGATGTATGGATGTATGGATGGATGGATGTATGTATGGATGGATGGATGGATGGATGGGTGGGTGGGTGGGTGGGTGGGTGGGTGGGTGGGTGGATAGATGGATGGATGGTGCAGCCTAAAATTGGTAGTCTTTAAATTTGGATATGTATGTGTCTGTACATTTAGGTGTAAGGTCAGAATATGGAAATGGGCTGAAGAAGGGATGTCCTTGCTAAAATGATACCCTGATAAAACAGAATATTAATCATCATTTGCTTTTCTAAGTCATACACCAAGCAGATATACGGGGAACATTCAGAAACAGAAATATGTCAGTGCTAAGTTAAAATATATATATTTGAACAGACCTAGGACAATCTTTGGGAAATGTTGGGCAATTCAAATTACTGGGACTCTTTTAGTTGAAGTCCTGAATTCATAGAGTCACAGAATCATCAGGTTGGAAAGGATTTGGAGGTCATCTAGTCCCACTCTCTGCCCATGGCAGGTGTAATGTATTGAGGTAAAATATTTGGCATTGTTGAAAAAACAGTCATAAGACTCTGTCAGTTAAGAGCCAGACTTGCTGTCTACATGCTAATTAGCTTGTGTTAAAGCAGGAACTAATATTTGAATCCTAGAATGCCACCTAGTTGTTGAGTGTATAAATAGGGGTGGAGCTGCAGTTATCTAGGCTTCTGTTTAAACCTATAATAAAGAGTTGATTGTTCACCTACTGCCTCCTTGATGTTTCACTGATCATCAAACATAACAGCAGGAATCCTCAAGTCATACTGGGCTGGGCTGGGCTGGGCTGGACTGAGTCCCTGAGTTAATTTCTTGATGATGTATTGTATTATTTGTATTCTGCCTAGTTATAAGTGCCTGAAAGATTATATTACTCTTGTTCCTATTTCAAATTCCATTAGTCCCTGGAAGCAAAGCCAATCTTCAGGGATGATGGAAACTATAATGCAGCTACCTCTGGAAAACAAAATCTCTTTATCTCTCCTTTAGAAGAAAAGCACACATCCTTTGTTGTGTCCTAAGCCTGCAAAAGCAGGCTCGGGACATTGCATTGGTCATTTTGGCATTCCAAAAGCTGCCCGGGACCAGACAGAGCAGCGCCAGCCTTGTGCGCATGTGCAAGGTGCGAAAATGCTCTGTTCCTATTGGTTGACATTGTCCGGGTTTCTGGCCATATAAAAAGGCCTGCGTGCCTTTTGCTTTTGCTTGATGTTGTAGAAGGAGAATAAAGTGTTTGTTCAGCATCACCATGTGTCTTCATCATTCGCATGCGAACAAAGTACACAACACCCTTCTTTAGCTATCTTTTAGCAAACGAATCCATTCAAATGTTGCTTTGCTTCACCTCTCTTCTGAAAAATACAGGGGAAGTAGAATCTTCCAGTTACACCATGAAGAAGAAATGGGTTGGGAGGGGAAAATGGGTTGGGGAAGATAGCTATAGTATTATTTGAATCAATTTCAAAGGCTATGCTTATACTCATGGATCTCTGTGTTGTAAGGTTTTATTCCAAAGAAGTTTGATAGAGAAAGGGAAAGGAGCCACAAATATTCAAGACATTTATAAGACTGAGTTTTTGCATTTTTTCTAAAAATAGGAACACAGAGCAAACAGGGAAAGAGAGAAGTGTGAAATTATGGAATTCCAGATGGACAGAGCAGACAGGAGAAAGAAGATAGGACAAAGCATTTGGTAGGAAACGTTCAGTGAAAGAAAAGGTAGACTTGCTTTTCATAGTGGCTGATGCTTCCAGCACTCTTTATGTTGACTGATGGGGTCTCCAGGGTTTCAGGAAGAATTCTGTGTGTGCTTTGTAAAAATTTCTGGAATCAGGCCTGAGATTTTCTGTATGCCAAGCAAGTGCCCTACATTTGAGTGACTGGATCAATTCAAAGCACTCTACAATCTAGAATGAGACCTCAAAAATGGGGTTCACTACAGGTGTTACTCCACTGCTTCAGCTTCATTGACAGCACCATCAAGCTACTTCCCCTTTTGCAAATGAATGAAGCATCATCTCCCTTTCTCAATTTGGTAATTGTATCACATCCTCCCCCTTGTAAATCTCTTGGCAGAGGGGCTTCTGCCCTTATCTGTCTTTTGGTGCAGAAGGATATTCCCCCTTTTTAAATCAGCGGAACAGGTTATCAAATGGACTTGAATAGAGAGGACCAGCCATATTTACTGAAATAGACTTTACTTCCTCTCTCCTTCTCTTTTAGACCACCATCTCCCTTCAGTGTGTTTGCTCCTCCATCTCTTAATTGTGCCTATCATTTTGCTCGCTGTCTAGCCTCTAAGCCTCTACTTCTGTGTGCATATCTCCCAGCCATTACGTGTCACTCATTCCCTGTGTCAGAAAGAGAAAGGGAGTGAGGCTTCACAACTTGTTGGGACTCGTCACACTTTAATTACAATTTGAAATTAACCAAATTGTGCCCACAGTAATATCTGAAAATTCCAGAAAAATGGATAGGTTTTAAAGTAACATAGCCTAAAATAGTGTTTGCTCTCTAATGCTAGTCATGACTACAAACATAACAGACAATAAAATAGAGAACTATTAAAGATAATGTGAGTTATCAGAGATTTCAACCATGGGTTTAATGTAATGTTATCCCGAAATCTTTGAATAAACCTTTTAATGAGAGTGATGGCTGACAAGATAGGGAATGTCATGTATGTGTGAGCATCAGATTAGTGGTGGATGTTTGAGGGCACACAAACAAGATGAAAGCAGTGTTCTAAGTCACCTAGACTAGCCCCATGGTGAGATAGGTGGCAAATAAAATTTAAAAATCAATCAGTCAATATTATAGCAGGAGATGTGTTGTGCCCTGGGTCTGTTGAGGCAGCTCAGCAGGCCCAGAAGTGTTGCAAATGGTCCCAGGCATTCCAAAAGCTGCCTGGGACCAGACTGGTTGGCACTGGCTTGTGCGCAGGCGCAAGGCGCGAAAAGGGAGAATTATGATAGGCTGTTTGGGAAACTATAAAAGGCCTGCGAGCCTGTTGGTTATTGAGTGGAACTGGGATTGAATAAAGAAGAACTTGGTTGCAACTGGTTGTGTGTGTCGCTTCAATGCCGCGAACCCAAATACATAAAACTGGCGATGAAGGTGGGATTGCTGCAAAGAAGAAGACAATGAAACGAACCTAGCCTCTACAAAAAAAAGAGCGGGAAGATGGAAGTCGGCGCCCAGATCTGCACTCACCTACCAGTATGCAAACGCTGGAGGTGGGCTTGGCAAACGAGCCTATTCCCAGCCTGAATTGCAGCGAGGCTAACAGAAGCCGGAGATGCCGAAAATCGGTCGGCTGTCCGAATTCGACGTATCGCACCTGGAGCGTTGGAACTCTTACTTCGCCTGGGTGGAAAACTACCTGCGAGTCAACCAGGTTTGAGAAGACAGGTTAAAGGCAGCAACCCTGCTGTGTGTCTGTGGACAGGACACTTTTGATGTGGCTGAAAATCTAGTCGCTCCTGCACTGCTTGAGTCTGTAACATTCACAGACTTAAAAAATATGCTGAAGGATCATTTTCATCCGAAGCTATCTGTAATCGCATGGAGGCACGCTTTTGAGCAGAGGGACCAGAAGCCTGGTGAGTTTGCTGCTGAGTTCATTGCTGCCTTGAGACAAGCAGCCAGGCCTTGTGAGTTCAAGGACCTGGAAGAGCGCTTACGCGACCGTTTTTGTCTGTGGCCTTAGAAGCCGAGAGCTGCAACAAAAAATATTTGCTAAAGCTGAAGTCATCTTTCAAGATGTCTTGCATGAAGTTGCAGCTGAAGAGGCAGCAGGAGGCGCTGTGAAGGCCTTGCGACTCGCCAAAAGCGCTGCAGCAGTCACGTCCGTCCATCAAGATGATGCTCGAGAAGGTTCAGAAGCGGATCCTGAAGAGGAGGTGGACAGACTTCACCAGCCAGCAGAAAGAAGACTGAAGGGGCATCCAGTCAAGGCCCCAGCATCTCCTCAGTGTCACGGGTGTGGAGGACGTCACAAGTGAGCTAACTGCAGGTTCCGTTCTGCCATTTGCAGGGCATGTGGAAAACAAGGCCACATTGCCTCCGTCTGCTTGGATCAAGAGAAGGTCCAACCTCGGGAAGAATTGCTTCAGAAAGGTACCAGGGTCCCCAGCCAACACAGGGTGGGTTTCTGCGCATCGCGCAGGAGTATTCTGCGGACAGGGTCACACAAGCCCCTTAAGAAAAAACTTTGCATTGACATGAAGTTACAGAGGGTTCCCTTATTGATGGAGTTGGACACCGGGTCCACTTTATCCATCACTTCACTTGACACATTCAAGATGATTTGTAGTAGTAGTGGCCTTCAAGTCAAACTCAGGCCATCGAATTTAATTCTCACTGACTTCCAGAATTCCAAAGTCAGTGTGAAGGGGGAGGCTATGCTCAAAGTGCAGCATAAAGCTTTTGAAGGCTTTCTTGATGTGGTGGTACTTGGGGGTGAACGCACAAGTCTTATTGGATTCGATTGGTTTGAGGCCCTTGGAATCCAGGTGACTGGGCTTCACAGCGTGCAAATGTTGGGCCTTGCAGAAGTCTGCAAGGAGTTTGTTAACTTCCGGTGGCTCCGCGGCCCCTGCTGGGTCTCCTTTGTGAGACTCCGCTCTCTGGATTTGTAAAGCCGCGAAAAACAGCGCTCATCAGCTGTTTTTTCGCGGTGAAAAATCCCCTCTCCGGGCAAAGGAGAGGTGTAGAGCATCCGGAGTAAGGTTGAGCCTTCTTAGATCCCTGGAAAATAAGTTTTCAGGGATTAAGAGTGAGCTCCCTATAGCTCCGGAGAACGCTCCTTTCCAGAGACGCTTCTGTCTTCTGACAGAGAAAGACGCCGCGACCACCTCTGCTTCTTCTAAGTTCAACACTGGAGAGACTGCAAGCAGGCTGAATGAATACAGGAGTTTTAAATGGATTGCAAGTATTTTTATTGGGTTTTTTTGGCTATACATTTCTAACGTTCACAATCAACATAATGCTTTAAGATGGCGCTTAACTTTCACTGCTTTCATTGTTAGGAAAAGTGCTGGATAGTGAAAGTGGATTTGTTATTTCTCACTTCCTGCTTCTTTAAGTGCAGCTAGAGAGATGGCTGTGAAATTTAAAATGGAGTGGAATCTACAGTCAAATGCTAAACTTATGTTGGATTGTACTGATGAATTTTATGAAAAAAGACCTGATACACAGAAGACTTTTACGCAAGAGTTTAAAGAGATTAAAGCACTTTTGAAAGAGGCTTTTACAGAAATATTTACTATATGTGCTGGATACCTTCCTTTGAGTGAAGCTGAACAACTTACTGCTGAACAATTTATATCACAATTTGAATATGGAGAAGAGTTGGAACATTTAACTGGAATCTCCCCTTCAAATGAATTACAATCCTCTGTTGAGTATTATACAATACAAGAGAAATTAGGAGATCAACAGGGAAAGGAAGAGGATACTTCTGAGAATGGGGACTATAACTGGATTTTGCTTGATGAAAAGTTTATTTATGGAGAGGAAGAGGTTTTGTTTCAAGAAAAGGAATTCTATCTAGTTAAGCACCAAGAAGAGGATTTAATTCACAAAAGAGAGACATTGTTTCACCTCAAGAAGCACTTAGGCTATAAAGTGAAATGGACTTTGTTTGATGAGCAGTTTATTTATGGAGAGCAAGAGAAATTGATTCAAGAAAGGAAGATTCAGTTTCAGAAGCAATTTATTTACGGGGCTGAAGAAATAACGAAGAGAGACTTATTATTTGAAAGGGTGGCCCTGTTATGGCAGCTTGTTTGGTTAAGAAAAAAACCTAGAGTTCGTTTGAAGCAATGAAATTTAAACTTGTATGTAAGGAATTATTGGCAATTTAAAATTATGGACTGAATTGAGGACCAAGATTAGGAGTAAGATGCAAGAGAAGATGTTTAATGGTTGACATAATTAAATTGATGAAGGATGTATTTGTTTTGATGATCTGGGTTTGACATTAGATTGATTTAATGATGAGATAGATAGACTGGATAAAATTGAAGGAATGTAAGTTAGAAATGCTATAAATAGTTTGTTAGATGAGAGAGCCCAGAAGTCGATTGATTAAATGAAATTTATAGATGATAAATATTATTTTTAACAAGATGAGTTAATTGTTTAATAAGGAATTAAGCTTAATTTAAGATTATGGGTTGAATTAAAGATAAATATTATAGCTAAGGTTTTGGTGAGGATGGTTAAATGAAGATATATTAAGATATATTATGAGAAATTAAATTGATTAGAATGTAATTGATATTGCTACTATTATTATTATTATTACTTTTCTTTTTTGAACTGAGGGATTCATTGATATTGTTATCGTTATTAATATTATCTGTTTAATTCTAATAAGATGAGATTTTTTTAGAATGTAATTGATATTGCTACTACTATTATTATTACTATTTTTCTTTTTTTGAATTGAGGGATTTATTGATATTGTTATCGTCATTAATATCATCTGTTTAATTCTAATAAGATGAGTTTTTTTTTAATGGATTGTTTTGATTTAGAGAATGTATATATTACATAGTTTAAAATTCTTGTTAAGATTATACAATAATTATGTTTGATGTAGTGGGGTTTTCTTTTGTTATACCCTGTAAGCATTCTGGGAAGTCGTGGGTTAGGGAGGGATTATAATTTTAGATATGATGTTTTCTCAACTGTATTTGGGGTTGGTGGAAGAATAATTAATTATTGTTACTAAAGGGTTGTCTGGGTGGCCTTTGGTGGAGTGAAGATTGATTTAAGTGGAAGTTGATAAGAAGGGGGAATAATAGGATGGAGATAGAGAAGGATGAAGGTTATTTGTTTGAGATGTTTATTTTCAGTTGAGTTATTATCATTAGATGCATTGGAAAATGTATTTATGCTCTGTTTATGGATGATTGTTTATTTTAATACTATGATTTGATATGATTAGTCTCTTTTTTCTGTTAAAATTTTAAAAAAAACCAATAAAAATATTTAAAAAAAAAAAAAAGAAGTCTGCAAGGAGTTTGTTGATGTGTTTAGCTCAGAGCTGGGCTCCTGTAAGGGGCCCCCCATTGCATTACGTTTAGACCCAACTATCACGCCCATCAGGATCAAGCCTAGAAGGGTGCCTTTTGCCCTCAAAAGCAAGATAGATGCAGAGCTGGACAAGCTGCTCCAGCAGGGCATTTTAGAACCTATAGACTCCAGTCCATGGGAAACCCCCATTGTCATGCCTTTAAAGGCTAATGGAGAAGTCCACATATGTGCAGACTATAAGTGTACCCTGAATAAAGCATTGCAACAGCATGCTTATCCAGTACCGGTGGTGAGCCACATTTTGGGCTCCCTGAAGTGGGGGCGCCTTTTTGCAAAACTTGATTTGGCACAGGCTTATCAACAGCTACCTGTTGATGAGGCAACTGCAGAGGCCCAAACAATTGTAACACATAGCCTTTAAAGTTAAAAGACCGCAGTTTGGGGTTAATGTAGCCCCTGGCATATTTCAAAGTGTCATGGAACGCACACTTCATGGTATTCCTGGGATCTGTCCCTACTTCGATGACGTCCTCATTGCTGGGGAGTCATCTCAAAATCTGGCAGAAAGATTAAAGGCTGTTTTGTTTTGTTTCCGCCAAGCAGGCCTTAAATTGAAGCAAGACAAGTGCAAAATAGGAGTCACTTCTGCTGATTTTTGGGGCTTCAGGATTGATGCTCAAGGCATTCACCCTGCTGAATCCAAGTTTCAGGCGATTCAGCAGGCCCCAAGTCCCAAGTCCAAGAGTGAGCTGCAAGCCTTCTTGGGGCTTTTGAACTTTTATCACACATTTCTCCCACATAAAGCTGCAGTGGCAGAGCCATTACACAGACTCTTAGACAAGCAGGCTCCATGGCAGTGGACTAAAGTCCATGACAAGAGCTTCAATGAGGTTAAGGCCTTGCTCACTTCAAATGCTGTTTTAGCACATTTTAATGAGCAACTGCCTGTATGCATCGCATACGATGCATCTCCTTATGGGGTGGGAGCAGTACTGAGCCATCTGAAGGCTGATGGGACACAAGTCCCTGTAGCCTATTATTCAAGGACTATGTCATCTGCAGAGTGGAATTACACTCAGATTGACAGAGAAGCCTCGGCCATAGTGGCTGGCATAAAATTTTTTCATGATTTCTTATATGGCCACCATTTCACAGTCTACACAGACCATAAACCTTTGCTGGGGTTGTTTACTACCAACAAAGAGACACCACACATCATTTCCCCACATATGCTGAAATGGTCAATTTTCCTGTCAGCATATGATTATACACTTATTCATAAACCAGGAAAAGAGATGGGCCATGCTGATGGCCTCAGCAAGTTGCCTCTCAAACAAATAGAGGCTGATGCTGCTCCTGCTATTCAAATTCTGTCCATTCAGGAGTTGCCTGAATCTCCCCTCAATACTAGAGACGTGGCTGCAGAAACTGCCACTGATCACACGCTCACATGTGTGCTGACTTGGGTTTTTTCAGGATGACCTGACATGTGTCCAGATGCTGCATTTCAAAGCTTCTGGCAAAGAACTGTCTACTTTTAATGGGTGCCTGTTATGGGGTAGTAGAGTAGTTATTCCTGCCTCACTGAGGTCTAGAGTCTTGTCCTCTCTGCATGAGGGACATCCAGGCATTGTGTGCATGAAAGCGCTCACAAGAAGCCATCTGTGGTAGCCTAGCCTTGATAAAGTTATATAGGCCCAGGTACACGGATGTCAGGTGTGCCAACAGTCACTACCTGAAATGCCTCACGCCCCTGTACACAAACCCCTTAGTCAAGAGTACATTTAGATTATGCTGGCCCCTTTCAGGGGCAATTCTTCCTTATACTGGTGGATAGCCATTACAAGTGGCTAGAGGTTGTACCTGTCTCCTCCACTACTACTACTAGGACTATCCAGGTGTTGAGAGGAATCTTCGCTACCCATGGCCTTCCGGATGTCCTCGTTTCTGACAATGGTCCTCAATTTACTTCTTTTGAGTTCCAGGCTTTCCTTCAGGCCAACTTGATCCGGCATGCCATGTCAGCTCCTTTCCATCCTTCCACCAACAGGCAAGCTGAACAGATGGTGCACACCACCAAAGACGCACTCAAAAGAATCACGCATGGTAGCTGGCATCACAGGTTAGCAGATTTTCTTCTTGCACACCGCACCACACCATGCACTGCCACTGGAAAGAGCCCAGCTGAATTCCGCTGGGGTCACCGCCTCATCACAAAGTTGGACAGACTGCACCCAGACTGGGTGGCTTCACAAGTGTCACAGCCATGGGCGCCTAGGAGACTTGAGGTGGGCGCTCCTGTCTGGGCAAGGAACTATGGTCCTGGACATCTCTGGGTCCTTGCAGTCATCTGCAAGATCTCGGGGCCACTATCATACAAAGTGACCTTGGGAGACGGCCGCATTCTTCGGCGTCACATCGACCAACTGTGATGGCAGTTGTTTCTGCCCCACACTCTGCTCTCGGGGGGGAGGGGGCCCAGGAACATGGTCACACTTCAGATCAAAATCTTGAGAAGCAGGAACATGGTCACACTTCAGGTCAAAATCCTGGGAATCAGAAATTGCTCCAAACAGGAAGTCATCCCGGGGGGTGGCCTGCGCATCTGCAAGAGCGCCAAACAGGAATTCTCCTGTGAAGGGGTTTGCCATAGAAGCAGCTCCTGACTCAGGCACCTCAGCCACCTACATGGGGGACTGGAACTATTGGGGCACTGCTGCAACGCAGGTCATGTCTGAGACTGGTTGTGGGCTCGAGGGACTAATTTCCCAGGAGCAGTCCATGGTGGATGGGGGAATCTCCGTTCCACCACCGGGTTTGGGGATTTCCTCCTCTCCAAGGGAACCTGAGTGGAGTCCAGAAGACTCTGCCAGCCCATCACAACGGGGGTCACCTGTAACTTATGAGCATCAAAGTCCTGGTCTATTGAGCCCACCAGATGGGCCAGTAGTCCAGGCACCCTTAAGCACAAGTCCTGGTCTGCCTAGCAGGGCAGGTGAGCTGACAGGCCAGGCACCCTCTCTGACCTTACGTAGGTCTCAAAGGGCTAAAGTCCCTCCCAAGCATCTGGGAGACTATGTGAGGTTTCTGTCATCACAAAGGAACCTCGCTATCCATAATGAGGTGTTGGGAACCTACACGTGTTAAAATACACAAACACTAATTTTATTTTGAAGAGCAGATTGTTGAGTTAACTTTATTATTATTTTATAAAAATAATTGTCTGCCTATGTGTGTTGAGCAGGGGAACAAGTGTAATTGTATGTTTTATCTAGGGGGGAGGGGTGTTGTGTCCTGGGTCTGTTGAGGCAGCTCAGCAGGCCCAGAAGTGTTGCAAATGGTCCCGGGCATTCCAAAAGTTGCCCAGGACCAGACTGGTTGGCGCCGGCCTTGTGCGCAGGCACAAGGCACGAAAAGGGAGAATTATGATAGGCTGTTTGGGAAACTATAAAAGGCCTGCGAGCCTGTTGGTTATTGAGTGGAACTGGGATTGAATAAAGAAGAACTTGGTTGCAACCGGTTGTGTGTGTCACTTCAATGCCGCGAACCCAAATACATAAAACTATGAGTTTAGGAAATAGCCTCAGAATTTTCATGGTGTAGCTTATCACCCAAATTAAAGCAAATGAAGGAGTTAAGAGTTTCTTTCCTTCCTGCTTGTTAATTTTTCTATTTGCCTTTCTGCCTTTTTCGTTTAAGTATTGGTTAGCTTATTTATTATTTGCAACATTTATGGGTCATCCCAATCATGACCCTCTGCACAGCATACAACAAAATAACTATGAAATATCTGTATCTGCTTAACAGAATAACAGAGTTGGAGGTTTTCTAATCCAAACCCCTGCTCAAGCAGGAGACCCTGTACTATTTCTGACAAGTGGGTGTCCAATCTCTTCTTGAAAACTTCCAGTGATGGAGGACCCACAACTTCTGAAGGCAAGTTGTTCCATTGGTTGATTGTTCTCACTGTCAGAAAATTTCTCCTTATTTCTAAGTTGCTTCTCTCCTCGATTAGTTTCCATCCATTGTTTCTTGTCTTGCCCTCTGGTGCTTTGGAGACTAGGTTGACCCTCTGTGGCGGCCCCTAAAATATTGGAATTCTGCTATCATGCTACCCCTGGTCCTTCTCTTCCCTAGACTAGTCTACCATAGTATATCTGATACTTTTAAAATTTGCCCATGAGAACTGTGGGAGCAGCCCTTTTCCCCCTTAATATTGAGATACAATGATACTGGTAGGGAGAAGGGAAGGAGAAATACTATAAGCAGTTGGCATGGTTGATTGTCTTCTGAACACCTAGAAAAAGTGAAGTACCTGCTCCTTATCTTTCACAAGCTGGAAAAAGGTTACCCATTCCAATATTTTTTCAACTACGGGTGTGCAAAAATCCAGAGTTAAAGGGCAAAATAGAATGTGTTTGAGTAGGAACACTTTTTTTCCCAATGACATTTGAGCATAATGCCACTTCCAAGCAATTCCTAACATGGTCCATCTTACTGGTAGAGTGGAGCTGTCACAGAATTTTACCCCATCTGGAGAAAATGGCATTGTGTGAGGTTGACGCCCCTTCCTTTGAGCCAAGGTCATGAAATAATCTAGCCTTGAAGCTTTGTGGGAGGCAGAGCATGTCCCCACCAAAGAGGAAAAAGGTGAAGTATGATCCATCTGACATGCAAAGTACAGCACTGAGACAGGGGCTCCCACTTTACCCACAAGACACTCCTATCTTGCAAATGTCCAGAGAAAGAGAGAGACTCACAGGGGAGTGCAGAAATATTGTGTTCATCCTACATATGTAATGATAAAATAATGATAGAAAGGGTGGTAACCTCATACTATCCCACCCTCACTCCACCCTTCCCTTCCCTTCCCTTCCATTCCATTCTCCTCCCCAGTCAGAAGCTAGTAAAACCTGCCTGCTTCTTTAGGAGGTCAGTCTATCCTTTGGGTGCATTAATAAAGCTCCAATCCTTCAGCCTAGTGAGATCCCAACAGCCTCCTTTTTCTGCAATTGCTAATTACAGCATGCCAGACTCCAAATGTGTTCAGGAATGGAAAAGAGCAATCATGAAATGTAACTTCTCAAGGGCTAAGACTTTTCAAAAGGATGCTGTTAATTGCCAACTGCTCATGGCCAGTGAACTGGCAACTGGTTTCAAAAGAATTAGGCCAGCCAGAAGGAAAGTCATTGGGGTGAGAAGGGGACAAATAAACATGGAAATTATATACAGGCACCAGAGCCTGTATATAAGGTACCATGTGCAAGAAGGCTCAGCACTTTAAATATTAAATGAGGATAATAGGCATGAGCCATCCTCTTTTCACATGACAATCTAGGAAGTCTTCCCATTTACTGGCAAAGTTGCCTTTGCCACCCTTCACCGAAATATCATTAGTGCAGCACCGTAGCAACTTTTCTAATTCGCCATCTGCAATTGTTGGGGGGAAAGGCGAATGTTGAAAGAAATACCCAACAAATTATATTCCCAGTTCAACAAAACAGTCCATTGTTTTTCTTAATGGTCTAGTGCAGAGGTTCTCAACCTTGGCAACTTTAAGACTTGTGGACTTCAACTCCCAGAATTCCTCAGTTTTTGCTGGCTGAGGAATTCTGGGAGTTGAAGTCCACAAGTCTTAAAGTTGCCAAGGTTGAGAACCCCTGGTCTAGTGGACATTATTTTGGATGCTATTCCCACACTATGGGATTACCATTCATTCCACTAACTTCAGCTCTGAAATAAAAAATACATAGTCTGAAGAAGCTTTTTCTAGTTTGGTGCCTACCGAACATGTTAGGCAAGCTGGGAATTGTAGTCTTCACATATTTGGAAGGGGGTATGGTTGAATGAACACCCAGTCCAAAGGATATTAATGATGTTTATGCAAATCAGATAAATTTGGCCAAGAATTTGCAAACCACTCAGTAAATGTTATCATTTTTCCCTAATGCTGTCCGTGTCCTACTGTAATGCAGCTAGTGGTCCATTTTTCCCTCACTTCAAAGACCTCAAAAACATCTCTTAGCCCTATAGTACCTGGGATTTCATAGTCTCCTTTCTTCTTTTGGGAAAAGATTTTTAAAAGAAATTCTGCCTGGAACAATCTTTGACAACTTCACTCCCGGTAAATGCATAGAATCACAAACTTTAGCCCTGAAGGCATGTAAGCAGGCAATCTATTCAATTTAAGCTTCTCCGAATTATCCTGCTGAAATTTGATAACAAAATTGCCAGTTTTCAATAGCACTTTATTCAATTTTTTTTTATTATTTAAAGGTCAACAGACTTGCACGAAACCTTTATTTTTAAATGTTAAATTCCACAATCAGCCAAAAGAGGCCCCAATTTTTCCTGCTACCTGCATAATGACAACCCCTCCCTGTGGCTTTCTTACAAAAGGTGTTTGCTTTAAATGGGGGGTTTCTGCATAAGAAAGGTTGCGCATTCAAACCAGGTAGCATTCACATTTCCTTATTAAGTAATCAATGGGAACGTGACATTGACATTACAGGTAATCCTCAACTTACGATTACAAACTGAACCCAAAATTTGTGTTGCTAATCAAGACAGCTCTTAAGTGAGTTTTGCCCCCATTTTACCACCTTGCTTGGCGCAGTCATTAAGTGAATCACTGCAGTTGTTAAGTTAGTAAGATAGTTGTTAAGTGAATCAGGCTTCCCCATTAATTTTGCTGATCAGAAAGTTACAAAAGGTGATCACATGACCCCGGGACACTGCAACCATCATAAATGCATGCCAACGCCCGAATTTTGATCACTTGGCCATGGGCCATGCTGCAATGGTCATAAGTGTGAAAAATGGTTATGTCACTTTTTTCAGTGCTGTTGGAGCTTCAGAGAGACACTAAACAAATGTTTGCAAGAGGACTGCTTGTATCCATAGCAGAGGAATTATCTCATCACTGTTTTTAATGGTTAAAACATCCAGGCATTCAAAGGAATGCAGGCTGGTGGATCTGTATTTTTTGTAGCACTTCCTACTAATGATCATGGGACACACATACAGTACATATGCAGAGAGCCATGTCATCCAGTGGAAATGTAGGTCCAGTTCACTTCTGGGAGTTGAAGTCCACGAGTCATAAAAGAGCCAAGGTTGCCTACCCCTGATCTAAACAATCCCATCTGGCTAATTCTTTCATTCCTTTTTTCTTTCTTTTTCTTTTTTTTAAACCCTATTTTAAAAATCCACGAAGGAATCAGCCCACTGGTGGATTTTTACCTCATCCGCACTTCTTTGGAAAACAGAATTTTTATTTACTCTGGCTTCCGTTTCCTCTCTAACGGGACACAGCTGTAACGGTGTAAAGCAAGCTGGAAGCGATGTTAGTGAAGATTCAGTACGCAAATAATTTAAATAAATGATGAATCAATGAAACAGAAAGGAGTGGCGCTGGGGCTTGCAGCACACCTGGGGAAGAACATGTGTGCCAGTGTGTATGTGACAGAACCTTCGCCAAAGCAGCAATTCAGAAGTGTAGTAACTCCCAAGCAACATTAGGAGCAGGCAGCACAAAACAGCAGCATCAAATGACACCAAGTCTGATAGTGAAGACACAGAACACTAGACTTGTGCCCTGTTTGCCATGTGCCTCTCTTCATAGGGGGTGGGGGGAGGGCACTTAATCTTCAACTGGCCTGATTAGCCAGCTAAATGGAGCAACTCTCCCATCCCCTCCGTTTTTTCCTTTGTAAGTTGACTGCAGGCAAGCTGATCAGAGATAGCATAATACAGTCTCTAGCCTGACGCTTTCCAACAAACACAAAAGACATTTTCCCCCTCCCTGCTTCTTTTTTTCTCTGTTGTTTCTTTTTTCACTGTCTCTCCCACCAAAAGTACTTCCCCCAGTTTCCCTCTTGGGGGGCGGGGGGGGCGGGGGATAAGATAAGAGCAGTCTGGCAGCCACCTGGTAATGTTTCTAAATAAGAATGCAATTTAAAATCGGGGAAGGGGAGAGTTGATACAAAGAAAGTCTCTTAAAATACCCGGCCCTTGTCATCAACCAGAGATGGGATTACCCCGCAGAAAGGCAAAGAGGGAAATAAGAAAATAATGGAGAGAGCAGACAATAGCCCAGCCCTTGTTTTGCAAAACCGAACAAGATGTTAAGGGGAAAAAAAAGAGAGTCGCTCAGTCCAGAGGGTGGTTAAGACGTCTAATGACTAGAAAAGAGGCTGCCCATTTGGTACCTCTGAATTGCTCCCAGCATGGTATAAAAAGGCTAATTTAGAAGGATGTTCAGTTCATATCAACAGGCAGTTTGGTTTTATGATTAAAGTGCTGGACTAGGAGGAGGGAAACCTCAGGTCTAGTCCTGAATTAGGCATGAAGACTGGCTGGGTGACCTTAGGTCAACCCTTAGGGGCAGTCCAGACCAGGAAATTAGTCATGAATACTGGCACTACTTTTATTATAAGGATCTGAATGTGCCTCTTTCCCTCCTGTCTTTACATGCAGGAAAACTAGAAAGGGTCAATTCTCAGATGCTTATTCAATTCACATTCCTGTTTTCAACTCAGATTTCATTTATCATATGATTGTCTAGTTTACGTCTATTCCTCCTCTCTCCAGGTTATTCTCACAACCCATTGCACCTTGAGCCCGTCATTCAATCTCAGCCATAGGATAGCAAATCACTTCTGGAAATGCTGCCTTGAAAATTGCAGGGACTTGTTCCACATAGTCCCTGGGAGTCATACCCCATTCAAAGGCAAAAAGAAAATAAAAGTAATTAATATACATCCTTTGGTTATGCATAAAGAAAGATTTGCTAGTTTCTCTGGGAATTGTGTTGATACAAGAGTACGATTTTGATTTAATGGACACCCCATTTAGTGGCCTTTGGATGTAACAGACCAAATTTCTGTCTAGACAGGCAGTCAAAATAACAGTCCAGTTCACTGCATGTGAGATAATCCAGGCAAGGCAGCTAATTTTACAGTAATTTTACCTGAATTTTACAGTAACCACAATTATTCATATCCCTTGCATAATGACATTACACAGAGATTTAATTCTCTGTAATGATGTACTTTGATATTTAATGGGCATTCAGGAGTAACAGCCCTTTCTACCAAATGGTCTGTTAAAACGTTTTCGCCATATTGGTGTCTTTCTAATTCTGTGATTCCTGCCTCTAAGATTTCTATGAGCAGAATTTTTGTGAAGCTGGACAGTCTGAGCAACATCTCTTATAATTTGGTAGTGCTCTGGAAATAGCATGTCACATCCTGGTTATTGATTTCAGGGGACGCTCAGGCAGCCCATAGCAGCACAAGTAATGGGCAGAGATGATCTCTCTTTTACTCCACCCACATTTATCAAGGGGAGGGGCCAGAGAAGAAAGTGGGCTCCTTGCTGGAAATTGTTATGGTTCTTCGAATTCTCCCAGAAAGCTGGTGGAATCTGTTATGGTCTTAAAACTTGGGACTCTTACGAGATTTGTTCTGGTGTTTTGGTAGTGCCTTACAGAAGTCCTTGTCTTATGACCACAATGGAGCCCAAAATTTCCACTGCCAAGCAAGACAGTTGTGAAGTGAGTTTTGTACCATTCTATGACTTTTCTTACCACAGTTAAGTTTCTCCTTAGTTCTAGGTTGCTACTAATCAAAAAGAGAAGCAACCTGGAACTAAGGAGAAGCTTCCTGACAGTTAGAACAATTAACCAGTGGAACAACCTGCCTCCAGAAGTGGTGAATGCTCCAACACTGGAAGTTTTTAAGAAGAGACTGGACAGCCATTTGTCTGAAATGGTATAGGGTTTCCTGCCTGAGCAGGGTGTTGGACTAGATGACCTCCAAGGTCCCTTCCAACTTTATTATTATTATTATTATTATTATTATTATTATTATTATTATTATTATTATTATTAGTTAAGTGAATCACTCTAGTTGTTAAGTTAGCAACACAATTATTAAGTGAATCTGGCTTCCCCATTGACTTTGCTTGTCAGGAGGTCACAAAAAAAGTGATCATATGACCCTGGAACAGTGCAGTTGTGATAAATACATGCCAATTTCCATGAGTCCGAATTTTGATCATATGACCCTGGGGATGCTGCAATGGTCATCAGTGTGAAAAACAGTCATGGGTCACTTTTTTCAGTGCCATTGTAACTCCAAATGGTCACTTAACAAATGGTTTTCAGTCAAGGAATGCCTAGATCTTATCCTTGCTCCAGGAACTAAATGCAGCATAAATTGTTCTCCTTCTTCCTACGGATGGATGCCACATTCCCATCTATTAGAATGGTATCTTTAAGGGTGCAGAGTAAGGATTATTTACTGTCAGTGGTGGGATTCAGTCAGTTTGCACCAGTTTGACAGAATTGGTAGCTAATGTTTTGTTGCCCAGGCCCAGAATGGACTTCTGGAAGCGGCATCCACATAGAGAACCAGTTGTTCACATATTTGAATCCCACCGCTGTTTTTACTGTCCTACTTTCCATTTCTATGCTGATACTGCTATGTACATAAAAGAGCGAAAGCTGGAATGACCAAAGGCCACTCCCTTTGGGACTATCCATTAGCCACGCTATTGTTTCCAGTGGCTCTGAAAAGGTCTGTGTCCTTTTGGTAAAGGGATACTTCTTGTCAATTGTTCGTGTCTCTCTTTCCTTGCTTTACCCTGCTTGTCCCATTTTTGCCCATTTATATATATTTTAATATTTGCTGATGTTTAACAAATAAACATCAGCTTATTTATATTTGTTAGCAGAACTGAGAGGAGTGCGTTCTCGCTGTGATCTGGATGTACGGATTGGCTGGGAGTGGGCTGAATACAAAATAAGCTATAAACAAATGGCCTCTGATATAGTGGCTGAAGACCTTTGGCTAGAAAACGGAAGACCATGAATTCTAATTCAGCCTTGGGAACAAAGCCAACTGGATGACCCTCAGGTAGCCAGCATCTCTCAGCACTAAACAATAATAAACCATTTCTGAAAATGTTGCCAAGAAAATTGCAAGAACTTGTCCAGGCAGTTGCCAGGCAGGCAGGCAGGCAGGCAGGCAGGCAGGCAGGCAGGCAGGCAGACAGACAGACAGACAGACAGACAGACAGACAGACAGACAGACAGACAGACAGATAGATAGATAGATAGATAGATAGATAGATAGAAGATGCAGATGCAGATGCAGATGCAGATTGATTATAGCTCTAGAATAACAAAGGAAGGGAGGAAGGGACTTTGGAGGTCTGCTAGTCCAATCCCCTGGCCAAGCAGAAAACACTATACCATTCCAGACCAGTGGCTGTCCATTCTCTTCTTAAAAACCTCCAGTGTTGCAGCAGCCACAACTTCTGAAGGCAAGCCATTCCATTGGCTAATTGTACTGTCAGGAAATTCTCCTTAGTTCTAGCTTGGATCTCCTTGATTAGTTTCCATCTGTTGCTTCTTGTCCTACCTTCAGGTGCTTTGAAGAATAAGTTGACCTCCTCTTCATTCTGACAGCCCCTTAGATACTGGGACCCTGCTATTATGTCATATCTGACTAAAAGACCATGGTGCAGGCTGAGCTATTGTAACCAGCTAAATATTATTCAGAGAGCTTCTGCTTCTGAGTATTGAATTTAACCTCCCTGCTCCTAGACCAACATCCTGCTTTCTAACCATACAATTCCTATGCACAGCCTACACACAAGTGGAAATAAAGACTCTCTCCCACTCTACAGAAATACTATTATCTCCTAATAGAGACCTCCCAAGAAAATGGAGACCTGGATCATAGCAGCATGTCTGAATCTTCTCAACACCCAGAAGTGGAGAGCATGTGCAGAACATGCCACACAGGGAACAAATTATAAAAGGTTATAGATAATGGTGGATTTGAACAATCTAACTTTATCTGACAGCAAATGAATGTAGTCGGATTGGGCAGGTTGGGATTAAACTGGTCATGCTGATTACCACACCTTCATCTGATCTCTTCTGCAAACACTTATAAAAGCCAGTTCAGATGTGCATTCTTCCTTCATCACCTCTTCCATGGTTTCAGAACCTAAGGGAAAAGTCTATACAAAGACAAAGGGGTGGGCCACAGCCATTTTTTAAAACAGCAGCAATGGTGGCAACTGCCTGTCCCAACTGGGTGAGCAACACAATCCACACATGTGTTAATTGGGACACTGTTACTGCTCCTGGGAAAAAAAATGATTCGCTTTAATACCGTGCTGGCATTTCTGTAATGCTCCATAAGTGTCTCAAATAAATCTCATTAAATATACAGGGGAGGGAGGAGGGGTCACGTAAAGAGCTGCTGCAGGGAAATTTTAATGAGATGACTTTTAAAGCCGGCATTCACCGATGCAAAGGTCTGCATCGGCGCATTTCTTTTCTTTGCACAAGATGGATAATTTGAGACTGTGTCGTTCCCCTGCGCATCAGCATGTGCCTCCTGCAAGAGATAATGGTAAATGGAGCTGCTATGTCATTAAGAGGACAATAGGCCACAATAGCCGAGGCCAGCCTCTGAGAGATGGGGATGGAAAGGGAAGTTTGGAGGACATGACCCAGGGCAACAGGCACTTCATGTTTCCCAAACTGGGGGTATTTGGGGTGCAGGCACTTCAAAAACACCATTAGCCTTTGAAAAAAACTGGTTAATGAGAAAATGCAGGGCCGGTTGGAGAAATGTAAAACAGACAAGAGAACTGAGATTTTGGTTTGTTTTATATTGTCATCTGCCGAGGTGTCTTCACTTCTAATGGCTGCAAAGTAAGCAGAAAGTTAAGGACCATTTTCCAGCTGGGCATACCTTCATGGTTGTCACTAAATTTTGCCAGCACCTCTCTGGCCCTTACTGAGTTGTCTGCTTTTGTTGAAAGGAAAATACATGTTAAAAGCTGCTGCAATTTGTTCTCCTTTCCAGGAGATTTCCCCCCCCCAAAAAAAACAATATAGAACAATAAGGAAGGAAGGAAGGAAGGAAGGAAGGAAGGAAGGAAGGAAGGAAGGAAGGAAGGAAGGAAGGAAGGAAGGAAGGATCCTTTCATTTTTAAAAAAAATTATGATGATGCTATTCATTTTCAGGTATTGCTTAATTAATTTCGGACCTTTCCTCATAGACTGGAAATGTCTTGGAACATTCAATCAAAATGGAGGATTGGTACAGGATCATCTTTGATATCATCTTTGCCTCTCATTGTCATGACTGATATCTTGGCTTTTTGGACCACACACTCTGTAAACACCACTAGTTGGAAGGCTAGCTAGCAGTGTTTACAGAGGGAAGGAAGGAAGGAAGGAAGGAAGGAAGGAAGGAAGGAAGGAAGGAAGGAAGGAAGGAAGGAAGGAAGGAAGGAAGGAAGGAAGGAGGGAGGGAGGGAGGGAAGGAAGGAAGGAAGGAAGGAAGGAAGGAAGGAAGGAAGGAAGGAAACCTGTAGTAGCCTGACTGAAGTTAGAATTGCAATGGACAGAACTGGAAGAGACTTACTCATTCCTTTTCACAGCCTGTTCTGCCATGGGTAAAAGGGGAGTGATAAAATAAAACCATCTTGAAGCAGAAGTGCTCAGAGATGCCTCTTTTGTTTTCATGGCTATTCTGGGATATTCATTTCTTTACAAGCAGTAGAAAGAGATGATTAACCTTTGGCTAACTCTCCTCCATGTTCACAGAGGCATTTACTGGGGGGAGCTGTGTGACAAAAAAAATCTACATGGTAGTTGTGACCATGCAATCAAAACCCACCTACCCTTCTTTACAAGTGTTGTTCACAAATAGGCTATGACAAAGAGATAGGCTTCCATCTCACAATCAGGGCCACCATCTTTTTACAAGCGTACACACTCATGGCAGAGGAAGTTAGCTGACCTTCAAACAAGTGAAACAAATCCTCTCCAAGTCCATGATAATAATAATTACAGGTAGTCTTTGACTTACAACCATTTGTTTAATGACCATTCAAAGTTACAATGCCACTGAAAAAGGAACTTATGGCCATTTTTCACACTTATGACCATTGGAGCATTCCCATGGTCATGTGATCACATTTTGGGACCTTCTGACAAACAAAGTCAATGGGGAAGCCAGATTCACTTAATAACTGTAGTGTTTAACTTAACAACTGTGGCAAGAAAGGTCATAAAATGGGGCAAAACTCACCTAACAACTGTCTTGCTTAGCAATGGAAATTTGAGGCTCAGTTGTGGTCAAGGACTACCTGTATAGTGTTTGAACCACACCCAGATTCTCTCCATCCTTATCCCAGTTAAGCTTGTCTTATGAAGCAGAACCTATGAGAATCATGATTAGATAAGCAGATATAGGATTGTTCTATGACTCTGTTGCATTTCTGAGTATCTCACTGCATATAAGATTGTATTATGAGTGCTGTATTGGAAGGATATTTGTATTTTCAATACAATTTCTTCTCTCCCTTCCAAAAGAAAAAAACACCGCTGGTTAAAAAACAGTCAGAACAAAGAGTAATCCGTGAAGCTTCTTTCTCCTTTACTATTAATGAATGGCCTTTACTTCAGAATAGTAAAGCTAGGAGAGTCATCTTACTCATGTAGAGACTTCTTGTAACATTCAAGTATGCCTACTATAGCCACAGAATTTGAACAAATTATCAGTGGTATTGATTTATTTTATTCTAGTTTGAAGTTTATGCCATTCTGTTTCTACTTAATAGACACCAAAACTAGGCCATAGCATAACAGAAAAAAAAATCAACTGTAACAAAACTAATAAAAATATAACCCATAAGAAAGAAAGAAGCCAAAAGTAGAAATAATGCTTCCACCATCCAAAAGCTCTTAGGAAAAGATTTAGTCTCTACTTGGGCCTTTGAAAGTATTGTAAACTCTACCATTGATGAAAGGGCTATTTCACTTATCTGTCCTTTAATTAAGAGTGAAGATAAAACAGAACATCAGATGCAACAATGGGAATTTCAGTGGAAGGAGAAGGTTAAATTTACTCAGAAAATTACACTCAGAAAAAATTGGTGATGTTTTATCATTGGTATGTTACCACGGTTTTCACTACTAAAATGGGAGATTCATTTTTCTTTAAAAAAATAAGATCTCTGATTTATTTATCTGTTTATATTCTTGCATTCTTTTTTCATGTTTCCTTTAATATTATTTGCATATATTCTCTTCAAAGTGTTCAATAAAACACACACACACACACACACACACACACACACACACAAAATTAATTCTTGGCTTTGTAGCTGATAGGAATATGTTAAGTCCACAGTCGTATGCAAGGAAATAAATCAACATGTGTGCCTAAAATCTAAACACACATTTTTGTTTTATTCCTGTTCAAAAAGAATACAAAGAAAGGGATATATTATAAATCAACGTGGTATCCCTGATGGAAATCTGATATTAAGCAGAGACTTTGACCAATATTTACAAACTGATAAAGCTGTCTTCTTTATTCTACTTAATCCTTCTTGGAATGTTCCAAGAATCCGTTCATGCCAGGATTGCTGGTAGATTAAGGAAAGGCTGGCTTCATACAACATGCAGAGACAGGAATGGGCAGCTTTTTTTAAGGTCACACTGACCATTCTTAAGTGCCCTGAGAGCTACTGAGTGGATGGAGCCAAATCACACTTGAGGAGCAGGCAGAATTTGGGGGATTTGCTTTGCTTTAGAAATCTGATAGGCTGATTTATGGGCTTGTACTCCAGTTTTTGTCTCTTTTTCACCTCAAAATAATGGGAAATAGTGCAGTATATGTTTTCAGCAATTGCACTGCAAATCCATTGCTTAGATTTGGACTTACAGGTCATGTTTGACCCTGAGTCATAGGTTGCCCCATTTTATATTAAGCTGTGATTTGATTTTGCTAATGGTTTTCTCTGATTTCAGCCACAATGGTTTATATGCCCTGGCTTGTTAAGATCATCAAGCTAATTATGACTTATTTAAACAATTAGTTTTGGCTGAGTGTGATTTGTGAACCCAGTTAATGTAATGTCAACAATTTACATGTGCCTGCATGTTTTGAAAAGGAACAAAATCATGCTTTTTTAAGAAGCTTCTTAGGTAATAAATTTGCTTCTTCTCATTTTGCACTTTTTGAGCATCATAGACTTGAGAATGGTACCCTCATGTACGTATGTGTATATGCACTCCTATAGCCATCCTTTTCCATAAGGGGCAGAGGTACTTAAAGGGAAAAGATCTCCAGACAATGATTGTGGATATAGTCCAAACACTTCAGACAAGATTTTGAATCTTGCTTCTTAGAGTGAAGATGACCCATTCACGTGTTTAAAGGTTACTTATTTGTGCAGAGTCCAATCTGGATTGGTCACTGGGACAAGAGGTTTAGTTTTCTCAGCTTTCAGATTCATGCTTATTATAAACAAATAAGCATGAATCTGAAAGCTGAGAAAACTAAACCTCTTGTCCCAGTGACCAATCCAAACTTATATAGCCACCCATCTTATATAACATGAATCCCAGCGACCAGTTAGGGCACATAGGGTTGGCCTCCTACAAGTCCCGTCTGTTAGACAATGTCATCTGGCGGGGCCTAGGGCATGGGCCTTCTCCGTTGCTGCCCCAGCCCTCTGGAACCAGCTTCCCTCAGAGGTTCGTACTGTTCCCTCCCTCATAGCTTTCCGGAAACTGCTGAAGACGCATCTATGCCGACAGGCTTGGGGCGTATCAGCTGTGCTCTGCCCCTGGGCCCTAGGAGTGTCCCTCCATCAGTGTCTGTGAGCTGATTGTGTTTGTGTGTTGTGTGAATGCAATTAATTTTTTACTTTTTTTATTGTATTGTTGTTGTGAGCCGCCCTGGGTCTTAGGAGAAGGGCGGCATATAAATTTGAATAATAAATAAATAAATAAATAAATAAATAAACAAACAAACAAACAAACAAACCTGGGTGGCTCACAAAACAACAACAAAAACACAAAAACCATAAAACCATAGCAAAAACTTCCTGTGCACCAAAGCCAAAGAGTCCTTCATCTATTCACATTCAATTTCAGTGGGCTCCAGCTTTATCCTTCCCCAGTGTTATATTTGTCCATATCTATCACTGATACAATCTTTAATCTTTCCTAATGTCTTAAAGAGGAAATTTCAGGTTTAAAAATTCAATTTTATATTTTTAAGAAATAATTTTGACCACAGCCTTCTTATGCAAAATGTAAACCTTAATCTTCACTTACTTCTTCTGATTTTCATGGGATTAAATTGTACAATCTGTCAATTGATTTATACTATTTGTCATCACTGTTACCAAACAAATGTTAATAACTAATCACCCAAATCATATTTCATACTTACTGTTTTTAGAAAAATCAGAATTTGTGATTGTGAAATATAATTGTATTGATAAAAAATTTAACAGTGGATCCTGAATCAGAAGATAAGTTGTGAAGCCCCCACAACTCGTGTGCAGCAACCATAGCAAAACTGTCAAGGTGAAGCTTGTCTGTGTCAAAAGAACACAACAGAGTCCTATGGAATCAAACTAGAAATCAATCAATAGCCTGTTCCCAAAATGACCAAACAGGTGCCTCTCCAAATCCTGCAAACACAGGATAGGAAGGCAATAGCATACTTATGTGGTTTAGCATGTATTCTGTCTCTGATATGGCAATACCATCATAATATGTAGACATTGACAGTCTTATCATCCTGGCATTTGCCATTTCAGAACCATCCAATTTTTCTGGCTGTTATTCCATTTTTTGCAAATTCCATAATTTAATTATTCCCTGTATGAGGAAGTGTTTCTTTATACGTTATCTGTTTATGGATATTTATGTCTACACCTCTGTCCTATTTTATTTATTTATTTATTTATTTATTTATTTATTTATTTATTTATTTATTTATTTATTTATTTATTTTATTCGGGCTTGTATGCCACTCCTCTCCGGAGACTCGGAGCGGCTAACAACATGTATATAAAACATCAAATTTCAATACAAGTCCAAACAAAAATATCTAAAAAACAAACAAACAACACCCACTCATATTCATCATTCAATCCACAATCATCCCCAGGCCTGCCGACAAAGGTAAGTTTTAAGATTTTTACGGAAGGCCAGGAGTGTGGGAGAAACGCATACTTCAGGAGGCAGTTGGTTCCAGAGGGCGGGCGCCACAACAGAGAAAGCCCTCCCCCTAGGGCCCGCCAGATGACATTGTTTCGCTGACGGGACCCGGAGGAGGCCGACCCTGTGTGCTCTCACCGGTCGTACGAAAGTATGTGGCAGAAGATGGTCCCATAAGTATCCTGGTCCCATGCCATAAAGGGCTTTATAGGTAATAACCAACACTTTGAATTGCGCTCGGAGACCAATAGGCAACCAATGCAGCATGCGGAGAGTTGACGAAATGTGGGCACGACGCGGAAGGCCCACTATTGCTCGCGCAGCTGCATATACTCCCCTTTCTCCAAGTTAGTCTCAATTTGGTACCCTTCTTCCACATTCCCCAATGTTCGGCTTTTTCCTACGCTTAACCAACAGCATATTTTGTAATTTAAAGAGATTTCTTCCATTTCTTGATCATCATTCTTGGTGCTCTTTTTGGCCCCTGTTCCAGCTGTACTATATCCCTTTCAAAATACAAACTGGTCAGTTTCTCAAGGGTGACTATACCCTAAAAACATAATCATAGGAGCAATGTTTGTCTTCAGTTTACTTTGCAATGATCCACAACATCAGCAGCAGTCACCCACAAGTCCTGATATTTTCACAGAGCTACTTGCCACTGCTTCAGACTCGATTCAATGTCACTCATCATTAGCTCACAGCCCTTCAGCTTGTAGGTGACATTCTGACTTTTTGCCTCAATGCACAGTATTTCATATTTCAATATTGGCACAATTAAGGAGGGAGAAGAGGCTCAAGAATGCCCAGTGTGAATTGATAGAACACAGTATAATGTAACCCAGCCTGTTTTGGAACATAGTACATAGAACATAGAATAATAGAGTTGGAAGGGACCATGGAGGTCTTCTAGTCCAACCCTCTGCTCAAGCAGGAAGCCCTATACTTCAGGGCTTTTTTTCTCACAGAACACCCAGAACAGAGTTCCAGCACCTTTTTTGGATGGAACCCTGTAGGGTAGGCAAGGCGGGTTGTATGACGTGTGAGAGTTCCGGCACCTTTAAAAAAAAAAAAAGCACTGCCTATACCATTTTAGACAAATGGTTGTCCAGTCTCTTTTTGAAAACCTCCAGTGATGGAGCACCCACAACTTCTGAAGGCAAGCTATTCCATTGGTTGATTGCTCTCACTGTTAGGAAATTTCTCCTTAGTACTAGGTTGCTTCTTTCCTTGGTTAGTTTCCATCCATTGTTTCTCGTCTTGCCTTTTGGTGCTTTGGAAAATAGTTTGACCCCTACATATCTTGAACTGCCTAAGGAGAGCCAAGAGCGATTGCCGCCTGGAGGGATAAGCAATTTGGAGAGGAACTTCTGATGCTTCGGCAGAGGTGAGGAGAGCCCCCAGGAGAGCCAGAAATAATCCAAGCTGAGAGTGATCTGGGAGGGAGAGCTGCCCGGGAAGATCTCCAAAGAGGGAGAAGAGAAAAGCAGAAAGGGGGTGGAACTTCCCCTCCCCCCAGGGACTAGAAAAGAAGGGGCAAATGAGACTGTTACCTTGACCAGCTGGACTTTGTGGGCTGAGAAGGGTAAAATTCAAAGGGTAGCCCCTCCTCCTTCTTTCCCAAGAGTCACAAAACTTAGGGTGTGAAAGTTCCGAGTGAGCAGGAAGCCGACATTTTGGCTACCACGGAACACCATACAGCATTGAAGGGGAGAAAGGAGAAGGGAGACACCTACTGGCCGAGAAGAAAAGAGCCACAGAAATAAAATTAAATAAAGAACGCTGTACAGGAAAGAAAGCAGGCACGAGCGGAGGCAAACAGCACAAGCAACGGAGGCAAAGATTACTTGCGTGAGACAAGCAGGGCCAACAATAGGCAGAGGCCAGGATGGCCTCCAAACAGACCAAACTGACACACACAAAAGGAGCTGCATCCTCCCCAGCTCAGCTTCCTAAAACACCAGGGAACACCCTACCCACCCCCACACCCTCCCATCCAACCACAGGCCCCCAGACCCATCTGTTAACCTATGCCTGCCCAACAGCACACATGATGCAAGAATTAAAAGAGATGATAGGAACGCTGGTAATAAGGATGGATGGAATGGATAAAAAGTTGGAGGAACTGGGCACAAGGATGGAGAGAAGGTGCATAGAGGCAGAAGAGAAGATGGAGAAAAGATGCAAAGACATAAAACAGATGCTGGTGGACCAAGGTAGAGAGCTAGAGAGAAAGTGGGAAGAACAACGCAGAGCGATGGCCACTGACCTGGACCGAATGAAGGAGGCAATGCAAGCACACTACAAGAGAATAGGGGATGAAATGGGGGAAAATCTCCAGGAGATCAGGGAGAATATGGAAAAGAGGATGGAAGAAGTGGAGAACCACATAGAGGGACAGATGGCAGAGATGAAAGGGGTGGCTCAAGACCAATCCACCATGATGCAATACTGGCAAATGGCGTCTGCAATCAGGTTTAGAGGTTGGAAAGAGACAACAAACGAAACCCAAGGGGGGCTGCTCGGAACCTTTGTAGGGGCCCTGGCAACATTTCTGGGAAAGAAAACTGAAGAGATTGCGTGGCAATTCAACAGAATCTACAGAGTTGGCTCATGGACGGCAGCAAACAGGCATCAACCAAGGGACGTGGTCATCCATTTTGCAACACAGGGGTTCCGGAACCTCATCTCCGTCACATCCTACAACAAGAGATTATACATAGAGGAGCAGGAGGTGAAAGTACTGAAGGAGATCCCCCTGGCGATGCTGCGAGACAGAAAGGACTACAAGTTCCTGGTCAACGAACTGAGACCACGTGCTCTGCAATATCAATGGGAAGCCCCAACAGGGATGTCACTTCTCTACAAAAATAAAAGGTACTACCTGAACTCGGTCCAGAAAGCCAAAGAATTCCTTGAAAAGGAACTGAAGTCGGACGGTCCTCAATCCACTATGAGGGATGACGCAGAAGGGCCATTGGAACGCGGAAGGGATCGAGAACAACGAGCAAACCAGTCAGAAGCACAGACCGGCGCAGTAGCAGGAGAAAGGAATGGACCACCTCGAGATACGATGGCACAGAGAACAGAGGGCAACAAAAACAAGGAAACAGGGCAGTCTGCGGAGGGCAGGCTACTAAGATCCACTACCAAATGTACAGACCAGCAAGACAAGACCCTACTACACAACATGAGCACCAACCCAGATATCATGGCAACGAGACCAAAGAAGAAAACAGGAGAAAGAACGGAAGCGGTCTTGCAAGAGTATCCTGAAACCGATAATGACAACTAAATATTTGACTTGGAATGTTAACGGACAAAACTCCCCTCAGAAAAGGAGAAAATATTTCACTACCTGAAACAAGGTAAAAGCGATATAATTTGCCTACAAGAAACACACATCAGAGCGGCAGACCAGAAATATTTAATCAACTACAAACTGGGCGCACAATTTGTTGCAGCAGCACCAGGAAAAAAGAATGGGATTGTTATGTATGTAAAGAAACATGTAATAGCTAAGCTAATAGAGTCAGACCCCCAAGGTAGATACCTGGCAATCGAAATAACACAAGAAGACAAGAAGATTCTGGTGATGGGCATATATGCACCAAATCAACAACAAGGCAAATTCTACAAAAGGATACACAAGAAGTTAACACAACTCAACTACAGATCTTGCATTATACTGGGAGACTGGAACGGGGTCATAGAGACTGCCCTGGACAAAAAGAGGACTGCACCTAACCCGCAAAAGCACTCCAAGTTGCCTAAATCCTTCTTCGACATGAAGGAGCACCTTGAACTGACATACATATGGAGGGAAAGGTATGGCAAAGAACAAGAATTCACTTTTTTCTCTGACAGACATCAATCCTTCTCCAGAATTGACTTTATATTAACATCTAGCGACTTGCTGGTTTGCCTAAACGCGGTGAAAATCCTACCCAAAGTACTAACAGATCATAACCCGGTGAGGATGGAATTAAGACATGGTCTGAAACAGAGGAGATCCTGGAGAATTAATGAAAACCTGTTTAGACATGAAGAAAAGGTGGCTGAATGCAAAAATGCTATGAAGGAATTCTTCAACATAAATATGAACAATGAAACACCTATAGAAATTATTTGGGACGCCAGCAAGGCGTATATGCGAGGGATTCTTATGGACATGAATAACAGGCACCGTCGCAAACAAGAACAAAAAAGAAAGGAGTTAGAAGACGAGATAAGTAAGAAGGAGCGGCTATTAATAAAAAGACCGGAGAACAAAGTCACCAAAGAAGGAATCAAGATCCTAAGAAAGCAATTTGACATGTTGATGGCAGACCAAGTTGCAAGGAATATACAATATGCAAAACATAAGACATTATGCAATGCCAACAAACCGGGTCGATGGCTGGCCTACATCCTAAGAAAGAAACAGAAATCCCGCATAATTGAAAAGATAGAGTACAAAGGCAAGGAAGAATTTCGACAGGAAACCATCAAGAAAGCCTTTACCGAGTTCTACTCAAAGCTATACGCCGAGGAGAAGACACAAGACAAAGAGATAGATAAGTTTCTACAAAACGAAAAGATACTGGCAATCACCGATGCACAAAGAGATGCCCTGAATGCCTTAATCACAAAGGAGGAAATACACTCAGTGATCAAACAACTGAAAAAAGGAAAATCGCCCGGGACGGATGGGATAACAGCGATCTACTACAAGCATCTCCAGGAGGAAATGTTAGAACCCCTCAGAAAGCTATTTGTCAACATACAAGAAGGAGGCCAAGTCCCACCGTCCTGGAAAACAGCCTACATTTCGTTAATCCCCAAGGAGGGAAAAGATAATGCACAACCTGCAAACTACAGACCCATCTCACTACTAAACACAGACTACAAAATCTTCGCAAAAATTCTGGCCAATAGATTAATGACTGTACTACAAAAAATAATACAACCGGACCAAAGGGGATTTATTCAAGGGCGCCAGATGAAAACTAATGTGAGACAGCTGTTGAACATAATAGAGTACTTGGAAAGGCACAACCAGGTACCCGCCACTCTTATGTTTGTGGATGCAGAAAAAGCCTTCGACAGATTGAATTGGCCGTTTCTGACAAACTTGGTCCGGAAGATGAAAGTGGGAGCACAGTTTCTCAATTCCATACTGGCAATTTACCAGAAACAAACAGGCCAGATCATTATTAATGGAGACCTAACGGACTCATTCAACATAGAAAGAGGCACAAGACAGGGCTGCCCGCTGTCACCCTTGCTATTGGTCCTAACGCTGGAGATTCTACTGAACAAGATAAGAGCGGCAGAGGACATAAAGGGCATACAGATTAGACAACAAGACTACAGACTATGTGCCTTTGCAGATGATTTGCTGGTGACAGTGTCGCAACCAGTACAGTCAGCAAGGAGATTGATGGAGATAATGGAAGACTATGGTAGGGTGTCAGGCTTCAAAGTAAATATATCAAAAACGAAGATGCTAGTTAAAAATCTAGACAACAAAGCAAAACAGGACTTGGAAAGAATAACGGGGTGTGAAATAGTCAAGAAAGTTAAATACTTAGGAGTGGAGATAGAAACAACGAACGCGAAATTACACAAGAATAACTACGAGGTGCTGTGGAACAAGATACAAGCAGATCTGGAAAGGTGGAAAACACTACGACTGTCCCTGCTGGGCAGGATAGCAGCAGTAAAAATGAACATCTTGCCAAAATTTCTATTTCTCTTTCAAATGCTACCCATACTCAAAAAGGATGTGGACTTGGACAACTGGCAGAAGGGCATCAACAGATTTATTTGGGATGGCAAGAAACCGAGGGTAAAACTAAAAATCATCCAGGACACGAGGAAGAGAGGGGGACTAAAAATGCCCAATCTAAAGCTATACTACTATGCAGCGACATTGGTGGCGTTGAGTGACTGGATCAATATGACGAACGAAAGAATACTGAATGTGGAAGGGCATGGTCTACTATTCGGCTGGCACGCATACTTGGTGTACGACAAAAAGGCGGACAAGAACTTCAAGGAGAACTCATTACGAACCCCGTTGTTGTGGGTTTGGAGGAAATATAAGTACCTTCTACATGATAAGATCCCCATCTGGACGATCCCCGGACACGCAATAGGGGACGTAAACATATTCTCAAGGGCAGGAAGTGGTGCCTTACAGCAAACTTGTATTGGAAGAAGAAAATGGGTTCTCCTTAAAGCCACCAACAACGCTAGCAGATGAAGGAATAGGAGGTACCTGGCTATCATATCTGCAACTGCATTCTAGGTGGCAAAAAGACAAGAAGAAGGGCATATCCCTGACAGACGAGAACTTAATTGAACAGATTAGAAAGCAGGGGATCATGCACATCAAACGAGTGTACGGAGTTCTGATAGAAATGGACTCTGAAACTGTGCTAGTCAAGAACTGTATGGTAAAGTGGGAACAAGATTTTGGGCATTCTATCACGATGGAAATGTGTGAGGAAATCTGGGTGAGAAATGTAGTATTTACGAAAGCGCAACAGTTAAGGAAAACTTCTACAAGATGTTCTATAGATGGCATCTAGATCCGAAAAAACTATCATATATCTATCCAGACACCCAACCTAAATGTTGGAGGTGTGGCAATGGGGAGGCTACGTATTTTCATGTATGGTGGACATGTAGAAAAATTAAAGCCTTCTGGAGGAAGATATGGTGGACACTCCAAACCATTTTCAAAAAGCGTATTGAATTTCTACCTCAGGTTTTTTTGTTAGGGATCATAAAGGATTCCACTACCTCAGAGACGAACTTATTTCTGAATTTGATCACAGCAGCTAGACTGTTGGTGGGACAATACTGGAAGAAGCCAGAAATACCACCCATGGAAGAATGGACTTTGAAAGTAATAAATTTGGCGGAAATGGCGAAAATATTGGCATATTTGAAGGATCGCTCAAATGAACAATACATGATAGACTGGAAACAATGGATAGACTATATACAAGAGAAACACCAATCAAATAAAATTTATCTGGCGTATAGTTGAGACTGGACATGAGGAGTGAAGAATGTTTACCAAATCAGACGCTTACAAAGACTAATACCTAATGTTGTATTTTTATGTTTCATGATGATTGCTTCTTAATATGATCTTATGTTTAATGTTGATAGCTTTAATATTGAAAAAGCGTATTGAACTTCTACCTCAGGTTATTGAATCTCTACCTCAGGATCTTTTGTTAGGGATCATAAAAGATTGCACTACTACTGAGACGAATTTAATTCTGAAGCTCGAATGAACAATATGTGATAGACTAGAAACAGTAGATAGACCATATATAAGAGAAACACCAATCAAATAAAATGTATCAGGCGTATAGTTGAGGCTTGACGTGAGGAGTGAGGAATGTTTACTAAACCAGACGTTTACAAAGACTGATCCTTAGAGTTGTATTGCAGGTTATATGATGATTGCTTTTTAATATGATCTTATGTTTAATGTTGATGGTTTTTTTAAAAAATTATTTTATTAAATCCATCAACATTATACATGAGTTCATATTAAAAAGCAATCATCATATATCCTGCAATACAACTCGTACATTCGTCTCAGTAGTAATGCAATCTTTTATGGTCCCTAACAAAAGGTCCTGAGGTAGAAATTCAGTATTCTGAGGTAGAAATTCAGTACGCGTTTCCAATATTAAAGCAATCAACATTAAATCTGGGCTCATATTAATAAGCTGTCCTCATAAGACCTGAAATACAGCTCTTATATATGGTCTATCTACATTCATACAAACAGCATTGAACATGAAATCATAGTTTGTACCAATCTTCATAGCATCTGGTATACATCACTAAGTGTTAATCTTTATAAAAGGCTGGTTTGGTTAGCATTTTTCATTCCTCACATCAAACCTCAACTATACACCTGTTACCATATATTTGATTGGTGTTTCTCTTTTCTATAGCCTATCCACAGTTTCTAGTCTATAACACATTATTCATCTCAGTATTAGTATAATCTTTTATGATCCTTAACAAAAAATCCTGAGATAAAAGTTTAATAACCTGAGGTAAATCTTGTATATGGTTTATCTACTATATCTAGTCTATCACATATTGTTCATTCACACTTCTGAATTAACTTCGTCTCGGTAATAGCGCAATCTTTTATAGTCCCTAACCAAAGATCCTGAGGTAGAAAGTTTCATACCCTGAGATAGAGATTCAGTCCACTTTAACAATATTAAAGTAAACATTAGTCAGAAGATTATGTTAAGAGGCATTAGTTACAGAACATATACATTCAACATTGGGTGTTAGTTTTTGTAAACATTTGATTTGTTAACCCTTCCTCCCTCCTCCCATCGAGCCTCAGCTAAACGCCAGCTGCATTCTGTTTGATTGGTGTCTCTCTTGGATATAGTCTATCCACTGTTTCCAGTCTGTCAAAAATTGTTCATTGGTGTGATTTTTCAAGTATGCTGATATTTTCGCCATTTCCGTCAAATTTGTTACTTTCACAGTCCATTCTTCAATAGGCGGTATTTCCGGATTCTTCCAGTATTGTCCCACCAACAATCTTGCTGCTGTAATCAAGTTCAGAAATAAGGTTGTTTCTGAGGTAGTGAAATCCTTTGTGATCCCTAGCAGAAAAACCTGAGGTAAAAATTCTATACGCTTTTTAAAAATGGTTTGGAGTGTCCACCATATCTTCCTGCAGAATGCTTTGATTTTTCTGCATGTCCACCATATGTGAAAGTAAGTAGCCCCCCCGTCCCCACACCTCCAGCATTTGGGCTGGGAGTCCGGGTAGATGAATGATATTTTTTTCGAGTCTAGGTGCCATCTATAGAACATCTTGTAGAAGTTTTCCCTTAAGTGTTGCGATTTCGTGAATTCTACATTCCTCACCCAGATTTTCTCCCACGTGTCCATGGTGATAGAGTGTCCGAAGTCTTGTGCCCACCTTGTCATACAGTTCTTGACTAGCTCGGTTTCAGAGTCCATTTCTATCAGAATGCTGTACACTCGTTTGATGTGCCTGATCCCCTGTTTTCTAATCTGTTCAATTAGATTCTCGTCGGTCTTGGAGAAACCCTTCTTCTTATCTTTGCGCCACCTTGATTGCAGTTGTATATATGATAGCCAGGTACCTCCTATTCCTTTGTTCGCTAGCGTTGCTTGGGGTAGCAAGAGGAACCTATTTTCTTCTCCCAGTACACGTTCACTGTAGGGCACCACTTCTTGCCCTTGGGATGTGTTCATATCCCCTGTTGCATGTCCGGGGATCGTCCAGATGGGAATCTTGTCGTGTAGGAGGTGCTTGTATTTCTTCCAGACCCATAACAATGGGATTCGTAGTGGGTTCTCCTTGAAGTTCCTGTCTGCCTTTTTGTCATATACTAAGTATGCGTGCCAGCCGAATAGTAGACCATGCCCCTCAACATTCAGAATTCTATCATTTGTCATGTTGATCCAGTCACTCACCGCCACCAACGTCGCTGCATAGTAGTATAGCTTTAGATTAGGCATTTTGAGTCCCCCTCTCTCCCTTGTGTCTTGGATGATTTTTAGTTTCACCCTCGGTCTCTTGCCGTCCCAAATAAATCTGTTGATGCCCTTCTGCCAGTTGTCTAAGTCCGCATCCTTCTTGAGTATGGGTAGCATTTGAAAGAGAAATAAAAATCTGGGTAAGACGTTCATCTTTACTGCCGCTATCCTGCCCAGCAGGGACAGACGTAGTGATTTCCACCTTTCCAGGTCTGTTTGTATCTTATTCCACAGGACCTCATAGTTATTCTTGTATAATTTCGCATTTGTTGATTCTATCTCCACTCCTAAGTATTTGACTTTCTTGACTATTTCACAACCCGTTATTCTTTCCAGGTTCCGTTTTGCTTTGTTGTCTAGGTTTTTGACTAGCATCTTTGTTTTTGATATATTTACTTTGAAGCCTGACACCCTACCATAGTCTTCCATTATCTCCATCAATTTCCTTGCTGACTGTGCTGGTTGCGACATTGTCACGAGCAGGTCATCCGCAAAGGCACATAGTTTGTAGTCTTGCTGTTTAATCTGTATGCCCTGTACGTCTTCTGCCGCTCTTATCCTGTTCAGTAAAATTTCCAGTGTTAGGACAAATAGCAGGGGTGACAGCGGGCACCCCTGTCTCGTGCCTCTCTCTATGTTGAATGGGTCTGTTAGGTCTCCGTTCACAATGATCTGGCCTGTTTGTTTCTGGTAAATTGCCCTTATGGAGTTGAGAAACTGTGCTCCCATTTTCATCTTCTGGATCAGGTTCGTCAGGAATGGCCAATTCAGTTTGTCGAAGGCTTTTTCTGCGTCCACAAACATAAGGGCGGCTGGTACCTGTTTGTGCCTGTCCAAGTACTCTATTATGTTCAACAGCTGTCTCACATTTGTTTTCATCTGGCGTCCTTGTATAAATCCCCTTTGGTCTGGGTGTGTTGTTTTTCGTAGTACAGTCATTAGTCTATCAGCCAGAATTTTTGTGAATATTTTGTAGTCCGTGTTAAGTAGTGAGATGGGTCTGTAGTTTGCGGGTTGTGTAGTATCTTTCCCCTCCTTGGGGATTAATGAAATATAGGCTGTTTTCCAGGATGGTGGAACTTGGCCTCCTTCTTGTATATTGACAAATAGCTGTCTAAGGGGTTCTAACATCTCTTCCTGGAGACACTTGTAATAAGTCGCTGTTGTCCCATCCGTCCCTGGCGATTTTCCTGGTTTCAGCTGTTTGATTGCTGAGTGTATTTCCTCCTTTGTGATTGCGGCATTCAGGGCCTCTCTCTGTGTATCGGTGATTGCCTGTATCTTTTTGTTTTGTAGAAAAGTTTCTGTCTCTTTGTCCTGTGTCTTCTCCTCAGCGTATAGCTTCGAGTAGAACTCTGTGAAGGCTTTCTTAATGGTTACTTGTCGAAATTCCTCCTTGCCTTTATATTCTATCTTTTCAATTATGCGGGATTTCTGTTTCTTTCTTAGGATGTAGGCCAGCCATCGACCCGGTTTGTTGGCCTTGCAGAATGTCTTGTGTTTTGCATATTGTATGTTCCTCGCAACTTGGTCTGCCATCAACATGTCAAACTGCTTTCTTAAGATCTTAATTCCTTCTTTGGTGATTTTGTCTTCTGGTCTTTTTATTAATAGCCTCTCTTTCTTGCTTATCTCCTCCTCTAGCTCTTTTCTTTTTTGTTCTTGTTGGCGGCGGTGCCTTTTATTCATGTCCAGAAGAATCCCGCGCATGTACGCCTTGCTGGCATCCCAGATCATTTCTATCGGTGTTTCGTTGTTCATATTTATGCTGAAGAATTCCTTCATAGCATTTTTGCATTCCGCCACCTTTTCTCCATGTCTAAACAGGTTTTCATTAATTCTCCAGGATTTCTTCTGTCTCATGCCGTGTCTTAGTTCCATCTTCACCGGATTGTGATCTGTTAGCACTTTGGGCAGGATTTTCACCGCGTTTAGACAAACTAACAGGTCGCTTGATGTTAATATAAAGTCAATTCTGGAGAATGACTAATGTCTGTCGGAGAAAAAGGTGAATTCTTGCTCTTTGCCGTGCCGTTCCCTCCAGACGTCTGTCAGTACAAGGTCGTCCTTCATGTCGAAGAAAGATTTAGGCAACTTGGAGTGCTTCTGTGGGTTAGGTTTTGTTTTCTTCTTGTCTAGGGCAATCTCTATGGCCCCGTTCCAATCTCCCAGAATAATACATGATTTGTAGTTGAGTTGTGTTCACTTCTTGTGTATCTTTTTGTAGAATTTTCCTTGTTGTTGATTTGGTGCATATATGCCCATCACTAGAATTTTCTTGTCATCCTGTGTCACTTCGATTGCTAGGTATCTACCCTGGGAGTCTGACTCTATTAGCTTGGCTATTACATGTTTCCTCACGTATATAACAATCCCATTCTTCTTTCGTGGCGCCGCTGCGACACCTAGTCTGTTGTTGATTAAGTATTTCTGGTCCGCTGTTCTGATGTGTGTTTTTTGGAGGCAAATTATGTCATTTCTTCCTTGAAACAGATAATGAAATATCTTTCTCCTTTTCTGTGGAGAATTTAGTCCGTTAACGTTCCATGTCAAGTAATTAGTTGCCATTGTCGGTTTCAGAATACTCTTGCAAGACCGCTTCTGTTCCATCTCTTGTGGTCTTCTTTGGTCTCGTTCCCATGATATCCAGGTTGGTGCTCATGTTGTGTAAAGGGGTCGTGCCTTGCTGCTCCATGCGTTTGGTAGTGGATCTTAGTATTCTGCTATCTGCCGTCTGTCCTGTTTTCTTGTTGTTGTTGCTTTCTGTTCTCTGTGTTGTCGTGTCTCGAGTTGGTCCTTTCCTTTCTCTTGCTGCTGTGTCGGTCTGTATTTCTGGGTGGTTTGCTCGTTGTTCTCGGTCCCTTCCGCGTCCCAGTGGCCCTTCTGCTTCTTCTCTCATGTTGTGTTGAGGCCCACCTGCCTTCAATTCCTTTGCAAGAAATTCTCTGGCTTTCTGGACCGGGGTCAGGTAGCATCTTCTATTCTTATAGAAAAGTGACATCCCCGTTGGGGCTTCCCATCGAAATCTCATGGCGCGTGATCTCAGTTCGTCGACCAAAAATTGGTAGTCCTTTCTGTCTCGCAGCATCGTTGGGGGGATCTCTTTCAGTACTTTCACTTCCTGCCCCTCTATGTATAATCTCTTGTTGTAAGATGTGGCTGAGATGAGGTTCCGGAATCCCTGCATCATAAAATGGATAACCACGTCCCTTGGCCGACGCCTGTCTGTTGCCTTCCATGCGCCCACTCTGTATATTCTGTCGAATTGCCCAACGATCTCTGTGGTGCTCTTTCCCAGAAATGTTGCCAGGGCCTCTACAAAGGTTCCAAGCAGGTCTCCTTGGGCTTCGTTTGGCTCCTCTTTCCAGCCTCTAAACCTGATCGCAGATGCCATCTGCCAGTATTGCATCATGGTGTACTGGTCTTGAGCCACCCCTTTCAGTTCTGCTATCTGTCCCTCTACATGGTTCTCCCTTTCTTCCATCTGCTTGTCCACCTTCTCTCTGATCTCCTGGAAGTTTTTCTCCATTTCCTCCCTTATGCCCTTGTAGTGTGCTTGCATCGCCTCCTTCATTTGGACCAGGTCTGCGGTCATCGCCCTGCGCTGCTCCTCCACTTTCTCTCCAGCTCCCTACCCTGGTCCATCAGCATTTGTTTTAATTCTTTGCAATTTTCCTCCATCTTTTTTTCCATCCCATCCATCCTCACTACCAGCGTCCCTATTACTTCTTTTAAGTCTTGTAATATGTGTGCTGTTGGGCTGGCTTGTGTGCATTGGTGGGTCTGGGGATCTGCCATTGGATGGGAGGGTGTGGGGGTGGGTAGGGTGCTTCCTGGTGGTTTAGTAGGCTGGGCATGGGAGGTTACAACTCCCATCGTTTCTGTCAGTTTGGTCTGTTTGGAGGCCATCCTGAGGTTATCTTCCTGTTGTCTTGGCACTGTGTTGGTTTCCAAATTGGACCGGACTGGATACTAGGTTGTGATCTGGTGATGATCCAGTAGTCTAGCCTTTCCAGGGGGGGCTTCAGGGTTTAGGCAGTGTAGGGGTAAGAGCCTATAGACAGGCAGTTCTGTGTTCAGGGAGCCTATGCAGTGCCTTTGCCTTGGCTTCCTCCTCACTCCCCTCTGCCAGCCTGTTCCTTCTCTTTGTTCTTTTCTGGCTCTTTCTTACCCCTCTTTCTCTGCTTTCTTGCCCAGGTCACTTTCTCCTGTCTTCTGGCAGCCTGTGTTTGCAGATCCCTTCTGCTTTTCCTTTATAGCGCTCCAGGGTGCCTTCCAGCTTTCTTCTTCCTCCCACCTTCTTCCCAGGTAATTCCTGCCCTCTTCTGAGTCCCTGGGGCTCCCTTTCTGGTGGGTCTGGGGCGCAGCGCGTGGGGTAACACTCACCAGTCCCTGTGCCTGGGTCTTTCCCCGCTGTCTGCTTCTTTGCCGCCTCCTTCTTTTCGAAGCTGCTCTCCGCCAGCTCCACTTGCCTCCTCCTTTGTTTTCCGGACCTGGCTCTCTCTTCCGCTCTTCCGGCTTTCCTTTTCTTCCTTCTGCTCGTCCGGGGGTCTTTTTAAGGTCTGCAGACCCTCCCGGCGGCTCTTGCTGTTCTCACCGGCTTCTTCTTCTCCCCGCTCATGTCGGTTTTCTCCAGCAGCGCGACAGCGCAGCGCAGCCTCTTCGGGCCTGCCGGCCGGCCGGCCAGCCACCGTCAGCTTCCTCCGCCTCCTCTGCGTCTCTTTCGGACCCTTCGGGGATTTTTTTCCTTGCCTGATCGAGCCGAGGGCCTTCTTCTGTCTTCTCCTCTCCTCCGGCGTCTTTTTCTCGCGGCTAACCGGTAATTTTTAAAGTTTTTTTAAAAAGCCGCGTACCGGAGCTTTCCTAGAGTGGCTCCGGTCCGCGTGACCGGAACCGGAAGTCAATGTTGATGGTTTTAATAAAACAATTTTTTACCAAAAAAAAAAAAAAAAGAAAATAGTTTGACCCCCTCATCTTTGTAGGAGCCCCTCAAATATAAACATAGAAGTTCCATTACAGACAAATTGTTAGGTGAAGTTCTGAAAAGCAATTAAGAAACCCATCCAATCAACCAATGAGATAGTCTCTCTTGAAGGTAAAAACAGGTGAAAGAAAACATTGACAACAATTAATGCACAATTGTTTCTGGAAAATATTTTTCTTCTGAATTTCCATCCCTAATGGATCTTCAAGGCCACTAATAGTATTTGTAAAGAATGGTATCAATATTTGTAAAGAACAGTAAACCACAAACCTAGATGAATGAAGAATGTAATAATCTGTGACATCATTAACTTATTTATCAAGGTCACCCAACTGGCAAACACATATCTAATCAATGTTTTTGGACCCTAAAGTTTGCAGAGAGTCACTGGGTCTTCCAGTTAATAACTACTATAATGCCCTTGTGGAATACAAAGCATAATCAGAGCAGGCCAGCAGCTTTATAACTTTTTTTGTATACGCAGGGCTGAAACCTCCAGTTTTAAAAGCTAAAACAGCACACTGAATCATTGCCAGAAATGAATTTGTAGCCCAATAAGCTGATACAATATTAGGAGTAAAAATAATCTACCTCTAATGGCTTTATTTCATTCATGAAATCTCTGGGCAATTTTTTGAAGCAGCCCCAAAGCAAAGTTTCATGTACTAACCGCCACTGAATGTAATCAAGGATGTCGTTGATCTTTCCCCAAACTCTGCAACCGATGCAGAAACCAAAGCTATGCATGAACACTCTGGACCAAAGCCACTAACTCCATATGCTGCACCCAATGAATGCACCGAAGCTACAGGACAATGACAGATCTGGAAATAATCCCAAACCACAATCTGCTTCTTAAAGAGGAGAGCATCAGGAATGTTCATCCGAAACGTTTTCTCAGCAGAGACCAGTGACATCCTTTAAACATTCCACATATGCAGAAGATGTATTTGAACTTGACCTAAAGACTCCAGGACGGAGTTTTAAAAACAAGACCAGTGGAGAGAGGGATAAAACACAGGCTGAGAAAAGGGCAGTAGAGACAGGAAACCAAGCCAGGAAGAAGTTTATAAATCATAATCTCTTTTTTTAAAAAATGGAGTTTTAAACTTCCTTGGCTTGGCTTTAGAATTTATTAGGGGTTTCATTTCCTAAGGTAATAATTCATTATCTCATACTCGGCTGCCTGTGCCTGAGCTTAAAGAAGCGTCTGTCTTCCTGCCCCCTTTCAGCCCTGCTGTTTTAGCTGCGTCATCTCCCCATCATTCACCTCCCTCCCTTGGTAGGCAGGTGTCTGGTGACAGATGTTTCTCGACAGCCATCCCTCAAACTTCCCTCTCTTTATTTGAGACAGCATTTGAGACAGCCTGGCATAGGGATGATTCATTGTGGTAGCTCCGAGAGATCTCAGCTGTGAATGAGACACTCCATTTGAGCTGAGGCAGCAGATGCCGAAGGAAGGAGTAAAAGCTGAGCCATTTGGGGATGAAGGGTTACTGCAATGCAAAAGAAGGAGAAAGAGTAGACATTTTTCGTCCCTGCTTCAAAGAAGCTGCTGCCTCCACCATCTTGGGATAGACAAAGACTCTTCCACTTCCAAAGGATTTCTTGCTGAGATATCTCTAGCTTATCTGACAAAGGACAAAGGACTACGCACAGATATAGCGTGGTCTACTCCAAAGTAAAAACAGCCCAATGAGTTTCACAGCATAGAATCCTCTTGATGTGGTGGCTCTTGAGGGCATTTTGATCAATCACTCAGCCATGATTGAAAGTCAGAGCCTACATAAATCCATCCACCATCATTCATGCTAGTGCTGTCTTGTGCTTGGTGTGCAAGGGACTGGCAACAGGTGCAGTGCTTGATCCTTTCTGCTTCAACTGCATTGCATCCATCAAAGTCAGAGCTAACTGTCAAGCTACTAATGGTTTGGCATCTCCCAAGCATTAACTGTGCCATACTCATTAATGGGTAACACCTGTTTGATTGCATCCCAAGAGCGATATAAGAAACAATGGCACATACTTAGTTGTGGAAGAATATTAATCGGACAAATTACAGATCGTAAATTTCTTCCATTCAGATTTGCTGGGTTGAAAATGAATGGATGTAATTTGCTGGTTGCCATTTGAGGGAAGTTCACTTCAGCTAGGGCTACAGGTTTTGGCTGCAAAAATCTGGATGACCACTAGATGGCAGCAATCTGATAGCTTTTATTGCCCCCTAATGTCCTGAGACTTTTTTGCTGCGAAATCTGTTAGCCCAAACTGTATGGGCATCTGATCCATAGGAACCTAGGCCTGCCTGGGTTAGTTATAGCAAATGGGAGGCATTTTTCACTTGGTTTCTTGGTTTTGTAAAAGTGCAAACTTTAGCAAATATGTGCATTTTTACAAGCAACTTCCTCTAATGTTTTGCTTTGCAATGCATGCTGCTAGATAATGTGCATGTTTGTTTACTACCTTTGCACTTTTGCATCCATTTTTAAGTTGCAAGCTGCACTGCAAAATGGATAAAAATGTAGATTTCATCACAGATGTGCATTCAAATTCTCCTAAAAACTCCATGTTGAAGAGGTGCAAATATAGCAAATTGATATAAAAATTCAAATGGATTATTATTTTTCATCCATCCTATTATTGAAAATGTTTGCTTTGGAGTCTATATAATTGGAGTCATCAGGATAACCCAGAAAGAATAGAAGATAATCAGTTCTATGCAACTATGCTTTGATTTCATGCTGAGTTGGGGAATTTTATTGTGGATGCGGTGTGCTTTTTTTTTTTTTTTAAGAATAACAAGTTCAAAAGACCTGTGGCATGGGTTCCATTTATTGAAGGAAAAGGCAGCTCTGCATCCCATGATAACAATAAGTCTTACCCTTTTGGTTCCTCTGCTATTAAAGCATTTAGTGCATGACAAAGAATATTGAAATGACCCAACGTTTGCAGGGGAAAGGCAATTAAAGAAAGGCAAACATGGCGTGAGTTTTGTTCCCCTTTCTTGTCACGCTTAGAAAAAGGAAGGTAAATAGTGTGAGATTCAGGAGTTGGTTCTGCAGTAGGGATGTGCAAAGCTTCAGGCAACTGAAGCAGACCTGTAGTGGTAACCTAGTTCTACTGAATCAGACCCCTGCTATTCTCACTGCTTCTGAGAATCATATTGAAAACCCCCAATAGTGCCAATTCCATATATGGAATGCTGAGGGTGGAGTTCTGTGATTGGTTTTACTGACATTGAGCTGAGTGATGAGTTTGGCTTATTGACACTGACATAAGTTTTATTTTCTCATTAATTTTTTCTCCCATCAGACCTTTTTGCAGTGGCAAACATAACATTGTCTTGAACTTCATTTTCCCAGCTCTTAAGCTCTCTGCTGAGACTAGCCATTAGAAATATAAAATGTCTGGAAATCTTGAAACCAGTGAGAGGAAAAATACATATCTTCTCCTTCTACCCCATCCTCACAAAGCAAACATTTTTTGGGGGGGGGGAATGCAGCATAAATGTTTGTATTCTTATTTACTGCTTTAAGTTCACTTTGCTATTTTAAGACAACCAATGCAATATATATACAATTACACTAAATCTAGTCTTATTACCATTAGTCTGGTTAACTTTCTTAAATGTGAAAGCGTAACTTAGTCAGACAATAATTACATTTTCTAATTAAATTTATTTTAATTGTTTTTAATTTATGTTACAAATGGAAGGCTAAGCTTCAGAAACTGAGGTTCTCTTAATTGTGTCTGACAATATTTAAAAAAAGAACAGGTGAAGACTAGAGAAACCTGCTAATAAAATGTTTACATCCTTTGAGGCTTAGTTAAGAGCAGATTCACCAACCTGGGGCAGGGGTGGGTGGGTGGGTGGAGAGAAAGGCAGCAATAAACATGCCTAGAAGTAACTTGGAAAGTTAATTGTCCTTAGCTGTGCGTCCTCCCAGAAGTGCTTAGCATCCATGTCCTGGAACTGTTCTGATGTTCTAGGTAGGAATCTTCTTGATACAAGTTCATAGAAAACCTTAACCTAATAATGCTACCTAGTTTGGATAAAGAAACATCTGCACAAAAAAAAAAAAACTCAGAAAGCACCAAGGACCCCTCAAAAAAACTTTTTGCGCAAATAAAGGATAACAATGCATGAGCTTTATTGTCTTAACACAGACATGTCAAACTCGTGATGTCATGTGACGTCGCGCAACGTATCGGGACGGTTTTGCCATTGCTGGCAATGGGGTGGGCACGGCTTCCAGATGATGTGTCTGGCCCATGGGCTGACAGTTTGACACCCCTGTCTTAACATATTCCTGTTCTTAAAGAAAATATTTCCTTAGAGTTCCTTCCAATTTCCTCCCAGGCCCTTTCATTTTGCCAGCAAAATAGAACAATGAATCAGTGCGACAGCTTGTCTCCACAAGTTGTGGGTCCTCCATTACTGGAAGTTTTCAAGAAGAGATTGGACAGCCATTTGTCTGGAATGGGCAGGGGGTTGGACTAGATGACCTCTGAGGTCCCTTCCAACTCTGTTCAGAAGGGTAAAGATTGGGGAAATGGTTGCCCTTTATTCCTTCCTCGAGCCCCTCTCATTTTTTCCAAACTTAACACTTACCTTTGTCCTTCCTTGTGCTAATGGAATCTTTTATGTACTGATCTTACTAACACAAAGAAAGGATCAATTTGGCACTGTGAATATGGCTGAAACAGAGCAACTCTATAGTCACTCCTGGGTCAAACCTTACTTTCAAATTCTACATGATTAGGGCAGATTTAAAACTCTCAACAATGAGAACTATTTGCAGGCTAACAGAGGCAGCAGGTGAGGAGGGTAGCAAGTGATGAAATGTTTGTGTGCAGTTGCAAGGCAAATTGTGCCCTGTATATGCACAAGTGTGACATTACATGCAAGTATGTAAAGGCAGAGCTTGTGTTACAATGCAATGATGCATATTTCATCAGTTTGACAGCATCATTATTAACTGCAAATGCTTCTACTTAGAAGCATCCTGCCCCAAATTTTTACACCTTTTAAGAACAGGAGAGTGGCCACCCTCTATGGCAGGGGTTCTCAACCTTGGCAACTTTAAGACTTGTGGACTTCAACTCCCAGAATTCCTCAGCCAGCTCTATGGTATCTCTGTTGTTGCTGTTTTTTTAATTCTCTCAGTTTGCATTGCTGCTTAGCCATATCATTGGTGGTCTGGGTAAATCAGCAGAGATACAAAGCACATCCACAATGTGATTCCCATTCATGCTTCAATATTTAAGGGCAAAGTAATTGAATTAGAGCCACTTTAACATTCAAGATTCAATTTAGAAAAGATTCATCTACAGGCAATAATAGGGGAGCCTCAAAATGCTTGCAGCTGCTTCACTGCTTGGCAAAAGGGGATGAAAGTAGTAGGGTTGATAGACACTTTACAGGACACTACCCTGCCAACTTTCAACTAGAGACCTTTAGGCAGTGGTATGCCAGAGCTGGCTGGTACCGACTCACAAAAGCAGATGTTAAATTTTTGCAAACCATTTGAGAGCAGAGCTAAGCTACAATGCCTAGCAAGCAGCATCAGCAAGGAGCCAACAGATCCAGTTCATAATCATTTACCAGCACACCATTGCCTTTAAGGATTGATAATGTTTTTGAAATATCAACTGTCTCTCATTTGAGGCACCTAGAGCAGGGGGGAACTAGCAGAGCAGTTTGCAAATAATCCAATAAAGAGTCTGTGCATAGTGAACCAATGAAGAGTGTGTCCTGCTCCAATTTTTAAAGAATCAATTTTATGAAAAGCATTTTTTTAAAAAAGCAACCAACAACGTTCTTCTACTTTTTCTAGAGTGTCAGTTGGTCCATAGATTGTTTTTCCTTTTGGGTTGATTAGCTTTGCTGCCTTTCATCAATGAGCTTTGTGGGCTGCCAGAAAGGTTGGCATGTATGTTTGGCAAACTTGGCTCCTCTGGGAAAGACTTCTCAACCCTGGCTTTGGTGAGATAGGAGGCCCCAGGCAGGATCCATTGGCAGCGCTTGACCTCTTCTGTGCAGGGCTTGCAAGAATGCCCATTTACTTGCCCTGATGGGTGATGTCCTTTGCTGCTACTATTTACTGATTTCTCAGGTTGCAGGAGACTTGGCATGATCTGTCGGCAAACTTGGCCAATTGGCTTCACTGGCGTGCCAAGCTTCATCTCTTCTGGGCAGTATGTGACAATATCAGAATTGTGTCTTGTGGCTGGAAATACTTTATACAATATCATCAGAAGTGAGGGAACAGATGCAAGGGAATGCTATTGAGTTCATCTCCAGCTATGGAGGACCATTGTAGAAAGAGAATGCGAGAAAGGCTCTAGTCTGATCTAGGAAAGTGCTCTCTGTGTCCTCACATGTGACTTTATCTGACTGATGAGGAATCTCCTTCAGGATTCTTTGGAAGTTAAGTGGATTCTAGGGATTTCTAAGGGATGTGGCTATTGGGCTGTGCTTTAAAATAGCCTCCCTGGTTTCACACTTCCACATCAGCCTAAAACAAAGATGTGGGGCCATAAGTGATAATTTCAGTGAGTTTCTTCCTGAAAACAGCCTTCTGATGGAAACCTGAAAAAGGCGAGGCTGCTATAATGACCAGCAGAAAGAACCAGTTCATCCAAGATTCAAAGTCCTTCTTCTAAAATACTTTCATAGCACTGATAACATATTAGCTTTTGACTGCTACTTCGTCAATGCCTTCGTTAGTGTAATTGGTTCAATCTGTAGATTAATACACTGCAGATTATTTCCAGAAAGAGAAAGAAAGAAAAATAGATGTCCTAATCCTTCCAACAATGAAATAATATTTTTTCTTAATTAGACAGAATTTCCCAACATTAGCTGTATTAACCTTGTGCATTTGCCAATGCATTAAAATGTATTAAACTGGTGCATCTATTAATATTGTATGATATGTCATTTTAACAACAGACAATAGTAGAATTAGTTCACATCTTGCTTGCAGGTGGATCATCTCTCCCTCAGAATCTAGGCTTTGTGTGTCATATTGGTTGGAATATACCTTCAGGCGATATTTTTCTTGAAAACAGGACCTTTTCAATAGTGTGAAAAAGTCTAAGAGGTTTTCAGTTATCAGAATCCATAATCCTAATGTTTGGTAATAGTGAAGCACAAACAAGCAGGAGCTCCTTCTGAATTCTAGAACAAGAGGACTTCCGGTTATGGATCGCGGCACTTGCAGCTGTTGAGGAGATCTCTCTCTTCGCCAGCTGATTCTCCGCTACCAATAGATCCTCAACTGGGTCGAAAAGCCGCCTGGTAGGGGTGGCTACTGCTGAGGAGGTCCTCGTCATCTGTGGGAGAGCGGCAGCTTCTTCCATGGCCCAAGATTGCTCCTTTGGGCCAACTGTGGAAAGAACGGCCAGTAAAATGACCGTTCACCTTGCTGCTGTAACCAGAAGTCAGAAGAACATCTAAGCACAGGAACCACCATGGCTGAGCCGGGTGAGACTTTTTTCTTTCCCTCTTTTGGTTCTCCTTTTTTTTTTTGGTGGCTGTAAAAAGCACTTTTGAAATTACTTCCCTGCTCTAAGAAAGCGGTGTTTGTGAGTGTGGGAAAAAGAAGCTTAAATGGATTAAATTAACTTTTCTTCTATTTTTATATTTTTTATTCACTTTGGGGTCTTGGGAAAAAAAATAATATTGAATCTACTATTGGACTTGGTCTAGATTTGAAGAACTCTCCTGTCTGTGTTTTCTGATTTTGTTTATGATATTTTTGCTCTATGGGAGAAGATTGTATATCTTACTCAGGACACCTTGTGGAAAAAGTTAAAATTGCAACTTTCTCTTTTCTGATGTTGAGACTGACTTTGACCTTCAGATTACCATAAAAGGGAAAATACAAAGAAACTTCACAGCTGTACTGGTGAGGGTGGATACTGATTAAAAGTTCCTTGATCACAGCCTCTACTAAATGATACAGACTGTTTCCAATTATTTTTGAAATGGAGCAACCCTTTGTTCAACTTGACTATAAAGTTATACTAGAAAAACTTTATGAAGCTACTGACGAAATATGTTTGGAAATAAAAGAATTTACTATGGAAATGAATTCTAGAACAAGAGAGCTAAATCTCAGACCCCAAGTCTACATTTAATATAACAAAAAAAAAATACAAGTAGACCTCAACTTATAAGCACAATAGGACCAGAACTTCTGTTGCTAAGCAAGGTGGTTGTTTGATCACATGCCCATAGGGATATTATGATCATTGTAAGTAATCTTTCTCAGTGCTGTTGTAACTTTGGACAATCACTAAATGAATGGTTGTAAGTCAAGAACTACTATAATAATATTAGTTAATTTATTAAACACAAATTAATTCAATGGCCCTGCCCTCTCTCCTATTTTTTTGTAATTCTTCCACTGTCCTCCCTATCAGATGTCACTCAAAAGCCAAGCCAAGTATGATTCTCAGCCTGAAAAAATATTACTCATCCCCATTCTTGGAGACATCTAAAAACTGTTAGCAAAAATTATGCATGCAAGTATGTTGGGAAATTATTTAGAAATTGTTCTAGAAGAATGTAAACACCAGAATTCATTTTGGTAATCTTCAAGCTTATGATGTAGAAGACCTCCAAGGTCCCTTCCAACTCTGTTATTCTGTTCTATTCTGTTCTGTTCTGTTCTATTCTGTTCTGGTCCAATAAACCAAGAGTTACTGTTAACATTATCAACAACAGTAACAACAACATCAATATAACCCTCACATTTGTATCCTATCCTTAACTTTTGCATGAATCAATTGAGACACCAGGTCTCTTTTTAAGACTAGTGCCTGATCTGTGTCAAGTGTCTCTTGAAAGTCTTGTACAATTCCAACTCTACTCCCCAGTCCAAAATATAACCATGTTAGCTTTATGCATCTCATTGCACACAAAAAAATATTCTCATGTTTGGAGTATTACATTCTTGCTTTCAAGAAACTTCACATTGCTTTGGGCATTATGGAATGGACCAGTGTTCTTTTCCTGTCTGCCCAGTCACCTAGTTCAGACATGTCAAACACAAGGCCCGGGGGCCGGATGCGCCCCGCAAAGTGGTTCATGTGGCCCGCGAAGCCATCCTGGAAACAGTGAGGGAATAGCCCCCGCTGCCTTGGCCCAGGCCCAGGCTGGCCGAGAGCCAATGCACAATTTTGTGGTGGCCATCTATGCTGAAATGCATTCAGTCTTAGCTCCACAAGGCCATCTGGAAACAGTGAGGAACCATCCCCTGCCACGTCGGCCCTGCCCCCTGGGTGCATGCTGGGGAGGTGTCACCCTTTGTGAGGAATGAAGAAATGCACCATCGCCTGGAAGTGGCCAGCAAATGGCACTCGCCTACTTCACATATCTGGCTTGATGGGTTCTGCCCTGGTCCCACCCCTTTCTGCCAGAGACTCTCAGAACTGTCCCACTCCTGCCCAGGACCCCACAGGCACCCTTGATGCAAATGATGTAGAGCTGGCCACACTCACCCAGTAGGCCACACCCATTCCATCCACGCCCACCCAGTAGGCCACACCCACCTGGCCCCTCAAAGGCAACCTCAATGCTGATGTGGCCCTCAATGAAATTGAGTTTGACACCCCTGACCTAGTTGATCTTGGATGATCTCAGAAATCTAAGCAGGGAGACCAACAAGAAGTCCTTGGATTATAGATTTGATATTCATTTATTTGTTTGTTGTGTTGCCTTCAAGTCATTTTTGACTCTTGGGAAACTGCCTGGAAGTATCTTTAGTTTTCTTGGTGGGATTTCAGAAGTGGTTTTCCCTTGCCTACTTGCTAGAGCTGGTTGATTGATTGATTGATTGAGCATATGGCAAAAATGTTGAAAATGTACTATTTGCTAGGTCTGAGAGAGAGAGGGATTGGTCCAAGGCTACCCAGGTGGCTTTGTGCCTAATCAGTAGTACTTTAACCATTACATCAAATTGGAGTAATGAAAGCTACATTAGCAAGTCTGAAAGTACAAAATTACTGCCACCATTTTTTAATTGTTTGATACATGGGGGGAGGTGGCCTTTCAAAGTTTCTTTCTCTGATGATTAAGCCACTGGGAGCTCCTGAGTCTTTTGTCTGATTGTTGAGTAGCTAGCATCTCTTCCTCTCCTTTCTTAAGGTTACCTACCCACTCTATTACAATTAGAGAGTCAGAAACATGTCATGGAAGAAGGCCACAGCAAACCACTTTCATGCTGTCTCCTATAAACTGCATGAATGTGAGTTGAGCTCAGCTCTAAAGAGACTTCATTTTTTAGGAAACAGCAATAATGAAATCAGATGATCCTTTAAAATTCAGAGAGAGTTTAACATTTAACACTACATATCTCTTCACTTAAGGAAGTAAGACTTTGAGTTGACATTTTACATTATGGGTGTCAAACTGCCGGCCCGCAGGCTTGTTTCATCATACTGAAGCTGCGCCCACCCCATTGCCGGCAATGCAAAAAGAGTCGCGACAACACGTCACATGGCGTGGCGAGTTTGACACCTGTGTTTTACATGATAGAGCATGCCTGGTATTTAATAATAATAATTTCTTTTAATTGGCAACAGTGACATAATGTTGCCTATAAATATTTTTTATATTCGTAAAGGATTACAAATGCAAGGATGTTAAGTACGTGTGCGCGTGTGCATGTGTGTATTGTAACTTCTGTTTTGTTACAGTTCTCCTTGATCAAGAATGAAATACACATGATCATAAATGCAGTCACCCATACTGTTATTTATTTTGTTTTGTTTCTTATTTTTGCTTTTGTATTGTTATTCATATTCAACTGCAGCAATCCAGAAGCCCGCCAGTATTTTATCATGTTTATATCTTGCCTTTTCTCAGAGGAACTCAAAATGATAAACGTGAGTTTTATCCTCAAAATACACAGGATAGGTTGAGAAAGAAGAGCTGCTGCTGAATCATTTTTACAAGGATGAATTTCAGGACTAAGGGAGGTTTGAACCCAAATTTCCTTCTCTCTTTTTCTAAGCCCAGCTATTTATTATCCTGTATAAAAGATTGCTGTGATCAAAGGAAAGACAGAAACTAAATGAAGTAGTAGGGGGTAGATCCAGAAGTTTATTTCCCTTTCAGATTAGGATTAGAAAATCCATTGCTAATATTCTTCTAAATCGCCTTACCTCAGACCTAATTATGGGGGAACCAACCAGCCTGCAGAGAAATACAACTAACCCATTTCCACCTTGGCATTAATGGACTGTTTGAAAACAGCTCAGGGAAAAACAAAGCAATAAAGCAGGTAAAATCCGAAAGGATGGGCTTTCTTGGACCTGGAAAATTCAGCTATTCCATAGTCACTATCAAGAGATGGCGACGCTTGGAATTTCAAAGAGTTTGCTGCTTAGTACTCCGGTTGTTCCTTTTTACCTGGGAAAATGCCAAATGATTATCTCCTGCTCTGTGCTAATTTCAGCTTTACATTTGCAAGGGAGAAAGAGAGGTTTTTTTAAAAAAAAAAGTTGATCTGGATAAGCTGCTATAATTGTCACTTTCAGAATTCCCCCTCCCCCCTCTGATTTTCAGCTGTTAAAATACAAACTTGGGAGGGGGAGCAGATGGGTACATCTATTCTCTGAAACCTGTGTGTGTGTGTGCGCGCGCGCGCGTGTGTGTGTGTGTGTGTGCGCGCGCTAGCGCTTAGGGACACTAAACCCATGGAGTGCAGAGCAGGCATTTTCATACGACTGCCATTGCTACTGATTACTGTAAGTAGGACATTCTTCTCTACCATATCTTTCCTCAAAAGAACAAAAGCCGTCCTGGCTTTTAAATTAGCAGAGGATACGGTATTCTGAGGGACTGAGCTTTAAGTTTTTGAGACCCACAGTACATAGTAATAGAGTCTCGGTCTTAAAATAGGGACGTTAACAGGCACTTATCCTTGTTTTCGTTTAGGAAATGTTGGAGGCTGTGTAGTAATAGTCACGGCCTTCAAGATGCTACAAGGGGAAAACTTTTTGTTGACCAAGACAAGCTATAGTAGCAGCAGTAAATTTGGAGTGTCAGATAGGGGCCTGCACTGAGGAGTTATTTAATATATTGTTGCTATATTTTTATTGCTTGTGAGAGTCTCCATTTCTGTGCCACAATAACTTAGCTGACCTTGGGCATAATACACTCTGGCTTGGAGGAGGAGAAGGAGGAGGAGGATAGCTCTTGTTCTTCACCAGCCAGCAAAGTTTATTTACCTAGCTCTGAATGGGTGGCCACAGCCATACATCAGAAAAGGCTGCTCTGAGAGTCTCTTAAACAGAAGTAGAGGCCAATGGATGCAAAACATTCCAAGACAGGCATTTGCAAAGCAGATTTGGGGAGGCAAGCTAAAATAGAGGATTGTTCCAGGTGGAACAATTAATTAAAGGATGCAACTTCTACTTGACACCAACTACTTTCCTACATAGAATGTAATGATATGTGGGGAACACCTTGGGAGACGGAAGGAGAGCCACAGACTGGACAACCAGCATATAAAAATGTCTCAGCCCATAGAAGTGGGAGGGGGGTGGCATGGGAAACATTTCAGAAGGGACTCTATTTAGTTTTCTGGAGACTAAAAGGAGAGGAGGGGAAAATTATTTTCAGCTTTGCAAGATTCTGTTGATGTAACTTTACAATAAAGATAGAGCTATTATTCCTGGTTGTGCTTCTTGCCTGGACTATCTTGCAAGGCTAACATGAGAGCAGCCAGGTCTCTACATAAAGAACATGACCTATATATTTATGTTCAAAATTGTCCAGTCAGTCAATGCTTAGCTTTTATGAGCTTTGGATGTGAATTGTTCCAGAAATGTATGATTGGCCAAATGGAATATCAGAATGTTGTTGTTTTTTTGAGCTCAATTGACAATGAAAAGAAACAAGCAAGTGCAAATGAAAATGTTTGGAACATATATTTTCTCAGGCATTTGTGAAAATATATTCAAGTCAATCCTAGCTGCCTAGAAATGGATGTGGCAGTCTGCCTCACAGGGTGGGCAATCTACAGGCAAAAATTAATCCTCAAAGGTCTGATCTGCAGCCCCTCTAAGAACCCATCTTCCTCCCTCTCACCATGAATGTCATTGTTTCTACCCTCTTAAAGGAGCTGGCATTTGGCCAGGAAGACAAGCATTCAGAGCCATTACACAATGCCACTCCCCCACCTAGTCTAGCCAATGTTAAAGAGTGGTGGAAATGGTAAGCCCAACATCATTTCCTGCATCACATTTAATGAACTTTATATGAACAAGCTTTGTCTGTATAAGCTATTATCTCCAGTTGTGTCTATGTAGCTAAATTCTAATAAATTTGTCTGCTCTATTTCTAGAGCAGTTTGCAATCCCCAAACTGAAGAAACACATAATGGAGATCTTTCAGGATAGTCACAGACAATGAGCATTGGAACAGATCTTCAGTTACTTATATTTCACCCATGAATCTAGAGAGAAATAATTTAAGGCCAGGAAATATAAACAAGGCATGTTTTGATTCCAATCTCAATGGGAAGTTCTTCTGAACTCCTAAAACAGGTGTCCCCAACTCCTGGGCTGTGGCCTATTCAGAACTGGGCTGTCATGCACACACGTGAGTGGTAGACCGGTGCACATGTGCATGCACACCAGCCTATCACTTGCATAGCCTGGTTCCCCTCCTCTCCCCTCTCGGGCCACCAAGCCGTAAAGGGGGTGACTGTTGTCTTAAAAGACAATCTGTGAGTCTCCAGAAGTCCTTGGGACTTCAACACCTACCAAGAAATTGGCCAGTACAGATTGGGGTCAATAATAAAGGTAGTCCAACAACATGTGGATAATTACAATTTACCTCAAATCTTTCTTAACCTGAAGTTTTTATAGATTTTTTTTCAATCTGCACTCTCAGTGTTTTTGCAGAAACTGCACAGATTCAAAGTTCTGAACTAATTACTGAATGCTAACTTGCCACAATGTGCAGGTAATGTGTAAGTATGTTAGATGGCTAAACTAACTTTTCATCCTATAACCAGATGATAAGAAATCCTGTCACAATTCTGTCAATGATCAAAATTCTAAAGATGCAGGGAAGTACAGTAGCATTCCCTCAGTATCAGTTGATAAGATAAGATAGGAAAGAACTGGTGGAACTTAATGCATATCAAAGAGTCTTTAGGTCAGCGGTTCTCAACCTGTGCGTCGCGACCCCATTTGGGGTCAAATGACCATTTCACGGGGGTCACCAAACAACGCAGTCCGCCATTTTTTCCCCCTCGGCCGGCGCAGGGGGCAGCACCGCGCATGCGTGATGCGGGCCACCGCGCATGCGTGATGCAGGCCGCCGCACCGTGCATGTGCGCTGCGGGCCGCCATGCATGTGCGCTGCGGGCCCTCGTGCCGTGCATGAGTGGTGCAGGTCGGGGTCGCAGCCTGAAAAAGGTTGAGAACCGCTGCTTTAGGTAGAGTGGGACAATTAAGTCAGGAGGATGAGACTGGAAAGGACTGGTAAAAGACTTCCTTTAAATTTAATGAGGTCTCTGGTTATTCCCTTTATTCAAGGACAGAACTGCCATACAAGCTGTTCTTCAATACTTGCAATCAGGGCTTTTTTTCCTCATAGAACGCCCAGAACAGAGTTCCGGCACCTTTTTTGGATGGAACCTTGTAGGGTAGGTATGACATGTGTGAGTTCCGGCACCTTTTTTTTTTTTCCAAAAAAAGCACTGCTTGCAATGATCTGTTGTCTCAGTTAAGGGGGTATATTTACTCAACTGTAAGTCCAGTCCATTTTTATAGGGAGACCGCTAAAGGGCTAAGTTGGCTTTTGTTTCATTTGGCAGAAAATTATAACCAGCTGGCAATTTTGCAAACAAAAATAACCATTTCACTGTGTTTTTTAGTGAACTAAAAAAAACCTTAAAAAAAACACAGGGATTTTTTTTCTATTTCAAGGCCCCAGACTTAATTCAGGATAGAATTTCAACTCCTTTTTAAAATCATTTTTTTGTTTAAATCTTCCTAAATGAGTGTGATTAATAAATAATTTTTAATACCCATAAGTAGCTGGTATAAAGGTACTTTATAGTTCCACCTTTCATATTTTCTAGGGAAACTAATTTACCAAGTGCTCTGAGAAGTAAGATTAATTGCCTAGAAAGAGATCGTAGAGGTGATGATGTTGGCAAACAGTCTTTTAAGGACACAGATCATAAAATATACAAAATTACAAAATCTTAAGTATAAACATTAATTTTCACTTCAGTGGGCTTAGCTGCCCTTGTGATAGTAAGCATATTTGTTTGTGATTCTATTATATCACCAAATCTGCCCATTGAATATATGAATCAGTTCCCTATATGAATGCATGTTTTAAATCTAAACACAACTTTAATTCCTCTTATTTCCAACTGTGCTCTATAGCATGCTTTGAAGAGCAACCAATATGGCTGTTGATCATATATGTGTGTGTGTGTGTGTGTGTGTGTGTGTGTGTGTGTGTGTTTTTAAAATTGTTAACAAAGAAATAAGGGATTTCTGAGATAGCTATTTCGAGTTATTTAACTCTCTTCAGTCAGAACTCACCCTTTCCGGGATTCGAACCTGGGCAGTCTGCATGCTAGGCAGAAGCTTTAGTCTCAAGCCACAGGCTCTCTCCCGCTTTGTTAATATTCAGGGAGTGAATATGTGTGTCAAGTGGTTATTTTTTAGATTGCACCCTGTAAACCCAAATATGGGAGGAAGAAATCATTCTTTCCTTTGCTTGTTTCAGCTCAACCCAGAGCCATCTGCAAGCACAAATATATATATATATATGTTTTTAAAATTGTTAACAAAGAAATAAGGGATTTCTGAGATAGTTATTTCGAGTTATTTAACTCTCTTCAGTCAGAACTCACCCTTGCAGATGGCTCTGGGTTGAGCTGAAACAAGCAAAGGAAAGAATGATTTCTTCCTCCCATATTTGGGTTTACAGGGTGCAATCTAAAAAATAACCACTTGACACACATATTCACTCCCTGAATATTAACAAAACGGGAGAGAGCCTGTGGCTTGAGACTAAAGCTTCTGCCTAGCATGCAGACTGCCCAGGTTCGAATCCCGGAAAGGGTGAGTTCTGACTGAAGAGAGTTAAATAACTCGAAATAGCTATCTCAGAAATCCCTTATTTCTTTGTTAACAATTTTAAAAACATATATATATTTGTGCTTGCAGATGGCTCTGGGTTGAGCTGAAACAAGCAAAGGAAAGAATGATTTCTTCCTCCCATATTTGGGTTTACAGGGTGCAATCTAAAAAATAACCACTTGACACACATATTCACTCCCTGAATATTAACAAAGCGGGAGAGAGCCTGTGGCTTGAGACTAAAGCTTCTGCCTAGCATGCAGACTGCCCAGGTTCGAATCCCGGAAAGGGTGAGTTCTGACTGAAGAGAGTTAAATAACTCGAAATAGCTATCTCAGAAATTCCTTATTTCTTTGTTAACAATTTTAAAAACATATATATATTTGTGCTTGCAGATGGCTCTGGGTTGAGCTGAAACAAGCAAAGGAAAGAATGATTTCTTCCTCCCATATTTGGGTTTACAGGGTGCAATCTAAAAAATAACCACTTGACACACACACACACACACACACACACACATATATATATATGGGGGGAAAGTATAAAAGAGAATATAAAGAAGTGACTCCTGATCTTCTTTACAGCAGTTAAAAGTTCAATTATATTTAACCCCTCTAAGGCTGAATCATGACTCTCTTCTTTCTGTAGTCTAATCATCAAAACCATCAACCACAAGTTCATTTTTTTTCATTTTTATGCAAAAAGTCCATGAGTGGTTTCCAATCACTAATAAATGTTCCAAAAACTACACATTCTAATGTAGACAGTAAATGAACAAATTCACTTTAAACTCTACAGCAGACATGTCAAACTCATGACGTCACATGACATCGTGCAACATATTGGAACTTTTTCCCCATTGCTGGCAGTGGGGTGGGTACGATTTCATCGTGACGCGTCCGGTCCGTGGGCCAGCAGTTTGACACCCCTGCTCTATAGTGAGAATAAGTTTGTCTGTGACAGATGGATGTAAATGCTGTAGAACTACATTCTCTAAATCATTATAAACAGAATAAATGGAATGAATGGCTACAAAGCATAAAACATTCTATTTTGGATTTATATATATACTATGCGTAAGTTTATTTATCATGCTTTACAGATATGAGGAAAATGGAAAAACAGGAACAATATTGAGGAAAGTCCTGCAAATAAAATGAAAGATCCTTAACTTTGGAAAAGCAGTGGTGTTTTTAAGACACGAGGAAGTTTTAATTTGAATCCACACGGTGACTGAAGTAATTAACTTGGTGCTCCACTGATTGTCCCCACAAACCATAAATCAGTCAAAAATGAACATACATGAATATATATATTGCTTTCATCTTATAGACTGCAGAGAGAAATTAACAGAACTAGAAAATATCTCAGTGCAAGCATGTGTTTGGACATTGCTATTGAATATCATAATTCCTAGACCCAGGATACTAATTTTACTGATCTTGTAATCTTCACCACAGGAAAGGGATGAATTTTATTTTCCCTTAAATGATCCTCTGACTGAAATTTTCTCTAATCTCTTATATTTGAAATCTGTGAAAAATGAAGGAGAAGCCTTTGCGCCCTGCTTTATCATCACTTCACATAACCTTCACCGAATTCAATAAGACTTGCATCCTCTAGTCATATCCATCTTCTTCAAGTTATCTTGAATTACAAACTTATTCAGGAGCAAGACGTTCCAAAGTATTATCATTCTGAATCAATAACAGTTTAAACCGCTTTCAACCTTTTTTGTTTTGAAGATTAAACCAAAGGGGAATGTTTGATTGAGTGTAAGAAGAATATTCAGCATGTCTTCTTCAAATGCCTCTCCCTGCATAGATCCGTGAGCATTGTGGTCTTTTATGCAAAGTTTTTTATTTAATTCAAATATGAAATACCCTTTAAGAGTATTGAAAAGCTTTCTTGTTGCTACTCTGTTACCTTTCTTGGACATTTCTTTTTTCTTTTTAACTTTTCCTGTTATTTATTTAACTAAATTATATACTTGGGCTTTTAGACCACTTCAATTAGCAACTGATTCTAAGTGGCTATTTATTCCCAATTTACTGTAAAAGGTTTAAAGCGATAAATACAATAGAACAAAACAATGGTTTGTCATACAATGCCAAGAACAATGATTGAAACTCCATATATATTTCCTAAACTTTTTGAAGGAGGGAATCTAATCATTTCTGTTCCCAGAGGTCTACCAGAACAGTCAGGTTTAATTACTTTCCTAAACTTCAGCAACAGTTTAATCTCAGAAGAAATGCTGTTGCTGTTGCAAAGAAAGAGGACAAAAGTGGGCAAGTCTTCCCCTCATGGCCCTTGATGGTAAGGCCCACTTATTTGTGGGATCTTAACATCTAGATCCTTCCTTTCCAGATCTTATTGGACAAGGAAAACTGTTGAGAGTCCATAGATATCCCAAGATATATATATAGGGATATAGAATGGACAACAAACATCTTGAATTGCACCAGGAAGCCCACTGATAATCAGAGAAGCTGGTTTATATTTAGCAGTTAGTGGGTTGGCATAATAAACCATCGCTGGTTCAAAAACTAAGCAATAATAATAATAATAATAATAATAATAATAATAATAATAATAGTAGTAGTAGTAGTAGTAGTAGTAGTAGTAGTAGTAGTAGTAGTAGTAAAGTTGGAAGGGACCTTGGAGGTCATCTAGTCCAACCCCCTGCTTAGGCAGGAAACCCTATACAATTTTGGAGAAATGGCTGTCCAGTCTCTTCTTAAAAACTTCTAGTGTTGGAGCATTTACTGCTTCTGGAGGCAGGTTGTTCCACTGATTAATTGTTCTCACTGTCAGGAAGTTTCTCCTTAGTTCTAGGTTGCTTCTCTCCTTGATTAGTTTCCACCCGTTGCTTCTTGTCCTGCCTTAAGGCGCTTTGGAAAATAGCTTGACTCCCTCTTCTTTGCGGCAGCCCCTGAGATATTGCAACACTGCTATCATGTCCCCCCTCGTCCTTCTCTTCGTTAAACTAGACATACCCAATTTCAGCAACTGTTCCTTATATGTTTTAGCCTCCAGTCCCCTAATCATCTTTGTTGCTCTTCTCTGTACTCTTTCTGATTCTTAACTATCATTTTATTTTCTTGTTTCACTTCCACATAGCCTACATGCCTGAGTGCCATCTATATTTTAATTTTAACTTAACTTTGCATATTACACCATTACACACAAAGAAAAATGTATGTGTGTCCATCCAGGAAGTCCACCTGCAGAAAGGAAAACAAATTGTAATCAATTTTTGGGAAGAAAAAAAATGGGATGGCATATTAGGAAAGGAACTGTTCAGTAGGAAGATGTGATAGCCTGCAGTTCACACTTAGCACCTTGAAAACTTATCTTAGTTTGGGCAGGATTTTCCCCAGGCCACTTAATAGTCAATCCAGCATGAGCACAGGATAGGGACAGCTTAAATGGTCAGTGCAGATATGTCTCTAGAGTAGTCTAAAATCCATGAAGCATTTGAGGACACAATTGAGGAGAAAAATGCTGAAGATGAAAGGGAGACTATAGGAGCCTAATCTTCCCACTGCAGATGGCCTTCAGTGGTTGAAGATGGCATAAGAAGGAAGATCAAAGGTTTTACTTGTCAAGAAACCACCATCTTCTGATTGAAAGAAAAAGGAGAGGGGAAAATTTGCCACTAATACCGGTACCTATATAAGCCCTTTCTTAACTCTAGAATTAAGGAAAGTGTGTAGGAATAATTTTGGAATAGAATGGAAATATGTTAGGTTTGGATTGTATCTGTACATTTAAAACATGCTTAGAGTTGACCAGAGCTGAAAAGTGGGATGCAGAAAAATTGTTCTCATTGTATTTTTGTATTTATTTCGTAAGAAAAGAGAAGGGTAAAACTTTCAATTGGTATGCAGAGCAATTAGAAGCTGTAAATTCTGTTTGTTAAGCTTAGCTGGAAATGAAAGTACTTCTGTTACGTGTTGTATCAGTAGCTTAAATTAAAACGGGGAGGAGGAAAACTGGAATGCTATTTTATACTGTCTTCTTCAATCAAACCTTTTGGATATATCCTGTGACACCATCCTTCCTTTCCTTTTACCTAACAGAATAATTTTCCCATGGATCTCATTCATTCAGAATGTTGTAGAATTTTCCCAAAAGCTTATCTCTGATTCTTTCATTATTACTATTTTAGAGGAGCATATTTACCCACAGCAGTCCAGATAACAACAATTCATACTTCATTCATTTCAAAGTTAAACCTACATTTCTCTATGTGCATTCATTAACTCCATTCGAGAAGATCAGGCCACATTCATTCAGATCTACTAAATCTTTCCCTATTCCCTTAGTTTTATATAATCTCATTTGTAAATTCATGTCCTTTAGCATTTATTCGTCTTTTGTTCCAATTTACAGTCTTCCATATAGTATACAGTATATAGAGGACATTAATAATGGAAAAGCTGGCCTATATTCTAGAACTATGATTTTAAAATTGCAAGAAATTCTAATTATTATTTTTTTATTATCAGTCTTGATTAGAAGACTGTGGCTCCTAATTGTGACAAACAAATGAACAATACTTAGTAGCACTGTGGGGGTTTTTTTGATGGAGAGAGTCAAACATTTTTATTCAGTGAGACCACCTTCAGCCATGGACATGTTATTGTGCACATATTTGGAATGCTCATATTTGGGAAATGATTGGAAGCACAATCTTCTCAAACAATGAATCCTTCTATAAATACCATGCATTTCCATTTGAATTTGAGGCATCCACAACAATTCATATTTTGAAACAGAATGTTGGAATGCAGTCTGACTGTGATCAACTATGGCAGCTCTGATCATTATCTGCCCTAATTCAGTGAACGCATGCTCATATATGTATGTCTATCTCTCAATAAACAATAATTGTAGTGCATATTTCAAACAGCCTGTTGAACATACTGAAAAAAAGGAATTGATCCCTGCTGTTTCATTTATTACATGGCGTAATACCACAGAAATCGTTTCCACAATATCCCAAACTAAATCTTTTATTCTTGACAAAAATCCAATAAAGAGCTCAATCCTTCTCCATAGGCAGAAAAAGCCCAGATTAATGGCACAGCCTGGATCAGGGTTAAAAAAAATGCTGGGAAAATGAAAGCAAGATAGAAAGGCTGCAGTTCTTTTCATCCCTTTTTGCTTTCCCAAGACTGCCACAGCTTCAGTTTTTATTACAAAAAGCCACCTAAGTATTGCAGACTAATCCGTAAATCCCAGCCTAGTAAAATATGTGATGGATTTTGTAAATTATGCCCTTTACAAATCTGATTGAACTCTTCCTTCCTCTATTCCCAGTTAGCTTTTCTTTCTTTTCTGCCCTTTCCTTCTCCTGCCCAGCTCCCCCTTCCTTTTCCTCCTCCTTCCCCACCAATTTTTGCAAGTTTGCAGCACATCACAGAGGCTAACTCTGTTATGGGCTGGCACACTTGCTCTGTGGTCCTTTGATGAATTATGCTGCAGACAGAAAAAAGATTACAGTTGCCAACTGCTTCTTGGGAAGAGTTGAAACCTTTATTTTTTTCCTTCCTAGCAGTAAGTCATCCTTTTGGCCCAGAGAGTCTCCATCCTATTGTAAGAAGGTCTTTTCTTCTAAAGACTTTTTAAAATAGGTGTCCCACAAGGCATCTTGTCTATGGAGATTCTCAGTCACCCAGGTCATAGTTATCCCAAAGGTGCTTTTTTCACGAGGCAACTGGACTTTCTTGTTTTTCTCTGAAGCTGAAGAAGCTTCTTGGATGAGAAGCGAAACGTCTTCAAAGAAAAACAAGAAAGTCCAGTTGCCTCGTGAAAAAGCACCTTTGGCACAAGGCATCTTATCAATGAAAACTACCAAGATAGTGATTGGAACATAAATTATTCTACATATAGCTAGCTCTTTTCTAGATTACAGGTAGGAACTGCAATAGCATTCAGATCTTTTGAAATTCAGCTTTGATAAAAAAAATCAGCTTTGCTTAATTAGCTTTCAGCTTTCTTGACTAATTCTGATCTAAATATCAACGAACGGTCATCAATAATCCAGGGTCCAATGAGATGGTTGGATGCTTCTTTGGATGTACGTCTTCATTTGGAAAAAGAGTTTGTCAGTAAACAATAATATGTAGACTGGATAAAAAATAATTCACTTATAAGAGGCATGTTATTAATTAGAAAATAGTTCAGAGGAAGGCTGGAAATGATAAAGATTATAAACAAAGACTCCCTTGAGTCAATGTCCAGTATAGATGAATATTCTTATTACAATAAGGACTGATTCCCCATTGCCACCTTCTTGATCTAACCTAAGTCTATGGAATTTCTGGTGGTCTCCCATTCAAGTACTAACAGCCCTAACCTTGCCTTGTTTGGGGGAAATTGTCAGGATTGGATCCATGCTGCCACCTGATGCAGATTAGATTTCTATGAATCTTGGTATTCTCATTAATTTTTTAGGAATGGGAGAGATCAGTAATAGGATATGGCTTCCAGCATTCTACAACTTGCTCCTTCCTGAAAGCAGTAGAAGCAACTGAATTATGAACATCAAAAATGAAATGACTCTCATGAATCCTCCTTTAGTGCTCACACCTCCATCCTCTTCAACCCAGGGAGTTTCTGCAACAGAATTCCCAAACTTCCTTAGCAGCTACACTACTGTGCCAATTACTGCAAAAATGTTTTTTGTTTTGTTTTGGAGTGCACACCCAATGTGCCTATTACTATTGGTAGTATCTTTGCTTTGTTTTGCAACAGTGGTTCTACTTCTATTTGCAGGTGTTTGTATTTCATGATTTTCTCCAGTTTTTTCTCTTCTATTCTGCACTCTCCAGGTATGGCCATGTCCACTATCCTGACTTTTTTTGTCTTTCTTATCAACAATTGTTAAGTCTGACATCTTATGTGGCAGATACTTCTCTGTTTGAATTCTAAAGTCCCAGGGCATTTTAGCTTTTTCATTTTTTTTCATTACTTTGCCTACTTTGTTAGTCCCATTTGTTCTTCTTAATCCCATCTGTCCTCCAACTTTTCCTTTAAGAATCCAACATGGCTTCTCTGGGGACTCTGATTTCATTTTATTTCCAACCACAAGAACCCTTCTATTCCATCATGTTTAATTATTTTTTATATATATCTTTCTGTAACATGGTCCTATCCAGGAGCATAAGATATGAATCCCATGAATTCTCTGTCATTAATAGTGTTACAAGCTGCTAAAGGCTGGATGGCTCTAATTGTTTGTCGCAGGCTAAGCCCAATAACAATGTAGAACAATTCATTCAGACTTCAGTTCTTTATTTGCTTACACATAACAGACAGAATCTTGCCAGACTAAACTTTTATTACCCCCAGCCTAACAGATATACTTTGGGAGATTCTAGGGAATGGATACCCCAAATCTCTTCCTCTGACTCCTATCTATCTCTGGGTTGGGATGCCTCTTCTCTTCCCCCCCCCAGCTCTTTCTAAAAGGTGCTCCCACTTCATTGCAGTCCCTCACTTCAGCTCCCCCTCTATGAGTATCATCTTTCACAATTTGTAAGTGGTTATGTTTTCAATCAAGGCATGGCATGTGCAGGATGCCCAGTTGCAGAAGGCTGCTCTGACTATAATGTAATGATATAACTTTTCTTCACAACTGCACTGTAAGGTGTATAATAAGAGTTTTGGATGATGACTGTAGTTTCCCCCCCCTCCCATGACCTGCGGAGATAATGAATGAGCAATTATAGTACAGGGCCAAGGTAAAAGTAGTACTTTTTCAATAACTCTGCTCTTAATAGAACACTGAACACAATAGCAGTGGCAGAAAGAAGGGTTTAATTGGATATGTCTTCCTTTCAGAATGGCATTTAGCATCTTCCCCATTGAAGGCTGAAAAGCTGCAGGTCAGTGAGTTTTCTATTTGCTTCAACAGAAGAATTGCTCTTTGTAAGTTTAGTCAAACCTTCTGGGCCCATCTTGATTCTCTGCTGCCTCTTTCTGGCTGTTGTCATGGTCAGGCTTTAGTAGGAACATCTGCAAAAGTTCATCCACCTCTGGAGAGGAGGGGGAGAAATCAGCTTTCATTCCTGTCCTATCCAGTGATGTAATTTGCTTTGGCTTTCTCTTGTCCACACAGCTGGAGATGCAAAACATTTCTTAACCATGCTCTCTTTTTTCCTCTTGCAATTCTTATTGGCTGCAAGTCATTCTGGCTTAGACAGAGGCTCTCAGCTGTGTCCTTTTAATCACTGTGCCTTATGCAGGAACATGTCAGCAGAAATTGACTCTTTTTTAAAAAAAAATGTGGCAGCAACCTTGTTTCTCCCCCTAGGAGAGTAAATAATTTCCAACAACATAATTCATTTCCTTCCTTCCCCCTTCCACTTTCTGAAGTGGAGAAGGGGGCTGCTCTCTTATCATCTGGAACACTGACTCTTCAAAACATTTATCACACATGAGATTGTGTGGATTTTGCTACCATGAAGTAGATTTGTTTTAAAGTACCTACAAGTCAATAAACTTTATGGATTTTGAAAACATCACTTTTAAAGCATCATCCTAAACCACAAGAAAGAGGGTTTCTCTAGGCAGTAAGAAAGACAACCTTGACAGAGATATGCAGGAAAACTATTACCTACACAAAAGTGGATGAAAAGTTTTTAAGATCAGAACTACAAGAAATATCTCAGGTAGACTCTCTAACTGACTAAAGTATAAGAAGGAAGAGAAGGTACAGCACAAGCAAACTCATAAGTTTCTGTTATCATACTCCGTCTTGATAAAAATAGTTTCAGCCTTCCTGTGGAATTGATTTCCTGGTCTAGCTAGTTTGTGCGGTACCGATATGGTAGATGGAGACAGGTCCCTGATTTTCCCCTTTCAGAATAACAGAGTTGGAAGGGACGATGGAGATATTCTAATCCAACCCCCTGCTCAAGCAAGAGACCCTACACCATTCCAGACAAATGGTTGTACAATCTCTTCTTAAAAACCTCCAGTGATGGAGCACCAACAATTTCTGAAGGCAAGCTATTCCACTGTTTAACTGTTCTCACTGTTAGGAAATTTCTCTTTAGTTCTAGGATGCTTCTCTCCTTGATTAGGTTCCATCCATTGTTTCTTGTCTTGCTTTGGAAAATAGGTTGATCCCTTCTTCTTTGTGGCAATCCCTGAGATATTGGAACATTGCTATCATGTCACCCCTCATCCTTCTTTTCACTAGACGTTATCCAATTCCTGCAACTGTTCTTTATATGTTTTAGCCTCCAGCTCTCTAATCATCTTTGTTGTTCTTCTCTGCACTCTTTCCAGAGTATCAACATCATTTTTATAATATAGTGACCAAAAATGCAGTATTCTAAGTGTGGTCTTACTAAGGCTTTATAAGGCAGTACTAATACTTAATGTGATCTTGATTCAATCCCTCTCTTTAAAAAAATATTGGTTTTTTAATTTTTAAGAAAAAGTATTCAGGACACACCGTGGTGTTTGGGTAATCAGACATTCAAAAGTAAAAACATAAATAAACAACTCAACTTAATACATTCACTGTCTCCTCTCTATTTCACTCAAATAACATAATACATTTAAAATATTCCATTTCTAAATTAAATTTCTGTTACTACTAAACCTGTTTTAAAACTTTATCAGTTTACAATTACCAAAATCAAATTTAACTTTAAATCAACAAGTTATCGATTCAGGTATCCCTTCCAGATGTATTCTAGTTCTTAATTTCTCTCATCCCTCCTTTTATCACCAATCTCATTTATTTCTTCTTCCATTACAAAATAGCTATCTTAGTTAAAAAATAATGTTAAACCTTAATTCACTTCAATTCATTACACAAACTTCAAATTCTATCCAATTGATTATCATACCTTATCACATCTATGTTATTGTACAAAAAAATCATCTAAGTTAAAACAGTCCATTAATTATTAAAACCATCCCAATCTAAAAAAATCAACATTTTTTCAATTCCAATACATAATTTTCATCAAAATATATCTAATATTCCGAAAAGTATTCTTAATCTATTTAAAATATCCTTTCTAAAAATCACTCTCATGTATATATGTTTATATTTTTTCTTGTTTCTAACTCTAAAATCATAATCCTTAAAACAAACCATAAATCCAACATTGCCTTTTAATCCATTACACAATTTTAAATTTCTCTTTTCAGTCTAATTCTGGCTTTTTTCCTGTGTCAGACAGGTTTCCATAGGGATGCTTCCCTTTCAGTCAGTGGATCTATCTTTGTTACTTGCAGTAGCCTTTGAAATGGTAGAAATCCCATCCTCTGCATTAAACGTCTATTTCTCTCCTCCTTGAAGCATTGTTGTTTTGTAGTTTGAAATCTCAGTCTTTGCTTCTTCTGTTCCTCAAAGTTGAAGATGGAAGGTTTGTAAGATAGAACAAGTTTGTAAGTTCCTCTTTTATCTCTCTTGATTCCTCTTCTAATACATCTTGATTTATACCATAGTCAGATGTAGCCTGGACATCCATTTGAACATTTGAAGTGAAATTTCTGGATCTTAGTTCTGTAGTAAACTTTTTCATTGTAGCACATATTTCTGCAGTAGCCTGATAGAACTTTTCCAATATAAGTGTACAGTTTAATTGTGACTGAGGTTTCTCCATTTTGATAGTGTTTAAAAAGAGTCTCTTTTTTCTTTTTTGTGGAGGCTATATTTGATATAATTTAGACAATATCCACCCCCACAGTTCCCACAATTACCCAGCTTATCTTTCCTCTTCAAAGGTATTTTGAAGGTCAGCTATCTTCAAACCAAGTAACCAGAAGGTGCAATATTAAATTTTCACCACTAGATGTCTTCAGTAAGTTAAAAAAGGTCTTTTCCAAACACCATTTCCATTTTTCTATCTTTTAAAGTACAATGTGAAAAAGAAATAATCTTTCAGCATAGGATGATAGTACAGTTCTTAGAAAAAAAGGGGGGGAAAAGAAAAAAAATTTCTGTGCCCCCAAAAATATGAAAGTAAATATAGTCTTTAAAATTTTGTTCTATTTTTATAGAACGCCTTTCTTCCCCAAAAAAATGTAGAAGCTGCCTTTTCAAGCCAGGGAAGTAATTCCAACCAGGCTCTTTCAGGTACCAAATACAAAATAGAATAGAGAGAATAGCAAAGAAAGGTCTCACCCAGATTCACCACAGGGGTTCTTACAGCTTAGATGTTCTTTGACTTGCGGTTTGAAGCAGCAAGGTGATCGGCCATTTTACTGGCCAATCTTCTTCTCTGTCGGCCCTCAGAGAAAGCTTGGACTGCTAAAGGAGCCGCCACTCTCAGCAGCTGAGCAGAGCCTCCTCGTCAGAAGTCGCACCCTCCAGGGCGACTTTGGACCCGCATAAGGGTCTGCCGGCAGAGGGAAAGCTAGCCGATGAGGAGACGAGTCTCCTCGTACGACTAGAGACGCCACGAACCGGAACCGGAAGTGATTCAATCCCTCTCTTAATGCAACCTAGGATTGCATTCTCCAATACCATAACCACGACACAATAGAGAATATCAGTTGATTCCTTGGAGCCCAGCAAGGATTGTGTGTGATATAAAATTGATATCCAGCACCACTGATGATTCTACCAGCTTCAAAGTTATTTATTTTAATATTTTATACAAAAATATTACATATTCTTTCTTTCTGTACTTGCTAATAAAAATAAACTATCCTTGCTTATAATACTGTTGGATTTTAAACTTCTTGGAATAGTTACTGAAGGCATCTTTTACCACTATCCCAGAGATGTTCTTGATGATACTGTCAGTGCTATTTGTTGCTACTATCTAGACACTGATGAATATAGAAATGAATACAAGTTACAATTGTTGTTGCTCACTTCTTGAACTTAAAGCTTTAAATCCTTCCCTCGGTCTCAGCCTCATTCATTTACACAAGCACAATACAATTCAAAGTCTAGCTAACCAGGCTAGGTTTGAGTTCCAAAAGAACTAAGACCGTCATCCACGATATACAGTAGCTTTGAATTTACTATACATCCCATTCACTTGTATAATTTTGGACAAGGTTAAATTAATCTCAGTTTGGTAGTTTTCTCCAGTGCTTTTTTTGTAAAAAAAAAAAAAAAAAAAAAAGGTGGCGGACCTCACACACGTCATACAACCCGCCTTGCCTACCCTACAAGGTTCCATCCAAAAAAGGTGCCAGAACTTCATTCTGGGCATTCTATGATAAAAAAAAGTCCTGGTTTTCTCACACTTTCACTTAAGTGAGTTTTGCCCCATTTTACGACCTTTCTAGCCACAGTTGTTAAGTGAATCACTGCAGTTGTTAAGTTAATAACAGGGTTGTTAAGTGAATCTGGCTTTCCTATTGACTTTGCTTGTCAGAAGGTCGTAAAAGACAATCATATGTCATTTGTCATAAATATGAGTCAGTTGCCAAGCATCTGAATTTTAATCATGTGACCATGGAGATGCTGCAGCAGGCATAAGTGTGAAAATGGTCATAAGTCACTTTTTTCAGTGCTGTGGTAACTTTGAACGGTCATTAAATGAACTGTTGTAAGTCGAGGACTACCTATATCTCTTATGTTGAGAATAGTCTTTTGTTGAATTATCTTAGGATTCACCAATTCACTATTGTTTTTCAGCATAAGCATGGATTGAGATCTTCTAGAACAGGGGTTCCCAACCCCAGTCTGTGGATCAGTACCAGGCCACGGCACGCCAGCAACCAGGCTGTACAAACAGAGCAATGCAGGTAGCACACAAAACCACACACTCTCAGGTCCACAGAAAAACCTTTCTCCACGGAACCGGTCCCTGATGCCCAAAAGGTTGGGGACCTCTGTTCTAGAACACACCCTTCTATCTCTATGACCTAGTAGGAGCAAGTCTCATGTACTCCATCTTTCCTGTGTCCATTCATATCTCTACACACATTTGGTACAAGACATATATCTACAGAGAAAGAGAGAGATGACCATTCTAGAATGTACACCCATCATCCTCAGCGAAATGGGACAACTTGCTACAGCCAACTCTCTGTGGCTACAGCCAACTTGCCTTGGCCAACTTGTCATGGCCAATTTACCTCATCCAACTCACCCTAGAAAAACTTGGCATGGCCTAATTGCCATGAGACAATTCACTGTGGTACTGTTTAACAATTGTATTAAATTATTTAAAATAAGTAAAAAAAATATTTTAATTTTTGCCATTCGCATTTCATTCTGTCCCTCCTTCTACATCCTTCCTTTAATGATTCTATTCCACTATTTCTTTGATATAACAACAATAACAACAACAATAACAATAACAACAACAATAATGTTGGAAGGGACTTTGAAGGTCATCTAGTCCAACCCCCTGCTCAAGCAGGAAACCCTATACCATTTCAGACAAATGGCTGTCCAGTCTCTTCATAAAAACATCCAGTGTTGGAGCATTCACAGCTTCTGGAGGCAGGTTGTTCCACTGATTAATTGTTCTGTCAGAAAATTTTTCCTTTGTTCTAGGTTGCTTTTCTCTTTGGTTAGTTTCCATCCATTGCTTCTTGTCCTGCCTTGAGGCGCTTTGGAGAATAGCTTGACTCCTTCTTCTTTGTGGCAACTCTTGAGATATTGGAACACTGCTATCATGTCCCCCCTTGTCCTTTTCTTCATTAAACTAGACATACCCAATTCCAGCAACCGTTCCTTATATGTTTTAGCCTCCAGTCCCCTGATCATCTTTGTTGTGCTTCACTGTCTTTTTTACATTGTGGTGATCAGAACTGGATGCAGTATTCCAAGTATGGCCTTACCAAGGTGTTATAAAGTGGTATTAACACTTCACGTGATCTTGATTCTGTCGCTCTGCAATGCAGCCCAGCACTGTGTTGGCTTTTTTGGCAGCTGCAGCACACTGCTGGCTCGTATTTAAGTGATTGTCCACTAGGACTCCAAGATCCCTCTCTCAGTTGCTACTATTGAACAAGGAACCATCGATACTGTACCTGTGCATTTGCTTTTTCTTGCCTAAATGTAGAACCTTACTTTTTTCACCATTGAATTTCATTTTGTTAGATAGCGCCCAGTGTTCAAGTCTGTCAAGATCTTTCTGTATCTTAAGCCTGTCTTCTGGAGTGTTGGCTATTCCTGACAGCTTGATGTCGTCTGCAAATTTAATGAGTTCCCCATCTAACCCCTCATCCAAATCATTGATGAAGATGTTGAAGAGCACTGGGCCCAGAATAGAGCTCTGGAGCACCCCACTACACTCTTCCCTCCATGTAGATGCAATTCCATTGAGGACAACATACTGAGTACGGCTGGTCAGCCAGCTACAAATCCATCTGGTGGTGATACTGTCTAACCCACATTTTTCTATTAGTGTAACCATTGTCCCACAGCGAGTTGGCCATGGCAAATTATCCACGGTGAGGTGGCTGATCATCAGAGTAGATTAATAGCAACCCTCACCCAAAAATGCATAATACATACAGTGGAACAGCTTTACGGTGGAGGAATCACTACAGCAAGCCCCACCCCCAAATTTCATATTTCACCTGATAGTAGATAGGATCAATTGACCCAATTGACATTTGTGATGAATTTATCCTGTGGATTCTGATGGGAATTAAGGTCAATGAACCACATTAACCAGCCATACAAACATAAAAATATATATCCCTAAAGATGCTCTATGCAGAGTTGGACAAAATGAGTTACATTTTGATAGTGATATGCATATTGATATTAATTCTGGTGGTTTCTGAAAAGGAAGAAAGGAAAGGTTTGATTGAATATACCCTATGACCCATCCAATCGTAGGAATTTTGATTGTTATTATTTTCTATTTGTTGCTGCAAAATCTTTTCCATGTCATCTTACAAATGTGACATTTTTAAATAATACATCTCAGAATGAAAACTCCCTAACATCTTTCCACACACTACAAAAGTCTACAAGCTCCATGTTTAGAATAAAGCAGTCAGCCCAAGGATGCTACGAGGCAAGGAAAAGTGCATAAGAACAACTTCTTATTCTTGATTAATTAAACTGGTGTGGGTATGAACAGCTGGCTCTATTTCCCCACTCATTAATGCAGATTCCAGTCAGTGGAAAAATAGCTTTGCTTTTCCATGCTCAATTACAATGCAGATTTGTTACTTCTTTCTCAGTATGCACCAGCTACTTTCCCACTATAAATCTGGGTGATTAATGTATTAAAAATTAGATTTTTATTTTATTTCTAAAAATGCCACTATGGATATGTCTTTTATTAATCAAGTATATTCTTGGGCATTTATTTGTGAAAACATTGCAACTGCATTTTTACACATTTATCTTTGCTGAATAAATTGTTCAGATTTCATACAGCCAAATACTGAAATAATATAGACCAATACCCCCCCTTTAAAAAAAAACCCCTATCAGCCTCCTATGAAAGGCTGGAAGAAAGAAATCTCAGCTGACTGACAGATCCACAAGGTCATCTCTGAATGATAAATGTGACATGACATCATTTTGACAACTGGATCCTGGTGAGGCCAATTTGTGTTTAGAGTGATGGGGCCTCTCCAAGTTACAAAAGGCATTTTTTCTCTTGCAAATCCTACTTCTAATTTTGAAAGTGTGCAAAGCAGTCAGTCTCTCCTACAGTCTCCTAGATTCTCTCCAATCAATCCAACCTAGAAATAAGGAGAAATTTCCTCACAGTGAGAGCAATTAATCAATGGAACAGCTTGCCTCTGGAAGTTGTGGGTGCTCCCATAGCTGGAAGTTTTGAAGAAGAGATTGGACAGCTATTTGTCTGAGATGGTATAGGGTCTCCGGCTTGAGCAGGGGGTTGGACTAGAAGATCTCCAAGGTCCCTTCCAGCTCTGTTATTCTGTATTTCTTTATTTAGTTTTCCAGAGTTTCATGCCTTGCCTTTTACGTTTTTCTCTGGTGACTGCTGTGGGAAGCACCAAATGAGGGTTATAAACCTTTGCAGCCTTTTATGAACCTGCTTTCCTCTGTGCAGACAGAAGCAACTCCCATGCCTAGGGCACTTTTTTCTCCAATAATTACTTAATTATGGGCCAATTATTGAAATTACACATTCAGGGAACCAAATGGAAGTGCCTTGACTATTTGGCAATGACTATATATGATTCCGTAAGGAGCACAGAGACCCTTCTCACATGATGTTGTTCACCCAGCTCTTTCCTAGCTGTTGCTTCTCTCCTTATAAGCTTTGGGCAAAAGAGAGAGAAATGTTCAAATCATCCATCAGTAACCTACTACAGACGTGCTTCTCCTTCAGGGACAGAGATCCCAGGCAGAATTTTAGAGAATCCAACAGGGAAGTTAACCATTGCATAGTCAAGTTTGGAAAATAAATGTTCTCCAGGGCAAAAGCTATATATAGAAAACTAGCAACTTGAAGGAAAAAAAGAAAAACTAGCACTCCAGCTTTTCACAGACAAACACACACACATACACGCACACACACATACATACAAACACAGAACCACCTAGAGGAACCAGTTACGTTGTCTTTCAAATGAACTCTGGGAAGGCCAGCTTGTTTGTCTGAATTCAGTGCACACAAACATGTGGTTTCATTCAAGTTCCATAACACATAATGGTTTAGTTCTATGAAAAGGAACGGTAACATTAGGTCCTCTGTGAAATTCTCGAGCAAACATGTTTGCTTCCATTTTCAACTACAGGTGATTTGTTTTGGTTGTTGAAAAGGGAGAAACTGGTATGAATAAGTTAATATCAAGCCATGTGATATTTCCCAAGCCTGTTGGATAAACGTAGTTAAAACTGTAATTCTTAGAACAATCTTCTCTCTGTGGGAGAAAGGGTGAGGAAAGGAGAAAGCAGATGTATACTGTACATGAAACTTTATAATTTAGAAATATATTTCTACATTATCAATAATACTATAACTTTTCCTGTTGCACCCACTAAGAACACAAAAACATCATAGAATGTCTTCTTCTCCAAAGTTTAGAAGTGGTTAACTGATTCTTTTTGTTTTTATTGCTGATAATATAGTTAAGTTTTCTAGCCAGAAGGTAAGGTGTATAAACTGGACACCTGCCAGGACTCAAATCTCATTTAGCAAAAAAGAAAAAAAATCCTCAAGGATTCATGCAATATGCTTATCTTTTTTCTTAACATTTTGATATAAAATACTGCACCATAAATTAACCCAAAGGGCTGGTTCACACAATACACAAAAATAACAAAAGAAAAAAGTTATAATTAACCAAGCTTTTTGTGTGTATGCATGCATACCAAAAAGTAAAAGCAAAATGATGAATACCTAAGACAGTATTTTTGAGTCAACATAACTCAGCATTGATCACCATCAGCAACCAGGCTAAACATATTATGTGAATATACCCAGTGGTGGAATTCAAATATATGAACAACCAGTTATTTGTATGGATGCCACTTTCGGAAGTCCATTCTGGGCCAGGGCAACAAAAAATTAGCTACCGGTTTTGCCGAAGTGGTACGAACTGGCTGAATCCCACCACTGAATATACCTGCTAATTCTTGAGCACTCCGATTAAGTCTGTTGTGTGAACTCTGTGAGTAAGCTAAAACCAGTCATCTTTTGTCCTCTGCAACTCTCCTCAAACTGTTGAATTTCAGACACAATTCCCACCATCTCTACTGCCTCGTGTTAATGGGAATTATATGACATAAATATCTGGAGGGCATCATATTTGGAAGGACAATTGAGCAACACAGTCTGGGAAGACATAAGGGGCTCTATGCCTTAATCCAGTGTTTCTCAACCTCGACAATTTTAAGGCACGTGGATTTCAACTCCCAGAATTCCACAGCCAGCATTGCTGGCTGTAGAATTCTGGGAGTTGAAGTCCACGTGCCTTAAAATTGTCAAGGTTGAGAAACACTGCCTTAATCAATCACAAATTCAATATGAATCAGCAGTGTGAAGAATTCAATAAGAGAAATCTAGGAGAATTTTAGGAAGCATTAATGGAAGCCCAATGCCCAGATTTAAGAAAGCATCTGTACCAAATTTTAAGAAAAGCATTGAGAAACCAGATCGTACATAGTGGGGGGGGGACTCAAGCAGAGGCAAGGGGGAATAGTAAGAGACTGAGGGCCATTTCAGAGAACTAGATATTGTTTGGCCTGGAGAAGTTTAAAGAGAGACATGGCTGCATTTTTCAGATATTTGAAAGACTATAATCCAAAAGATTGACTCAGTGAGGAGGAACTGCAGGAAGCAGTTTTAATGCAAATCTTGGAAGAAATCTCCTAACCATGACTGTGGAACTGACTGCCTTGAAGAGATGCAGTGGAAAAATGTTCTTTGTTAGAGGAATTTATTAGAAGCTGGACATCATGCTGTATTTCAGAGTCTGAACTAAGCAAGAGGCTGGTCTAGATGATCTCCAATCCCCCTGCCAATTTAGTTTCTTCAACTCTGTGAAAACTGGGAAATCTCATTCAGAGTTCTCTGACCTCCTTGGAGCAAAGGCAACAAGGAACAAATGCAATTAATAATAATAAAAATGGTGTCAGACACGAAAAGAAAGGGTAGCAATCCTCCCAGAAGGTGATCTAATAGCTACTACGGTAGTTCAATTATGTACAAGCAGGAGCTTGTACATACCTTCTTTGCAAGTATAGAATATTAATTTATGCAGCCCAGAATCTTCTTGTCACAGCTAAAAAGATGCGAGATCTTTCATCTAAATCTCATTATAATGGTTGCCCTCAAACATATCGCATTGTAGTGTATTACACAAGCTAATTACATTCTGCATGAAAAACAAGCATCCGTTTTTAAGTTGATGCTCTTTCCGTATCCCTGAAAGCTGCCTCATTTTTTTTTTTATTTGAGGGAATAAAAGAAATGACCAAGCGGCCAAGTCCCAGGCCCTTAGGAGGCACATTCATGATAATCACCATTGTCTGAACTTCCACATGCCTCAGGATTATCTTGCTCTGTACGACCACAATTGAGTCCAAAATTTCTATTGCTAAGCAAGACAATTGCTAAGTGGGTTTTGCCCCATTTTACGATCCTTCTTGCTACAGTTGTTAAGTGAATCACTGAAGTGGTTAAATTAGTAATAGTTGTTAAGTGAATCCTGCTTTCCCATTGACTTTGCTCGTCAGAAAGTCACAAAGTAACCCCGGGATACAGCAACCATCATAAATATATGCCGGTTGTCAGGCGTCCAAATTTTGATCATGTGACCATGGGGATGCTGCAATGGTTGCAAGTGTGAAAAATTCTTGTGTCACATTTTTCAGTACCATTATAACGTCAAACAGTCATGAAATGAATGGTTGTAAGTCAAGGACTACTTGTAGTCCTGTCTCAGGAAAAAATGATGCAGTAAATTAAATGTATGACTAGACTAAATATCTGTTATGGATTAAAAATATTATTCCAATAGAATCTCTCCTCTCCACCAACATAGTATATTAATTTTCCTTACCTAAATACTGAGTGTTTCAGTCAATCAATCAATCAGAATAGAGCTGGAAGGGACCTTGGGGGTCTTCTAGTCCAACCCCCTGCCCAAGCAGGAGTCCCTATACCATTTCAGAGAGGTGACTATCCAGTCTGTTCTTAAAAAACCTCCAGTGATGGGAGCACCACAACTTCTGGAGGCAAGCTGTTCCACTGGTTAATTGTTCTCAATATTAGGAACTTTGTCCTTGATTCCAGGTTGCTTCTCACCTTGCATTAGTTTCCCTCCGTTGTTTCTTGTCTTGCCTTCTGATGCTTTGAAAAATAAGTTGACCCTCTCTGCCTTGTGGCAGCCCCTTAAATAGTGGAATACTTCCACCCTCTTATTTATTTATTGAATGTCAGTGTTGCCCATCACACTTGCATAGTTTTGAGGGGTTTACGAATAAAATGATAGAATCGTATAAAAGCCATAGTTAAAACAAGAATGAAATCAGAGTTAAAAACAACAACTGAAAAATGAAAAGGCCGTGGGAGCACTTTCAACCCATCAGTCACCTCCAGGGTTGCATTACACTCTTAGACACCCCCTTCCCCATGCCAGTTGGCAGAACCGGGTCTTGATGCTCTTCTGGAAGGTTAGGAGAGTGGGGGCTTCCCCACCCGCCTATTACGCCGAATCTGTGTGATTGCTGGAACCCGGTTCTACATAGCACCCAAAGGAATGTCTCCTCTCTTGTTTTTCTCCTGGGGAGAAACACTCATCAGATGCTTTCTGGAGCAACTTAAGCCACTCCGCCTGCAAAGCATCCCTATCTATTTGCCGAAGAGGTTGAGTGGAGATTGTTGTTTAAAGTTGACATGTGCGACTGAAGCCACTTAAAGTGTGATTTCTGATTCCCCAGGCCGTAATCTGTGACATTTAACATAAATAGTTTTCTATTCCCTGGTGACCTTTAATGGCTTTTATCATCAGCTGCAGTTTCTGGCCGGCGTACAAGAATGGCTGTCGCTTTGGCTCCACGTCTTCTCCCCTGAATTCTCAAAGAGACCCATGGCTTTCACAACACAAACAGGGCCCAGGGAGAGGCTGCAGTTGAAGGGAGGCCACCTCCAGCTCAGAAATATCATTATGTATTGCAATTAGCATTAGCCAGGAAGCCAGTTATTAAGCAGCTAGTTATTATGGTAATGGATATGCGCCACATTAACTGGGAGGATGTCAGCTAATGCCCAATATTTTACTTTTAATTCCTCCCTTGTGGATTGTTCTGTGAGTGGCAGGAAAGATAGAAACATCCGAGGGCTGAGCCAGTGGGAAGATACGCCAGCAGCAGCGCCAGCAGTAGTGGAGTCTTCTGTGTCTCTCTTGGACAGCTTAACTTTAACAGTTGGCTAGGGTGACTTCAGGCCTTGTGCATCAGACCTCTACAAGCAAGTCCTGCTTTAGAAACAGGCTTGTACAATTTTGTTTTTAAAGGCTTTTTGACACTACAAACTCCCCTCCATTAAATCCTGGCAAGGATAGTTCTGCTGAATGAGATTCCTGCACCTTTCTTGAGAAAGGATGACAAAATTAATTCAGTTTCTATTTTTGTACAGTTTGCCTCCCCCCCCACACACACACCCAAATCTGTACATAGAACAGGGCACGTTTATATATGGCAATCCATGTTTTTTTTCAAAATTAGATGTTTCAGTTTGCAAATCTTCAGCTTTCAACTGCCCAGAGACATGCAAGACATGATGGGGGGTATAGAAGTTTGATAAATAAATATGTAAATAAAATGAAACTCCCCAAAAGTATTAGGGGAAAATATACATGAAATCTGATTTGTTATAGGAAATGTACTTGAAAAAGTGTGCATGGCAGGAACAGTTCATACCAAAAAGACATATATTAAAAGAAATGCATATTGAAACTCCATGTGCTAAAGCAATAGACTATGGTGAATTGTGGAGGGATCAACAGCAAAGAAAAGAGCAGGATTATCATTCCCTGTTCTATTTTGCCTTGGCTGTTTCTAGGTGCATGTAAATGAGATGAGCTACAGGGAGTCCTCAATTTACAACCATTCAATTACTGACCATTTGAAGTTACAACAGCACTAAAAAAATGTGACTTACAACCATTTCTCACACAACCATCGCAGCATGCAATTTATGACAGTTGCACTATCCCAGGGTCATGTGATCACCATTTGCAACCTTCCCAGCGGGCTTCTGACAAGCAAAGACAATGGTGGGAAACTGCATTCACTCAACAACTGCACGAATCACATAACAACTGATCAAAAATGGTTACAGAATCGGGTGTGACTCATGGTCAAGGTTGAATTGCTAAGATGCCTGCTAACATCTATCACTATTCAACTTGCCATAGAAACAGGGGGGAAGGCTAGGAAGCATGGGAAGGAAGTGGGAGTCTAAGAAGCCATCCATGGACCATGAGAACCTACAAGAATGCCAAAGTCACTAACACAGGTGTCAGATGGAGAAGTGGACCATTTTCATAACAAACCAAAGATGGATGATTGGGTAGCTTGAACACTTGATGGGTGGTGTTGTTAACTAGGCAGATTTTCACACGGGAAAATCAGAGCGGGTTTTGCTTCTTCAGTTCTGAGATGTGTACTCAATAAAGTTTTATCTTTTATGGCCTTGAAGATTCCTTGATTTTGAGTTCGCTTGTCAGACGGTTGACATTGGTTGATGGTGGTTAACAGCTACCTTGCTTAGCAACAGACATTTTTGCCCCAATTTTGATCATAAATCAAGGGCTATCTGTAATTCAGGTCCCCAACCAAACCAAAGTTGGAGTTGAAGCATATGTAGTAGGATATGCTTGCACACAAGAATAAGTCAGCCTGATAAAGGTGTATTTTTCTTAAGCAATGGCACATAGGCCTAATTTAATTGCTTAACCATTGGTAGACAGGTTTCTCTCTGGGCTGCCCCTCTTCAATGCGTATATAGACCAACCAACCGAAATACATTCAAAACTCCCCAAATCCCATCTCATTCTCATATTCTAAATTAAGACAGCCAGAGGCAGAATGGCCTGAATGACATAGTAACTCTAAGATGGGGATGGTAGCATCAGATGATTATTCCCACCATCCCTTTATTTCTCTTTGTTCCTTTTCCATTTCAATCAAAGCAGCAAATGCAGTGAAGGGAAAATGAAGCAGCTACAACACAGGCAGCACCAGGAAAGCTGGCAACCCCTTCACAAAGCTGAGGAAGGGGTTGCAGTTATCATTTCCTGGGTGCGTTAATTGCTTTTGTTCAGCTTTATGTATCTGTGCCACGGGAGGGGGTGGCATGGAGTAACTTTATTTGAGTTCTTTCATCTTTTGACAATGGCTGTCATAAAAGAACATGTAATTGTTATGCATGGTATTTTTTGAAGCTGCCTGGTCCTTTTCCCACCCATTGCTGCTTTAATTTCCAAGGCTCTCTGTGGCTACATCTTGGAGAAATGCTGGGCTGGGCTCATTTGATGTCTCCCTATAATTGGCTAATTTGTTTTCCCTTTTTTTGTCTCTTGTCAGAACAAGGATCATTTAACAAAAGCCAAGGCCTGCAATGTATTGGCACTGTTGGCAATTGGCATGGCTGTAGGAATCAAGTATTATTGCAGTGGGCCAATATTTCAAGATTTGATGAATAGACAGGTGAGACAAGGGAAGGTGTCCTTCATTACACTGGACAGTATCCTGTATTTGGCACACAGATGTGCAGGTGGCTTACTCAGGTGTGTGGGATAAAAACATGTTGGTTCTTCTCACCTTGAAATATCTCATTCTGCTCATCCATTGATGTATACAGCCAAAATTTGTCTGCAGATTCTTGATCTATTTTGAAAAGGAGAATGAGAATGCAAGAATCCTATCTAAAAGGCCAAAATGACTTCACCCCATTTTGCATATACACTTGAAGAAGTGTGCAAGTATAGTCACAAAATAAAACTGTAATGCCTGGAATTTGTACAAGGAATGCTGCACAGCCATATTTCAATGACAAGTTAGAGAAATATCATTGTCTTCAAAACATGCATGAGCCAAATCAATTCTATGTTATTTTATGTCTTCGGAGAGGAGCGGCATATAAGTCCAAACAAAATAAATAAATAAATAAATAAATTTTTTGGACCTAACACAATGTAAAATGACAATTGAAATTATGAAATCATGACAAACATCTCTGTATATAAACAAGGAGCAATAATGGATCAAAGGATTACATTTATAGCACAGGATTTAAAAATCTGCAAAGGACTATCATGTAAACTAACAGCCAATTTGGTCTAGTGGTTAACCCACCAGGCTAGAATGCAAGAGACCTTGCAAGGATGTTGTTTTGGGGAAAACAGGAGGAGGAAGTTGTGTTGAATAGGTTTGCTGTCTTGAGTAATTTGTAAAAATAATAAAGGCAAGTTATACATGCATGCATGCATGCATGCATGCATGAATGAATGAATGAATGAATGCATACTTGAAAGCACTAATGATAGCTCCTTGAAACCAAGATGGCTGAGTTGAAGATGGTTAGGTAAATAAAAAAGTATTTATTCACACAGCACATAATTAATTTGTGATATTTAATTAATTTGTGATATTTCTTTTTACTAGGCATGATAGCCTGTTTCTTGTATGCTTTAAAAGATAAATTCATGAAAAATTATCTAAGGACTATTAATCTTGAAAATTGTATTTTACCCTTGAGTCAAGGACGACCTATGCAGAGGGACACATGCAGGAGAAAAATATATGTTTTCATGAATTGTCTATGAGCACCTCAGAGGCATCTGGTTGAACCAGCAACGGCAAATTACAAACTGCTGGATTAAGGTGTGCCTGGCTTTGATTCAGCAAGGCTATCTATTTATTTACAAAGATACCTTGAATATTTGATGCTCTCCAATTGTGTCATGATTGCAACTTCCAGAATTACCAGTAACACTAGGCTGGGATGCTAGACAGAGACTGGAATTTAGCTAGCAATTCTAAGTTGGGGAAGCCTGTTTTAGGAGAAACCCGTCTACCAGCTCAGGTCAGAACTCCACCATTTTTGAGGAATTCAGAAAGAAGGAAGCATGGAAATAGCCAGAATTGAGGGAAATGGAAGGACTTTGGTAAATGAGTTTGAACATGAATGCAACTTAAATAAGAGATGGAAATGTTCAGAATGCAAATGGAGGTGAATGTGCCACATAGCTGTTGAGTATAGTCGTGATTCTTGTAGAAATATAAATGTATTTTTTTTTCTTTAAAGCACTAGAGTGGAGGGAGCTTTGCTTGACCTGTTCAAGTTAAAGCTTGATCATGCCAAGAATGACAAAAAGTTGGACATTAATGATAACTATGTAGCAGTTATCAAGAGGATGATGGAGTTGCCAGAGACTGATTGATGACTAAATCACCATCCTTCTCCTTCTCCTTCTCCTCTCCTTCTCCTTCTCCTTCTCCTCCTCCTCCTCCTCCTCCTCCTCTTTCTCTTTCTCTTTCTCCTTCTCCTTCATCATCATCATCCAATTTATTGTTCACGCTGTGAATCTAACAATTTCTTATTTTGCAAAAATGTCCTAAACATCTTAGTTTCTGATCTTACCAGTTTTACACAGAGGGTGTGGTCTTTTGTATATCATTTCTCTTACTTGAAATGTTAGCTTTAAAATGTTTACCCAGTTTCTCTCTCCATACAGCATTCATTTCCCAAGTGGGGTTAATAATGTCTGCCTTGAGACCCTACCTGGACTAAACCACTAATAAATGTAGTATCATCTTTAACACTTGGATCACATCCCTTGCCATTGACTGCAACTACCCCCCCCCCGCAAACCTTCCTGATATGCTGCTTTCTACCGTAGTTCCTGATGTGGGAAAAGCCTGCCCCCCCCCTCCGGATTGTACTGAAGGGCTATTCCAGTCCTTAACACTGCAAAGCAACAGTTGGGCTTATCAATAAATAAAGGAGAAGCAAAGCGGTAGTTAATGGAATAATGACAAATGTGGAGAGACATCAAAGGGAAAATGTGAGCAATTTATGAACATTAATTATTTAGCAGGAAAGCCCGGACTTGTGTTTCTGCATGTAAAAGGGATGGGTGAATGGAGTCCCTCTGGCGAATGCTGGATCCCTCCCAGGTGCCAGTAGAGCTTTGAAACCTGCTCCTGAAGGAGGCGCTGGAAGAGGTTCAAGAGAGGAGTTTGAAGAGGAAAATAGGCTAATTTAAGAAAGCCAATCAATCGGCATGTATTTTTTTATCCTAAAAATCACAAGTGAAGCTCTCTGTTGAACTAAAGCAAAGTGGCTCCCTGCACAAAATCTATCCATGCTATCCTGTCTCTCATTATTCCCTGACAATTCCTGCAGATCTATTTCTGTGGCTTCCAATACTCTGTTTACATGCCTCATGCACTTTTGGCCTTTTCTACTTCTATCCCCCTTTCCCACAAATGCATCATACCTCATGATGCCTCCAAAATATAGTAATTTCTCTTTCATGATCCTTGTTCCCAATGAGTGTTCGGGCTTGATTTCCTCTAGTGTTGAATGGGTGGTTCTCACTGAACGTGAAGCAATTTATAGCTCAAAGGAGTTAATCATCTTCCTTTTGCTCTTATACAACAATCATTCTCCATATACTCCATAACAGGAAGTATCATAGAGCTGATCATTCTAACCAGTGTCTCCATTGAAATGTCTTAGTCTTTCATGAGTTTCCTAAGCCTCTCAATGATTTTTTTGTCCATTTTGTTCTTCTAAATGACCACCATCTTTATGAATTCTGGAGCCCAGAATTTTCTGGAGCCCAGAAAATGGTAAGCATCAACTACATTGTTTATGTTAACATTCATTTAGTTTTCCAGTTGGCATAGTCTTCACTTTTTGAGATTTAAGGAAAATCTTACCTTTTGGCTCTCCCGTTTGTTTGTTCTTAAATCTTTTACAGTTTCTATAACCAAGGCTGTGTTGCCTATATAGCTCAGATAATTGACATTCCTTTCACCAATTTTGACTCCAACCTGGAGCTATTTTAGGCCTGTGATCCTTGTGATGTGTTCTGCATATACATTGAACAGGCATGGTAATAGAGTGACTCCTTTTGTTTATGGCAAACCATTCAGCATTGTTAAATTCTGTTCCAACAGTTGTTTCCTGGTTATTGTCTGAGACTTTTAAAGGGAGGTATTAGATACAGGGATATATCCATTGCTTTAAGAGACTTCCAAGTTCTTAAATGATCAACTCTGTTAAAAGTTTTGGGGTTGTCTTACAAAGTAGAGCTTTTTCCAACTCAACCTAATATTAGCTATGTGGTCTCATACAGGTAGTATTCAACTTATGTCCACAGTTGAACCCAAAATTTCTGTAGTTAAGTGAGTTTTGCCCCATTTTATAACATTTCTTGCCACAGTTGTTAAGTAAATCACTGCAGTTGATAAGTTAGTAATGCAGTTGTTAGGTGAATCTGGCTTCCCTATTAACTCTGCTTGTGAGAAGGTCACAAAAGCAGATCACATGACCCCAGGACCCTGCAACCGTCATAAATATGAGCCAGTTGCCATGCGGCTGAATTTTGATCATGTGACCATGAGGATGATAGAAAGGTCAGCTACGTAACTGTGAAAAACAATCATAAGTCACTTTTTTCAGTGCCCTTGTAACTTTGAATGGTCCCTAAATGAACTGTTGTAAGTCAAGGACGAGATCTGTATTACCCTGTTTTTTTTTTTCTGAACTTGGCTTTTTCAATTGTTACTTCATATAGAACTCTAACATCTGTAGAATTATCAACAGTATTTTGCCTGCATATGGTATTAAGGCCATTGTCCAATAAATGGAACATTCATTTAAATTTCTCTTTTTAGAGGCTGAGATATAAATCTTTATCTTCTTTAGACCCTGCTGCCTTTTTCCATATTTGTTGTCAGAGGCCCTTCATAATCTTTATTATTTCCATGCCATCCTCCTTTAATAGTTTTGGCAGGATTGTATCTACCCCTCGGGCTTTCTGATTTGCCAGTTGTTTTATAGCTCACTAACTTCCTTCTCAAGCATCATTGGTTCTTCTTCACATTTTTCCCCCACTTGAATACAGTGTCATCTGAGCAGATCTTATACGGGTTTTCTTGTATTCTTTTTATCTTTTTCTTTTCTTACATTAACTCCTTTCCATGTTTTTTTCCTTATGATATTGTTATATAGTTGGAATATTCTTGTGATTTCTCTGATTTTCTTAAATAGATCCCTAATCCTTCCCATTCTGTTATTTTTTTTCTGTTTGTCTGCACTCTGAATTCAGATATATCGCTTTATCTCTTCTTGCCTTTGTTGGAAGTTTGCACTAAGTTCTCCAACTCTACCAATATCTCCTCCAGCTTTTGCCAATCATCTTGATTTAGTTATATAGCCATCTTCTATGGCCTTGTTTTTGGCAATAGGTGCTCCATTGGAAGACCTGAAAGATCTCAGAGACAGATTGTCATGGAGAAAACCTATGTGGTTCCTCAGAATTGATACTGACTGGATGGCACATAATCAACCAGTCAGGCAGCTTATTTCATAGCCAGTGCATTCTTCATTTCCTTCTGGCTCTTGTTATGTGCTTTCTAGCTTCTTCTTCTTCTTCACTCTAACTTTGTTGTAACTTCTCCCTACAATTCCTCAGTAGGTTCAGGTCTCTGAATCTGTTTATAATCTCAAGTCTTCTGAAATGGGTTCTAGGTATGTCTCAATGGAATTGGATCTTTTCTATTCTTTTTTAAACTGATGTTATATGATTAGTAGCTGTTGATCACTAATCAGCACCCTGTTAATAAAATAGCTGGTCATGTTGTTCTGGAAAGAATTGAAGGTTTGGTTGCCTTCCTAGATTAGATTGATTGTGGTGCTCCTTCTGTTATGAGTAGCCTGTAGTTGGTAGAACCGGTAGCTAATTTTTTGTTGCCCAGGCCCAGAATGGATTTCCGGAAGCAACATCCACACAACCAGTTGTTCACATATTTGAATCCCACCACTGTCTATACATATCTTGTATGTAGTATATTTTAAATGTGTGTTATGTAAGTAAGTAGCACTTGAGAGCAAACAACTAAATTTCCTGTTGTGCCCACAGGAAAAAAATGACAATAAAGATTATCTAATCTAATCTAATCTAGATAGGTAGATAGGTAGGGAGAGAGGGGGGGAGGGAGAGAGGGAGGGAGACAGACAGACAGACAGACAGACAGACAAACAGACAGATGTGTTTGTGTGTGAGAGAGAGTCAGACACAGGTACAGACACAAAGACAGAGAGACAGTGTGAGATATAAACCACTCAGAGTTGTTCTGAAGTAAGGTGGCCTTAATTAAATAAATAAGTAGATTACCAAAATAGGAGACAGTAAGGAAGATTGAGACCAGGTGAACTATGCATCGTCTCAAATTGTTATCATGATGTAAACAACTGAATGACCTGGGTTTTTTTTTCTTCTTCTTTTCTTCTTTCTTTAGAAAAAGGCTTATATTGAACAGCTGTTAAAACAGTGAAGACATTCAAACAGAACACTGTCTTGTAATAGCATGACACATGTCCACTCTTAGTCCAAATCAGGATAATGGCAAAGACACATTTTGAAACCATTTGTTCAAGATGTCCTTTCATCCTCTGGGCAGCTAGAAAAAAGGTATCAGGAGAAAATGTCTCTCCTAAAAATTGCAAAGCCCAAACCTAAAATATGTCTCTGCCAAAATGAAAATGCAATCAACTGTCAAAGACCATCCTCAAGTATTAAAAACAGAAATCAAGAATGAACTTGAATCTGAAAGCAACTTAAGTGGTTGTAGTCTAATCAATATTCTAATATAAATCCTGAGGGTTATTATTTACAATTTGTAATCCAACAGAATTTTGTATTTCAGTAAACCAGAAGAACATGGCATTTTTATGATGCTCATATTTTTGAAAACATTTAAACACTTAGGACCTTTTGTATTATGTCTTCTGATTCAGTTTTTGCATTTGTTAATACATGTTCTAATTGGCCTAGGATTTTCCCCTATGTACGTCAAAAGATCTGTTCATCGATCAGACTGAAATAATATTGATACATCAATTTGCTAGGACATTGATTTATTCTATTGCATAAACAACCCACAAATAAAGAAATCCTAATCTCAGGCTGGCTTTAATTCTAAGGACTCAGAAAATGTGACAATTTACAACAATATACATGTAGATCAGAGGTCCCCAACCTTTTGGGCTCCAGGGACCAATGCCATAGAGAAAGGTTTTTCCATGGATCAGAGAGGATGTGGTTTTGAATACTGCCTGCATCCCGAGGATGGAGCTTTACTTGTTTGTGCGGCCCGCTTGCTGACATGCTGCGGATCCTCAATAAATAAATGAAATGGAATGTTTTTTATTCATTTGTTTAATTTGGTTGTCTTTGTCTGGTTTTAGGACTTGTGTGGAGAAGATACCGTGTTTTAAGGTTGTATTTATGCAGAAATATTGAACATTCAAAAGAGTTCACAAACTTTTAAGTATTACTGTACCACTAGGAACTGTCCCCCTAATCCTATAGTCAATAGCCAAATGGAAGATCATATACCATCAAGTCAGTGTCAATTCTTAGTGTTCACATAATTAGAATTCTCCAGGATGATCTATTCCCAGTCTGATTCTTCAGGTATACCCTTTGACACTGTAATCAAGTCTGTTCACCTTGCTATTAATCTTTCCTTCATTTTTTTTTACTTCCATCTTTCCCAACATTATGAGCTTCTTAGGGAAGATGGGTCTTTGCTTAATGTATCCAAAATATAATAATTTGAGCCTGCTCATTTGTGCTTCAAGTGAGAAATCTGAATTGATTGTTGCATGATACATTTGTTTCTTTTCTTGCCTATCCATAGTAAGCACCAGAGTTGAAAAGCATCAATACTATTTCTATCCTGCTTCTTCAAAGTCCATGTTTTCCTTCGACAGAGTGTTACAGGGAAAATCATTGCTTAAACAATTCTAATCTTTGCAGTAACAGTATCTCAATACTTTTCCAAAGCTTTCATTATTGTTCTAAGAAGGGCTAGTCCCTGGTGTATTTTTTGACTCCTGATTTCTTTATTGTTGATAACTGACCCTAAAAGGCAGAACCTATCCACCACTTCAGTATCTTTACTTTACTTTCTGAGGCTGATTGCTGAATCTGTTGTTATTAGTTTGGCCTCCTTAATATTCAACCTTAGTGCCATTCCCCCCCCCCCCCGCTCTTTGACTTTCATTACTAGAGATTGCATTTGCATTTTCAGCAATCAGATTAGTGTCATCTACAGTACACAGAGCATATTATTGATGTGTCTTCTTCCAATTTTTAAACCATGGTCATCTTCCAATCCAGTTTCCCTCAATTTATATTCAGCATGTAGGTTGAATAAATAGAGAGAGTATATAGGCTTCTGGTGTTTCTTATTGTTTCTGACTACGGGCCAGTCTGTTTCTCCTTTTTCCATCCCAAGCATGGTTTCATAACATGCAATTAAATTTCACATGAAGATGAGATATTCTAGAATTCCCATTTTTCTAAAGCAGCGGTTCTCAACCTGTGGGTCCCGACCCCATTTGGGGTCAAACGACCATTTCGCGGGGGTCGCCGGACGCCGCAGTCCGCCATTTTTTTCCCCGTTCGGCCCGTCACACCGCGCATGTGCGATTCGGGCCGCCGCACATGCGCCGCACATGCACACATCGGGCCATCGCGCCGTGCATGCACGGATCGGGCCATCGCGCCGCGCAAGTGCGATTCGGGCCGCCGCGCGTGCGCCACGCATGCACGGATCGGCGCGACGTACCGCGCATGCGCAGTTCGGGACGTCGCGTGCGCCGTGCATGCGCAGATCGGCCCATCGCGCTGCACATGCGTGGTTCGGCCCGTCGCGTGCACACCACGCATGCGCGGATCGGCCCGTTGTGCACATGCCACGCATGCGCGGTTCGGCCCGTTGTGCACACACCGCGCATGCACGGATCGGCCCATCGTGCGCACACCGTGCATGTGCAGTTCAGCCCATCGTGCGCGCACCACGCATGCGTGGATCGGCCTGTCACTCCGCGCATGCGCAGTTCGGGCCATCGCGCCGCACATGCGCGGCACAGGTGGGGTCTCGGCCTGAAAAAGGTTGAGAACCGCTGTTCTAAAGAGATTCTACAACGTGACATAATTGACATAATCAAAGGCCTTTCTATAATCAATAAAGTACATGCTGACCTTTTTGGGGGGGTGTTGATTTTCATTTTGTTTTTTTCAATCTCTTGTTCCCTCTAAAAATAACTTCAATATCTGGCATTTTCCTTTCCATATAGGCTCTAATCTGCATCACATGGTTATTTTGCTGGCATGTGGAATTAAAGGTTTTATAAGATAGTTTGCATATTCTCTTCCACTCTGTCAGCTAATATTCATTGGTAGAGTTTGGTTAGAAGTCTTACTAATTATTCTTCTGTTGCTTTTCATATTTTGAAGTGTTACATCATTTTTGGTAGTTTTCCAACTTGATAGTGACTGCAGTACCGATTTAACTTCATCTTCCACTACTAAACATTCTTGCAAATAGTGAATATACTTAAAGTATTAAATATTGACATCCCTACTGTGTAGCATTTTAGCATACTTCATTTTTTAATCTTTGAAAGAGTTGCAGTCTGTCCATTGGCATCCTTTCACATATCAATATGAACCTCCTTCTGAGTTCAGAGATTATTGGGGAAACTTTGTATGTTTCTGTCTCTGTTTCCATTGATGTCTTTACTGATGTCATTATAATACTGTTTCTTGACTCTTCCAACAACTCTCTGAAGTTCTTTCTTCCTGAATCTTTGTCTTTTTGGCAAATTTCACTGTCTATGTAGGCATCTAGTTTGGTTTCTTCTGTTTCTGGGTCCTTGACAGCCTCTTTTCAAATTCATCCTTAACAACAACTCTGTTTTCATTCTATTTCTTCTCTGTCCCTATCAATGAAACTCAGAATATCAAAGAGATTCCTGATGTTCTTTTGAAAATTCTATTGTAGAAGCCTGGTTGTATTTGTTCTTCTGTTTTAGCTTAACTTGGAAATTGCCCATGACACTTCATTATATATTTCACAGTTGGTTCTTGGCCATGTCTTTGCTGGCATACGTGAGTTCTTTGAATTTCTTGTACCAAGAATATGTTAATTTGACTTTTATGTGCACCATCTGGTGATGTCTATGTACACAGGCATAATTTTGGTTGTTTGAAGATGGTGTTAGCATTTGAATAATCATTCAAATAATATCATTCTCCTGCCTTATTTTTGTTTTCAAGTCTGTACAGCCAACTACATTTTCCTCCTTGGTTTTTCCAGCCACGAGCAACCCATCTTGATTGTATGGTCTGTCAGTTTCAGATTGAATTTAACCATAAAAATTCCTCTTCCTTTGCATTGGTGATTGGAGCATAAACTTGGATAACCGTAATATGAAAGAGTTGTCCTCAGAGTCTGATTGATGCTATTTTGTCACTTATTGCATTATACCCAAGTGCTGTCGTTGCCATATCCTTCCTGACTATGAAGGCAACATCATTTCTTGTTTGAGTTTCATGTTCTCAGTAGTAAACAATATGATCTTCTGACTGAAAGTGCCAAATCCAGTCTATTTCAATTTACTGATGCCTTGGTAACCCTGCTGGAAGTATATCCTTTTATTTTACAGATCTGGTGTTCTTTGCTGATTTTTCCCAGGAAGCTCCTCTCCCCACAATGAAGCAGCATAACTGGGCTTGCTAGGGAAGGGACTAGAAGATATCTATTGACAAAAGTGAAGCCTGTTAAAGAGGCAGTACCATAAACAGAGAAGTAAGACACTTTCAAGGTGAAAAACAAAGGACAGTGCAAAAGATAGAGGAGATAAGATAATATATACTTGATATCATAGATACTCCTTTCCTGGAGAGAGGGGACTCTTGGGGGCATGCCAAAATGTGGGGACAGGGGTACAGTTTGCCTCATGATCCACTGCTCCCTTTGTTCCCCTTCCCCCAAGAAAGTGGCAGACATTCCATGGGTCAGCCAAGGAGAAGAAGGAAGAGTGATTTATGACATTCTCTGCCAGCTTCCCATAAGCAAAGTCAATGGGGAGGCCATCAGGAAGTCAGAAGTCACTAATGGTCCCACTGCTTTTTTGCCTGCCTATGGTCATTCCTCTTTCCGCAGCAAAATGACAGTTGATGGATGAGCTCTCTGGAGGGAGGGGATCCTTGCGAACATGACAGGATAGGATTCAATTTTCCTCATAATCCATGGCTTTCTTTGTTCATCTACCCCAAAGTAAAGTAGCAGGCAGCTCCATGGTTTGGTGGTTTCTGAAGCTCCTTGCCAGCTTCCCACAAGCAAAGTCAATGGGAAAGCCAGCAGGTCAGAAGTCATTCCTGTTCCCACTGCTGCACCCAATGAGCTGCCATCAAAATCCAATGGGCAAACAAAGATTGATTGCTTTGGAACAGAAGATTTTAACAGTGATGGGCAGCAAGAGAAAGAGTGACTTGGAAGCCTGATGCTGAGGTAGGGCTGGATAGGGATAGCCAACAACTAGCAGATGAGTCCTCTTGCTCTCTGAAGGGTATGAGCCCTTGGAGACAGTCCAGGACAGATGTAGTTTTTCTTACAGCCTACAGATACCTTTCCCCCCTCCCCTCACAAAGTAGCAGGCAGTTCCAGGGATCAGCCAAGGAGGAGAGATTTCTAATATATCCCTCCAGCTTCCCTCAAGCAACATCAATGGAGAAGCAGCAAGTAATTGGAAATCGCTTCTGCTCTCATGGCACTTTTGCCCAACCATGTTCTTTCTGTTTCTTTATTTAGTAAGAAAATATATCTTGGCTCATGGGTTATCTAGTTAAGCACTATAGTGGCAATAGGTCTTCAAAAATATCAGCTAGTTTAGTAATTGCATTTTAAAATGCTGTAATTCTTCCAAAAACTATTCATTTGAGAGAATTGATTTTTTTTCCTAAGGTAATATGGATGACAGCTATTCTATTAAAGAATTAACATCTGCTTTTTTTTCTATACACTTCCATGCTCAGTTGGTTATTCACTATAGAAACTTGAACAACTAAATAATGTAGTATTTTATCATGGTATATAAAAGCAGAATTGAATTGTTTGGTGTTCAGAGTACTCAAGAGCTTTCCTGAATTCTACTGTTCTATAAAAGTAGCATCTAGATATCTTTTATATTCATGATAGACCTTCAAAGGAGATTTGCTTTGTGCAATATGTAAAAAAATGCTCAAATCTCTTCATATATAAATTAGCTAGGGTAGGAACAATTTACATCCCATGGTTGGGCAGAAATCTTCCAATGATATAAATTCAAAAAAATGGGGAAAAATAAATGCACAATTTGCAACATAATAAATAAAACTATATGGTTGTCCCAAAGACTATTCCTTCCATTCAAGTTTGATTTTCATAGACTCTTAGATGATATTAGTATGGAATACTATATTTCCATGATGTAATGGAATGTGCATCTGGAGAAGGAGGGGGGATTTTGACAAGAGCATCATGGCTTCCCAGGGACAAGGCAGCACATTCCAGAGAAGAGCTCAAAACAAGAGACGGCAGTGTCCTAAATTGGATTGGGGAGGGAGAAAATGGTTCAGGGTAGCCACACCCTGTAATACACCCAGGGCATCTCTATTAGTTAGAAGTTTATATCTTTAGTCTGTCAAGATTCTGTCTATTAGGTATAAGCAAATAAAGGACTGGACTTGATTGGATCTCACTGTGTCATGTTTGGTTTAGGCCTGACACATGGTGACTAATAACACAGAGAGAGACTGGTGGCTTGCAACAAAAAGTTAAAAATCAGATGCATCTTTCAAATAAATTTTTATACCTGGTTTTAATAAAGAAGACTTCATAGGAAGTCATATTTTTCAAACTGGATTCACACATTGAGATTAGTGTACAAAGAAGAATATATAAATGTTGCTACATTGCTGCATTAGTTATGATAAAAGGATATAATAATAGTAGTAGTAGTAGTAGTAGTAATAGTAGTAAAGTTGGAAGGGACCTTGGAGGTCATCTAGTCCAACCCCCTGCTCAGGCAGGAAACCCTATACTATTTCGGACAAATGGCTGTCCCGTCTCTTCTTAAAAATGTCCAGTGTTGGAGCATTCACCACTTCTGGAGGCAGGTTGTTCCACTGGTTAATTGTTCTAACTGTCAGGGAGTTTCTCCTTAGTTCTAGGTTGCTTCTCTCCTTGATTAGTTTCCATCCGTTGCTTCTTGTCCTGCCTTCAGGCGCTTTGGAAAATAGCTTGACTCCCTCTTCAGCCCCTGAGATATTGGAACACTGCTATCATGTCCCCCCTCGTTCTTCTCTTTGTTAAACTAGACATACCCAATTCCAGCAGCCTTTCCTTATATGCTTTAGCTTCCAGTCCCCTAATAATCTTTGTTGCTCTTCTCTGTACTCTTTCTAGAGTCTCAACATCTTTTTTTACAGCGCGGTGACATATATGTATATGCATATTCGTAACAATTATGGGATACTAATAAATGGGACTTCCTAAATACAATTTCTGAGATAGCAAGTTTATTTCAGCTATTAGAAAAGAAAGCTTATTCTTTCTTGTTCTCACCATGCTTCAGCTCCTGTGAGTGCTGGTATACTCAGAAAGACTTCTATTGGATGTGGGGAGGAAAAGCCCTTTCTGTTCCTAAGTAACTGTGAAGCAATTAATTTGTCTTTTCCCCCTGTAGTTAAGAATTGTACTCCCCTGGGATAAAGGATATAGTCTTAATATGAGATAGTACATAGTAATATGAGATAGTACATCACTGTTCCAGACAGAAAGGCTGTGCAGAGAGTGGTGAGAATGGCCAAAAAGATCATTGGCAGTTCCCTCCCTCCCATCCAGGACATAGCACAGAAGAGTTGCTTGAGCAGGGCCCATAAGATTATCTGAGATACTACACATCCTCTTCACGACCTGTTTTCCTTGTTACTTTCTGGAAGGAGGCTTCGTGGTATCCGAAGCAGAACATCCAGATTCAGCCATAGTTTCATTCCATACAGCATTAACCGTGTGAACTCTCAAGCTTCCTTCTTCCATTATATATTCAAGATGGACAGTATTTAATATTTATTCGCTATGTATATTAGGGGTGTGAGTCTATACATATGCTGTTCATAGTATGTTTAGGTATGTGTCATGTATGTGTTTCACTTTGAGAGCAGGCAACTAAATTTCATTTTTGATGTGTGCCATTGTGCCCACAGTAAAAAAAAATGACAATAAAGGTTATCTTATCTTATTTAAAATGTCTACCTTATGTTGGCAACTATTCTTTAATAAACATTGCACCTGATCTTTCTTTCTTTCTTTCTTTCTTTCTTTCTTTCTTTCTTTCTTTCTTTCTTTCTTTCTTTCTTTCTTTCTTTTTTTCTTTCTTTCTTTCTTTCTTTCTTTCTTTTTTTCTCTTTCTTTCTTTCTTTTTCTTTCTTTCTCTTTCTTTATTTCTTTCTTTCTTTCTTTTCTCCCTCCCTCCCTCCCTCCTTCCCTCCCTCCTTCCTCTTGTTTTTCTATATGTGAGATCTGATATACATTAATCCATTATGAATTTTTGGGAAAATGCTCAAAAGCTTTTACTGGCTGGCAAAGCAGCAAACAGCTCTTTCCCATCTGTTATGAAGTTATATCAGATGGTCTCAATGTGATGAACAGTCCAAAAGAAATTCATTTACACCTTTGCTTGCCTGGCATCAGAGAAGCTGCTTTGCAAGCAAGGTGCAAATGGCCTTGTCAAAAGTTTCAATGCCCCTTTAGAAATTTCCACTCCCACCTAAAAAGGAAACCTTTCACTTGTGGGAAAATGCTAGGAAGAAAAACACACACCCTAAGCTAATACTTCAGAATATGATCCAGGTTGAAACAGCCTCTTGGAACAACATTTTCAGGTGGAATGTGTAATGTCACACTGAAGACACTTCTTCAGAATCTTACAGAAGAAGTTCATTTACAGAAACAAAAGAACAAACCTTCGCTTTTGACTGCAATGTCCCCCAAACTGATTTCCCCAGCAACTGCAGAAAATAAAACTTTATAATCATCTCTCTTTTAAAATCAAACAAATTGCTTTATTCATTCATTCATTCATTTTAAATTGTTATGCTGCCTATCTCCCCTGTAGGGCAACTCTAAACTGGTTAAACTCTAAAGTCATCACTGAGTTTGTAAAGTGATTTGGATGATTGCAGGGAACATTCCAATAGTTACAATTCGTAATGCAAGCCCCGCCTCTTTTCTACATCCCAAAGGTACAGACCACACAGTTTCAGCCATTTTGAAGAAAGTGGTGGGAACCTGTGGATGCTGCTGGCTGCACTCAGATCTTGGGGGTAGGAACAGAATGGTGACAAAAGAGCTGCTTGAGGACCAGAGGAGAGATGCTGTGACTGCATCAGTCTAAAGTGGCTGGTAAGTAACCGGAAGATCCTCTCCACTAGGGGCCACTTGTCTGTGCTGCAGACAGAAAGAAAAGCAAAGCCTATCATATTTTATCATTCTTGAAACAGCCATTGCAAGTAGTGGCAGGGATACTACATTAATACCAGTAAAGTTGTAATCAATCAATCAATCAATCCAATCAATCAATCAATCAATCAATAAGAACAGAGCTGGAAGGGACCTTGGAGGTCTTCTAGTCCAACCCCTTGCTCAAACAGAAGACCCGATACCATTTCAGACATGGGGCTGTCCAGTCTCTTCTTAAAAGCCTCCACTGATGCGCATTTGAGCTTGTCTCATTCATGGGTTGGGACTAAGATGAAAGCAACTTCAAGGGAAGATGACAGGAATGTTGTGAGGACATGGTTAGATGCAAGTGAGCAAATGCCCACTTACTGCAATCCTGACAGTAATCTCTGGCCCAAAGGCAGGTTTGCAATTGGACAGAAAGGAGCAGCATGAGAGCAATAACCTAAATTGGCCAGATCATTGCTTGGCATTTGCCAAGCCTGGACTGTGACCAGTTATGGATGCATGTAAAAGACCACTGCCTGCAATCCTCAATCCCATAACAAAATCCCAATTTCCAGGATTCTTAACAAGCAATATAAATGTGAGATAAACATTTCATATGTCAATAAAAATAAATAATCAGGCTGTGCAGCCCTTCAGATTCAATTCCAAAAAGATGGTTTGGAGTTCACAAGGGTGCAAGTGTAGCAGCTGTTAACAATTCCTCAAAGCTGCTGTGTCTTTTTTCTGGCTTCGCACACTGCCCACCACAGCAGTAATTAAGAAACTCCCTCAGAAGGCCCTGAAATTGTGTACTGAAAGTAGAAATCAGATTCTAAGAAATTCAATTTTAATTGATGAAGCAAGCACCTAGTCCATTTGGGATAAAAACCCATGCTGAGCTAAATGACCAATCTCTGGTAAAACCAGAAATGTAGCTGAATGGGATTTCCAGTAGTTAAAGGAAGGGCCAGATTCCTGCATTCCCCCTCTGCCCATCTCCATGGTTAACAACACTGAAATGATAGATGGTCTACATTACCTACATGGCAGATTGGCTGAGTTTGCCTTAACTATAAATGTTTTCCTGCCATACAGTTTGGCACACAAGGGGCAAAGTGTTATGTCCTGATTTAATCAAGCAGCTACAGACTGGCCTAACCTGCAACATTTCAGAGATACACAGTTGTGTATCCTTAGTAAGCATATTCAGCAATCTGAAAGCATTAAAGTGAAAGAAATTCCCACCATTCTCGTGTCCTCTTATCTCTCAGCAGCAAGATGAGTGACAGCAAGCAAAAGATTCCTACTTAACCAGGAGGCCATGATGTTTCCTCTGATCCTAGCTACTCTCTGCTACAAGCAAAGTGAAAAGTAGCTTCTATGTTTTGATGTATTCTAAGGTACACCTGGACAGACACCATATAGCTGGAAATAACAAAGGCTACCTGGAGATGTAATGCCAGAATTTGCAGATAAAGAGATCCTGTCATCTTGTATCATCTATCTAAACTTCTTGTCCTACTGAAAAGCCCAGAAGTGCAGCCTTCTCACCAAAACCATTTTAGCTTAACTTCTTGTATTTTTAGGCTTATGGCCAGAGCTTCAGCTGCTTCCAACGGCCCTCACAAAAGATTTTTCTGGTTTAAGAATTTTATGTTTACTTGTCACTTCAGAAGACAAAGCTGCTTCAGAATCAGCTGGTTTCCCCTCCTTCCCAGACTAGGGAAAATATCTGTGCCTTCATTCCTATTTTGCTTGATTCATAGCAATAATTAACTTGTTCGATACCATACCCAGCTTAGAACTAAGCAGTTTAATAAGGGGATACTCCAGTTGTGGGTTGCCACTGCCCTTTGTTTCTAAAAAGAAATCCTTATGTGTAAAACAGATTGGGAAATGTTCAGCCCTGACCCCTTTTGGTAACACCACTATCTGGCCATCATAATTCCAGAGCCCTCCAAAAAAAAATAAAATTGGAAAAGAAGCTCAGAAGTAATAGCAAACTACTTTAACACTTTTTCCCAAGGGAAAAAAAAGAATCTGAATATGCCCTGTAATTTCCAGAATATGAGTCCAAACTGAGGGAGTCTTTACCTTTGAAGATGCAAAGACAGAGAAAGAGAGAGAGGAGAAAAATTAAAAATGCAAGAAATCACTTTTTCTCCCCTGAAATTCTTTCCCATTTTTTGTCCTGTAAAAAAAAAATCAGAGATGAAAGTTATTTTCCCATTTGATCATATGGCCAATAATTAGATGTGGCTTGTCATTGCTTGTCCTGGAATAATAAAAACATGAATCAGGAGAGGTAATATATTATACTATAAGATATAATAACACTGTTCACTATACTAGTATTTTTTAAATAGCACAAGATTATAATAAATTAAGCCTTGGCTACTAGGATATGCTTTTTATTGTATGATTTATTGCTCTGTAGAGAGTATTCATGGCCAGAAGAAAAAGAATCCACCAACATTTGTTCCAAAACTATTTTCTTCTTTGCCTGAAATTCTCTCAGTTCAGAATAGGAGGCAAAGCATCAGAACAAAGTTTTGATGGATATTATTTAGAAGGGGAATTTCCTTAAGAGAAAATGTATCTATTCCCTTTGATCTATTCCCAGCCTTGACAATATTATTTCACTATTGTTTTTAAGAGATCACATGAGCACTGACTGATTTTATTTTAAAAAAAAAGCCCTCAGTTTCTTGAGTATGCTCTGTTGTATTTTTGTTTCTGCCTACTGATTTTTTAGTCTTATTCACCCATTCCCTTTCTTTCTGAAATTCAAATAGTGACAATCAAAAAGTAGAAATGGACTGTAGCAATACCTATTTTCTCCTCTGCCTACTTTACCAACCACTACACTTTGGTTGCAAATTCCAAAGTGAGCTTCTGAAGCTGGAAAATTCTTGGTTTGTGGAGGCCTCCTGATTCTTATGTGACATAGGATGCATAATGAGAATTCAGGCTTTATAAGGAATGGTGATTTTTATTTTTATTTTAGGTTTGTCTATCAAATCAAGGGGAATGAGCAAGTAGAATGTCAATGTCCACTTTTTTCCATGTGATTACTTTTTTTTACTTTTTGTATGTTGATGTTTTTAATTGGGCTGTACACCGCCCCGAGTCCTTCGGGAGGGGGGCGGTATAGAAATTGCAAAATAAATAAATAAATAAATAAAATTAGACTCACATGAAGGATAATCAGTGGTTAACGTTTCTATCTACCTAGTCCAGTGGTGGCGAACCTATGGCGGAGCCCTCTCTGTGGGCACTCCGCCATCGCCCCAGTCCTAGGCCTTCAGCTGGGTTTTATAAAACCTTTTTGCTTTAGGCCTCTGCCGCTGTGTGCAAAAAAAAAAAAAGGTTCAATCAGTCAATTTCAACTTCTCACAGGAAAAAAAAAGATCTTGCAAAGTTGGAATAGATTGATTGGACTTTTTAGTCCCACCCAATCTGCCATTACCACCATAGCCATGCCCACCCAAGGGCCATGCCCACCCTATGGGCCACACCCACCTGGCACTCGACAATGCATAAGTGGATTTTGGGTTGCAGTTTGGGCACTCGGTCTCTAAAAGGTTCGCCATCACTGGCCTAGTCTTTGGAGATGGCATAGAATTAGATCACAACGGCAGTATTAGTGTTTTCTAGAGTGAAAAGTCAATTGTATATCAGTCACTGAAGATCAAGTAATCCTTTTCCAAGGAGACAAAAGGAGAGAGAGAGAGAGAGAGAGAGAGAGAGAGAGAGAGAGAGAGAGAGAGACAGACAGACAGACAGACAGACAGACAGACAGACAGACAGACAGACAGACAGACAGACAGACAGACAGACAGATCGATCTCCTTTTCTATTTAATCCATGGATTGACCACTCACACCTCTCAAGTGAGACTGGTTCAGAATTGGGATGGCCTGGGCAAAGTACCTTCTGATAAGCTTCTTTAGTTGTCACCAACAAATGTATTTGTCTATTGTGAGAGACACAGGCTGCGTTCTGAGCAATACCATGTGGCATTCACTCTTCATGTATCCATCAGGTCTCAGACTGATAATACATTTGAGGGTTGTCATACTACCATTAGGGAAACAAGGAAAGTATGTATGAAAGGCCCCTTAGTTAAATTAGCAGCAAAAAAAGAAAAAGAAAAACTATAATGAATGGAAAAAACAAATAGATGATAAAATAAAATAATTGGAACAAAAACATAAAACTAATCTAACCGGGCAACAGATGAAAGAATTGCAAGAAACTAAACAGCAATGAAATGTATGAAAAATAGAAGAATTATGGCAGAAAATAAAATTTGTTAAACAAATTTTGCATATAAACCAAGAAAATGCTTAGCCTATCAACTGAGAAAAAGGAAATACAGACAATAGCAGCCATGAAGAAAGGGACCAAACTGTTACCTTCAAGATTGGAAATAACAGAAGCACTGTCAGATTTCTTCAAATAATTAAGCTGCTATGAATAATACATCAAAAAATTGGTCATCAGAGAATGCAAATATTAAGTATACCCATAACAGTTCAAGAAATGAAAAGGTCAATAAAACATTTTAGAGAGATATTTAGAGAGTTTATGGCCAAATACTGTGCAAAGCTTCAAATAAGTAAAGGTACAAGGCGAGGATTCCCACTCTCTCTCTTATTATTTATCACTGCTCTAGAAATACCGGCACAAATGATCTGAGATTATGAAGATATACCAGGTCTTAAAATCTGTGGAGAGGAATATAAGCTTAAATATTATGCAGATGGTGCAGTATTAACCATCACAGAACTACAAAGGGCAATAAAACAATGAAAACAATTCATAGCTTTAGATAATTCTGTGAATATAACATCAGTGCCCAAAAACCAAAAATAATTACAAAGTACTTAATGCAAGGGGAAATTAATCTCTTGAGGAAAGTATATGGCTGTCACATAACCCATTTAGTGGAATACCTCTATCTGCAGGTAATAATCAATATATATATATATATATGTTTTCTGAGGTTTTCGCGGGTGTTTGTATGTAGGTCTTTGGTTCTTCGGGTTTTCTCCCGCGTAGAATTTGAAGTGTCTTGGCAACGTTTCGATGAAATCTCATTCATCATCTTCAGGCTGGTGCTTTTGGCTTCTGCTTCTAGGAGCAATGTGTGGTCTAAGCTGTTTTTTCCTTTTAACTGCCAGTGGGGGTTTGAACTGATTGGCTGGGAGCTTGGCTATGTTCTGATTGGTTAGGGGCTTGGCTGTGCTCTGATTGGCTGGGGGGTTGGCTGTGTTCTGATTGGCTGGGGGAGTGTTCTGTTTGGGTGGGGGCTTTGTTGTGCTGCAGAGGTTCAAAGTGGCCAATGTTGCAGCTCTGGTCTGGCTCCTGGTCTGTGGTCTTGCCTCATCATTGGTGTGGGTTTGGGTTTGCTTTTTGCGTGGATGTGTGGAGGTGGCATCCTGTGTGTTTCTGGTGTCAATCTTTGAGTTAGGAATACGTTTGTCAATAAGGGCGGGTTTCCAAATGGCTGGTAGGCGGGAGGTATCATCTCGTTTGTTCATGCTGTGGGGGCGTTTTTCTATCTCGATGGCTTCTCTGATTATTCTGTTATTAAAATGTTCAGTTTTGGCAATTGTTCTGGTCTTTTTGAAATCAATTTCATGTCCTGTGGCTTTAAGGTGTTGGACCAGGGAAGAAGTTGGTTCCACAGACCAGGAGCCAGACCAGAGCTGCAACATTGGCCACTTTGAACCTCTGCAGCACAACAAAGCCCCCACCCAAACAGAACACTCCCCCAGCCAATCAGAACACAGCCAACCCCCCAGCCAATCAGAGCACAGCCAAGCCCCTAACCAATCAGAACATAGCCAAGCTCCCAGCCAATCAGTTCAAACCCCCACTGGCAGTTAAAAGGAAAAAACAGCTTAGACCACACATTGCTCCTAGAAGCAGAAGCCAAAAGCACCAGCCTGAAGATGATGAATGAGATTTCATCGAAACGTTGCCAAGACATAAAGCCTTCTTGGTTAAGATCAACTGCAATTATCAAAACGAATGTATTACCCAAGATAAATTATCTGTTTCAAATGCCCCCAATTTCAGTCTCAGAGAAAAACCTCACAAAAATGACAAGGAGTTATCAGTAAATTTAGATGGACTGGGAAAAGACCTAGAATTAAATTAAAAATTCTACAAGATTCAAAAGATAGAGGTGATCTTGCTCTTCCAAATTTCACATTGTATCATAAAGCAAGATGTCTGCCACATTTAACAGAATGAATAAAATTCTCAAACAGTAGAACGGGAGTATTTAGAACATTTAGAACAGTACGCAATGCTGGCTGAGGAATTCTGGGAATTGAAGTCCACAAATCATAAAAGGGCCAAGTTTGAAGACCCCTGCAGTAGAACATCAATATAGGAAGAAGCTGATCTAGCCAATGGCCTCCATAGATATTTATCATACAGAGATTCAAAAGAGAGCAAAAATTTTAAATGTGACGAATGTAGTGAAGAGGTGGATTCTCAGGGGGGAGGGGACTGCATTCGAGAGGAGTAAGAAGCAACACAGCCCAGATGTTATGTGTGAGAGAAAAAAGGGCAAAGACAGCCTCTCCCTAATACTTCACAGACTATATAAATGCAGATAGCAGAGTCTTTAGTCTGGCAAGATTCTGTGTACTAGTGTGAAACAATAAACTGAGAAGAATTACCATGTGTCATTCTTGGTTTTGGGCATATCAGACAAAATTTGATAAAAGCGCAGAATTCAATAGGGAAAATAATAACCCCAACAATTTCACCATTAGTCTGTCCTCTGAATGCTTTACATATTGGAGACATAGTAGGAAAAAATACAAATGCAAAGGCTTACAGTCTGATTTTCAGTCGGCTCTCAGTATTTACAAACTGTACATCAGTTGGAGTATAAAGAAGGGAGAAGTTAGAAAATGCCTACTATTTTTCTGCGAGCCACTCCACTTTTCTTTTTCTCTTTTTCAACATTTATAAATAGCAATACAGTGGAGACTTTAGAATTAACTAATAAGTATTAAGATCAAAGATCAAAGCACTTCTTGTATTATAAAATAATTCAATGCATTTTACAATTGTTTATCAAAGTTATGCTTAATATTAATTGTACAATCTAAGCAATCTTATGTTCATTAACATTTAGAAATTATAATTAACACTGACTGATATAAAGTTTTCCCCTCATCTTTAAAGGTTTAATTTATTTAAATCAACATACTGTTAACAATATTTAGTTACTACTGTATAAATACCACTGCACTCAGCTATCATTTGTACTCTATGATGTATTATTCACATTTTATAATGTATTTATAATATCTTGGGGGGGATAAATTCAAAGGGAAAATATGTCCCATTACACCATGATTGAAAAAAGAAAGAAAGAGGACAGGTTTCATTCATGGCCCTACTAGAATACGGGGCCCTAACAATTCCTCAGGAATACAAAGTGCTGATGTTTCACAAGGCCACTGGAGCCTATCTGAAATAAACATGTTCTTTTTCAGCAAAAAAGAAAAACGGGATACATAATGCACTATCCTTTCATCTCATTTTCTATATTTCTAATTATTTGACCTTGATAAACAGTGAAGGAAGGAAGGAAGGAAGGAAGGAAGGAAGGAAGGAAGGAAGGAAGGAAGGAAGGAAGGAAGGAAGGAAGGAAGAGGAAAGGGGAAGAGAGAAGGAAAAGGAAAAGGAAGGGGAAAGGGAAGGGGAAGGGAAGGGAGGGAAAGGGAAGGGAATTACCATACAAACAGTGTGGGGAGACTTTGAAGAGACTTTAAAAGCTGGGCCAAATTCAGTTGATGAATAGCAACATTCTTATACTTACTAATATGCCAATATAAGACTGGAATTATTGGTCCCTTCAATATGCCAGTCATTGCTGGGAACTGTGGGCATCAAGGTTCTTAGGTAGTGCTGATTAGATTTAATATAACACTGTGTAACAGTGGGAATAAACTACTGAATAATTGTTTAATTGTTTCAGTTGTTTCAAATAAAGTGCCTCTGGAAAAAGGTTTCAAGATTTTGTGATACATGTCCTGCCTCTTCAAGGAAATTCCTACATTTCCTGTATGAGATTGATATTGACCAATTTAACAGTGATTCTTTTGTGTCAAAAATCAAACACAGCTTCTGGGTCCTCCTAGCTTGGCCATAAGATCTCAAAATATTCCGTTTTCTGCTAAACTATTTTGTGGAAATGATTCCTTATACTTCCCAGATAAAGTAAGGCTGAACAACCACTATTCCTCAGTATAATATATTGCAGTTGGTTTCTCAGTGAAACTCAAGCCCAGCTATATTTGTTCTTAAGTCAGTCACACTTTTGATCAAGTAGAATTTCCTCCTGGGCAAAATATAACTTTTGTGCAGGCCCAATTCAGATGGTTTATTTCTCAGTAGAAAAGTTAAATGGGAACTGAATCAGACAAAATCTGTCCTCTTCAAATAGACTTTGGAGGCTGCAAGTGAAATCCAGCTTACAAAGAGGATCAACAATTAGTCTCATGAATTACTTGAGTAGGCCCTTGGGATGCCACAGTGATAAGTCTTGGCAATGTGCTGCTCTTTATGCAGCACTAATTGAACCCAAGGAAGAGTTTTTAGACTGTAAATAAATAGCAAGGATAACAAATGTGTCTGATCTTCTATTCTGAAAAGTAAGTTTATTCCACCAGTGTCAAAGACATTACCACCAGAACAGTATTTATTTTTTTGACGTTTAAAAAATTAGATGCTTATTTTCTTAGATTTTAGGCCATTGGCAAACATGAAAAACTGTTACCTATTTTCAACCACTTTTCCATCCTTAAACATAAAACATGTTCTGTGTTTCAACAATACCGTATGTCCATTGAAGATAGTAGAACAGATGCAGGAGCTTGGTAGATTTCTTTATCTTTGCTAGATTGATTTAGCAGACCTAGGTAAGAGAGAGAGAATCAATTTAGCTGATAGTCTTAAATTATTGTTATGATAAGTCCAACTGATTTGGGGCACATATCTCTAAGGTTAAAAATATCCATATGTGTTATGGGGTCACCAGGGATCACCTCTCCATCTTCTAGAGAGGTAGGAATGGCTCATATTGCTACATGATACATTTTTACCTCTTAGAGAGGGAATTAACTTTATAACTGTTGTGTCCTGAGCCTGCAAAAGCAGGCTCGGGACATTGCATTGGTCCCGGGCATTCCAAAAGCTGCCTGGGACCAGACTGGTCGGCGCCAGCCTTGTGCGCATGTGCACAACACTGGCTGCCCGGGACCAGACTGAGCGGCAACAGCCTTGCACACATGCGCAGGGCAAGAAGTAGCTTGTTACATTGTTTGCCGTTGTCAGGGACCATTCGCCTTTAAAAGAAGACACTTTACTTTTGTTAGTGTTGGTTGTAGTAAGTACAGAGAAGAATAAAGAACTTTGATTTCACCATGTGTCTCCATGGTTGCATTCGAACCCAGTACTTAACAATAGCCCTTCAGAACTTTTGAAGAGACAGCAAAAAGGGCATTAAAGGCAAAACGTTAACTGTCCAAGACAGGGAAGAATTTAGTATTAAATCACCATTTATGAGAAAGATAAAAGAACATTAAACAGTACAAAGGCGAATACCTTTTGCCAAAATAAGCAGGGAAAAAAATATTTGCAAACAAACTGTGGTGTCCTTACCTGAGCCTTCTTATCTCAGCATATCCTACTCATTCTTTTGAACTTCTTCTGCTTACTATAAAATGAAATTCTAAGATGTAAAATCCATGGATATAGCATGCCCTTTCAAAGCATGGATGTAGAGTTAACCCATGGATCAGCATCCTGAGTATCCCTGTTTCACATGTTTCAATTACTGCTTATCCACCTATACCATGAGAGTCAGGTAATTCTCCTTATAGTTGCGGCATGGAGGCAGATTTGTTCTTCTTTATGAAATCAAGTAAAGTAAAGAAAACAACATTCAAAGATCAACGATGGTGATACCAATAAGCATTGGCCACAAGCCACTGTGAATTGATTCCAATCATCTCCAACTAGATGTTTTCCAAATGTGTGGGACTACAATACCCAGTATTCTGTGATGACTGGGAATTCAAGGAGTTGTGGTCTTGAGATGCTCAGAGAGCACCAGGTTGAAGAAAGCAAGTATAATCACTTCAGTTTTCCTCATGGTTGGGGAAGTAAAATACAAATAATATGGTTCTCAACACTTTTGGCAGCTAAGCAGGAGCAAGTACATAGGGACAAGGGTATTTCATTCAGCATTTGTCTTGTCAAAACAAAAGGTCTCTGTTTATGTGCACCTAACCCTTCTCACAAAAACTTTCCGTAGAAAATTTTAGCCTGGGAATTTAGAAGGTAGAGAAATAATGAAAAGGAAAGCAAGAATGACAGAGAAGAGCTAAGGATGGTGAAGGCAGAACTGCTGTCCAGCTCATACAAAAATAAGAGACAGGTTGATGACAGACTTTACCCAAGTCTCTTGTTAGGATCTCAGAAAATGAACAAACCTGTCAAGCTGTGCATATGTAGTTAACCATGTGGAAATAGCTACCTCAAGGAAGGACATGTAAATAAATGGATCATATTGTGATTGGAGGAAATTCATCATAATTCCTCATGAAGGCAGCCATAAGCTACAACTGATAAGTGTATTATATTTAATAAATTTAATAATATAATATAAGTATTATATATATATATATATATATATTGTACGTACCAGCTTTATATTATAGAGCTGCCCAGCAGTTTCCCTTTTTTTTCCTGCTCCCTTAAAGACTTAATCCCAAAGCATACACATTTTGCAAGATATTAAAAACTAAGGAGTCCATTATCAACTGTGCCTCATTTGTTACATTATGCTCTGCCTTGTATTCAGGGTCATCACATCTATACAAATCTCGAGCTAATGATGGGATACCATCTAAAAAGTTGTAGACTGTGACAAATTTGGGTAATGTTTAATAGTAATTTAGCAGACTCCTAAAATGCTACTGACAGAGTGCTAGGTTTTAGCCCCAAATCCAGCAGCAGGCCCAATCCTACTCTAAATTGACAGCTACATAAGATACTACAGTTAATGCTCCCCGCTCTTGTAATAGGCATCTTTTAAGGTTGATTGTCACATCCTATCCTCTCAGAGTCCCTGGAGCAAGTGGGACTCCCTCGCAGCTCTAGGCAAAGAGCATAGCCCCCCTCCTTGCCTTGACCTCTCAGCCAGAGCTTCTTTATCTCCACTGCACTTCAATCTTATTTAGTTCTCATTTGGAAACGGGCAGTAACCCAAGACAAAGAAAGCTGCTCTACCATCCACTTTAATTGGTGCTGGGTTCTTCATTTCCTGCACACCTGTTTCCCAGGTGCCATATGGTCAGAGGTAAATAGACGGTAATTGTTTATCCAGATCTGGATTTTTCTCTCCCCACCATTCAGTGCATCTTGCCTCTTGGAGAGAGAGTCACCTTTCTGAGAAAGATTTTGGTTTAAAGAGTTTGTGTGAACCCAAGGTCAGAAGCAAGGAGAGAGTTATTTGCAGCCTCTCCTCTACCCTTTACCTACACACACACACACACACACACACACACACACACACATGCATATACACTTTCTCTCCAGATAGCTCAATCTAATCTCCTTGTTTTGCCCCAGTGCTTCTGCTACTGATCTCCTCAGAAACAAAACTACAAAATCCCCTTCTTTACCAAGCCTTTGCTTCTCGGCTTGGCAAGCTCTGTGCTTCTTGTACAACAGCGAGTTAACATGACAGCATTTTAAAATGTCTTTTCATTTTCTGGACTTTGCCAAGGTAGGCAAGGGAAACGGTTCATTTTCCTTACCTGCAGCTGGAGCAAGAAAAGATCAAGTGCATGTGGGAGACATTTCTAATCAGAGAATCGCAGGAACAGGAGGCATCTCAAAAAGCAATCTATCTCATCTCTCTGCTAAATTGACAGCAGGCTATATTGGTTTTCAAAAAAAAATAGGCAAAGAATCATTATAATGCAAAGGGATTTGAAGGGCAATGTCTTCTCTGTATGGTGGGAAGGTCTCCCGCTCTATTGAACCAAGTCTGGCATGTCTGGATTATAATCTGCCACAAAATAAGAGATTATTGATTTTTGTAGGCAGCCATTGTCAAACTAACAGCAGTTTGATGTATATGAATAACTTACTAATGTCATCACAAAGACAATAAGCTAATCTTAATATTTGCCCTCTAAAGGCAAGCATCAGTCCTGGGTTGGCATAAAAGGAAGAGAAGAAAAAAAGGAATTAATCCATTATATTTTTCATATCAGTAAAACAGTATTCTAGTCTGGTAGACCATTGGGCAGATTAATTTTATTTTAATCTCAAATGGGGGAAAAAATCAGAATCATTTGTGTTTTCAGCATTTCTAGCTAACAGATTTTGTGGCATTCTTCTCCTAATTTACATAAGTATTAATATGAATTGCCTGAGAACCTTTTATTTTACATGCAAATGATCTTACTTTCACTCTTTGACATGTACATTCCTCCGATGCAAGCTCCAGACTCTCAAATTCCTGGATGTAAGCTCTTCTTTACATAATTCTGCACTAGTATATCTTCTTTTCAGATGCTTTTGGGGTTGGGGTTGGGGTTGGTTCTTTATTTTTTATCTGTGGACTTTGCTGGGGAAAACATGGACTCAAACAGACTTTTATTTGAAGCCATGCTGTGCCCAGCAGAAGCAGATTGTTGGAATATATTCCCAACAAAATCTCTGATGACATTCTTTTCTGTTACTAGTCACGGATAAGAAGGATAAAAACTATGTTTATCTCTTGGCTTTATAATCCCTGACCAGTAATCCCTACTCCTTTATCATTGGTTATTGGCTAGATTAATGAGAATTGGTGTTCAACATTATCTGAAGAGACACAGATTCTACTTATGTGGTACAACACAACTGATACATTATTTTGTACATATATACATACATATAAAACTTTACACAGAGCATGGGAAAGAAGAAATATTAAGCCAAGAAAAAAATTAAAGGCCTAAAATATAAAAAAGGAAAAGAAAAATAGGAAAATCTAATTCATACCAACACATTCATTATAGATTTTCATACCTCTCTGTCCTTGAAAACCATCTTTGCTTCCATATACAATTTCGTAATTACCTTTTTTCTCAAAACGTTCAACCTTCTCTTTTTGAGAGTCTCATCAGCTCCATACAACTGCACTTTCTCAGTCTTATCCTTCCTTTTGACCCATTTGCTGTTCCTTCTCCATATACTATTTTACAATTTGCTGTTCATTCATTCTCTCCATATCACCCCAAAACTCAGGATACTTCCTACGTACTGGTCCCTCAGTTTTCTATTCGATCCATGTTCATTCAGCATCCATTCATTCTCAATCTTATCTTTTCTTTTTTTACTCTGCATATCAAATTTCCAACTTCCATTTGTGTCTCTCTTGATATAGCTATCTTCAAATGGAGCGTATGCAGATAAAGTTCTTCAGATTTTTTTTTCTTTTTCATCAAACATTCATTTTTGTCACAAATTAGCACCATCCTTATACTGAAGTTTGCATGTCTTAAAGATTATCTTTTTTCATCTTTTTTCACATCTTTAATAAACATTCTTGCAAGCTAGACAAATTCCTCTACTTGTCTAAGTTGATATTGTTCACTCATTTTCCCTGTGAAGTAACAACCTTCTTTGATCCGTTAATTTTCTGATCCATACTTTCTGATGTATCATACAGTTTACCTTTGCTGCAAATCATTCAGATTCTCAGCCAACAACATATGTTTATCCATAAATATAAGAAACAACCAAGAAAACATCAGACATCCATATTTTATTTACTGCACACTGTTAAACCATTCTCTAAACATTCATTTAGTCATGCACTTGGTTTACTTCCATCATATACCACTCAGTACATTCACTAAGGGAGTTTCAATGGTATATTTTCACAAAACATTCATAATTCAAGCCTTTTTGCTTTATCATACACTTTCTGTAAATCAACAAACAATAAAATTTTCTTTCTCACATTCATACATTTCTCAGTAATCTGGAAGAGCAAAATAATTCCAGTTTGCATATTTCTGCCGGGAATAAAACCTCATTGTAGTTTGCAAATGTCACTCATTTTCACCTCCTGTACATTTTCAAACAGAATTCTGCCAAATGTCTTCCTAGGCATACATATCAACGTCATCCCTCTGTAATTTTGGCATTTCTTCTTGCCTTTGAATAGAGAAACAAATCACACAGCCTCTCCATAAGCACACCACACCCTTATTTTAACATATTAATTTGACTTCAAGGCAAGGATTAATATTTTTGGATGTCTACATTCTGTTCAACTACACACTTATTATATAGAAATTGAAAACTGGACTATAGAAATGGATTCTCTTCTCACTTTCCTATTGCTGAAAAAACCCCAATTCTTCCATTTTTGAAAGATAACGTTATCACCTCTGTTACTCAGTGGATTGAAAGCTTGATGTTATCTGTGACTTATGAACAAGCAGCTTGCAGATATAGATTATATATGGGAGGTTACTTCCATATATTAGAAGAATAGAATAGAGCTAGAAGGGACTTTGGAGGCCTTCTAGTCCAGCCCCCTGCTCAAGCAGGAGAACCTATACCATCACAGAGAGGTGAATGTCTAATCTCTTCTTTAAAAACTCCAGTGATGGAGCACCATGATTTCTGGGGTTAAGCTGTTCCACTGGTTGATTGTCCTCACTGTCAGAAAGTTTCTCTTTAATTCCAGGTTGCTTCTCTCTTTGCTCAGTTTCCAACCATTGTTTCTTGTCCTTCCCTCTGGTGCTTTGGTGAATAATGTGACCCCCTCTTCTTTGTGGCAGCCCCTCAAATACTGGAACACTGCTATCATGTCTCCCCTATTTCTTCTTTTCGTTAGACTAGCCAAACCCAAGTCCTGTAGCCGTTCTTCGTATATTTTAGTCTCCAGACCTTTGATCATCTTAGTTGCTCTTCTCTGAATCAACATCTTTTTTGTGCTATGGTGACCAAAATTGGCTGCAGTATTCCAGGTGTGGTCTTACTGAAATTGTTGTGTTTTAATAAAGGGTGACCATATTTCATTGTGGTCCATCTAAACTGTTGTCTTTCCTTGTTTGGAGATCCACTAAAGCTCTTTAGTTTACTGAGTTACTCAGGAACATGAGTGACAGAGGAGTGTTATTGGAGGACACTGGTACATGTTCAAGGTCCAACCTACACAGTGGCTCATTCAAATATATTGCTACCCTTTTTGTGACTACTGAATACAGGCATTTTTAAGGCAACTTAAAAGGATTTTTACTACTTAGAAGGATTTTTGCAGCATTGGTGTCCAAAATCACTCCCCTCTGTCTACTACTTCTTTTTAACATATATACAAAGCTGCTAGGACAAGTCATCTGCTGGCATGGGGTTCAGTATCAACATGCTCATGATACCCAGTCATACATGACATCCTTCAATTGAATAAGTGATACAATTGGAGTGTTAACCCAGTGCCTGGAGAATGGCTTTGGGTTTGTGACTCAAATCATTCTATGGAAATTAATTTTAGACTTTTAGTTATATTGCCCCATTGAGAGGTGGTCTGCAAGTTGGGATTTCTCCTAGACTCTTAATTCCTATTTATGGAATAGGTACCTATTATGGCTAAGAGGGCTTTTGCACAGTTGCATCATGTACACCAATTGCAATCTTTTCTGGATCAGGAAGGCATGCTTTCAGTCACCTCTGCCCTGTCTTCTCCCGTTTGGATTACTATAACATACTACATATATTGGGGTGCCCTCAAAAAGCATCCAGAAGCTACAGCTGGTGCAAAATGAGGCAACCCAGGCCATGATGGCTATATTTTGATCCCCACTGCTTTGGGAACTGCAATTGTTACCATCTGGCTTCCAGATGAATTCAAGGTGCTGATTGCTACTTTTAAGCCCCTGTATGGTTCTTACTCTAGCTAGCTGAAGAATTGCCTTCTCATGGAGAGGGGGGGGAGAGACTTTATATATGTTTGTTGTCATTGTATGTTTGTTTTCCCTTCTTCCTTTTCTCCTTTTGGCATTGTTTTTCTTTTTTCTGTTTTATTAGATATATAAAAATATAAAAATTAAATAATTTCTCCATTTGCACTATCTACACTTGCAACCTTGCCATTTTTCAATATTCTATAGGATTTATGACAAACTTTCCCATCTGTTTGTGAGACACTGACATTTATTTCTATACTACTCTTCAACATATCTATCAGTTCTCTACTAAACTCTAACATATTCCAGCATTCCACCACTTTTTCATCTTAAATCATTTCATCAGTTTAATTCTTCATTCCAGTTGCTCTTTTGGTGACCCTTCTTCATCAACTTACAAAACAATGTTGCATTTCCATCAAAAGCTCTATGCATGTTTCCATTTTTTTAACTCATAGTTGTTCCTTGCTCACTTTGACTACATTTTTTGCAACTTTTTCCTTATACATAGACTACACAACATCTTTCTCTCATCCTCATTTTTTGTACATGCGTTTTCTTATCTGCAAGCTCTTTCACTGAATATTTTCCCAAGCACCCATTGAAAAGTATAGCGTTCTATGGGACTCTATAATGTCAGTCTTTTCACCCTGCTCCAAGCAGCTTGAAGATGGGGTTTCCCCCCTTCACGGTGCAATTTCATTCATTATATTGGGAGATAACTCTATCTTCTAAAACATTTACATGTAAGACTCTCTTCCTACACTCATTCTACCTTCACATTTTCTCACTCTTGTCTTTTTCAACCATATCCTTCCCCCACCCCCAAAATCGACTTTGATACTATCAAAAAATGGTTTGACTCACATTCAGAACACTTGCAGTGATGGAGAGGGGGCAGCAAGGAGACAACTTCTAATTGGACCCCAGCACTTTGTACCTGCATATGAGTCAAGAGATGTATAAAAGGATGGGTTTTTGTGGTCGTGCCTACTATTTTGCACCCCACTGTGGACGCTTCTCACCCTTCACTGATTTTCTTTCTTTCCAAATAAATTACCAAAGCCCTCATGATTTTAGACTGATATTTATTCATTTGACTTTGTAAATGTGAAAAGATTTATGCATAACCCACATATTTGAAAGACATTTTTCTGAATAGTTACTCATAAATCACAATTCTCTATTCTTCTCTTGAATCTCCAAATGGCCTGATCATTCTTTGTCTCATTCCCACCCACACATTTATGTTGCCTAGCAGATTCACGTTCATTCAGAGTGTTGCACAAATTTTCCCCAGAACTCATCTCTTCTTCCATTACTATTATTCACTGGACCATAACATGCAATTATTGCCAATCTTTGAATTACTATTTTCATATCCAACCACAACAATCTAATTGTATCAATTAATACTTTCTTTTATCCTCTTATTAATAATTAAACTTATAGCTATACTTCTTTGCATATATTCCTCAACTCTCTTTTACAAAGCCACCTTGTAAAATATGTACAACCTTACGCTTTCTTTTAGCATAATATATTTTCTTCTTCCTTTGATTTCATTTGTTAATTCACATTCTTTAATGTTTACTTTTCTTAAATCAGAAGTCTCAGTCTTCTATATACCAGAGTCATCCTCAGAAGAGTCCACCATTCTGTTTATCATGGCTGTGGCCAATTGGGGCTTTCACATAATACTTTATAGCAAGAGAGGAATATAAACTAGGACACCAGCTAGGTGCTAATAGTAAGGACAATATCAATCATTTCTGGTAATCAAAACTCAATCTTACTCCAAGGATGCTTACACTTTTCTATGCAAGCTAGAATTTCTATCCTACAAAATACTTTACAAGCCAACTCTTCCCACATCTCCCCAACTAGGAGTTATATGTAATTATAAGCACTCAGGATACTAGTATGGACCATCTATGGATGGGCTTGATCCATCAACCTTTCGATGAGCAGCCAAAACATTATACCAGGAACCTGTATTAGAAACCTGGAAAAAAAACACATTCCATTGATGCATATTCAGAAGCAAACCATATTGAACTTAATGAGATGTATTCTCACATTAGGGTTATATAAAATTACACTGAGGGTTACTTGTTTCAATTTTATCCAGTATTGTTTAACTGCTTTTCTTCCTCACTCCAGTCTTTCAATGAAGTCCCTAAGTCTTGGGAGTAGATTAGGGGAAAGGACATAAATAAGGCTGCAGAAGACAACAAGAATTTATTCATCACAGTGTTTTTTCTCAAGATGGTAGACACCATTGATAGCTACCCAAAACTGCTCCAGTATGAGATTCTTGGGATGGAGCATTGCATAAGTATGTGTAAGTAAGCTTTTCCTGGCTGGAAAATGTTATTGTTCAGTCAATGACCACTTAAGTTCAGAAATGATCCCGATGATTACAGGTATTAATACAGGTATATCCTTACGTGGCTTATCCCTAAAAGAACATGACCTATCCTCAGTTCAGTAGGAAAATGTTCTTTTCCATGATTGTGTTTGCACACTGTGTGGGGTGCAGGTAGGGGAAGAAAAGAAAGAAAGCTTCAGATCCTTTTTTGCACCTCCTAGGATGAACAACGGTTGGGCCAAAGACTGGCAGAAGAAAGCATTTCCACTTACCTTAATCTGTAAGCAATTGGTCTTTACTGTGATAGATAGTCTCTGTTCTGCTCAGTGATGATTAATCATTGGCTAAATAAATACATTAATTCTAGCCCAGCTGTTGTGTGGTAAGACAAAGCAACATGTAACACAATCTGCAATCTGCAAGCTTCTTTGAGGACATTCTTACCGGTATATTTAATTTTATGTTGTTATTCCTTTTTATTAAAATGCATGAATTCCTCCCCCTCCCCCTCCCCCTCCTTTACCACTACCACCTCTTTCTGCCTCATCGGTCCCTGAAGCCCTAGCACTGACAGACCAGGGCAATCATTGATTTATGGGAAGAAGATATATGGCCTGCTTGCTCACTGAGGTTTGCAGCTAATATTGGAGTTGAAATTTCTCTGCAAGAAAAATAAAATAAAGGAAAAAATTTCCTCATTGGTTCTTTCTATTGGCACAATGCTGGGTTTCAATTGCTTACTCTTCACATTACTCTTACTCTTCAAAAGAAAAGATGCAGTAATGATAAACTCTGGCATTGTTTGAAAGCAGGAGGGAGGGATGGAGGAAGAGAGAGTTACATTACCTGTGAAATTGATATGCAAAGGCCCATTCTCCAACTTTAGCTTCAGGTTAGCAGCAAGCAGGAAAAAAACAACTCACCCTGTTCCCTTATCAAATCTTTTCTCTTGGATTGAAGATAGCAACAGTAGATGGAGAATATCTTTCATTCTTTCTTGGACACTATCTGTTCATAGTCCTGGCTTAGAATCATGGAATCCTTGGGTCAGAAGGGACCTTGAAAGTCTTCTAGTCCACCCACATGCTAGAGGAGGAGACTTTATACCATTCCAAACAAGTGGCTGCCCAATCTCTTCTAGAAAACCTCCAGCCAAAGGAGCACCCACACCTTCAGGAAGTAAGTCATTCCACTGATTAATTGTTCTCACTGTCAGGGAATTTCTCCTTCCTGGGATCCCTCTTTAACGAGGTTCCACCCATTACTTCTTGTCCTGCCCTCAGGATGCAAGGCTTCATCTTGGCCAGTCTCCCCAAAGTGACCCAACAACCAGATGAACTTTTTGATCTGGTGGTTAAGGCACCAGGCTAAAAAGCAGGAGACCGTAAGTTCAAGTCCTGCCTTAGCCATGACAGCCAACTGGGTGACCTTAGACCAGGGGTGTCAAACTTGCAGTGTCATGTGACGTGTCGCAACGTATCGCAACTTTTTTTGCCATCGCTGGCAATGGGGTAGGCGTGGTTTCCCTATGATGCATCCGGCCTGTAGGCCGGCAGTTCGACACCCCTGCCTTAGACCATTCATTCTCTCTCAGCCCAATTCACCTCACAGGGTTGTTGTGGGGAAAATAAGAGGAGGAAGGAATATTGAGTGTGTTTGTCACCTTGAGTTATTTATAAAAATAATAAAGGTAGGGCACACATAAATAAATAAATAAACAGACTGGCTCTGTTTATGGCAGCATTAAAGAGTCCCCTTTTCCTTTTCTTGGACCTGGACTGAACTGTCCTTTAAATAGAATAACGTGCAATCACCTGACGTTGTCCTGTCCTTCTCAACTGGGTCTTCCAGAATTCTCATTTAATATAGTTGGGGATTCTGGAACTCAAAAGCTGACACATTTGCAAGATACCATATTAGAGAAGACTGAGATGGAGAAAGTCCTCAAATGTAAATCTCATTTCCACTAGTTAGGACATATTGCTGCCCTAGCTTGAAGAAGGCTTGGCAATGTTGTGCATGGTTACATTAGGTCAGATATGCATTATTTATCAATAAATACCATGGAATCTCTGAAAGAAATATATGTTGCAGCAACCTTCCTTCTCTCATAATTATTTGGCCATCATTCAAGACAGCTTAGTGAAATAATGTAATATAGATATGAAAGCATCTGTTTCTGAGAAGAGTTTGGTCAGTGACCTGGGTTTTAACTTTTACCCTAATTACATAATGTGTTTATGTTGCTGAGACAACAAATATCTTAATACATTTAGTTTAGTCTTCAGCTTGTGACAAATAGAATAAAAAAAATGAATATATGCCTTGCACCTGAACATTGCAGGTAAGTTTCCAAGCAACCTGATAGACAGAGTTTCCCAATTTTCTGGTTTTGTGGACCAGCGTGTGTGTGTGTGTGAGAGAGAGAGGGGGGGGGATGATTCCACATGAGTGGCAGGCAAGTGTGCATGCATATGGAGCACATGCACTTGCCCACTGCTCATGCAAGTGGGGATGAGAGTTTGCACTCTCCTGCCACTTCTGTGGCCCAATTTCGAATGGCTCAAGGCCCATTAGTGTGGGACATGGCCCGGGGGTTAGGGACAATAGGGAACTATTAGCAGTTTACTTAAGGATATTATAAATCTTGGTTTTTAAAAAAATGACCCATACCCTCAACCTAGACAGAGTCAGCCATTTTTAAAATTAATTGAAATCTACAAATCTTAAATGTATCATGATTGACCTGATCCATTCTTAAGCATTATTTTATAGGATAAGAGAACTCATCCATACAATCATATGCTTATTCATTCATGTATATGGTTCCATTTATGGGCCAGTGCTTAGCTAACATCTTAGGTAAGAATTAAGTGTACCAATATTAAGTTAGGCTTCTGCTTTGTCTGGCTATAGCATGGTATTTTAGATGTATTCCCATAACTTCTCTGAAGCACAAGTTCAGTTCTCTAAATGGCTTACAAAAAGGAATAGCATTCAAAATAGAATATAAAACAATATGAACATTTTTAGAATGAAAACAATATAAATGTACAGTTTTGTACTGAAAAGCCCAGATTATATGCCTGGGAAGGTCAACTTATGACCATCAGATGTTCTTTCCAGGTCATTATCACCAATTTCTTATGCACTATAGCTGAAAGTAGTCTTTTTCCACAACTGAAATAGGTCAGCATAGATACACTAACGTAGTAAGAAAAGATTTTCTCTTTCCTTAGGAATCTGTGGACTAGCTAGAGGTGAGGTCTAAGCTGGAAAAATGTTTTTATAATGCATATGAAAAAGGTCTAAATTTACCACTAGCTATCCCTAAATGCAATATAACACTAAAATTGACAGAGAAAAAGAGAGAAGGGAATACATCTTTTCCAATGCTACAACCATGTTCTTTTTTATTGTTATTGTTTTAAAGCTGATGGCAATATTCAATAGAACTGACTTCAAGCTTGTGTGCATCTGGGTTCCTAGAAGGTGTGACAAGGGCAGAGTAATCGTATGTGGGAAAGACTTCGGGAGATGGGGCAATGCAGCCTTGGGGAGTGGTCAGACAAGAGACAGCATAGCCCACAACCGGATAGTGGGTGGGGCAAGAGACGTCAGAAGGGACCTCCTTAGTTTCTCTGGCTCTAAAGGAGACAGCATTGTACTTTCAGACTTACAAGATTCTGTTAATGTAGCTTTACAATGAAGTAGAATAAGCTTATCTGGTCATGTTTCCTGTCTGGTCTAGCTGGTAAGCCTGACACATGTATCTTTTTCCTTGAGCACATTTAAAAAAAAAAAAAAAAATCTCCGGGAAGTTTTTCTGCACTGATATTGGTGAAAAATGTTAAGAAGAACAAAAAAGAAAAAGCTTCTTCAGATATACTGAACAAAGCTACTTAGCTCCTGTCTGTTGAGGAAGACCAATCTGGAAATGATAACATCTTCCCAGCTCCAAGGACAGTGGCAAGGTGAAGGCACCACATATATTAAACATGTATAAAAGCCAATCTAGGCCTCTCTACTATGTGTGGTGTTCCACCAATGTCTTAATAAGTCTTCCATGGTTCCTAGAGACATGGAATTATAAAACATACAGAGAGAGAGAGAGAGAGAGAGAGAGAGAGAGAGAGAGAGAGAGAGAGAGAGAGAGAGAGGGAGGGAGGGAGGGAGGGAGGGAGGGAGGGAGGGAGGGAGGGAGGGAAGGTGGGCTAGTTCAAACTTGGGGTCTTAATCTGGATAGGCCTTACGTAATAGTGCCAGACTTAAAACAACATAAACCATTCCAGCTCCAAATATGTGTTCAGCTATGAAATGGCTGCTTAATGATACATTGCAACACAATAGCTAACAACTATTGCTATTACAATGAGTCTCATCTACCTCAGTGGATGGGATTTTGGGCTGCTACTATGACCTTCTTGAAGAAAGTGGAGGATATTGTTTAAAAATACAACATTTTTAACATGCTATCAATCATTCTACTTTATCCCACCCAAAAGACCAACTAGCAACAATCCAGTGAAGATATCACTGTGCAGTTTCAGGAGCATGTCAGCACTGATCACGTCACCTGTCACCTTTCAAAAGCTGTTTGAGAAAAGCATTGAAATTGCTCTTCAGTGTGATTAATCATTGTCATTGCAGTTTGAAACAGCCTCCAGTGAGGAATGGGTGCCATCTCCCATTGAAACAATGGAAATGCATGCCTAGCTCTAGCCCTAATTTTTAGATGAGCAGGGTCAGTCCATTACAGAAAGACAAAATCCGTAAAGCTAATGGTGATACTTTAGATCACAGGTGTCAAACTCGCAACATCACATGACGTGTTGCGATGTATCATGACTTTTTTCCCATTGCCAGCAATGGGGTGGGCATGGTTTTGGCGTGACGCATCCGACCCACGGGCCGGCAGTTTGACACCCCTGCTTTAGATCCTAACTAACTTGCCACATTTGCATTTAAGGGGTTCATATTATATATTTATGTGTTATACTGAATTGAGTGTGTGTGTGTGTGTGCGTGCATGCATGTGTGGATGTGCACACACATTTGTAGCAATTACAAGTGAGAGCTAGCATGGTATGGTGGTTAAGATGGAAGACTAGGTGTGGAGGGATGCAGGTTCTTATCCTCTCTTACCACTGGGTATCTGTGGTCAACTCACTCTCAGATCTAAACTAAGAAGTAAAAAACAAAGTGCTCTTCTACAAAGAGGACCTCATATAATGGTGGATTGATTTATAATGTTGACAATAATGATGATGGACATAGAGTTATGGAATCATTCTAAATAAAGAGGTCAAAGAAAGATGAATAAACCTAGTTATCTGTGTATAATACTCAAGTAATGGAAATTAACAAAATGAGCTTGAACTTTTAATGCAAGAATGGAAATATAACTGAATAAATTTAGCTGAAACCTGTTGAAACAACTCCCATGATTAGAATACAGCAATTGGAGGATACAGTTTATACAAAACAGAACAATGAAGAAATTGCACATATGGCACCAGCTCAGAAATCAAGCAAATAAACAGAAAAAAGCAAGCAGGAAAAAAAAACATTTGAATTAAAATCAGTGGAAAAATGAACACAAAGCATTTAGTTGTTGGGTTCTACTGCCACCCTTTAAACCAAACAGAAGATACGTATGATGCTTTTCAAATGTAAATTGTATATCTCTCAAAGAGGAATGAAAGATGGGGGACATCAATTGCCCTCACAATTTTTGGCTGATAAATTCTGCCAGCTTTATCCTTCAGAGATTGGTGGAAAACACAAGATGATTAAACAGACATCACCTGATGCTCACCAACAGGTGAGATTAGTCAGTGAAGTAGGAGAACCAGGAACATTGAGGTAACATGATGACTAGACTTCCAGAAAGTGAATTTTAATAAATGCTGAGCAATGATAACTAAGATTCCTTGGCAAGAGAAACTAGTGAAAGGAATTTATAAAAGGTGGAACTTCCTAAAGAAGCTTAAAACCTTAAATTCCAAACAATTTCAACAAGGGGGAAAAAATGAAACCTAGCAAAAACCATGAGACGTCTATATAAGATAGAAAGTGGAACAGATCACCGTAAAAAAGTACAGTTTCAAATTGTACTGATTCTGGCAAAGAAAACTACAATCAGAATTATAGACATATGTATTCAGTCTCTACAATTGCATTAATATCAGCAAAGGATCTTAAAGAACAAAAAATAGGAAAAGCTTACAGTTAAAAATTAACAGAACAACTTAGCTCCTATTTTCGTTCAGTCTTCTTCAATAAGAGGATATGTTTTCCACCAAATAATTGTGAAGAGAAGGCTGAAAGAGCAGAACTGAAGTTTGTAGCTGAAATGAACATGTTCAGGGTATATATATATTTCCTCTGAATGAGTTAAATCTTCAAGACAAGATGAATTACATCCTATGGTTGAAATTTCATATACTGTCCTTGAGGCACTCTGGAGAATTGGTAATGTGGCAGATTGTCTGGTGGAGGGCAAATGTTTCTTTCCTACTTTCAAAATAAAAAGAGAGAAAAAGGAGGATTGCTTGAAATCAGCATGGGTAGAACAAGTCTTATCAGATCCACCTTAGTATTTAATTCAGTAATTTTCTTAGTAGTTCACAGAAGTTAATCTACTTCTGGAATGGAAATTTGGGAGAGCACAGCAACAGGAGAATTGTCAAGTGGCAAGATGTGATAATCTGTAATCCTAACTGAATACCTTATAATACTTTGTAAAATGCTGCAAAAGCATCTCAGTCTGGACAGGATTCTCTTTTATTAGATTAGAATCAAGCCAACATAACCACAGGACAGGAGCAGCTTAAGGATGCAATGGGAATATGCCCTGAGCTAGTATGTTTATTGATTGGTTGTGACACAAAAACAAAAGTTCTACTCTCTTATTCTGGAACCATCCAAATGTGCTAGATTACAATCCTCCAAATTACCATCTGGGTTGGGGGAGGGTGCCTTAATGTATAATAACAAGGGGTTTATCCTTCTTTCCTTGTTCCACAAATATTGTGCATATTTTTCTCTGTTCAATCAGCTTCCTGCTCCAACAAATGAACAACGTCCTTTCACTTGCATTAAGCACAATTAATATTCATTGGACACCAAGTGTAGTACATGTTCAGGCACAATCACACCACAGTAATGAGCTAGGATCTCCAAACAGGAAGTCCTGTACATGAGATCTACCAGTGGATAGGGAAGATCCAGCTGACAAACCTTTCTGAGTGGCTGAGATAGGGCGAACCTGGAAAATACAGATAGATAACAAGGAGATTTCCAAGCTCTGGAAGTTTCTAGGACTGGCAGGAGATATGGATGGAGGACAGGGCAGGAGAATAGATATAAGCAACTAAAAAGAATGGTCACTGAAGACTTCTTATAGAATTGATTTATAGCTCCAAGTAGCGAGATGCTAGCGCTGAGTGCATTTATTTCAACCTACTGTAGTTTTCTGTCCACTCTGAGCTTTGTGGGGACCAAGGAACACCCTTAAATATATTATCTAGGATTCTCATCAAACATGCAGAGGAGGCTGGGACCATTCTGAAATACAAAACAAGAAAAAGTCTCTTCTTCAAACGTCTTATTGTTCAAAGGGCTAAAAAAACAAAGCAAACAAAAGCCAGTTTTCTGGAAGGTATCTATTAGCATCCTTCCATACATAATACATGTCTAAATCAATCTTTCCCAAGCAGCTATCCTCCAGATTTGTTTGACCTGTGTTGAATTGACATTATGCCTTCCACCTCATCTAGATTACAATCCTACCCTTGAATATCTCCATAGTCATCTATTTTGTAATAATGGTTCCAGGAAAGATGAGTTCATGCATATGGACTCCTGTTGAAGCCCTCCTTTTCACCCCATGCAAAATGCTCCATAAATCTATTCACTCCACCTTCTGCTCAAGCAAGAAGCCATTGAAGAGGAAAGAGGGCAAAGATTCAGTCTATTAAAGACAGCTCAAACCCTTGCCTACTGTCTTAACCCAGGTTTATTTCTTGAATCCGGTTGCAAAAATCAGATCCAGCAACCCAACCCTTCGACCACGGATTTTGCAAATGTGTGACATTACACAGATGCTCAATAGCATAAGGATGTGGGCAGTAGTGAGATTCAAAAATGTGAACAACCAGTTCTCTGTATGGATGCCATTCCAGAAGTCCGTTCTGAGCCTGGGCAACAAAAAATTAGCTACCAGTTCTGCCAAAGTAGTGTGAACTGGCTGAATCCCACCACTGGATGTGGGGTATTTGCAGCTGTTACCATTCTGACAGCAAATAGCCATTTCATAGGGAGCTCCAGTTTGAAGGAGATTTAAAAGGGCAACATAAAAGACCAGCCAAACGTGTTGTCATTTCAGGCATTTATTCACCATGGCACCTTTGACATCGTGCCAGCAGAACAATTCACAAGAAATGGAACACTGTCATTACTCATCACTCAATACCTGTCACTCATTTACTGTTAGCAAAACAACCTTGCATGGTCATTAAAAAGAAAAAGAAAAAAAGAAAGTGGAAGAAAATGTGCAGAGTATAGCATCACCTGTCCTATAGAACTTCAGGATGCTTTACGAGAGCTGGATTCTGAACGAGAATTATTGCTTCTGGTCAATGCTAATGTAAAAACAATTTCCACTCTGACATTTCAAATTCTATTTTTGTACCATTTTTTTCAGTAATTAAATGTAATTTATCTCTTGCTGCATTAGTCCACATCTCACCTCACCTGGCTCCAATGTTGCAAAAAGTAGCTTTCAATGCTTGGGCATCATAAATAAAACAGTCCTGTATTCTGAGGCTTGGATGAGAACCACAGGATGCTTCTTCACTCCTCATGATTTCATTTTTAGGGGCAATGCAGCAATAATCCAACTCTCAATCCAAAGCCATATGCCTCTTAGGTTTATAAAAATAGCCTTCACTTATGGTCAGCCACATGTTTTCATTCTATTATGAAGAACAGAAAACAAATTCAGTGGAGTCTAATGGCATCACAATTTAAGCAATAACCTGCACTTTATTGTTACATTGGTGAGCTGTCAAAGAAAAAAAATAAGCATCTCAGTTTCTTATCATATAATATCAGTGCAAGTATCGTATGCAACAATTGTTTATCCAGGCCCACTATCTTATTAGATCATTTTCATTGTATGCAACTCCTAAATTTCATTTCCCTCTTTCCTCTCTTTTTTCTATCCCTCCCCATTTCCTGTTTAACTCCAAGCAAGGGTGTAAATATAATAAGCCTCATAACAATATTCTATAGGTTGATTTATTGAACTACAGTCCATAAAAATAATGCCATCATAAGTTTGTTAGTCCTTGAAGAACAACTAACTCCTTTGTGGAGGCTTTTACTGCAGCTTACTGACATGACTGCTTCTCTAGAAACAGAAAAAAATAAAACTGTTTTGGAAACAAGTTTCATTTCCCTATACTTTATATGGAGTTCAAGTATATTGCCTTCTGGTGCTAATCTATAGGGACATAAAGAAGGCGCAGTCATTGTGCATGTAGTAAGAATGACATTGAGAGCTGAAGCTTTCCTCTAAATTCTTACCCACGTAATCCTTGCTGACAAAGAAGGAAATGCTATTATATTTAAAGGTACTGTATATTGTCTGTTTGGTAGCTGCATCGGATTCATAAACAAACTCAAAGAAATATTTGGCTCCCTATATAATCCCTATATTCCCACAGTTCACTCGAGTAACACCACTGTTGCATGATTTGTATTAGCTTCCAGTTACTTTCCAGATGCAATTCAAGGTGTTGATTATTACCTTTAAACCCTACATAGCACAGAGCTGGGATATTGGCAGGACAGCTTCTCCATGGGGGTAGCTTCCCAGTCTACTGGGTTAAATAGGGTGGGTCCACTCCAGATTCGCTCCCTTAAATATTGACACCTGATGGGATCTTGGAGATGCATCTTCTTGATGGCCACTGCACCCTTTGGAATAGCCTTCTACCTGAGACCTAACCATTTTAGCTTTCAAGGGGCCATGAAGACCTATTTCTTTCCCCAAGAGTTGGACTAAAGTGGGGTTGATCTGGGAGACTATTTTGTTTGGCACCTAAGGATAAGGTACTTCTGTTTTTATCTGTGTTTTTATGGATTTTTATGAGCCTATCAAGATCATTATGCGAGATAGTGGCCATATATAGTAAGTCCTGTACATACATACATACATACATACATACATACATACATACATACATACATACATACTGCCCTGCTGCATAAAACTGCTACATTAAACTACTTGGATCCAAGTTATGTGCCAACACATTATATATATCTTCTAGTTGTCAGGATGAGGACAATATATGTTTCTTACAAGGCAGACTCTAAATTAAAGCTCCTGCTAAGGATAAAACTAGGCTTTGATTGTATTTGACATACTGACCAAAATGTGTAAAAAAAATTAAGAAGAGAAAATACTAAAGTGCATGAATAACAAAGTAAATGAACTAAAGAAAAATATATAAGTAGTATCTCTGTGAAACTAAGAGAAAGCAGTTAACAGATCTGAAGAGGTTAACAGAACTGAATGAAGGTGGCTTGATGCTGTGGGGTAAAGCTAATGAATGCATGCAGTGAAATGAAGATATAGGTTTCATTATGAATTAAAAGGATAAAGTATATATCACAAAGTATGAGTTGATATCATCTTAAGTTGTAGATATGGGTAAAAATAGGATAGTGGTAATAATTGCATCTTACATAACTGAGAACCTGATTTTTAGGACAAATATTCTGAATAAATGTGATCCATGAGGAAAAGTATTCTGTTAGGGAAAATGAAGGGATCAGTGGGAATGAGATGAAACAGTACAGAAAAAATGACTGGACCACAGGAGCCCCAAAAATGAATTAGCATAGTTACTATTTGGTGAACATGTGCTTAGAAAAAGGTCTTATTGTTCAGATAGATGGTTTAACCATTAAGAAGTATATTCATACCTACACATGACAAATGAAATATATATCTAAAAGCATGAGTGATTTTATTGTTAATGATGAAAGACTGAGAGAATTAGTAAAGGTACAAGAGAAATGACAAGTTCTAAACATAGAACAGACACGAAAGCAAAAAATAAAAGTGAAAGGAGAAAGGAGGTCCTGCAAGTGTGTGGAAAAGTATAAGAAGAATGACTAATTTTCCATCATAAAAAACTGGAAGTAAACCTAAGGAAAGGGGGTGTGGAAGCTGCTTGGAGTGAAGTGAAAAGAATGATGTTATACAATGCCACAGAAATATGTGGAGTCATGCTAATGGGAAGTGTGAAAAAGCATGCTTGCCAGAATGGTGAAATGAAAGACTATGGAGGTGAAAAAAATTCATATCAGAATGATTGCTGCAAAAAAAGGGGGGGAGATGAGAGAATGATGCAAAACCCACATAAAAAGAAAAAGATTGTTGCTAATAATGTGAAAAAATAAAGAACAAAGAATGATTAAAAGAGGAAATAAGCCGTTTTGAAAATAAACAATTATTATGAAAATGGATAAAGAGGACTAAACAGGAGTCCAGGCAGAGTAAATGAAATTAAAAAAATAATTGAAATATTTGTGATGAAATTATTTGTGATGAAGCCAAAATGAGGAAATTTTGGAAGGCACACTTTAAGAAATTCTATGGGAAGGATAGTAATCTGCTAAAGAATAGATTTGAATTAAGCACTATAAATATTAGTGTCTAAGAAAGAAAATCACAAATGCTGTAAGAATGTTGAAAAATAATGAAACATCTGGTATATAGTTAGGAGAGAAATAATAAAATGCAGATGTGGTTTGCTCAATGGGTGGCTGGAAAACATGTCAATTGTATCTGTAAAGACTCCATAAGAGAACGCAGCTATTGTTCCCCTTTCTAAAGGGAATGGTATAAGAGTTAATGCAAGAACTACAGAGGTATTTGTTTGTTAAGTATGTCTGGGAATGGCAGAATTCTGAAAGCATTTAAGAGATCAGAATTGGTAAAGTTTAGAAATGCAGGGGATATGTAGACCAAAATGTTTGCCGGTCACTGAGAAATGCCTGAATGTGGGGGGAAATTTACTGTTAGTTTGTTATAGCGTATAGTAAACAATCTTGCAATGTTTTGCATAGATATTGAATCAGAAGTCAAATGATTGCTGATGGTGAGACAAGTTGTGTATGTTAGAAGTAGTGCATGTGTGACAGTAAAATGAATGCTTAACAAACAGTTCTGTGTTTTGGAAAGAAACAAAGGTAAGGACGTAGGATATCTCTTTGGCTGTTTAATATGACTATAAATAAATGTATAAAGAATATTTGTTGTGATGTTAGAGGTGCCTTGGTTTGGAGATATTCATGCATATGTAGATTTGTATGCATATGGAGCAGTAAATATTAGATTGCATGATGCATTTAACAGCATGGATATGAACATTAATTATAAAAAAACTAGTGTTGTGGAGTTTGACATGAAAAGTAGAAAGAGGAATTACAAGTCATAAATAAAACAATTACAACTTATAAATAAAAATGTTGTGCAAGTATATGAAATTAACATCTGAGTAGGGTGTTTTCTATGGAGATAGGAAAATGGATAAAAAAGTGAAATCCTACAAATGGTGGAAGAAATATATAGTACTGTACATAGTTTCTTGCAAGGGAATGAATGTTTGTCAAAGAAGTAAAAAGTATTGTGTATATGAGTGCACAGCTTCCTGTTTTGTTGAATGGAAGTTACAGTTATAGATGTTGGGTGGACATAAAAGTAAGTTGAATGAACTAATGGGATGCTTGAGAAGTGTATGTGACAGAATACAGGATGGAGTTGCTTACAGAAAGTCTCTGGAGTTTCCCTGATAGCAGAAACTCGGAAAGCAATATTCCGCAATATATCGCACTGTCTACTTTGGAGCACCATAGCTACACTCCGAAGAGGAGAGGTTTCCCCATTTAAAGAGGAGGCTAGCATACTTGCCCTATTGAATCCTAATCCTATTGAGGATAGACCAGGTATTATGGGGTAGCACAAGAAGAATAGTGAATGGACTTGGTGTAAATTAGTTTACAGAAAATATAGAACAACAGAGTTAGAAGTGGCCTTGGATGTTTTCTAGTCAAACCCTCAAACAAGAGACCCTATGCTATTCCTGGCAAATGACTGTCCAGCTTCTTCTTAAAAACCTCCATGATGGACCCCCTACAATTTCTGGTGGATTGGTGGAGTATTTTTTCTCAATGTTAGGAAATTTCATCTTAATTCCATGTTGGGGAAGCTTTGATAAGCTTCCATCTGTTACTTCTTGCCTTGCCCTCAGGTGCTTCGGAGAATAGGTTGGTGTCCTGCTTTGTCTTATCTATGCCTTTAATTTCTCTGACTTTCTATTTTCTTATTACTTTTCTGAACCTTGCATAGCCCTGCTTACTCTGAAAAGAACTACCGTAAGATAATGAATATTTCTATGTTGTTAATTGCAAAGTCGTGTCCGACCCATCGTGACCCCATGGACAACGTTCCTCCAGGTCTTCCTGTCCTCTACCGTCTTCTGGAGTCCATTTAAGTTCACACCTACTGCTTCAGTGACTCCATCCAGCCACCTAATTCTCTGTCATCCCCTTCTTCTATTGCCCTCAATCTTTCCCAGCATTAGGCCCTTCTCCAGTGAGTCCTTCCTTCTCATTAGCCAAAGTATTTGAGTTTCAACTTCAGGATCTGGCCTTCTAAAGAGCAGTCGGGGTTGATGTCTTCTAGGACTGACCAGTTTTAATGCCTTGCAGCCCAAGGGACTCACAGGAGTCTTCTCCAGCACCACAGTTCAAAGGCCTCAATTCTTTGTTGCTCAGCCTTTCGTATGGTCCAACTTTCACATCCATACATTGCAACTGGGAAAACCATGGACTTGACTATATGCACTTTTGTTGGCAGGGTGTTGTCTCTGCTTTTTACTATGCTGTCTAGATTTGCCATAGGTTTCCTCCCCAGGAGCAAGCGTCTTTTAATTTCTTGGCTGCAGTCCCCATCTGAGGTGATCTTGGAGCCCAGGAAAATAAAATCTGTCACTACCTCAATTTCTTCCCCATCTATTTGCCAGGAATTGAGAGGGCCAGATACCATGATTTTGGTTTTCTTAATGTTGAGTTTCAAGTCAACTTTTGCACTCTCCTTCTTCACCCGCATCAAGAGGCTCTTTAGTTCCTCTTCACTTTCTGCCATTAGAATGGAATCATCTGCATATCTTAGGTTGTTGATATTTCTTCTGGCAATCTTAATTCCAACTTTTGATTCATCTAGCCCTGCCTTTTTCATGATGTGCTCTGCATATAAGTTAAATAGGCAGGGCGACAGTATACAGCCTTGCCGGACTTCTTTCCCAATTTTGAACCAATCAGTGGTTTCGTGTCCAGTTCTCACTGTTGCTTCTTGACCCGCATATAGATTTCTCAAGAGACAAATAAGATGGTCTGGTACTTCCATCTCTTTAAGAACTTGCCACAATTTGTTGTGATCCACACAATCAAAGGCTTTAGCATAGTCAATGAAGCAGAAGTAGATGTTTTTCTGGAACTCCCTAGCTTTCTCCATGATCCAGCATATGTTGGCAATTTGATCTCTAGTTCCTCTGCCTCTTCGAAATGCTGCCTGTACTTCTGGTAGTTCTCGATCCACATACTGCTGGAGTCTAGCTTGTAGGATTTTAAGCATAACTTTACTAGCATGTGAAATGAGTGCAATGATGTGATAGTTTGAACATTCTTTGGCACTGCCTTTCTTTGGAATTGGAATGTAAACTGACCTTTTCCAATCCTGTGGCCACTATTGAGTTTTCCAAATATGCTGGCAAATTGAGTGTAGCACTTTTACTGCATCGTCTTTTAAGATTTTGAATAGCTCAGCTGGAATACTGTCACCTCCACTAGCTTTGCTGTTGCTCAGATTTCCTAAAGCCCATTTCACTTCACATTCTAGGATGTCTGGCTCAAGGTCAGTGACCACCCCATCGTGGTTATCTGGGACGTTAAGCGCGTTCTTGTATAGTTCTTCTGTGTACTTTTGCCACCTCTTCTTAATCTCTTCTGCCTCTGTTAGGTCCCTGCCATTTTGGTCCTTTATCATGCCCATCTTTGCATGAAACATTCCCTTCATATTTCCAATTTTCTTGAAGAGATCTCTGGTCCTACCTATTCTGTTGTTTTCTTCTATTTCTTTGCACTGTTCATTTAAGAAGGTATTCTTATCTCTTCTCCATCTCTTGGGTCGTTGGAAAAGAGTGTTTGTTATGACCATCGTATTCCCTTGACAAAATTCTATCAGCCTATGCCCCGCTTCATTTTGTACTCCAAGGCCAAACTTGCCGGTTATTCCAGTTATCTTTTGGCTTCCTACTTTAGGATTCCAATCCCCCATGATGATAAGGACATCATTTTTTTGTGTTAATTCTATAAGGCAGCGGTTCTCAACCTGTGGGTCGCGACCCCATTTGGGGTCGAACGACCGTTTCATGGGGGTCGCCAAACACGGCAGTCCACCATTTTTCCCCCATTTCCCCCCCATTTCCCCTTGGCCGTCATGTGTGCGCTGCGCATGCACGATTCGGGGCGTTGCGCCATGCATGTGCGGTTCGGGCCATCATGTGCATGCCACGCATGCGCGATTCGGCCAGTCGCACCACGCATGTGCGGTTAGGCCCGTTGCGCCATGCATGCGCGGTTCAGGCCGTCGCGCACGCACCGCGCATGCACGGTTTGGGCCATCACGCCATGCAGCGCGGCGCAGGTCGGGGTCGCGCCGCGCATGGGTGGCGCAGGTGGGGTCTCAGCCTGAAAAAGGTTGAGAACTGCTGCTATAAGGTGCTGTAGGGCTTCATAGAAACGGTCAATTTCATCCTCTTCAGCACCAGTGGTTGGGGCATAGATTTGTACTACTGTGATATTAAATGGTTTGCCTTGGATTCGAACTTAGATCATTCTGTCATTTTGGGGATTGTATCCCAGTATTGCTTTTCCTATTCTTTTATTGACTATGAAGGCTACTCCATTTCTTCTGAGGGATTCTTGCCCGCAGTATTATACCTGATGGTCATCTGAGTTAAATTCACCCATTCCTGTCCATTTTAGTTCGCTGATTCCTAAGATGTCGATGTTCAGTCTTGTCATCTCTTGTTTGACTACGTCTAGCTTGCCTTGATTCATGGATCTTACATTCCAGCTTCCTATGGAGAAAAGATCTTTACAGCATTGGACTTTCCTTTCACCACAAGATATATCCACAGCTGAGCATCCTTTCAGCTTTGGCCCAGTCGCTTCATTCTTTCTGGCGCTACTAGTACTAGCCCTCTGCTCTTCCCCAGTAGCATATTGGACACCTTCCGACCTGAGGGGCTCATCTTCCAGTGTCATATCTTTTTGCCTTTTAGTACTGTCCATGGGGTTTTCATAGCAAAGATACTGGAGTGATTTGCCATTTCCTTCTCCAGTGGATCACATTTTGTCAGAACTCTCTGCTATGACCTGTCCGTCTTGGGTGGCCCTGCACGGCATAGCTCATAGTTTCATTGAGTTATGCAAGCCCCTTCGCCACGACAAAGCAGTAATCCATAAAGGTGAATATTTCTATATGTATATATAAATCATCTGTCTGCCTTGTAATCCCTGTCACCTGACAACATTTTTTCAGATTCCACCATATCTGGGATGTATGCATAAGGCCCAGATTTCTGGAAATTTCCTCTCCCAGCTTACTCCTGCCAACACATTGTCATTAGTGAAAAACCTAGGGCGTTTTCTTTCTTTCTAGCCCATACAGTGCCATCACAGGGAATACTGGCTCTGGAATTGCCCATGTCTACCCATGTCTCTTTTTATTCAAACCTGAGGCCATGACAAAAATACACTGGTGACAAACCAGCACATGGAACCAATAGCCATGATTAGCTTCCCTATGATCCCTCTGCATCTTCTATTGCCCTGTGCTTCCCTGCTGAAATACATACCGTAGATATATGTAGTCAAATGAGTTTTGACATTGGCAGTAACCAGGAGCTCAGAATGTGCAATTGATTCAATTATCAGTTATCTCAGAAGACAGTACTGCTGTTTTCTCTGCCATGGTCCTGCACTCTTCACTGCTGAACTAAAGAATATGTTGAACTGTGTAGCTCAGATTGGAAGGAAATTGATATTTTTTCCTACATCTTCACTGTCAAGTTCTCCCATAGAACCTCTTGATCTTTTATTGTTATGCCACTGTTTTTGCAGATTTTACTTGTGGTCTTTGAGTAGTGTTGATGTTTATTATTATTATTTTTACAGTGATGGTGGCATTTTCATTTCCTAAAGAATTCATCAGGAGTGATAGAGGAATCAGAGCAGCAAAGATTTGCTCACCCTACCCCATATTCTATGTATGACAGACTTGCCAAAAAATTAAAAATAATTTTAGATTATCTCTGCATTAGGGAAATCCACTCACTTCTGTAACTTTATAAATAGTTTTGAGGCAGCACCAATTTCTAGAACAGTAAGGTAGGGAGAAAATACCTACAGAAATTATTTCCATGGATTTTTGAAAAATTAATTTAAAAATGTGTGGTACCATAAGAAATCAGAACAAAATTAATTGATATAACACCATCCAGAAAGGACAGTTTAAAAAAGTAACTTTTTAAAAAGCTATATTGTCTCCTCTCCCTCCCTTTTTCTCTCTCTTTCTCACTATTTCTCCCCACCAACATATGCACACATACATACATACATACAATTATAATAATAACAGCTAAAAGTACAAATATCCAAACATGATAAATGAGGTAAATTTAATACAAATTCCAGATCAAAGATTCTTGAGCCAATATTTATCCTAATTACTGAATAGTTGCGGTACTTCTCTCAAAGCACTTCAACAAATAGAGGGAAGCATATTGTATAGTTCTTAAGAGAACTTCCTAGTAGAAAAAGTAAAACTGTTTTAAATCAGAAATAATGAGATGCTTTGAAGTCTCTTTTAGTGCAGGACAGCCAACAGTGATAGCCATTGCAAGTGAAACTCTCTAAAGCTAGTAAGAGAATTCTGGAACAATTTTTAAAGTATATATTTGGTTATTTTCTGTACATTTTGATTTCAAGTAACAAATCAGCTTTGCATCCAGCTGAACAAGTAAGTGAGATGATACTTACTACATGACCTTTGAAGTGAACATTGCTCTCATTTCTGAAAAGAATTCACATTTCAGTTACTTTTACTGGTGTAGCTTGTATGCTTGCTTAATTTGTCAGTTATAAACTGAATGGAAAAGAATTAAAATCATTTTTTATACAGTACAAAACAATACTATAGATTTTATTGGAGCAATTGACCAAGTAGAAAAAGGAAATCAAATTCTGAGACAGCAGATAATAATTGTAATAAAACTTCGTAATTATAAAATTGATGTGTTCAAAACAAGGAGTTCTTAAAGTTGTTAAAAAGTATTTTCACAGTAGTAAATCAAATTTAGCCACAAATCAGAGAAATAAAATGACATTGGTTGGACAAGAATAATTATAAGTAAAAAGAATCTAGATAGCTTGGAAATTTAACAGGGTGAAAGGTATTAGCTGTAGTCAGACATTATAGTAAAGCATGGCTTAATGCTTAGTAGCTCTTTCGCTATAGGGGCAAAATCTCTAAATGGAATAACCTGTAATTTTCCCTCAAAAAACAGCTATTGGAAGAGCACTGAATCTTGCCAGGGATCTCCTGAATTTGGCTTAAACATCTAGCCAGTTTGTTTAAAAAAGGGATGGGCAAATAAATCTAATAGGCCTTCTGAAATTTTGTCATGCTGTTTAAGGGTTGCTACAGTATGCTATATCCCATGATATAGTTGAAGCCAGTGAGAAACCATTTCAGGTTTTTTATGAAAAGTCACCGTCAATTTAGCCAATATTAGTGAGTGCATGACCAAACATGAGATTCATTTTTGGAGATGGTGGTTTCATGATACAAAACCATGAGAGAAACACATCAAGGAACTTGAATTATGTTCCTTAATAATTTTGATTGCACCCTCGCTAAGGGGAAGAACTATATGGTCTCAACCGGGGTCCACATAGATATTGTGCCTGGAATCTGGCCCAATAATTTTACTTCTGCCAGTATGAACTTTTAGAGTGACAGAAAGACTGCAGAACTATTGCTAATTTCTGTGAATTTTGAGTATCATATTCCATAGCCCTGCATTTACAAACAGCATGAAACATTACCCTAAATATACTAAATCTGCAACCTCTTCAATTGGGCATTTAATCGGTTGTCAATATGAGTTTTAAGATGCTTAGAAAAGTTGCTTAGAAAAAACTAAGACTTAGCTTTGAATAATCGATTTCAAGTGCTTTTGCATGTGTGGCTAAGATATGAAGGATTCTTTAGATCAACTGATGTTTGATATAACTGCACAGCATCCTCCATACGTAGGAAGATTGCAATATTTCTATCCTTCAGTTTGGAAGGAGATGAGCTTGATTATTATTCTTGGCCAAAAGATAATTGATAAAAAGCTTAACAGTAGTGGTATTAACATATTCTCTTGCCTGTACCAACAGGAATTTCTTTGAAGTGGTGACTGCATTTTGCATCTAACCCTTAAACTAGAATTCTCATTGTTCATTCATTCATTCGTTCGTTCGTTCGTTCGTTTATATGGCCACCATCTTAACCATATGACTCTGGGCAGAAATAAAAGTACCATAATATATGATAGAATTCTTAAGTTTACACTATTGTTTATGTCTAGCAATAAAATTGAAAGCAAATCTAAAATCAACAAAAGGTTCATATAGCACAGAACCTGGCCTAAAAATATATTGTTGAACTAGATGTCGCTTTTTTATTGTCTATCTCTTTATGGTGAGCATTCAGCAATATACAGTTGCAATTAAAATATGAGATATTTGCAGAAAACAATACATTTCAGAAATATTATTTGTTGAATTAAATTCCATAATAAATGAATTAAGGTACAGACATATTTCAAAAATTGCAATGAAAGAAATAATAAATTACTGCTAACTTGTCACAGAAATATGAAGATCCTATTGTAGCAATTTAGGAAAAATGGTGCTATGCTGTAAGAGCAAAACTGTATCTGCATAGTAAAATGACACTCATAGGACAGCAATAGTAATTGTTGTAGGAATTGTTTGATTCTTGATAAAAACTTCATTATAAAGGTTAATTGATAATGAGATATAACAACCCTTGCTTTTTTAGTGCATCTAGGATGTCCATCTAGGAGGTCCATTAGAGGCAACCAAATGAACAAACACCATTTGCATCACACAGACGATACTTAAACACCAAAGACTATGGCCCAGCAACAACAACCAGCCAATCAAACAGCCCGAAACCAGACCATGACTCAGAAACATTCAGACAAATAACATCACAACAATTTACATCAAACAAAAATATATTTAAAGGCCAGTGCTCTGACAGATGTGCACAATTCAAAGTGCACTGAAGATGTCCCCCTGAATGGACATGAAACATTTGCAGCCAAATCACCAAGCTTGGAGATCAAATCAACAAGCCCACGTCCGTCTTGTGGCTTCTGGTTTTTAGATCAGAGCTTTTCCCAGCTAGTCAGGAAGGAACTAGATATTTAAACCTGCATTGATTCCCTTATTATCCCCTTAGCAAATTTCTTTGGACGTAACTCATTTTCCTACACTATATGACCTCAAAGCCATATTATCAGCAGTGGATGATTGTGATTCTTCTGGCTGAAGAGATGGCTTGCTGCCGAAGATCCTTTGATCCTAAATCTTTCATTTGAAAGCAATGTCTCCATTAGCCAACACCACTCTTTTGATGTCTCTGTTTCTACTCAAACTGCTGATAACTGCAACTTCAAGGCTGGCCAGTGTCTAAGGTCTGTTCATTTCTTCTTTGAGTTCCTTGCATGACAGAAAGGTTTTATTTTAAAAAAAAACCTCACTACTTTAAATACAGCACTTTAGCATTCATATGTTCAACCTTCTATTTCAGAAATTCAGAGTGAACAAGTTCTTATTTAATTTAATATCTTAGATCACTTTGATTATTATGAAATCTCAATTCTTACATCTATTGGATCCTAGTAATCAATAGTAATCATTAGGAACTTGAGGTAAATCAATTTTAAACACCAAGAAAAGCTAGAATTCTTTTTCTAATATGCATACCCGTTCTGTTATCACATCTTCCCACATGTACACATGCATGTTATGTGTACTATATTTGTTATAAATGCCCAACAATGGCCAGTGTATTCTAGATTTCTGCTGGATAATATGCATCCAAGACCACTGAAAATTGAAGCCAAAACTACAGCAGTTTGCCGCCTTTGGGGATCTCATTAATAAATCAAGTTTTCTGTTACCACATGGATTGGATTTCACTAGGCCAATTCTTTTTGGGGTGTTCACATCTTATAGTTACACCGTTATGTGACTCAGTCAGAAGATTCACAATTCTACCTGCAATGCTGAACTTAGCTGAACTTTAGCAAAGATTGCATATGACAACCCAATCCCATCTATCCCACCAACAAGTTACATGAGTGACTTTTCTTCCCCTTCTCCATTTAGAAGACAACCTACAATTACAGAATTATATTTGTTTATTAGATACAGAAGAGGCTGGCACATTTGTTTTCTCGGTCATGCTCCTTTTCATGGGAAGTATTTTAGGATATTGTGAGCTGAATTCAGCTAGTGACATCCTTCTATGTGTCTTTACTGCTTATTTACATACTTGCTTTCTTATTTTCTTTTACAATGATGTATGATAAATAGACACGTTTGAAAGCATGTTGTAACTAGAAGAAATTTGCATCAGATTTAAAAAAAAAAACCAAAGTCACATCAACTCTAATAAAGAAAAAACCATAAGACAGCTCATTAAAAAAAAGCTTGAGCACAAGGAAGCTGAAAATATTTGGCATACTTCTTACAGGGGTCGGTAATATATGCCTTGTCTGGGCTTCATTGCTTCTAATAGGGGGGATGGATGTGTAGACAGACAATCAGACAGATATGGACCTCATATGAGGAGGTCCTGCTCATTTGGAACAATAGGATTGGTGTGGGGGGAAATCTGAGCACATGAGTTCTCGCTTGAGGCTTAATGTGGTACAGCTCAGAGAGACATTTACTCCTCAACTAGATCCAGTTTATATGCATGGCATTCCTCACATATCAATGGTGTCGTTTTGTCAATAAATGCACCTGCAGTGAAAAGGGGGACTGAGGAAGAGAGAAAAGGATCTCATAACTGTTCCCTCTCCTAAATATTTAAATTAAAAATCAATTCACATCCATACACATCTACCCTTACAGAGAATTATGAGTCACATCATTTCTCCTGAGGGAAAAAACCACACAACTTTGTGATTAATTTTTTAAGAAAACCCACCTCATCCCATACGTTTCTGCTCTGTTTGGCAGGGGAAAGAATAAAATAATGGCCAAAAGCTATATGGGAATGAGACTCAAGAGCTGCTGAACCTGAAGGATTACGTCAGTGATGGGATTCAAATATATGAACAACTGGTTCTCTGTGTGGATGCCGCTTCTGGAAGTCTATTCTGGGCCTGGGCAACAAAAAATTAGCTACCAGTTCTGCTGAAGTGGTGTGAACTGGCTGAATCCCACCACTGGATTACATCCATCAGATGATACCCCACAACAGAAGCTTAAATTTGTCTCCATGTAGTGGAGGTAGGATTGGCAGAGATTTGTGTCAACATGTATCATTCATATATTTATATATATATATATGTAGGTCTTTGGTTATTTAGGTTTTCTCCCGCATAAAATTGGAAGTGTCTTGGCGACATTTCGACGAAGTCCCATTCGTCATCTTCAGGCTGGTGTTTTCGGCTTCGTGCTTCTAGGAGCAATGTGTGATCATAGCTGTTTCTCCCTTTTAACTGCCAGTGGGGGTATGAACTGATTGGGTGGGAGCTTGGCTGTGTTCTGATTGGGTGGAAGTGGGTTCTGATTGGTTAGGGGCTTGGCTGTGCTCTGATTGGATGGGGGGTTGGCTATGCTCTGATTGGATGGGGGAGTGTTCTATTTGGGTGGGGGCTTTGTTGTGCTCAGGTTAGTCTGAGTTGCAGGGGGATTAGAGATGGTGAGCTGCGTTGCTGTTGTTTGGCTTTGCGTTTGTGGTCGTGCCTCATCTTCATGATGGGTGTCAGTTTGCTTCATGTATGGATTGGAGGGGTTTAAAGTGGCTAATGATGCAGCTGTGGTCTGGCTTCTGGATTGTGGTCATGCCTCATCATCAGTGTGGGTTTGGGTTTGCTTTTTGCGTGGATGTGTGGTGGTAATATCCTGTGTGGTTTTCGTGAGTGTGGGTCTAGTGTCATTCTTTGTGTTAGGGACTCGTTTGTCAATAAGGGCGGGTTTCCAAATGGCTGGTAGGCGGGAGGTATCATCTCATTTATTCATGCTGTGTGGGCGCTTTTCTATCTCGATGGCTTCTCTGATTATTCTGTTATTAAAGTGTTCAGTTTTGGCAATAGTTCTGGTCTTTTTAAAGTCAATTTCATGTCCTGTGGCTTTAAGGGGTTGGACGAGGGGAAAAGTTGGTTCCTCTGTTTTGACTGAGTTTTTGTGTTCTTCAATGTGTGCACTTATTCTTCTGTTGGTTTGTCCAATGTATGTGGTGGGGCAAGCGGTGCATGGAATTTTTATATACTCCTTGATTTTCTAACTCAATTTTGTCTTTGGGGTTTCTTAGGATGGTGGATATTTTTCTGTTTGTGCAGAATGCTGTCTTGATGTTGTGTTTATGGAGGATCTTTCTGATTCTGTCTGTGGTGCCTTTTATGTATGGGAGGAGGGCTTTGCCGTTTTCTTGTTCTCTGTCTTGGATTTTAGTGGGAGTTTCTTTTTGGATTAAGTTGGAAATCTTATTTCTTTGGAATCCGTTGGATGTTAGTACACTCTCTATAATGTACTAACATCCAATAGATTCCAAAGAAATAAGATTACCAACCTAATCCAAAAAGAAACCCCCACTAAAATCCAAGACAGAGAACAAGAAAATGGCAAAGCCCTCCTCCCATACATAAAAGGCACCACATGAAGATAAGGCACGACCATGAACGCAAAGCCAAACAACAGCAATGCAGCTCACCATCTCTAATCCCCCTGCAACTCAGACTAACCTGAGCACAACAAAGCCCCCACCCAAATAGAACACTCCCCCAGCCAATCAGAGCACAGCCAAGCCCCTAACCAATTAGAACACACCTCCACCCAATCAGAACACAGCCAAGCTCCCACCCAATCAGTTCATACCCCCACTGGCAGTTAAAAGGAAGAAACAGCTACGACCACACATTTCTCCTGATTCAGAAGAAACCTTCTCAGCCTTCTTCTGCTAGAGTATTTCTTAAAGAGAAGATCATTATCCAAATAAGCCTGGAGAAAGAAGCTGTTCAGTTGCCTCTTTGGCATCTTTTTTCCAGTAAGCCTGAAAAAAAAAAAGATCAGCAGGCAGGTATTGAGCAATGTGAAATGGGCCAATAACTTGCATCTATATGTTGAGGCATAGAATATTTAAACATGTAAAAACTTATAAGAACTAGCTTTGGTTGAAAACTCTCCTTCATTGCTACTTCTTTATTTGTATTTTTTGAGATAAAAAATAATGATTTCTATGTATCCTGAAGGCAGCTTACATTCCGGCCAATGTGATGACAGAATAAAATCAATAAAATAAAATAATTGTAGGCACAGGGTAGGGGGAATCATTATGTACAGAGGCATTATGTTGTTGTATGTTTTTTCACTGGTTGGTATTAGTCAATTCATCATAAGAAAGGAATAGAATTTCTTAAGACGCATCCTCTTAGAAAAGTCGAGAGACAAAATTACACCAAATAGGGTTCATCCTACTGTTTTTGTTTCTTTCACTTACCTGCCTCTTTCAATTGATGAAGGAAAACCTTTTTGTTTCCTCTTCTAACTAAAGAGTATTTTGCACTGACCTAGCTCTTAATAACCACTAATTACATTTTTCTCCTTGATACTGGCCATTAAAAGAAGGCATATTACTCCCTTTCTCCAAAGTTTCCAGCTTTTAAGAAAGCCAGACAGGACAAGTGGCTATAAATCAAGGGAAGTTGCCCTATTTATGGAGGAACTCCATCCTGTTTCAGATTCACATTGAGAGCCTTATGATTTGGGAAATGTCTCATTACAAATGCCAGCCACCATGGAAGACTTTCCCTATTCAGGTGTTTTTTTTCCTGCTAGCTTTTCATTTCCAAGGTGACTGGAAAGACAGTTTGATGAGGGATGTACCATGAATCTTGCTGTGTGCAGATTTGGGGTTGTCACTTCCAGCAGATCCACAGCAGGAATAAGATGGTGTTCATCCAGTCTCCGAAAAGACTTCAACTGACTTCTGAAAATATCTACAAAATGGTCAGCCCTCTTGGCCTTTCACACTTTTCATTGCAAAAATATCTCATTTGTATCCAGTAGTGCAGGCCTTTCATCAAAGGGTGGTTCAACCATACAATTATGTCACTTTGTGTGGTTACTTGGTCTGTGCTGCAAAAAGAAACAACCTGTGAACCTGTACTTTTATCACCATGGGGGAGAATTTTGTGGTCAAAAGGGAAAAAAATGCTGAGAGGTCCTGCCATCTCATACTTTTTCAAAAGCGAAAAATAAAACCTTCTTCCTAAATCGATTAGTGAATTGATGTCCAATATTTCATTACAAATCTGATCATAAATCTGCAGAGTAGAAAGCTGCCCAGGAAAGCAGAAAATAAAACAAATTGGATTTTCAATGACCCCCAGATTCCCAATTCTGATAGGATGGTGCATGCATGCTTATGGGTGGGGAAGAATTACAGATCCAAACTAAAAAGTTTAAGAATTGAATCACTGCAGTGGTCTTGGAAAAGTGTTGACAGACTAGGCATTGCAAAGTTTTTATGCACTCATTGGGTCAACAACAAGATATAAATGAAAATAACAATTCTTTCTTCTGATAGCACACTATCCATACAGATATGGATATCCTTCCACTCTGTTATTCTGTATTTATTCCATCACAATGATTATCTAAATAGGTATTCCATCACAATCATTATGGCCAAGCAGTTTGTGGTGAATGGCTCTTTCTTAGCATAGCAGAAAGCCTTGGTCTCTTCACATTTGTACTATTACAGCAGATCTCATTGTTGAAATGCCATTAGCCTAAATGAATCTGGAAGTCAGAAAAAGTGTCTGCTCAGGCACTTAAGTTCCTGAGTAGAGCACAAATGGAGCTTCTTCTGTCCAATACTCCGAGGTTGTATCAAGATACCTCGCTGCACCATTCAGACACCCATATATCTGCCTCAAGGACATGTTAGTGTGCATTCCTCCTGCTCTTGAGGCTGCAGAAAAGTGGTGTCAACATAATTGGTTTGACCAAGTTTTGCTGAGTCTCAGCAAAAAACCAAGGGAGTGGACCCATTCTTATATTTTTCATACAGGTCCTTTCTTTCCCACCCAGCATCACCTACTGGCAGGGAAAAATATTTCCAATTGAGGAACTCTGCCTGTTTCATCCCATTTCATTTTGTGCTCCTCTCTCTCAACTCCACCAGACAATCAGCCAGAATATTTTGGAGTCTATCCATTTTATGAGAAAATGATAGGTATATTGACCTCTGGGGATGCCATGGCAATGCCCATTCCCACTGAACAAGGAAAAGAAAAAAAAATCCCTGACTTGTTTCTTATTCTCTTTCCAAAATACAAAAATCATATATAAAGATTTAGTCTTTAAAAATGCTTTTTTTAAAAAAAAATCCTGACTATATTTATTAATCCCTCAATCTCTGGGAAGACAAGAAAGTAATATTCTATTTTAAAAATGGTGACAAGATGGTGACACTGGGAATATTTTTCATTAAGTGATCACGGAGACCTACTTTAAACTCAACAGTTGCTGGATCAGGGAGGATGGGTGGGAAGAGTCCTTTCTGTCACTCAGAAGTCTGCAGTATTCAGTTCTGAAGCAAGGCTAAATTGACCTGGGACAATGCAGGTGTTCTTTTTAGAACTGGTCCTTAAGGAGCCACATGCCACAGTAGTTGAGTAGGCTGAAGCAAGCATCGAGTTAAGGAAGCAATGACAGAATGGCAGCAATGCAGACATGGTGATCCCATCCAGCACAAGAATCCAGCCAACTCTCTGGACTATCAAAATCTCTGGGCTAAATATACAAAAAATAATCCAAGTTGTCAAGTCAGTCAAACTTCTCAGAGGCTAAAGAAAGAAAAAGAAAGAAAGAAAGAAAGAAAGAAAGAAAGAAAGAAAGAAAGAAAGAAAGAAAGAAAAGAAGGAAGGAGAGAGAGAGAGAGAGAAAGAAAAGGAAGGAGAGAGAGAGAGAGAGAAAGAAAGAAAGAAAGAAAGAGAAAGAAAGAAAAGAAGGAAGGATAGAGAGAGAGAGAGAGAAAGAAAGAAAGAAAGAAAGAAAGAAAGAAAGAAAGAAAGAAAGAAAAGAAGGAAGGAGAGAGAGAGAGAAAGAAAAGGAAGGAGAGAGAGAGAAAGAAAGAAAGAAAGAGAAAGAAAGAAAAGAAGGAAGGAGAGAGAGAAAGAGAGAGAGAAAGAAAGAAAGAAAGAAAGAAAGAAAGAAAGAAAGAAAGAAAGAAAGAAAAGAAGGAAGGAGAGAGAGAGAAAGAAAGAAAAGGAAGGAGAGAGAGAGAAAGAAAGAAAGAAAGAAAGAAAGAAAGAAAGAAAGAAAGAAAGAAAGAAAGAAAGAAAGAAAGAAAGAAAGAAAGATCTCTAGTTTCTAGTAACAAAATGGATGGCATGATCACAGAAGATAATAATTAGAGCCAGAGCTGAACAAATCCCCAAGTATACCATGATCACTGATTACCCTAGGTCAGGGGTCCCTAACCTGTGGCCGTGGCATGTTGGCTACTGGGCCACGAGAGTGGCTGGCCAGTGCAGATGTGTGTGTGCATGCACTCATCCCCCCAGTTGCGCAAGCGCTGTACTAACCTTCGTGCAGGCGGTAGCCATCCCAAGTGTGTGCGCTAGTGACCCAATTTGTGGTGCATGGGTGCTAATGGTCCTGTTTGTATCATGTGGGCGCTAGCCATCCTGAGCATTACAAGGGCTCCGATTGCCCCATTTGTGGGATGCATGTGCTTGCGGCCCTATTTGTGGCGCTCACATGCTTGCAGCTCCATTTGCGCATGCATGTGTAAAGGTGCCTGCCTTTCCCTTTGGGCTGCTAACCCAGAAAGGTTGGGGATCTCTGCCCTAGGTTGTCTGTATTGCGAATTTTGGGTCAGGAGAAGAATATTACTTTCACTAAGAAATTATTAAAAACTCCTCTAAGCTGGTTCCACAGTGAGCTGGGGATAAGATGGAAGTGATATCATAAAAAATGTCCCTTAGAGTGGTTAATAAGGTGTTTCCATGCCTTACCATAGTAAGGCATACACACTAGCTCTTTAACAAACTGCAGTCTGGATTTAGTGGTTCACCAAATCAAGGCAGAAATTATAATCTCATCTAACTGTATGTTGTTGATCATCAAACTTACTGGAGTATAATCTAAAAAGACTGTTGTTTCACTTTGTTCCCTGTATTCTCTAAAAATATTTTATTTCTATAATAGTGAAGACATGGCATTTTCCATCAGCAGTGTCTTTTCCCCCTTTTTAATTTGTGTTCTTGACAATGTCAACAAAGAGGGCAGCTTGGTATCAATTTAACATTGGGAAGGGAGGATTGGGTAGATGTCCCAGACATCAAATCAATATGGCAGCTTCAGCTACATTTCAAACTCAACAAAAGAGCCAGGAATAAGCTTATCCAAAGACCCAGGAGGTCACTCCTCCAAAAGGGGAGCACAATTTAGCTGTAGATGGGATTGGGGAAGGAGAAAGAGGAAGTAGCTAGGTTGGGTTTTTGAAGGTATAAAACTGCCAACAAAACACCAAATCAATAGTTTCTTTCAAAACTTTGAGAAGATAGGGTTGTATTTACCTAATGTGGAAAGCCAGTGTTTCTAAGAATGTGATTCCAATGGCACAAAAAATAGAGACTGAGCTGGCAGTTCCCTCTGTCCATCTTTGATTCAGATTCTCTTCTGAACCATGTCAAGCTATGAGTGGCTCCACTGGAGCATACTCCAGTTTCTGAACTTTCAATTTGAACCCAAACAAATAAAAATGGGGAAACGGGCAGGTGAATCATAACCTTTCCAGAATAAATGATCCATCAGACGGGTCTTAAAACACAAACTGATCCACTCCTGTGGCTGCAGCAATTTAAATCACAGCCCTTAAAAAAAAGTCTGTTTATCCTTGCATGGACTGAGCCAAAAGTTCATCACATACGGAAAGCAAGTCAGTAAGATCCCCATAGCTGCCTGTGAATAATGCAGATGACAATGCTGAAATCACGGAGCACTCCTGAAATTAAAATAAAGGTACACTTTCCTAGGTAGGGCAAGAAGATTCTGCTTGAAGGAAAACTGCAACTGTGTCTTTTGGAAAAAAGATATGGAGCAGAATGTAGGCAGATATGGAAATGTTCCCAAGGTCTTCACTAATCCCAAGTTTATGGGGAAAACCACTTTACTGTGCAGTCAAAGCTGCACAGAAGCTAAGGGATTGAGGGATGAATCAATAACTTGTAAGTTTAAATGACACATTTAGTAGCTGTTCTGGTAAAAGACTTCCTGTATGTAATGAAAATGCGAGAAGATAACAGTAAGAAATGAAGCTAGTAAAGCAGGAATCAACAGCTCTCAAGCTAGAGAAAAGCATTATGTTAATATAGTTCAAGTGCCTTCCAAGGCCAATAAGGGAATGGCCAAGTATCTGTTGATTTAAATAGGCAGAAGGGACCTTCCGGTGGCTCCGCCAGCGTCGCTAGAGTCTCCTCTGTGAGGCTCCGTTCCCTGGGTTTGTAAAGCCGCAAAAAACAGCGTACATCAGCTGTTTTTTTGCGGTGAAAAATCCCCTCTTCGGGCAAAGAAGAGGTGTAGAGCATCAGGAGCAGGGTTGAGCACCTCTTAAATCCCTGAAAAAGTTTTCAGGGATCAAGAGTGATAGCTCCCTAAGCTCCTGAGGACGCTCCTGCCCAGAGACGCTTCTGTCATCAGACAGAGAAAGACGCCGCGACCGCTTCTGCTTATAAAAATAGAACACAAGAGAGACTGTAAGCAGACTGAGTGAATACAGGAGTTCTTATTGGATTGCAAGTATTTTTTTTATTGTTTTCTGGCTATATATCTCTAACTTCTACAATCAACATAATGCTTTCAAAATGGCGTATAGCTTTCACTGCTTTCACTGTTAAAGGAAAGTGTTTGAAAGTGAAAGTGAATTCTCCATTTTTTCTCTCTCTCCTTGTTCTCGTAAGCGAAGCTAGAGAGACGGCTGTAGGAATTGTATTAAAGCCAGAGTGATTGTTTTAAATTTAAAATGGAGTGGAATTTACATTCAAATGTTAAATCTATTTTGGATCGTATTGATGAATCTCAAGAAGAAAGGCGTGCAATAGTGAAAGAGATTAAAGCAATACTGAAAGAGACTATTACAGAAATATTTATCAGATTTTTTCTCCCAAATGAAACTGATTTACAACCAACTGCTGAATATTTTATAATACAATCTAAACAAGAAGAAGAACAAGAACAAGAAGAGGACAGTACTGAGAATAAAGAGAATAAAGGGAAATGGATCTTGCTTGATAAACAGTTCATCTATGGAGAGGAGGAAGAGGATTTGTTTCAAGAAAGGAGGGGATGGCTATTCCTTTTAGATAAGCAGCAAGAAGAGGATTTAATTGAGAAAAAAGAGACATTGATTCAGTTTAAGAAGCAACTTATTTATGGGGCTGAGGATCAGAAAAAGCAAAGACAGAGATTTGAATTGTTATCTCAACAAAAGTTTATGGCTAAGAGTAACAGAGGACTAATGCAAAGGTTAAGATGGTTTATTTGGACTCAAATGATATTGCAAGTAAAGAAGAGAGACTTATTATTTGGAAGGGAGGCCTCGTTATGGAGGTTTACCTGGTTGAAGAAAATTCAAAATTATGGACTGATTTAAGGACTAAGATTATGAGTAAGATGTAAGAGAAGATGATTAATGGAAGATATAATTAAATTGATGAAGAATGTATTTGCTATGAAATGATCTAGGTTTGACATTAGATTGATTGATTGATGGGATAGATAAGCATTATGTGATTTGATAAGGTTGTAGGAATGTAAGTTAGAAATAGAATAAATAGATTGTATTTGTTATGGAGGTTTATTTGACAGATGAGAAAGCCCAGAAGTCGATTGAAGAAGTGAAATTTAAAATTAAATGTAAGGAATTAAGGCTAATCTAAGATTATGGGCTGAATTAAAGACCAATTTTATAAGTAAGATGTAAGAGAGGATGTTTAATGGAAGATATATTAAATTGATTAAGAACATTTTTTTTTGAATTGAGGGGTTTATTGATATTATTTGTTTATTTTTCTAAAAAGATGAAATTTTTTTTTATTTGATGTTCAATGGTTTGAAAGAGGTTGATTACTGGAAGATGTATATAAAACTTGATTGTTTGGGTGATTTTATATAACCTCTCAATGGATTGAAGTGATTTAAGGTTTGACTTAGATTGATGGTTTAGATATGTAAATGAAAATTATTATTCTTAACAAGATGATTTGTTTGTTTTGTTTAATGGATTGAAATGATTTAGAGATTGTATATAGTATATAGTTTAAAATTCTTGTTAGGATTATATAATAATTTTGTTTGATGTAGTGGGTTTTCTTTTGTTTTACCCTGTATTCACTCTGGGAAGTCGGGAGGGAGGGTTAGGGAGGGTTTATAATTTTATATACGATGTTTTCTCAACTGTAATTGGGGTGGATGTAAGAATATGTAATTACTGTTATTAAGGGGTTGCTCGGGTGGCCTCTGGGCACCACATCTGATGGAAAGAGTAAGGAGGATTGAAGGCTGATGTAAGTGGAAGTTGATAAGAAGGGGGAAGAGTAGGACGGAGATGGAGAAGGAGGGAGGAAAGTAGAAAGAAAGTAGAAAGGAGGGTGGAGTATAGAGAAGTAGAGAAGGAGGGAGGAAAGTAGGTAGTAAGTTCGTAAGTGAGGGGGGAAGGTTAGGGTCGGGGGGATGTGGTGGTGGGGGTACCGAGCAGTAATGTTAATTGTTTGGTATGATTATTTTCAGTTGAGTTATTAGTATTAGAGGTATTGAAAAATGTACTTATGTTTTGTTTATGGATGATTGTTTATTTTAACACTATGATTTGATTTGAGTAGTTTTTTCTTTCTGTAAAAATTAAAAAAATTAATAAAATATATTTTTAAAAAAAATAGGCAGAAGGAGAAGTCTAGGAGTTAACACTGGAGTGGAGGGTTTAAATATATAAAGCCTTTGATTTCTGTGTACTGCAGTAAGCAAATCTGTAGGTATATGGTTTCATTGTTAGGTAGATCTTGGATAAGCCTTGAGTTATGAATAAGGGAATCAAGATTTACAGCTGTGCCTGTATGAAGGATGACAAGAAGAAAGCATGATTGTGACATCTCCTGGCTTTACAATATTCCTCCCAGGAATATTGGGTAACCAAACAGGAACCCATTGGACTGGTCTTGTTAATGGTTCCAAAGAAATACACTTAGGGACATCAGGCATGCCCTCTTAAGACAAATGAACAACTGTCAGCTGGCAAACCCTTGATGCTTTATTTTCAGTGCATGAAATTATTTTCTGTGCCCTCTTTGTTTCTGCAGCCTATCCATGTGGAGTCAAACACAACTGGCATTTCATAATATATGCTCTTTAAAACCCCTGTCCAATTTTTTATCATAAACTAAATAGGCGTGGAACCCATAGACCAACCCATATCCTTCTATATTCAGTATTCTTTCATTTGTCAAATTAATCCAATCACTTATTACCACTAGAACTGCTGCATAATAATATAATTTGAAATTAGGCACTTTCATTCCACCTCTCTCTCTTGTATCTTGAATAATTTTAAGTTTAACCCTTGGTTTCTTGCCATCCCAAATAAAGTTGTTTATACCTTTCTGCCATTCATCAAGATTTCCATCCTTTTTAAGTATTGGCAACATTTGAAATAAAAATAGAAATTTCGGTAATACATTCATTTTAATAGCGGCTATCCTACCCAGGATAGATAATTGTAGTTTTTTCCAATTCTCCATTTCTTTTTGAACTTTACTCCATAAGAACTCATAATTATTCTTATATAATTTACCATTTGAGGCTTCTATATAAATTCCTAAATATTTAACTTTTTTAACTATCTCACATCCCGTTATTCTTTCCAAATCTTGTTTTAATTTATTATCAAAATTTTTGACCAACATCTTTGTCTTGGATAAATTTAATTTAAAACCAGATACTTTTCCATAATTTCGAATAATTTCCATCAAACTCTGAACCGATTGCATTGGCTGAGTCAATGTCACAAGTAAATCATCTGCGAAAGCACATAATCTATAATCATGTTTTCTAATTTGTACCCCCTTTAATTCCTCTGATGCTCTAATCCTATTCAATAAAACCTCTAAAGTTAAGACAAACAATAAAGGGGATAAGGGACAACCCTGTCTAGTACCCTTTTCAATGTTAAACAAATCTGTTAGTTGACCATTTACTATAATCTGTCCTGTTTGTTTCTGATATATAGCTGTTATGGAATTAATAAACTGGTCCCCCATTCCCATCCTTACCACAAGCCTTTGCAGAAATGTCCAATTCAATCTATCAAAAGCTTTTTCTGCATCTAAAAACATTAAAACTGCTGAGGTTAAGGAAAGATTATGCTTTTTTGACAGAGGAGCTTAAAAGAAGAGAGATACAATATAGATGGGAGGTTCCAACTGGACTTTCTTTGTTTTTTAAAAATAATAGATATCGTCTGACTACTGTTGCCAAAGCAAAGGACTTCTTTGACAATATATTGATGGCTGATAGATCTACCTCCCCAAAATCTAAGAGGGCAATTTTGGTTAAAGATCTAGAATCATTGCAAATTTCGGAATCTCAACAACCTCGTACAATTCTTTTGACGGATATGGATAAAGCAGTTGAACAACCAGTGCAGTTAATTGATATTTTTCAACCTCTGGTAGCTGATAAGCCTAAAGATCCAAGGGGTCCACGTGAATTAATTCAAACCAAGCAAGCTGATCTGACATCTTTGGAAGCCATGGGAGCAAGGCCTAAGAGGAAGGAAGAGGTAGTTTCGGCCCTGCACAACTGGCATTTCAAAAGTCTCTATCAAATTTATGGCCAATGAAATTATTTATTTTTATTTATTTATTTATTATTAAATTTCTATACCGCCCCTCTCCCGAAGGACTCGGGGCGGTGTACAGCCTTAAAATTTAAAAAAACGTATAAATGTACAAAATTAAAATATTTAAAAATAAATTAAACAAATTAGGCCATAAAATCCCATATAAAACCCAATATGTGCGAATCCTAAAATCCTAAAAATTACACAATCCCCCTAAAACATTTTCACCCGGTTGGAGCCGGAGCTTCTATGCCAGGCCGGCCTGTTGAAAAAGGAAAGTTTTCAGTTACCGACGGAAGGTGCGTAAGTCCATCATCGTACGGAGTTCGGGGGGGAGCTTGTTCCATAGCATGGGAGCTCCCACAGAGAAGGCTCTCCCCCTGGGGGTCACCAGTCGACATTGTCTGGCCGACGGCACCCTGAGGAGGCCCTCTCTGTGGGAGCGTACCGGACGGCGGGAGGTATTTGCTAGCAGTAAGCGGTCTTGTAAGTATCCGGGTCCGATGCCATGGAGCGCTTTAAAGGTGGTCACTAACACCTTGAACCGCACCCGGAAGACCACCGGCAACCAGTGCAGCTCGCGCAGGAGCGGTGTTACATGGGAGCGCCACGACGCTCCTGTGAATTAGAGGTACTCTTCAATTTATGAATCTTCATTTCGTGACCGTTTGACTACAACAGCACTGGAAAAAGTGTCTTACAACTGGTCCTCGCTCTTATGACTGCCGCAGCATCCCCACAGGCACATGACTGCAACTTAGCAGTTTGGGTGCTTGGTACCTAGCATGTATTTATAATGATTGCGGCATTGTGAGATCATGTGCTTTCAACCTTCCCAGGGGGCTTCTGACAAGCAATGACACTTAGACTTATATACTGCTTCGTTGTGTTTTACAGCCCTCAGAAAGCGGTTTACAGAGTCAGCATATGACCCCCAACAGCCTGAGTCCTCATTTTACCCACCTCGGATGGATGGAAGTATGAGTCAACCTTGAGCTGGTGAGAATCGAACTGCCAAACTGCAGGCCGGCAGCTGGCAGTCAACAGAATTAGCCTGCAGTACTTCATTCTAACCACTGCGCCACCATGGCAAAGTCAATGGGGGAATCTGGATTTGCTTAACTGTGTGATTTATTTATTTATCAAATTTATTTTGCTGCCCATCTTGCAATTCAGGTGACTCTGAGCAGCTTACATCAAGGGATTCACTTAATAACTACAGCAAAAAAAATTGTAACATTGTGTACAACTTATTTAATGGGCCTTTTGATCCCAATTGTGGTTGTAAGTTGAAGGTTATGTGTAAAGGATCATTTCTCCGAAATCCTCCAGGGGAAAAAAGAAATCTTTGTGGCAGTGACAGGTTCGCCACTACTGAAAAAGCCTAACAGGAGAAGTTTTCTCATGATGCTGTCCTTTGAGAAATTATTGAAATATGGGACAATTGTATGAAAAAAAAAAGACAGGACATTTACTCACATCCTTTGCCCCCCTCCCAATAACTAAAATAATACAAAACTATTGCACTTTGGCCAGTCTTCTTTGGAATAATTTATAAAGTAAATTCTTTTTCATCAAACTAACTAGCAAGACAAAAGTGTAAGATTTCTCTTCCAGCACTATATTGATACTGTGTGGATAGGATTCTGGTAAGAGAAAAGGAAGGAAGGAAGGAAGGAAGGAAGGAAGGAAGGAAGGAAGGAAGGAAGGAAGGAAGGAAGGAAGGAAGGAAGGAAGGAAGGAAGGAAGGAAGGAAGGAAGGAAGGAAGGAAGGACAATATTCAACATATTTAAGTTCACATACCCATAGTTTCACACGAAACTATCAAGAAAATGAATAGAATGATGGATGTTTTAAGGCAGATTCCCCTTTGAGGCATCAAACTGTTTTCTCACAGTTGCTAGCAGCAAACCCAAAATGTGTCCGTCAGTATTAAGTAATAGCATGCTTTTCTCTGGAAGTGATTTGGACTCTTCTCCACTTTAACTTTACCCCATCTAATGTTCTTCACGAGTATTGGGATTTCAACTGTCATAATTCCTAACCAGCCAATGGTAGAAGCCAATGTATTTGTATTTACTGAAAAATGTTTACATTCCAGTACCGCTTCAGGCACTGCCTACTACTACTATTTTTTTTCAGACAGTAAAGCAACTTCAGCCTCTGAAGAATTGTATTCTCTATTATGATGTACTTGTGTAATATTGACCAGTAAAAAGTTAACAATGTTTTCAAGTTGATCTTGATTGCTTGTGGTTGGATCCATCCATATAATTTTTTTCAGCAGCATTATGGAAGCGATTTGTCATGATCTTCTTTTAAGATAAAGATAGATGGATGGGCATATGGAGATAGATAGATAGATAGATAGATAGATAGATAGATAGATAGATAGATAGATAGATAGATAGATAGATAGATAGATAGATAGATAGATAGATAGATAGATAGATAGATAGATAGATAGATAGATAGATAGATAGATAGGCAGGCAGGCAGGCAGGCAGGCAGGCAGGCAGGCAGGCAGGCAGGCAGGCAGGCAGGCAGGCAGGCAGGCAGATGTACCTAAGGCTAAACTAGGAAAATATGTCTGTCTCTCTCTCTCTCTCTCTCTCTCTCTCTCTCTCTCTCTCTCTCTCTCTCTCTCTCTCTCTCTCTCTCTCTCTCTCTCTCTCTCTCTCTCTCTCTCTCTCTCTCTATCTCTATCTCTATCTTCCTAGTCTACTCAGTGCACCATCCAAATATCAACCACAGTTAATTGTGTTTAACGTCTGAAATTAGCCATATTTGGTTATGAATCGAGACCCATATTGGCCATTAGAAAAGATTTTGAAGCCAAGTTACAAGAAAGATTGTACATGGACTATTACCATCAATTGATCAATTATTATACTTGATGGACAGTTTTGGTATCAGATGATAACAGCTGGATGTGAATATTTTAAAAAATCTATTGCCCATATTCCCAAGACTTCAGGAAGACACATAAAAAAGGAATAAGAACAACATAACAAAATCATTGTTATACTTAAAGACCAAAGTTAGCCATGTTATAGCTGTATACTAGAAATGGCCCACTAAGGAGCTAATTCTTTCTTGTCTTCCAAAATGACAATAGGCTCTATGAATGCCATAAAGCAGGATATTCCTTACAGTAAATACCACCACACAAAAGCCTTGGCCCTCCTCCCTTTAATCTAAAATGGAACTAAAAGCATCCTGAGAAAATTGAACAGGATAACTAGATCTTCTTCCCTGAAAATTGTTTCTTGTGTATGTAGGTTATAAACAGCACTTTGCATTGTAGCAAGAAATATGCAAGACCTAGTGCGATGCTCACGTATTGGTGCTAGGCGGTTAAAGTAAATTTCTGAAGTCTCTGAGTAGTCTTCAATGACACCATCAATGAAAATGTATTGCAATTGTCCTGTTGAGAAATAATGAGAACGTAAATTATTGACACTTGAGCTTCCTGCTCTAAATAGGGCTACATTTGGAATATCTACAGTTCTAGCTGTAGTCTTGAGCCAAAGAGGATTCCCAAGTTCCCAGTCCTGCTCCTTTAAGCAAAGTGTGATCCCCAAGAAAGTGGCCACAGAGTATCAAAAGACTTCTAGAAGTTCTCTCAACCCTTCTACCAAGGGCAACATAAACCATACCAGTTTCAGAAAACTTCTAATGGCATAACAAGCAATGATTGACAAGCATATGCAAGAAAGAGATTTACACCAGCTGAGCAGTTATCAATTATCACCATATGAATGAGGGCATCATTTTTCCCAAAACTCGATGTCATTTATATTTTCCGAAAAGTATACTTTCAGTTATTTCAAGAAATAATGTTCACATCTTTAGCCAGCAACTCTCAATGGAGGCAGCACTTAGCTTAGCAGCAAGAAATGTCAAGGGAAAAGGCAGACACCAACATTTGGGGGCACTTTAATATATTTATATCCTTTCAAGAAAATAGAATATTTTCTTGCTGAATAAGCTAATATAAAATACTGATCAACCATTGATCTGCCTTTTCTAAAAGCAGTCTGAGCATTTGCTAAAACAAAATGTTCCTCAAGGTAAGAGATTAATTGTCCATTTAAATGCCTTACATAACGTTTTCCAAAATCTAATAATGATGTGATTGGCAGGATTTTCTATATCTCCCTTCTTATATAGAAGGACTATTACAGCTCTATTCCAGCCTGAGGGGATTAAACCAGAGATATCTATTGCAGTGAGTAAGGCATCTAATAAAGTGAGTAAGGCATCTAATAAAGGGCCCCACCAATCTAGATTTGTTTAAGTTCAGTGGCTATATGATCTTAGCCAGAAGCCTTGCCAGACTTTATTTTTGATATAAAGTCAACAATCTCTTCCTCTAATACTGGTTTCTACTGTGGAAAGATAAGTAACTGAAATCTAATGTTGCTTGCTAGATTTGCGACTGCCTTCCCCTACTCCATAAACATTGATTTAAAATATTTTTCCCAGGTCTTGGATGATTTACAATTTGATTCCTGACAGGCACCTCATATATTTAATACAAGCACTACATCAAAATAGTATAATGTAAGATAGACAGAATAGAAAAGGTTCACTTACAGATGATATTATAATGAATAAGGGAGTGAGACAAGGTTGCATCTTAGCCCCTACATTATGTAACATCTGTCTCGATGATCTGGAGACCACATTACTTCAGGTTGATGACCATTGGCCATCATTAACCAGAAGCAAAACTTGTGCTTTGTTATATGCAAATGATGAAGTTCTTCTTTCATGGATTAGATTGGGTTTGAAACACCGTCTTGAGCCACTAGTTAAGTATTGTCAAGATAATCAATTACAAATTAACTATGCTAAAACTAAAATTTTATCTATGGAAATTATTTGCTTACAAGCAAAGCATTCCTCTGGATCCACTCAATGAAGCCATGAAGCAACTGGTGCAGCTCAAAGGTTCAGCATGGCTGTTTGGATTGGAAGCTTCCTCATGATTTGGTGGGTATGTCTATGCATGCAAGATAACCAGGAGAAGCAGCACTAGGAGAGCCAGAAAATGTCACCATTCTGATTATCCCAAAGAAGGGCCTTCTGTGCCCTCAAGATATTTTCTAGTAAAAGTCTGTTATATGCTCATCATCTCATCCCAGCAGAATGCCTACATGTTTGCTGGCTATGACATGCCCAGAAGAGCTCTGGAAGGCCTCCTGGTAAAGGGGCTAAGCCTTCATAGCTTCAAGGAATAAATCTAGAACTGTGGCTCTTAAAATAGGCATAGGGAATATATCCTGGAAGTACCAGAACAATTTGTGACTGCTTATTTATAAGTCAATGATACAGTTTGTGATGATTGCTGCCAAGACACTTGTGTAAGATAACAGAGATTGGGGTGGGTGTTTTTTGTGGGATAATTAACATTATTTGAGACTGAGGGGAAAGGGCAATTGGGTCAAACTACTGATTTAGAAGGACAGTTCATTTTTCAATAAAGCACAACATTAGAATGTTCCACAAACAGGCTTACTGGATAGCCGTGATCACTTCAGTTTGAAAGACACAATTTTTTTTTCTCATATTACCTCTAAACCACAACACACACAAACACACAGCATTTTAACTCAAAAGCAAGATTGCATCCTTTTGTGTAAAAGGATAAGTATAACAATGAGAGATGCTCTGAATGGGACAGTATAGTATTTAATACCAAACTTAAACACCACACAGTGTGAGTCAACTTGAAACTGATGAAATGTCCTAAGTGCCACATCTATCCATTCTCTGCCACTACTGTCTTAAATAAAGATCATACAATTACAGAACAGTGCAAGAAAACTAGTCATGACATATGAAGTCTGTGATCCAATCTCTCAGTGTATTTTGAAGAGAAGGGAAAGGAAAAAATCAGTTTGAGCCATAGGGCTGGCAGAAGAGAAGCGCTTAGTACTTCCTCACTCTCCTCTTTTTCCCAATGGAAAAAAAATCCTACGCCCAGCTCTCTATGATGATATTTATCCTGAGAACCTTGACTGGCTGAAGAGGCTGGATTAAGCACTAATCTGCTTGGGAAATTCTGTTGTATTTTATCCCTTATACAGTACAGTTATTATATAATCCATATCTCATAAAATATGGGACTGTGAGGAAGTGGTGAGATACTTCTCATCAGATCAGCAGATGATGGAGTCACAACACTTAACATTCCTCACCACTTGCTAGAATGACTATCTGATGGTCCCCACTAAGCCAAGGCCAAAGACTGGATTATCCAGTGGAGTCTAAACATTGCAAATGAAAGGGAAACATGGAAAGATTTGAACTTGTAAAAAGTTCTCCTTGTAAAAAGCGTGGAGACCCACTGGATCATTTTACACTGAGTGAACAAAGGCAATGCTATTAATAGTAAACTTTTCTTCACATTCCTTTGCAAAATATACTTTTGCCTCATGGTTCTGATATACTATATTTATAATCTATATGAAATTCAGCTTTCTGGTAAAGGATTTAATAACTCAATGTTCCATGTAGAACAACAGCTCATTTATTTAATACACCAATGTTTGGCTTTGTTATGTTCATTTAGATTTTAACAATACACAGTTTTACCAATATTGATTTTAGCTTATAGAGAATTTACTATCTTGGATCGCCTAAAATTTAACCATTTTATCTTCCAGTCAGGAAGATAAAAGAAGAATTTCCTCTTGATTGAGCTTTGAATAGCACCTGAATACCACGGTTTACGATGGAGCTGGAATAAAATAGTTCGCTCCTCCTGCTTACCTAAATTGTTAAATATCTCCCCATCAGCATCTTTGAGGCTATGGAAAGAAGAGATGGCAATGGCTGATCTTTTTTTTATCTGGCAAAGAATAATGGATTTCTGTCAAGAATAGAAGAAAGAAAAGCGAATTTCCTCTGTTCTTGCTCTTCCACTGTGTGTGCTGTTTTAATCTCTCTCCCTCCATATAATTCTCTTCCCTTTCTGTCTCTCAATGAGATGCTCCTTCCTCTTTATTGTTTTCTTGGTGTATACAGAGAATTCAACTGCACCTGATGTTTTGACTCAAGCCCCTAGCAACCCTCCAGCGTGACTTAAATACTCCACTTCATACAAAGAGATCCCCCTTTGAGTGAAAGATCTAAAATATACATAGGAAGCAAGAATTGCCCTCCAGGCTGCTCTGGCCTCTAATTCACACAGCAGAGCCCAAAATGTGCTAATAACAATACATTTCACCCAGCCTTTTCCCCCCCATCCAAGTCTCATGGAGAGAAAAGGAAGTTGCTTTAACATTACCTTGGACTTCAGAAGAGAAAGTCTGACTTTCCTGTTTTGTGGCTGACTGTGAGCAAAATTAGTTGGCAGCAGGTAAAGAAAACAGGTGTGCACATACAACCTCACCATAGGGAGTATAAATTCAAACAAGCAAATCTAATAACGAACAGTTGGGTCATTCAATCTAGGCTGCTGTATAGGGGGACAATCTGCTCTTCCAAAACTGGAAAGAGATTTAAAGAAATATTCATACTCAAAGGTGCTCTGATCCAGAGCTCATGCAAGCTTGATTCTAAGCCTTTTTAAGAAAACCTTATCCAGACTTAGACATGGTGGCAACAGGTTGCAAGGTACTCAGACCTGAAAGCCACAATCTCCATTGGGCAATTCCTCTACTGTTGTGTCCTCCTATCTTTTATCTTCCAAAAAACCAGTGGCCAATCACTTTCCTTCCTACGGGAGGAGCTTCCTAGATAGAATATATCTGTATGCATATATGCATAATTAAACTGAATCTTCTATACAAATATTGCACACCAACATGCACATAAATGCAGGTACAAACACAAGCAGCTTTTTTGAAAAAGAAAAGAAAACCCTTATATTTCATGTCTGTGAAAGCTATTGTTATCACAAGTGCTATAACATGACAATGTCCGCAACTCTTACAACTAGAAGATTTGGGATTCAAAAATTAACAGTTTGCTTTTTGGAAAAAAAACTTTTTTTTTCTTTATCTGAGTTTCCTACCTTTTTCATATGCCTTTTTTTTTTTTTACTTCAGCAGTAATGCATTTCTACTCAGGAACTGCAGGTGAAACTCTTCTCCCTCGTGTGAGTAGAAAATACTACCATACTGTACTTTTAAAACAAAAGCACAGGGAAAAGCTAGAAGGTTAGGGACAGACCAATACTTTTTGTTAAAAAATCTGCCTGACTTCACACCAGCACCTTTCTGTTTAGAAGTCAAGTGTTGTAACTATTGCACTATTGTATAAATAGTAAAACAGAGCTTTAAACATTTATTAGCAAGCATAGTAAGCATTGACTTAGTTGAAGAGGAATGCCTTTCTTTGCAAAACAGCCAAAGTACTCCTGGAGCTACCCTATAACAAACCAAGAGTGTTAGCTGGAACAGGCAGCACACTTAAGGCAACATCACACTTAAGGCAACATCACACACATACTTGGGAAGTGGAGCAGGAAAGCATACATTGATGTCCTTTGACAGTGAGTGGAGGTTAACAGAGGATAACGTTATCCAATTCTGCCATTCAGAAACAAGTGGCTACCTGTTCTGGTGATGGGACAACTAGGCCATATGAATAAGCGCTAAGCCAGCTATTGATGTTATGTCCATCCAAGGCATCTTTTCTATTATTTTCCCTTTCCTTCCCATCTTCAGAACTGAGAGATAGGAAGTTGCTACAGGTCTGTTCTCTGCCCCTCTCTCTACATTATGTTTTCTCGAGGATTCATGATTATATCTATGCAGTGAAATCTTAGGAAATGAGCAGAATGTTGAACTAAGCAACTAGATTCAATTTACTGAGACTCTTTGAAGAGCTCCATTAATTTTTTATCAATTTACAAATATTTTAGATTTAGGGATGTTGGTTTGTTTGTTTCATTTTTAGATGTTTGATCATTTAAATTCTATAAACAGTACACTAGCAAATTAATGACATAAATTGCAAAATGCTAAAACAATGACATAAACCACCAATGAATGGCAAAACCACTGTCTAAAATCAAAATTAAAAAAGTGAAAATTAAAACAGTGCAAAATTCTAAGGCAGGGGTGTCAAACTCGCCACATCACATGACGTGTCGCAACGTATCACAACTTTTTTCCCCTTGCCAGAGCTGGGGTGGGTGCAGCTTCCATGTGACGCATCCGGCCGATGGGCCGGCAGTTTGACACCCTTGTTCTAAAGGGTAGAAGTCAAAATTATTCTTAGTTCAGCCCCCTGCTCAAGCAGGAGAACCTATACCATCTCAGACAAGTGACTGTCTAGTCTCTTTTTAAAAATCTCCAGTGATGGAGCACCTACAATTTCTGGGGGTAAGCTGTTTCACTGGTTGATTGTTTTCACTGTCAGGAAGTTTCTCCTTAATTCCAGGTTGCTTCTCTCTTTGATCAGTTTCCAACCATTGTTTCTTGTCCTGCCCTCTGGTGCTTTGGTGAATATGAATGACTCCCTCTTCTTTGTGGTAGCCCCTCAAATACTGGAATACTGCTATCATGTCTCCCCTATTTCTTCTTTTCTTTAGACTAGCCAAACCCAAGTCCCGTAGCCATTCTTTGTACGTTTTAGTCTCCAGGCCTTTGATCATCTTAGTTGCTCTTCTCTGAATTTTTTCCAAACTCTCAACATCTTTTTTGTGATATGGTGACCAAAATTGGCTGCAGTATTCCAGGTGTGGTTTTACTAGGGTTTTATAAAGTGGTACTAATACCTTGCATGTTCTTGATTCTATGCCTCTGTTTATACAATCCAGGATTGTATTAACTATTTTGGCTACTGCTGCACACTGCTGGCTCATGGTTAAGTGATCATCCACTAGGACTCCAAGATCCCTCTCACAGTAACTGATTTTAAGTCAGATGTCACCCAGTCTGTACTTGTACCTTTGATTTTCCCTGCCTAAATGTAAAACTTTGCTTTTCTCCACATTGAAACTCATTTTGTTGGATAGGGCTCATTGTTCAAGTTTGTCAAGAACTTTTTGGATCCTGAGTTTGTCTTCTGGGGTGTTGGCTACTCCTGCCAGTTTGGTGTCATCTGCAAATTTGATGAGTTCCCCTTCAATTTCCTCATCTAAGTCATTGATCAAGATATTGAAGAGTACTGGGCCTAAGACGGAACCTTGTGGTACCCCACTACTTACTTCTCTCCATGTGGATGTAGTGTCGTTGACGACTACTCATTGAGTACAGCTTGCCAGCCAGCTACAGATCCATCTGGTGGTGATGTTGTCTATTCCACCTTTTTCTAGCTTACCAAGGAGTAATAATAACAACAAACAACAATAAAACAACAACAACAACAGTAACAGTAACAATAGTAATAGTAATAATAAAAGTTGGAAGGGACCTTGGAGGTCATCTAGTCCAACCCCCTGCTCAGGAAGGAAACCCTATACCATTTCAGACAAATGGCCGTCCAATCTCTTCTTAAAAATCTCTGGTGTTGGAGCATTCACAGCTTCTGGAGGCAGGTTGTTCCACTGATTAATTGTTCTAACTGTTAGAAAATTTCTCCTTAGTTATAGGTTGCTTCTCTCTTTGGTTAGTTTCCATCTGTTGATTCATGTCCTGCCTTCAGGTGCTTTGGAGAATAGCTTGACTCCCTCTTCTTTGTGGCAGCCCCTGAGATATTGGAACACTCCTATCATGTCACCCCTTGTCCTTCTCTTCATTAAACTAGACATACCCAATTCCAGCAACCATTCCTTATATGTTTTAGCCTCCAACCCCTAATCATCTTTGTTGCTCTTCTCTGTACTCTTTCTAGAGTCACAACATCTTTTTTACATTGTGGTGACCAAAACTGGATGCAGTATTCCAAGTGTGACCTTACCAAGGCATTGTAAAGTGGTATTAACACTTCACGTGATCTTGATTCTGTCCCTTTGGTAATGCAGCCTAGCACTGTGTTGGCCTTTTTGGCAGCTGCAGCACACTGCTGGCTCATATTCAAGTGATTGTCCACTAGGACTCCAAAATCCCTCTCACAGTTGCTACTATTGAGTAGGTTGTGGCCTATTTTATCAAATGTTTTACTGAAGTCTAAGTATACTACGTCCACAGTATTTCACTGGTCTATTAGTTTAGTCACTTTGTCGAAGAATGAAATAAGATTGGTTTGGCATAATCTGTTTTCAATAAACCTGTGCTGGCTACTGGTTATAACTTAGTTTGCTTCTAGTTGTTCACAGATCTGTTTTTTTATTATCTTTTCTAGGATCTTCCCAGGTATTGATGTTAAACTGATTGGTCTGTAGTTTCCTGGGTCCAGTTTTTTTTCTTTCTTGAAAATGGGAATCACATCAGCCCTTTTCCAATCCTAGGGACTTCCCTGGTGCTCCAGGGTTTTTGAAAGATGTGGTACAATGGTTCTGAGATAACATCTGCCAGATATAATCTGTCAGGCCCCGGTGATTTATATTCAAGGTCGCATATTACCATTTTCTTGCTTATTTTAATTTTTGTTTCTAAGTTGTCTTTTGCAGTGGGTTTTTTGGTATGCTGGGCTATAGTTTCTTTTTGTATGAAGACTGATGCAAAGTATGAGATAAGCAGCTCTGCTTTCTCCCTGTTGCCTATTATTTCCTTGCCATCTTCTCTCTTTAGTGGACCTACAGTTTCCTTGACTTTTTTCTTATTGTTAATATGTTGGGAGAAACTTTTTTTATTATCCATGATTTCTGTTGCAAGTCTTTGTTCGTTCTGAGTCTTTGCTTTCCTGACTTCATCTTTGCATGTACTGGCTGTCTGCTGATAATCGGTCTTAGGTATATGCCCCTCTTTCCATTTTTTTGTATTTGTCCTTTTTGTCTTTCAGTTTGTTAGAGAGACCTTTGTGCATCCATGCTGGTTTCTTCTTGAATTTCTTGTTTTTCTTTTTCAGTGGTATTGTGCTGGTCTGGGCTTTTATGATCACATTTTTCAGAGTTTCCCATGCTTTTTGGATTGTTTTCCCCTTTAGGATTTTCATCCGTGGGATCTTTCCTAGGTTTTATCTGAGTTTGTTAAAGTCAACTCTTTTGAAGTTCAAGACACTGGTTGGATTGTTTTCTGTTGCTAGTGTTTGCATTATATTAAATTGCAATATGACATGGTCACTTTTGCCCAAGGTTCTGGCAATTTCAACTACCTCTATCACTTCTCTATTAGTTAGAATTAAGTCCAGTATGGCTTTATGTCTAGTTCCCTCCTCCACCTTTTGGATGGGTGGCCTGTAATATATATCTATGGTAGTGTCATTTTTTTTCTCTTTTATATTGACCTATATACATTCTGGAGAGATTTTATCTTTGATCATGTGCATTTCTGTAGATATGTAGCCTTCTCTTACATATACTGCAACTCTCCCTCCTCTTTTTGTAGACCTGTTTCTTTTGAACAATTTATATCCATCCATCAGTCCATTCCATTCATGGGTTTCATCCCGTCAGGTTTCTGTAATGCCAACTATGTCATGCCCTCCCTCATGTACTATTGCTTCTAGTTCACCCTGTTTGTTCCCCAAGCTTTGAGCATTTGTATATAAGCATTTAAGACTTTTATGCCTGTTCATATGTTTCCTACATCTCCTGATTGTTGTTTGGGTTTTTCTTTTTTCTTGTCTCTGCCTACCTCATTGTTTGATTTGTTTTCTTGGGATTTATGATTGGTTTTGTGTTCTAGAGATTCTAAAGATTGGTCACCCTCCCCCCTAAATTTTAGTTTAAAGCCCCCCTGATGATTTGGACTGGTCTTTTTCCGAGTACATTTTTCCCTGTTTTCATGAGGTGTAACCCATCCCTTGCCAATAGTCCTTCACATAAGAAATGCAATCCATGATCCAGGAAACCAAAGTTGGCGACACCAAGAATTCTTTTTTCTCAATGGGTGTTGGCCTTTCGTTGGGAGTATAGATGTGCTCCTAGCTTCTTAACTTTATTGCTTAGTTGTTTGTAATCTCTCACTATTGTACTCAGGTTCTTTGTTGTGTCATTCATCCCAATGTGGAGGAGGAGGAAAGGGTAGTAATCAGTAGACCTAATTATTTTGGTTAGGTTCTCAAACACATCTTTGAGTTTTGCTCAAGGGAGACAACATACTTATAGATAAGCCTCAGATGAAGATTGTGGGATGGTAGGTAGACAAAAAAAGGGGGATATAAACTATGTGAAGTTTTTAAATGACTCGAGTCTCAAGGCAATGTTTTTTACATATCTATTTCAAAGCAATACTTTGAATTGAAGGGCGAAATGTTTAGTGGTCTTGGCCTAATATGATAGCATTGCCCTATTCTGCAGTGCATTGATGTTTCCAATACCTTTTAAATCAGCCCTGGGTAAGCAGCCACACAATGCAATAAATCAGGCTGGAGATTACCAGAATGTCAAATACTTGTTTTAAAACCATCACTACCCAGGATGGATCAAAGTTGGTACAGGAATGTGAACTGATTAAAAATATAGCCGCCCAGCTCACAAACATTACCTTGTCTTGTTGCAGTAACTGAATTAATGCATGTGCTATTTTAAGTTAGTTCACTTTTAAAAACAGTTCCCAAACAATAAAAGCACTGTCTATAAACACTGTGTGTTAGAACTTTTAGTTTCTCCAGAGTCTTTTTACTTGCTCCATTCCCCCACCCAGTACTGGCGCTTATGTGCTTATCAAGCAACATCAGGATGGCTGAATTTGATTAACATTCATTGATAATAAAAAGAAGCAATAATAGATATGCCAATGAATTGAGATATTTTGTGAGGCTACTTCTAATATGTTGGAAACCATGTGCCATCTATAAAATAATTCCTAGATTCATGCTAGAAATTATTTTCTAACATAACTCCATGTAGTAACTGGGAGAGTGCTCCAGGGTCATTGGAGAAGATGTCATTCTATCGTTTAAGTTGGGAATAAAGCAGTGATGGGATTCAAATATGTGAACAACCAGTTCTCTGTGTGGATGCCACTTCCGGAAGTCCATTCTGAGCCTGGGCAACAAAAAAAATAGCTACCGGTTCTGCCGAAGTGGTGCAAACTGGCTGAATCCCACCACTGGAATAAAGCATGCATAAAGCATGAACTCAGTCTCCTGGTGACAATGGTTTTGCTTTTTCTTCAATGGATAGACCAACACTGAATCGTCTTGTTTCCTCCTGCCCCACAAACCATTCTGGCAATGTAACTAATAGTAATAAAAATGCAAATTTGTGAGCTATCAGATCAATAGTTATGTTTTTCAAACACAATCCGGGATGCATACAAATGACATGGGCATGTATGTGCAGAGTAAAAGGGCATAACTCCTGAATCCATAGTGCTAGAAATCAGAGCAATTTTTGTGCTAGAGCCTTTACAGCATCCACTGCTTTCAATGTTTTTATTGCTGAAGATCAGCATAATATTTTAAGAACTGGAAAGAGGGCTTGATAGCACCTTTGCTGCTCACCAGGGATGAAAAAGGAATTGGACATAGATTTTAATGGAAAATATTATCACGAAGTTCTGGAAATAAAATGTAATGGCTAAGAAGGATTTCTAAGTTTAGTACCATTCAGGAGCTGCTTTTTGGAAGCATGACTTTCTACAGATGCACTGGGAGCTGTAGGGGGAGCAGACTATGACATTAGCTATTTTCTGCAAGAAACAGGTGATATTACCAAATGAAAGAGCTGGAGTAGTGGACCATAGTAAAAGAACATTTAAAAAGGTCATAGTTTAACTACCAACATCCCTATAATTGGGTTGGGTAAAATGTCTGTCCCAATTTGCTTTAAGCTACTGTTAGTTACTGTACAGAATAATAAGCTGCATGGACAAGGCAACATGCTGATCAAAAAGAAACATTTCATGACACATCAAGTTTCAGTACAAGATATGGGCTCCCATTTTATGCTAATGGGACCAAACTTTGGTGTCTAAATTTAAAAGATCACTGGAGAGCTTTGAATTTGTTTCTAGGAGAACATGAATAGAGCTTGAGCAGCACTCATTGTGACAGCTCATTTTTGTGATAATGAAGATGATGAAATAATTGGGGGGATGAAATACAGTTTGGCATGAAATTTTGTGGTAAGGGTGACAATTCAAAGACCAAAGATGAAGAATTATAAGGAAAGAACACTTGAAGATGAACATACATGTGCAAAGACCAGAAGCTTCCATGACAATATAAGTAAGAAAAGATATAATGAACTAATTGCTACTAAAGATAAAATGTATCAGAGCTATAGTGGGCCTACAAGAAACCTAGAAGATTGACTACCTCTAGAACTGATGCTGGGGCCATTAGAGAACGTTCACTGAAAATATCAAAAGCAGATACAAGATGCCATGTTTAAACCTGGTTGGTTGAATAAATCATAATTGCTTAGGTTTACACATGGGATACAAAGTGGAACAGGTGAGCTCACAAAACTTGCTAAACAAAAATCAAATAAATCACTTTACTCTTTAGGATGTCCTTTGACCCAAGCAGAGAGCCAGCACTGATTAATGTTAGAATTCCCAAACAGTCAATACGTACCAGCTGCATTGTTGCAGTCCCACTTGGAAAACTGTGCTGCTGTAATTGCTGTATGAAATGACTGAATGCTTTAATAATTCTGTTATATTTGAAAACTAGAAAAGTTATGAAACAGGCAAGGTATTTACTGATCCTTCCACCTGTTCCATCAGGCAGGAAAGAACTTTTCAGTTTGAGGCAGGATAATTGGACGTGGGCATTTGTGTGTGTATGCTTGACAGAGGTATATCAAATTATGCATATTGTGTAAACAGATACAAAGATTTATTTTCTCCCGCAACACTAAGTGTTGCCCAGTGAAATCAACTGCAATTAAATGCCAAATAATCGACAGCAATCCCATTTTCAGTGGGTAATTAACTTAGGTAAATACACTGCTAGAAAAGGGAACAGAGACTCTTAGCTTTGAGGATGTTCAAGAAGAATTACACTAGTTTATGGAGAATTGTCTGTCAATGGTTAACACAGTACAGCATTTCCTCGTGTCTGAAGTTATTGTGCCTGGCTTAATATGGGAAACTGCAAAAGATTTTGTGGAGGAAGACTCATGTCTTCAGATAATGGCCATTTCAGAAACACCTGGCACGACATCAAACTAAAAACAGGAATAAATAGATAAGAATATCTATCTTCTATGACCACTTTGTTTCCTAAAATATAATGATTTCTTTCACACCAAATAGTAAACCTGGTTACAGTGATTTTAACAGGATTTACATGATATAATTAACTGTCAACTAAACAGACAGGCTGAGTTTATACAACATGCTAAAAAAATAAACCTAATCAGGTTTGATTTTAAACATGCTTAACAAACTGTGCAAATTCATCTGCTGATTCTTTGCCTAATTGGATTATCTGAACTCAGAAATTAAGATTTTTCCTTTTCTCGCGCTATATCCAGGACCTGGCATTTTTTTTTAAAAAAAAAAAAGATGTTTACATTAATTAGTCTTTGCCCTATCACCACCTGAATCTTCCTCCATAACTTGCCCAATTAATAACTACCCTCTCTCATTACATGTGTGAGTTATCCATTTTTGAAAGCCAGATTTGGGTTCAGCCATCAGAAAAGTAAAGAAAAAATAGAGACTTCTGGTTAAGCGTTGCAGTGTTACGGGTACAGGAAGACGGGGCTCCGTCTTCCAAGTTTGATTTCGCCCCACTAGAGACCCTAAAAAGGGTGAAAAGTTGCCCTGGAGAGATGACAAAGAAAGAGGGGACCCTCGTCGATTGCGGAAGGGTGGCAGCCCTTCTGCTGGATCTGAGGGAGCCCTCCAAATTGGCAGGGGAAAGACTGGCTACATTCATGTAGCCAGTCAGAAGCTGCTGACAACCGAAGATAAGCACTAACTAGCAATTTTTGAGCAATGTGGATGGAACTGGGTGAGCCTTTTCCTCTTTTTATGACCTTAATACTACTTTCCTGGAAAAAAGAATGCCCAAAGCAAAGAATCCTCCCTGATGAGAGAGGGAAGGAAAGTTTCTGACCTGCTCCCTCAGGAAAAGAAAAGTGGTGAATTACTTGCTTTAGGGGAAAATAGAGAAAACTACAAGATAAATTTGGAATTAATACAGATATATAGCTTTGAAATTTGGGGACTAAACGTACTTTTGAGACTTTTTTTAGAAAATATATTTGAAATTCTGTAAAATGGGCTTGGATTTGGAAAGCTGGAAAATGGTGTCAATGACATCTAGTGGCAAATCATGGCACTACAATTTATTATGCTTAAAGGAAACTTGGCTTGAAGCCCGGACTTAGATAAGATTCTTTGTTGTTCCTGGAAACTTTCACTTTTGCAGACTGCAGCTAGGAAAAGGGGGAAAATACTCTTGGGCTGCTTATCTGTTTTGGGGACCCTATTGGACTGTAAAGACTACATACAAAAACAAATGGGTGTTCCATATTTAGGCACAAATGATTAAAAAAACATCTTTAATACTTGTCTCTGAAGCCCTCAGCTTGATATTTCAACAAGAAAATGTTAATGAATCTCAGAAAGAAATTCTTTTTATGTTGAAATCAATCCAAGAGACAATTATTTTATTTCATGATGAGACTAAAACTAATGCAAATGAGATAAAAGAACAATTTTCTAACCTAAACTTATAAATCCATACAATGACTACAAAGAAGGAATTAGTAACCCAGAAAATAGAAGGAAAATTAGAACAAATGGATCCAAAGATGGAGGACCTAATGGAAGGAATTAACAGACAGATACAGACAAATGGAAAATTAGAAGATGCAGTGATAACACTGGAAATGGAAAAGATATCTTACTTGTCAAGATCTCAAAACACATTTGAGGATAAGGATGAAGAGCTGATTGAATGGATGATAAAGCTGTTAGGAGAAATGCTGAATATTAACAAAAAAGAAATGAAAAGAAAAACTGAAGGAGAAGGATGGAGGCTGTTTAATGAATATAAATGGGCTGAGCATATATATATATATATATATATATATATATATATATATATATATATATATATATATATATATATATATATATATATATATATATATATATATATATATATATATATATATATATATATATATATATATATATATATATATATATATATATATATATATATATATATATATATATAAAAACAGAGGACAAATTACTTGATGATTCAAATGCATTGACTTGGAAAGTTATTTGGCAAAAGAAGAAAGCTAGAGTAAGACTGAAGAAAATAGAAGTTTTGACCTATTAGATGGGATATTATACTATTAAACAGATGTTTGAATATAGTTAAGAAAATAGATAACTGTTAAAAATAAAAGTATTATTATAATTAGAAGGATAGGATTTGTAACTAGAATATTATACTTTGTTATGAGATGGGCAATATGAAAATTCTGAAAGGGTTTGAATAAGGGAAGCTTTTGGTTACCCAAATATAATTTATTATGAGAAAATTATGAGTGATAGAGATATTTTGAACATTGATGGGAAATTAATTTTTTTTAAAGTGGGAAAAACAGGATATTGATTGAACAAATGAATTTTAAGTGCAAATGCAATTGAGTTGTGTTCTGGCTAGAAAAGATATTATAAGCTGACACTATATTATGTATACCAGCAAAATGTGATGAAGATGTCTATATTTAATTGTATACGTATTAACAGTAATAAGAATTGTATTTGCCCAGTGTGGAAAAATGCATACCACCAGAAGAAGAGAGGACCAAGGAAGCACTGGATGGTGTAGTATTGGAACTAGATTGAGAAAGTTAATATATATTGCCAATGGATCCAGACAACACATTGTTTATTAAGTACTTATGATTGTAAAATTAGAAAATTAATAAAATATTTATAAAAAAAAGAAAAGTAAAAAATTTTAAATTTTGTACTATCTATTGCTGTGCACATTTATTAGACAAGCTTCCCCCATTGAGCACCCCACATACTGTATATGTGGATACAACCAACATCAACTACTGCATCAATCTACAGAAGAACAAAGGCTAAAGAAGGTGAACCACTAGAGCATAGTGCCTCCCAATCCTAACTCCCATAGCCAGTTCAAAAGGATACTGTGGTCGACAGTATCAAAAGCCACTGGGAGATCTAAGAGTGCTCATGGATGCACTGCCTCCATCCTAATTCCATCAAGACCATCAACAAATGTGATCAACATTGTCTCTATATTGTACTACTCTGCCTGAAGCCAGACTGAAATGGGTCCAGATAATCCATTTATTCCAAGATCCTCTGAAGCTGTGGTCCAACCATCTTTTCTACCACCTTTAATACAAAGGAAATATTGGAAACAGGCCAATACTACTCCAACAGGGAAGGATCCAGTGAGGACCTCTTGAGGAGGAGGCATACCATTGCCTCCTTCAAAGCTAATGGACCACCCTCTATCTCAAAGAGGCCAAAATCCATCCCATAGTCACCTTCCTAGCTGCTTTAATAATCCAGAAGGAGCCAGGATCTAATAAACTGATGGCTGGACTGATAGACAAAAGGACCTTCTCCATTTCCTTGGGCATAACAGAATCAAATTCAATCAGGCATTGGGCAATGTCATCTCCTATTAATCCCCAACTCACCATTAAAGTATCCCTAGGGCACATTTTTTTTTCTGCTTTACTTCCAAAGTACAATTTTCCCTGTTATGTCATCTTGAGTGTTCTTGTCCATGTCTGATAGCATGCTTCAGGCCGTTAAAAGCTAACCCCAGCAGTTCATTGGCCATTTTGTAAAAAGAAGGAAAAGCTCCCTCAGCTGAGATGGTGCTTTGCATTCACTCTAAAACTTTCTATATCTCCCTTTACCAGCAGTGCTAAAATATCACATTTTCAGAGCCTATAAAAAATTAGTGTTTTGCAATTCAGCAGAATATTTATAATTACCATTTATAGTAGCTAGGTACTACTATACTACTAACTACCTACTAAGGTAGGTAGCTAGGCTTTGAAAAATGATCAGGGCCCACTGTTTTGCCATTTTTCCAGTGATTTGAAAATAAGGGATTTGCCTTCAGTTCCCAAAGACGCCATAGATTGGCTGTTGGCATGACTGCTGCTGGGCTTCTTCTGTTTGTTCATGCATCTGAACCGGCCCTGTTTCTTCCCACCTCCAGTCACATGTTGCTGGATCTCTTCCCAGCATTCACCAAGCTGGCTTTATCCTGGCCATATTTAGCTGCATTGTTGGCTGCAATGTTTTCTTTCCCTCTCTCTAACATACACCAGCATATCTGATTTTCTAGACAAACCTAGCTCCACATCTGGAAAGTTTAGTCCTTTAGCACCTGGAGTCTAGATAGTTCAGCTATCCCAAAGTCTCAGAGGCTTACAAAGATTGCTGTGAGGTTCTCCTTCCACAATGTTTAATTACATTAAATGTAACCCACCTTCCAATTAGGAGCATTGTCTCTCAATATCTACTTACATTTAGTGTGCTGCCTCTCTGCCACCTACTGTACTAGGGCATGTAGAAGACACACAATGATAGTTAGGATTGTATATCATAAGTCAGAGCAAGTGCAAATACAAATTATACATAGGGAGAGAATTCTTGGAAGAGAGAGAAAGAATTTGTGTTCCTACCACTGTTAACTGGGCACCCCCTAAGAAACTGAGAATTTCTTCTCTCCCTGAATAAATGCAGTAGAATTTCCTACCTCTTAAGTCTTCTGTTCTTATATAAGGTGGAATCTGCAATTATTTCCATATAACTAATTCTAACAAAAGTCATTTAACTTAGTGGTCATCAGCTTGCCTTGAAAAAGTAAATTATGTTGTTTGTCAGCAATATCTGTGAAAATGTGTAACTTTTAGAACAAGGAGGTGCTATTTTTACCTCTCATGGCTAAAACTATGGTTAGATCTGTATGTTATTTTTCTCACAGTAATACCCAATTTAAAATCTGCATTAAAGTGGCAACTGTAAAATTCTGTAGCGATGAATTTCATATGTTGATTGTATATTTCAAGAAGGACTTTTTTTTGTTCTTCCTGAATATGTCATTCTCCAATGATTTTCCCCACATGACCTTGAATTTAGTGTAATGCCACTTCAAGGGAAAATAATTCCTTCCCACTCTCTCAAAATAGTTCATAATTTTATAAACAGCGATTATGTCTTCCCCTGACAACCTAATCCTAAAGACTTTTATTTAATTCAGTGTGTGATTTACTTCTAAGCAAGTAAACATAAAGTATTTTATCTGGCTTTTTGCTCCCATATTCTCTGAGCTAAAAAGTTTGAATTATTTGGGGGGATAATGCTGACCAGATCTCTTCAAAGATTTTATTATCATCTCAATTAATCATTGATTAATAGGTCAGCTTTGCACCACATGCATTTTAGAACCCTCAAGGACGGTGGAGAAAATCTCAGAAATAGCTGCATAATGATAGTATTGTCAATGGTTAGAGTACATTGAAAATATGTTTAAAAGGACATTTCCCTTTCCCTCTGCAAAATAAAAAATAAAAATGAAAATTTGTAGTAGACCCAAAGCTGACTGGAACAGGAATATTCCATACTGTAACATTTCATTGTAGCTGCCACTAATCATTCTTACAGCTTTCTTGATTCTTTGAGATCTTTCAGTCTATGAATTTGTCAGTTGTCCTTCGTCTGCTGAAAACAAATTCCAGGAACACAGAAACAAAGTGACCAACAGGATTTTAATACATGCAAAATTAAAGTCAGCACTGGGAGTGGTTTGCTCCCAGTGCCTTACATAGAAGTCATTTTATTTATCATAAAATAAATAAATAAATAAAGTGCCCTGCCCTCCAACCCCACCCCAATCAGCAAGCCAGCATCTGGTCCGTGCAGGTAAAAGCCGCAGACCAATTTCCGACCTGGGCCTTTCCGGACGCATAACTGCAGCCATTCCTCTGTCGGGTACCCTCTCCAGGCCACATGGCTTCCGCAGGACCAGCTGTCCTGCTTGGCAGCGTTCACTGTCCAGCTGTCTCGCCCGGCAGCCGGCGTTCTCCCCCTGGCTGCTGGTGTTGCTCCGCAGCGTGTGAGGGCACCGGGTGGCCTTTCTGAAGCTCAGCTGCTTCGCACGGCAGCCGGTGTCTTCCCTGGCTGCCGGCAGTGCGTCAGGCAGCATCAGGCAATGTCTCCGACACCCAGCTGTTGGGCGCAGTAGCCGGCTTCCTCCCTGGCTTCCAGCAACAAGGAAGAGGCGGCCACAGTGAGGGGTGGCCCCTCCAATGCCCAGCTGACCTTCGGGATTTGGGCAGCGCACGGGGTCAACTGTAGGCGGCGCATGGATGTCGGCTGCTTGCCTTCGGCTGGCTGCTACATTCCTCCCCCCCCTACTGGTACATGGCGAGCCCAGGGGCTTGACAAAATTGAGGTCATTAAAATTCAAAGTTTTTCTAATGAAAGTAGGCAGACACAGTAGGGAATAAAGTCAAAATTGGCACTGCCTATAAAAAGAAAGCCTTCCTAAAGAGTAAGGTCTTTACCGGTCAGCAAAAGGCCACTTGAGAAAATATTAACATGGTGTTCTGCAGCAGTGAGATTCCTATTTTGGTATAATGAATGAAAAAGTCATTTCTCTTGGCTCTTCCAATTAAACCTCCACCATCATCAGAGCTTAGGAAAGTGATAGCAAACCTTCTGGGCTTAACAAGTCAAAAATTCAGACTCTGCTTTCTCCAAACAAAAGACAAAAAATTCTCTACCCACCCCCAATCTAGGCACCCAATAAAGAGTGGCAGTCAGTGACAGTGCCAAGGATGAGTCTAAAGTAGAGGCCCAGGCTGCAACTTCAATCCTAGAGCCTCTGCTCCACTCAAAATGGTCGCTTTGTGCCATTCCCCAAGGAGAATAAGCTTTGGAGATGGCATGATTGTCTGCAGCCCACCCACTGCAGCTTACCTTCAGGCAATGCTTTTTTGTTGATAGGCCTTTGACAGGCCCTTGAGACCTACCAAGGCTATTGTGGGTCACACAAGGCTTTCATTCTTAAAGCAGCTTCAGAAAATGTTCTTCCATGGCCTCTGCAGCTTCTGGAAACTTGACAAAAGCAGGCCCCATTCTCACTCAATTTTTGGACGCTTCGGAGGCTGCCCATACCACATTCTTATACAGCCTTCAAAAATCGCACAATAATAGGGTGTGCTTTCAAGAATAGTTGTTGTTGGGTGTTGGTGAATGCTGGCATGTCACCTAAAGTGTCATGATGTTTCACCTTTGACATGCACATCATAGGTTTGCCACCACTGGCTTAAGATGATGGCAGGCTGATGGAAGAGAAGGTGGTTTCTAAGGTGTTCGGGACTTCAATTCTTTAGTGTCTTGAATATCTTCAACACTCTGAATTATACAGGAAACAAACAGATATCCAAGACAACTCCTTGATCACATGATCCTGCCTGTGAGCAGCTGCTGTAGTCCAAAACAATTGAAAGACTACATATTTTTGTCAAAAGAGAGTATGGTGAATATCCAGTGTAGATCTATGTAAATAATATTATGCAAAGCTTTCAAAAGGAGAAAGAAATAGGAAGAAAGATGCTTTAAAATAGTTTATACCACCACTACTTTTCCAGCCATCTTTGCTTCCATCTCATCCATACACTGATCTACTTTATAAACGTTTCACTTTTTCTCATCGACCCTCTCCAGTGACAGTTTTCTCAGTCTTCCCTTCTTTCTTAATTCATTGACTCTTCCTACTTGTATTTATTTGGTAATTCAGTCCTCATACTTTTTAGATCACCAAATTTCCAAATTTTTTTTTTGCTGTCACTCACTTTTCAATTCAATCCAGATTCATTTCAGTATCCATTTATTTTTGACCCTGTATTCTTGACCCCAGCACATGTGTTCCCAATGTATTCAATTTATTTTGATGTTTTCTTGACACATATAACTCTCACTTCCTTATAACAAAGATGGAAAGACGCATAGCCTTACAGACAGCTGTTTGGGCTGCTTTGGAGAAAATACATCCCTTTTACCAGGCCATATAGCATCAATTATCTTTCTACCAACGTTTACTCATCTTACAATTTCTCCGTCCATTTTACAACTTCATTAAAGGTTTCGGTTAGTCATACCAACTTATCTAGTCCCCCTAGTTTTCACCTTCATTTATAACTTGCAATGATTCACTCTCTTGCTCTGCGAGACATATCTGCCTCAGTCTTCAGTTCATTAATTTTCAGGTCCATGCTTCTCATCATACACAGTATGCCTACATTCCCTGAAAATGATTTGAGTTCTTAGCCAAAAGCATGGCATCATTTGTATACAAAAGTTTACAAATATTCATATTTTCTACCAAAGTATCTCTAACACCCCCTGAAGCATTCTTTATGCACTTACTCCTGAATACATTAAACGAGGAGGCATCTCATATCTTTGTAATACTCCCTGCTTAATGTTGAAGTATTTCCTAAGTATTCCATTTATACAACTCTTACATTCAGCAACTAAGCTTGTATTTCATATTCATACAAATGGTCCATAATACAAACTTCTTGGCTTTGTCATATGCTTTCGCTGAATCAACAGATATACAATAAACTATTTTCTCACATTCATACGTCTCAAAAATGCTTTTTGAAGAGCCCACACATACCCTGTGTGGCATAAAATCACAATGCATTTTCCAAATTTTGCTCATGGCCACGTCCCAAAGCTTTTCACTCAAAATTCAGCCATTTTAACACGCTTAACAAACTAACCCCTCTATAGTTTTTGTATTGCTAAAAGAGAGAGAGACTATGACACCTAGTCCTGCCTTAGGCATGAAACTAACTGGGTGACTTGAGGTCAGTCTCTCTCTCTCTCTCTCTCTCTCTCTCTCTCTCTCTCTCTCTCTCTCTCTCTCTCTCTCTCTCTCTCTCTCATAAAGACAGAGCTAGTACTATATTCCTGAGTGCGCTTTGTGTCTGAACTATCTCACAAGACTGACACTTTCTCTCCTCCTCATTTTTGCAGCAATGATTCTGCCACACACATTTATGTTCATTCATAGACCAAATTTGCAAACCAAAGACACACAAGCTAATATTACTTTTATTGTACGATTATTGTAACAAAAATTTACAAGTCTGAATATGCTCCCTCCACTTTATACTTGTGAGACATAAGGAGGGTGTTGTTTGGGATGCTTTCTTAAGTTACAATTCTGGCCCAGATTCTTCTGTCTGTTATCTTGGTTACAGTTCTTCCCCCTGTTCCTCGGGGTTATTACCTCTGCCCATCACATTCCACCAATAATTATTTTTCATACTTCACATCAGGGTAAGTCTACACACTTCTGCAGCACTCTATAACATTTTTCACTCGGATCCAAGCACTTCCATATATCTTCCCTTACATCTATTCTCCATTCATTCTGCTGGAAGATTGATCTATTTTCTTTTTTATATATGACCAGTTTTCATTTGAGTTTCTTTCACTTTCCCACTTTTTCCATTGTTTCCTAACATTCATTTTTTACATTAACAAATAATGTTTCGCCCAAATTCAAAACCTGTCACTTACATTAACAAATAATGTATGTCCCACATTCAAAACCTGTCATGTCTCTTGTAAACTTTACTCTTTCATGAGAAGCAATCACATTGATCATGTCTTTAAATGTATATTCCATGTATGCACATGAACAGACTTATATTTAAACCATGCACTCAAAACAAATAAATCTCCTAAGTTGCTATTCACCAAATAGTAATCATTCTTAGTTATTCTTGGGTCTCAAAATGGCACAGTCACTTTTTCTGGAGTCTTTCAGCTCATTCCCATCACCTTTTCATGTCACCCAGCAGAATAGATTTCCTCCCCTTTGTATTGTATTTATTCAGAATGTTGCACAATTTTTCCCAGACCTCATACGTGGTTCTTCTATTATCCCTGTTCGCTGAAGTATAACATGCAATTATCATCAACCTATGAATTTCTATTTTCATATGCACCCACAAAAACATAGGTGCCACCAATTCATATTCTCTGACATACCTTTTAGCCCTTTCATTCCTATTTAAATTACATCTTCACCTCCCTTCCTTGTATTTATCAACTCTACTCACAAAATCAAGCGGCTTCATTCAGTTCTATTATATCCTTCCCTTTTATCTTAGTTTTGCAAACCACAACATATATGTTTTTCTTTCTCTCCATCCAGTTTTTAATTTATGCCCATCCTGACTCCTACATTCACATCGCAACCTTATACATATGGTGGCCTTCGGTGGATGAATCCAAAGATATTGGGCTTTACCACCAATATGGTTTTGGTCAATTGGACCTTTCACAGAGCATTTATATTAACATACTGTATTTAAGGTATAGATTAATAATAATAATAATAATAGTAATAATAATAATAGTAATAATAATAGTAATAATAGTAGTAGTAGTAATAATAATAATAATAATAATAATAATAATAATAATAATAGTACAAAGTTGGAAGGGACCTTGGAGGTCATCGAGTCCAACCCCCTGTTCAGGCAGGAAATTACCAGTTTTCATTTTCCCATACAGCATTCCTTGTTAACATGAAAGGAAGCATCAGCCATTTTAGACACTATTCCACAAGCAAACCAAAGACCAGTTTTACTTTTAGCAGGCTCATGCTATTTTATTCAAGTTAGGATCTAAGAATTTGCAAGCCAACCTACTGTTGTCTGTATGCCACCTTCTACAAGGCATTTGTAGTATGCTCACGTATACTCAGGATACATATAATTTAAGAGAGGTGAATCTTAATTTGAAAATCATGGCATTTTTGCTGTTATTATTTTGCCCAATTGTTTTTCCTCAATTTGACTGTTTCTAGTTATTGATACCTCAATAAACCATACCTTCTTCCTTTCTACAACAGGAATGTTTGGTGTATTATGTTCTAAATGCCTATCTATTTGAATTCTGAAATTCCAAAAGTGTTGATCTACGCCTTTTGCATGTTTTTCAGGGACAGTTTCAGTGACAGTAAAGTTGAATTTGCTACATAAAGACCAGTGGACAATTGTTGCAAGCCTATCACGATATTGTTTATACCCTGAATGATTTTGGTGATTTTTTTTGGTATTACAACAAGAGTTCCAATTGCAGTTGGTACAATAATTCATTGTTCCTCCATAATCTTTAAATCTTAATTTGAAAATCATGGGACTTGTTTTCTTGTTATAATCTATAATCTGTAAAATATTCTACAGTTTTATCCTTAATTTTACAAAGTTGATATTTGGCATTGCGTGAAATATATATAACTTTGGTTGTAATGATATCAATATATGGGGCTTCTTCCTGACTTCTTAATCAAACTTTAAATTAGTTCCTTCCTATATTCTGGTTTAAATGGTTCTTTGGGGAGTTTTTCTTACTACCTTCTATAAGTAGAGTCTTTCAACATTTTTTCCAGGTTTTTTTATTTATAATAGTCCTCTACTACCTCTGTTATTGGGTACATATAATTTACAAATAGCACTTTTGGGGTAAAGTGCATGATTTATTATCATTAGCTTCCTTGTTTTCCAATGAAATAGTGTTTCTGATCTAATAGTATTAACTATTTCCATCATTTAATTTGAATTTTTAAAAATGGATTCATATAATTTGAACTAGTGATATCATTTGAACTAGTAGTATTTTAATTTAGTCATGCAATAAATAAGAAATTTCCATTAATCCTAAGTATTGGTATCCTTCTTTAAATACTTGGTATCTAATGGTATTTCCAATGATTACCTGTAGTCCACTTTCATTTATAGTATTGCATTTAATTATTAAATAAGCACATTTATCCAGGCCAAATTTTGTTCCTACACCTTTTGTGTTCAACAAAAACTCCATATCAGCTTTTGATTTACCATACAGTGTTGTGTCATCCATATAAAGTGCATGATTTATTTTTGGATTTTATTTTTTGACTTGGTACCACAATTGATTTTGTTCAGGATTCACTGCCAATACAAAGAGTATTGGTGACCAGGAATCTGGTTAAAATATACCTTATTTTATTTTTACTTCCCTCAAGTCATCCCCATTTACCATTAGGATGGTTCCAAATAAGGTCACTGACACTTCCAGAAATTTTCTAATGTTTCTGTTTATTCCAAAAAATTCCAAGCATTTTTTTTTATCCATTATGGAGGAATGAGTCAAATGCCTTTTAGAATCTATCAAAGCCAGAAAAAGTTTTCAGGTTTTTTTCCTTTAGGGTTTTTTTTTTTTTGGATGGAGGGTTTTGTTTTGTCTTGTCTTGTTTTGGTCAATTACTAATTGGTGTTTTATGAAGATGAATGTTTGCAAGTGTCCTTTTGTTCCAGCGGGAAAATTGCATTTTCTTTAAAATATGCATACATTAGTTTTGCTATAATCCCAGTAAACAACTTGAATGTTCTGGACAGGCAAGTTGTAAGTCTGTAATTGTCTGAGTTAATTCATTTTCTTTTACTTTTTGGTAGTAGAAATGTTTTGCCAGGTGTGTTACAATTTCTTCATTTTGTATTGTTTGCAGAAAATCATTCAGCTGGGTTGCTAGCCTGGAATATAGACTTGCTAATTATTTGAACCAAATTCCATGCAGTTAATCTTTTCCTAGATCACTGCAGTCTTTTATCTTTAATGGCATCATCGTGGTCATCATCCTAGCAGAAAGGGAAAGAAGATATAGAAAAAGGATAGGGTCAAAGAAAAATAATAATGACAAAAATGCCAAATCCAGTCTGAACATCTGGCTGACTGTGCAACAAATCATAATAAAACCACATGCACTATTCTTCGCTAGCAGTAAGGCCAGTTTTGGCATACTTTACCATTATGTCACAAGTGCAGCCAACCCATTTTTCAATCCCATGCATTCTCATGCTGTTCTAAGCAAGGAGACATGTGCAGTGTACTGACAAAAACTCAGAATACCAATGAAGAGGTAATTAAGGCATATATTACTATGGCTATGTCTGATCTCATTAAAAATGGACATGGATCACCAGTTTAAACTGATAGCCGAAGGAATCAATAGAAATAGCTATCACCTACCAGTCTGTGAACTGATTATCATGGGAATTATATCCCTCTTATCAGCTTCCTTCCCAGCATAATTTCTGTCTTGTCCAGATGGTTTCAATTTATTCACCTTTACCCTGGGCATTATTGCCTTCAGACTGATTCAAAGCATCAACACTTTCCTTAGCTGAGATGAAAATGAGAAACTGAAGTATGTATTATGCACATGCTGATGACTGACAGTGCATCCTCAACACCCGACCTTAAGAAACATTACAACGGTTTCAACACACTGTTGAATTACATAGGAGAGGAGATCAAACACTGAGAGATATCATATACCAGTTTCCAAGGGGCTGAACATGAGTCCCACAGCATCATCTTCTGAAACTGATCTTAAAGGAGGGACTAAGCCATTGTAACATGTTCTCTCTTAGCATAAAGGTGAGGCAAAAAAAGCTGCCTCCATCTCAAACTGAGAAGTGGAAAAATATGTATATTAATGTGAAACCATTTTTTTCAAGAATTTTATTAGGGATTCTATTATACAAGTAAAATTAATACAATGAGAGAGAGGGAGAGAGAGGAGGGGACAAAGAGAGACAGAAAAAGAGAAGAAAAAAGGAAGAAAAGAAGGAAAAAAATAATGAAACATCTCTCTTCATCCCTATTAAGTACAATTACTTATTCTGTCTTTTAAAATACAGCCAAATGCTTCTTTCTTCCGTACAGCACCCTATTTTCTGTAAGCCCATCTCTAAATTATTAATCAGCAAAAGTCCAGTAAGAATTATCAGAAATAAGAGCTTAAACATTTCTATCTCCATTTCTATTTAAACAAATTCCCCTAATCCCTCTCTTCAAACAATTAAACATTACCAAAAATTATCATCATTGTTTAATCCCAATCTGAAATGAGCAGACATAATAACCTATTATTTATATGTCAAAGATAACGTAAGTATTATAAATTAATTCTTTACATTCATTTAATGTGAAGCAATTGAATCAATTTACAACACAAGCACCATTTTTAATATATGGAAGCCCTCATCTGGTCTGCACAACCAACTCAGTGTCACTGACCCCCAGCATGCATGTTTCAAGATGAACAGTTTGGCAACCTTTGAAAAAAACCAACAGTTTTTCATGTTAATATTGCAAAAAGAGCTAAAACAAAGACAATTAAAATTTCCAGGCATTAAAGACGACTTTGGTCTGACAGTCAATTGGATGCAATATAAAGATGGCATCACAGTGCGAGTTTTCTTTTATTAGTGGATGGACCAAATTCAGAAGTAGCCTTTCAAAACCTATCAAAATGTATAAATATATCCAATATATCTATATATATACAATTTTATTAAAAGTTTTCACAACAGTACTAAGAACCAATACAAACTAAAGTAGAATGAGAAATGAAAAAGAACATGGGAAATAAATGAAAAAGCTAAAACTACAAAAAAGGAAATTAAAAAAGAAAAGAAAAAGTAGAAAAAAGCTATTTAAAAGATATAAAGAACTCACAGAAGTTATAAGGACATTTACATATTAACCTCTCTTTCTCTAAGGTTATATTGATAGATAGATGGATAAGATATATAACCTTTATTGTCATTTTTTTACTGTGGGCACAACGGCACACATCAAAAATGAAATTTAGTTGCCTGCTCTCAAAGTGAAACACATATATGACACACACTTAAAAACACTAGGTACAGGCGCGCATGCGCAAGGCACGGAAGCAGCCGGCTTCTGTGAGACTCTGAACTCCGGGACTTAAAAAGCCACGAAAACAGCACAAAACAGCTGTTTTTCGTGGCAGAAAAAACCCCTCCCCGGTCGGAGAAGGGGCCTAGAGCGGGGAGAGGGGGTCGAGAGCCTCTAAAAATTCCTTGGAAGAGACTTTGGAAAGAAAGAAAGAGGACTCCCCCCAGGACGCTCACGATAGCTCCAGCCGGGAGCTGACAGATTTACAAGCAAGGATTTACAAGCTAAGAACAACCTCCGCGAGAGGAAAACTGCGCTAAAGAGTCAAGGAGACAGATGGACTGAAAGCAAGAGCCTAAAAAAGCAACTATTTCATATATTATACAGCCGATTAACTACTTACACAATACGCAAAAAGTAGCTAAGATGGCAACTTTCACTTTAAAACAAAAGTAACCAGATGAGAGGGAAAGTGGAATTGCGAGAGTGACCACTAGAGGGCAGTCTAGACGCAAACTTTAAAAATCCCCACAAAAGATACATAGGGGGGAAAAAAGAAAACAGAATAAGAAGAATAAAAGAGGATATAATATATGAACTCAGGATGGCCAATAAGCAGGCCAAAATAATAGCCTCAAAGCCACACACCCCAGGCCAGCTCCTTAAAACACCAGGGAACAACATACCTGTCCCCTCATCTTCCTCCATGCCTATGGGAGCCCAGGATCCCCTGCCTACCCAGACTTCTCCAGAAATGCATATGATAAAAGAATTAAAAGAGATAATGTCAACGATAGGGAGAAAGCTTGAGGCAGTTGAAAAGAGGGTAGAGGAAGTTGATAAGAAGTTAGAGGGGATGAGTATGCTGATGGAGAGACGAGGCAAAGAACTGGAACAGAAGTTGAAGGAACAAGGCAGAGAATTGGAGAGGAAGATGGAAGCACAAAGCAAAGCTGTTACTGAAGACCTAGACCAAATCAAGGAAACAATAAAAACAAACAATAAGAAAATGAGAGAAGATATTGAGAAAAATTTCAAGAAGGTCTGGGAGGGGGTGGAAAAAAGGATGGAAGAGGTGGAGAACCGATTTGAGGGCCAGATGGCGGAGATGAAATGCGAGGTGCAAGATCAGTCAACTATGATGCAATATTGCCAGATGATGACAGCTATCAGGGTCAGGGGACTGGGTGAACCAACGAATGAAAAGCAAGAAGATTTGAAAAGAATTTTTGTAAAAGCCTTGGTACAATTTCTGGGAGAGGAGGCTGAAAATATCTCTTGGCAAATAGACAGAATCCACAGAGTCAACTCATGGATCGCAAAAAACAAAAATCTACCAAGAGATGTGGTTATCCACTTTGTAACAAAGGGATTCCGAGACCGTATTTCTACAACATCCTATAACAAGAAATTGTATGTAGAGGGGCAAGAGGTGATGATATTGAAAGAGATCCCCCCCAAGATGTTAAAAGAAAGAAAGGACTACAAGTTCTTGGTCACTGAACTGAAAACACGCGCTCTACAATATCGATGGGAAGCCCCAACTGGAGTGTCAGTACTCCTTAAAGGCAAAAGATACCATCTGAACTCAATCCGGAAGGCAAAAGAATTCCTTGAAGAGGAACTGAAGGCGGGGGGACCTCGGCCCGCAACACTGGATAATGTAGATTGGCCACGAAAAAGAGGAGTGGACTTTCTAACGATCAAATTCCCCAGAAACACAGACCGCCACAGCAGCAGGAGAAGAGAAAGGATCTTCTCGGGATGCGACTGCACTGAGGACGGATGTCAATAAAACCATGGAAGCAGGACAGCTTAAAGAGCTAAGGCAGATGAGGGCGACTACTAAACGCATAGAACATAGAGCAAGAAAAGATACCACAAAGCAATATGAACACCAACCTGGATATCATGGGAGCGAGATCAAAGAAGAAAGCAGGGGAAAAAACAGAAGTGGTCTGGCAAGAGTGTCCCGAAGCCGATCATGACAAGTAAATATTTGACTTGGAACGTTAACGGGTTAAACTCACCACAGAAAAGGAAGAAAATATTTCATTATCTGAATCAAAGGAAAAATGATATAATTTGCTTACAAGAAACACACATCAGAACTACGGACCAGAAATATTTAACCAACAACAGGCTAGGCACACAATTTGTTGCAGCGGCAGCAGTAAAGAAGAATGGCATAGTCATCTATGTGAAGAAGCATATAAGAGCTAAATTAATAGCGTTAGACTCTCAAGGTAGATATCTAGCAATTGAAATAATACAAGAAGATAAGAAAATTCTTTTGATGGGCATATATGTACCAAATCAACAACAAGGAAAATTCTACAAATTGGTACATAAAAAGTTAACACAACTCAACTACAGATCATGTATTATATTGGGAGACTGGAATGGTGTCATAGAGGTTGACCTAGATAAACAGAAGACAGCACCAAACCTGCAAAAACACTCCAAATTGCCTAAATCCTTCTTTGACATAAAGGATGACTTCGAACTGATAGACATTTGGAGGGAAAGACATGGCAAAGAGCAAGAATTTACCTTTTTCTCAGACAGACACCAATCATTCTCTAGAACTGACTTTATACTAACAACCAGTGACTTGCTGGTTAGCCTAAAGAAGGTGAAAATCCTACCCAAAGTACTATCAGACCATAACCCGGTGTGGATGGAATTAAGACATGGACAGAAACCTAGGAGATCCTGGAGAATTAATGAAAACCTGTTTAAATACGATGAAAAGGTGGATGAATGCAAAAATGTTATGAAGGAATTCTTTAGCATAAATATGAATAAAGAGACACCGATTGAAATGATATGGAACGCCAGCAAGGCATTCATGCGTGGGATTCTCATGGACATGAACAGAAGGCACCGGTGCAAACAAGAACAAAAAAGAAAGGAGTTAGAAGATGAGATAGGTAAGAAAGAGCAACTATTAATAAAAAGACCGGAGGACAAAGTCACCAAGGAGGGAATCAAGATTTTAAGGAAACAATTTGACTTGTTGATGGCAGATCGAGTGGCAAGGAATATACAATATGCAAAGCATAGGACATTCCATAATTCCAATAAACCTGGTCGGTGGCTGGCTTATATATTAAGGAAGAAGCAAAAATCCCGCATAATTGAAAAGATAGAGTATAAAGGAAAGGAAGAGTTTCAACAGGAAATGATCAAGAAAGCTTTTACAGAATTCTACTTCAAGTTATACGCTGAAGAGAAGACACAAGACAAGGAGATAGATAAGTTTCTGCAAAATGAAAAGCTATTGATAATCACCGACGAACAAAGAGATAGTCTGAATGCACTGATCACGCAAGAAGAAATACTTTCAGTGATTAAACAACTGAAAAAGGGAAAATCGCCTGGGACGGATGGGCTAAAGGCGACCTACTACAAGTATCTCCGAGAGGAAATGATAGAACCCCTTAGAGAGTTATTTGTCAACATACAAGAAGGTGGTCAAGTTCCACCATCGTGGAAAACAGCTTACATCTCTCTAATCCCTAAAGAGGGAAAACACAATGCTCAACCTGAAAACTACAGACCCATCTCGCTACTGAACACGGATTACAAAATCTTCGCAAAAATCTTGGCTAACAGATTAATGACAGTGTTACAAAAAATAATTCACCCGGACCAAACTGGATTTATACAAGGACGGCAGATGAAAACTAATGTAAGACAACTGCTGAACATAGAGTATTTGGAAAGGCATAACCAGGTGCCTGCTACTCTCATGTTTGTAGATGCAGAAAAAGCCTTCGATAGATTGAATTGGCCGTTTCTGATAAAACTGATTGGGGGGATGAAAATGGGAGAACAGTTTATTAATTCCATAGTGGCAATTTACCAGAAACAAACGGGCCAGATCATTGTGAATGGGGGCTTAACAGACTCATTTAACATAGAGAAAGGCACGAGACAGGGATGTCCACTATCCCCCCTGCTGTTTGTTTTAACGCTGGAGATTCTACTGAACAAGATAAGAGCGGCAGATGACAGAAAAGGCATACGGATTAAACAACAGGACTACAGACTATGTGCCTTCGTGGATGACATGCTGGTGACACTGGCTCAACCAGCACAATCAACCAGGAGACTGATGGAGATAATGAAGGACTATGGTAGAGTTTCAGGCTTCAAAGTAAATATATCTAAGACGAAGATGCTAGTTAAAAATTTAGATAACAACTCAAAACAGGACTTAGAAAGAATAACGGGCTGTGAAATAGTGAAGAAAGTTAAATACCTAGGAGTGGAGATTGAAGCTACAAATGGGAAATTATAAAAAAATAATTACGAGGTGTTGTGGAACAAACAGATCTGGTCAGGTGGAAAACATTACAACTGTCTCTGCTGGGCAGGATAGCAGCAATAAAAATGAATGTATTGCCAAAATTTCTATTTCTCTTCCAAATGCTACCTATACTCAAAAAGGATGTGGACTTGGACGAATGGCAGAAGGGCATTAACAGATTTATTTGGGATGGCAAGAAACCGAGGGTCAAATTAAAAATCATCCAGGATACAAGGAAGAGAGGTGGTTTAAAAATGCCCAATCTGAAGTTATATTACTATGCTGCGGCGCTGGTGGCGCTGAGCGACTGGATTAATATAACGAATGACAGAATACTGAATGTTGAAGGGCATGGTTTACTATATGGCTGGCACGCATACCTTGTGTATGACAAGAAGGTTGACAAGAGCTTCAGGGAGAACCCAATGAGAACCCCGCTGTTGTGGGTCTGGAAGAAATATCAGTACCTACTACACGAAAGGATTCCCATCTGGACGATCCCCGGACACGCAATAGGGGACATAAATATAATACAAGGTCAGGATGTGGTGCCCTATAGTAAACTTGTAATGGAAGAAGGAAATGTGTTTTCGTTAAAGCCATCAAATACGCTAACAGATGAAGGAATAGTGTGTACCTGGCTCTCATATTTGCAACTGCAGTCTAGATGGCAAAAAGACCTGAAGAAGGGTATATCCAGAACAGATGAGAATTTAATTGAACAGGTTAGAGAGCAGGGGCCCATGCATATCAAACGAGTGTACAGTGTACTGATAGAAATGGACTCTGAAACTGTACTAGTTAAGGACTGTATGGTAAAGTGGGAACAAGATTTTGGTCAACATATCACGATGGAAACGTGGGAGGGAATCTGGGTGAGAAATGTAAAATTTACACAAGCGCAACATTTAAGGGAGAACTTTTATAAAATTTATTTATTTATTTATTTTATTTATTTATTCGGATTTGTATGCCGCTCCTCTCCGAAGACTCCGAATGTTCTATAGGTGGCACCTAGACCCGAAAAAATTATCGCATATCTATCCAGACATCCAACCTAAATGTTGGAGGTGTGGTAGTATGGAGGCTACATATTTTCATGTATGGTGGACATGTAGAAAAATTAAAGCCTTCTGGAGAAAAATATGGTGGACACTCCAAACCATTTTGAAAAAGCGTATTGAATTTCTACCTCAGGTGTTTTTGTTAGGGATCATAAAAGACTGCACTACCACAGAGATGAACTTAATTCTGAACTTGATCACAGCAGTGAGACTGTTGGTGGGACAATACTGGAAGAAGCCAGAAATACCACCTATAGAAGACTTTGAAAGTAATAAATTTGGCAGAAATGGCTAAAATATCGGCATACTTGAAGGATCGCTCAAATGAACAATATATGATAGACTGGAAACAGTAGATAGACTACATACAAGAGAAACACCAATCAAAGAAAATGTATCTGGTTTATAGTTAAATCTTGACACAGGGAGTGAAGAATGTTTACAAATTTAAATTTAAATTGATTGTATTAAGTTGGATAGCAGTTAGCTTGAATCTTTCCCTGGTTTACATATACAAATATTTATCTATTGATTATTGGAAGGTATATATCAAATAGACTAAGAATGTACTTGATAGAGGGAAGGGCATATCGACATGAAAATTATTAATTTTAATAAGATGACTTGTTTGTTTGATATCCAATGGACTGATCTGAAAAGAAGTGAAAGTTACAATTTTTAAAATGTAGTTGGTTTATAGTTAAACTTGGACACACGGAGTGAAGAAGGTCTACAAATTTAAAATGATTGTATTAAGTTGAATGGCATTTAACTTGAATTTTTTCTTTGTTTACATGGACAAATGTTTATCTAATAATAAATATTTTTAATAAAAAAAACACTAGGTACAACATATGTATAGACCCACACCTCTACATATACATAACAAATAAATATTAAATACTGTCCATCTTGAATATATAACGGAAGGAGGAAGCTTGAGAGTTTACAAGCTTAATGCTATATGGAATGAAACTATGGCTGAATCTGGATGTTCTGCTACAGATACCACGAAGCCTCCTCCCAAAAGTTAACAAGGAAAACAGGTTGTGAAGAGGATGTGTAGTGTCCCAAATAATCTTACGGACCCTGCTCAAGCAACACTTCTGTGTTATGTCCTGGATAGGAGAGAGGGAGCTGCCAATGATCTTTTTGGCCATCCTCACCACTCTGCACCGCCTTCCTGTCTGAAGCAGTGATGCTTCCAAACCAGACTGTGATGCTGTATGACAGGATGCTCTCGATCGTCCCCCTGTAGAAAGTGGTTAGGACAGGGGAAGGAAGATGTGCTTTTCTCATGCGACGCAGAAAATGCAGGCACTGCTGAGCCCGCTTCACCAGTTTCTCACTGTTGAGTGACCAAGCCAGCCTACTCATTAGCTGCACACCCAGGAATTTGATGCTGGTAACCATCTCCACAGGTGAATCATTAATGCACAGAGAAGTGTGGCTGTGCCTTCCTTTTCTGAAATCGACAATGATCTCTTTGGTTTTTCCTGTATTTAAAACTAGGCTGTTTTCTTACACCAGTTCACCAACCCCTCAACCTCCTTGCAGTAGGCTTCCACCTTGTCATCCTGAATAAGGCCCACTACTGTTGTATCACCTGCGAACTTCACAATATGATTGGTGGCAAACCTAGCACAATAGTCATGGGTCAGCAGGGTGAACAGCAGCGGGCTTAAGACGCAGCCCTGAGGAGAACCTGTGCTCAAGAAAATGGTATTAGAGATATTTGTTATCATGACTTTCTTCTTTCTATAGTCTCTCCTACCTAATCATCAAAAACATAAATCACAAATTCCTGTTCTTTTTTATGCAGAAAGTCCATAAAGAGATTTCCAACCAATATTGTCTTTTCTCTAAACAAACAAGTCAATTTGGCCACTTCAACAAGTTCTATCATCTTCATCAATCAGTCCTGCATTGTAGGTACTGTAAGGCCATCTTTTCATCTTTGTTCATGCAATAACCTCATTGCAATTATCATATATAAAAGCAGTGTTCCAGAGCTCCTTTCTACCTGTTTATCCATTGTTCCCAGGAGAAAAGTTCTGATTAAATTGAATATTAATCTTTAAAAGCCTCTGAGCTCTCAAAATTGCCAGGCAATGTAATCATTAGACCAACTGGAGAAAGCTAGCCTAAATTCTACTAATAAATGAATATACCACTTCCATACCCAGTCCATTTCCATTTAAGACAAGCTATTTGTGTCAATGGCTACTACGTGATTTTTGAATTGATATGTTTTTACATTAAAATAAATGTGAACAAAACAATATTTTTCTGAAGTTCTATTGCCATTTTTAGTTCCTTGAATCCTGCTGCATAACATAAAGCTATTTTATGTTAAACATAACTCCCCAGAATGAAACAAACCATTCCTATATTTTCTACTCTTGTAAATAAATCAGCAGGTTTTCATATCACTCCATTCCCTATACCTGAACCCATTACAACTGAAACTGTAGAAGAAACTGACAATTAAGAGCAAATTTTATTGACAGAGCCTTGTTGAACTTAATTATTCAACAAAACCATCATGAATCCATTAGCCAGAGTTTAAGTCAGCATTAATTTTGTGACACCTTTGATGCCTAGACAATAGACAGGGGGTCACTGGGCTTTGATTACAGCTCCCATCCCACCACTCATTAAAATCATCAGGACACCTGGTAAAAGTCACCCCTATCCAGAAAAATGGCTTGTCCTGTATATCCGTTCACTTGCACATAAAGATTGAATTCATTTCATGGATTGATAGACATATCAGGATACGCAGCATATTTTTATTATTTTCTCTAGCCTTTGACATCACCCTGTTGTGCTGCTTCAAATCTGTGGACATAGAATTGTAGATCTTCCATATAGCCAAGCACCCCTAAGTGATTAATCCCCATCTGTCAGAGCATGTTGTACCTCAAACAAGACAAAAACACAAAAGCATAGGATTACATTAAGCACACCCGTACCCACACACCAAATGTTCATATGCAGCATGAGCGTCAGGGTTGCTGTTGGCCAACTTTGACTGGACAGAACAGAATAAAAAGTTGGAAGGGACCCTGGAGATCTTCTAGTTCAAGCAGGAGACCCTATATCATTTTAGACAAATGGTTGTCCAGTCCTTTCTGAAAAGCCTCCAGTGTTAGAGCACCCACAACTTCTGAAGGCAAGTTGTTCCGCTGGTTAATTGTTTTAACTGTCAGGAAAATTCTCCTTATTCTAGGCTGCTTCTTTCTTTGTTCAGTTTCCATCCATAGCTTCTTGTCTTGCCTTCTGATGCTTTAGAAAATAGGTTGACACCCCCCCCTCTTCTTTGTGGCAGTACCTCGAATATTGGAACTCTGCTATCATATCACCCCTAATTCTTCTTTTTCCTAGACTAGACATACCCAATTCCTGCTGCTGCTGTTGCCCAACTTTGACTGAAAGGTACTTATTAATGGTAGATCAGATTTGACCATAGTCTTACATGCAATGTTTTGCTGCCATTGGGACTACTATAATGCATTCTCTGTGGACTACCTATAAAAACAACTTGGAAGTATTAATTAGTATGGAACGATGCCAGTAAAATCTTGATCAGAGCAAAATGCTGAAAACATGTGATTCCATTGCTTCAGCAGTCACTTAAGCTAATAAACCAATTCACATCCAGGTTTTAATCAAGGAGACTTTGAAGACTTAATCAGCTTAATCAAGCTCTTTTAAGGACCATCTCCTGATGTGAACCTGTCTTTTCTTCATGATAACTATTGCAGCATTTTGCCTATGTAATTGCCTTCAGAGGTCCATTTGCTGACAAAGCTAGGTGTGTCAAGTGCAAAGAATCAGAACCATTTGCAAAGTTGCATCATAGAAGATTTATTCAAGCCTATACACAATAATCTAGTCAACTGTCAGCACTAAATTGGTGCTAGATAAGGATCAACAGAATTCATGGGAGGGGCCTGGATTTGGATTTCTTGTGGCAAGACAAGGACTCTACATTTCTGATGCATTTAACTCCCCCCACCCCCAGCTCTTCCTTCATCAGGGTTTTTTCTACACCAATACTACAGTTCAAAAAAAAATATGGTGGATGGAACCACATGACCAAAATCCTGCCCTATTTTACATGTGTTGCAAGATAGGGTGTTGATTATGCTGGTAGTCCTCAGCTTACAACAAGTTCATTTAGTGACCATTCAAAGTTACAATGCACTGAAAAAAATGATTTATGACCATTTTTTTAAATTTTATAATTTTTATTAATTATATATTTGTAAATGTAAACAAAGGAAACAAAGAAAAAATCAGGTTGAGTGCAACTCAACTTAGTACAACCATTTTCTACTTGTAAACATTTTTCAATCAGCATATAAAACATTTAACTATAGGCTAGATACAGTTTCTTAGATTGATATTTCCCTTGTATGTAATCTATCCATTTTTTTCCAGTCCAACATATATTTTTCATTTGAATGATCCTTCAAATATGCAGATATTTTGGCCATTTCTGCCAAATTTATGACTTTCAAGGTCCATTCTTCAATAGATGGTAGTTCTGGTTTCTTCCAGTATTGTCCCACCAACAGTCTTGCTGCTGTGATCAAATTCAAAATTAAGTTCGTCTCCAAGGTGGTACAGTCTTTTGTAATACCTAACAAAAACAACTGATGTAGAAATTCAATACGCTTTTTCAAAATGTTCTGAAGAGCCCACCATATTTTTCTCCAAAAAGCTTTAATTTTTCTACAGGTCCACCATACATGAAAATAAGTAGCATCCATACTTTCACATCTCCAACATTTAAATTGGAGGTCAGGGTAGATATATGATAGTTTTTTCGGATCTAGATGCCATCTATAAAACATTTTGTAAAAATTCTCTCTTAAATGTTGCGCTTGCGTAAATCTTACATTTTTCACCCAAATTCTCTCCCACGTTTCCATCATAATAGGTTGTCCAAAATTTTGTCCCCACTTTATCATACAATCCTTGACTAGTTCAGTTTCGGAGTCAATTTCTATCAATACATTATACAATCTTTTGATATGCATAGACCTTTGGTCTCTAACTTGTTTAATTAAATTCTCATCTGTTTGGGATAAACCCATCTTCAAGTCTTTTTGCCATCTAGACTGCAATTGTAAATATGAAAACCAAGTATAAACTATTCCTTCATCTCTTAGCATATTCAAGGACTTTAATGATAACACATTCCCTTCTTTAATTAGAAGTTTACTATAGGGCACCACATCTTGAGCTTGTACTATGTTTATGTTCTCTATTGCGTGTCTGGGAACCGTCCAAATGGGAATCTTTCCATTTAGTAAGTACTGATACTTTTTCCAGACACGCAACAGAGAGTTTCTCAGTGGGTGCTCCTTGAAGCTCTTATCCACCTTTTTGTCATAAACTAGATATGCATGCCAACCATATAGTAAATCATACCCTTCAATATTCAGTATTCTATCATTGGATAAATTAACCCAGTCACTTAGCGCAACTAGAACCGCAGCATGATAATATAACTTAAGATTGGGCATTTTTTTTTGTAAAAAAAATATTTTATTAAAACCATCAGCATTAAACATAAGATCATATTAAAAAGCAATCATCATATAACCTGCAATACAACTCTAAGGATCAGTCTTTGTAAACGTCTGGTTTAGTAAACATTCCTCACTCCTCACGTCAAGCCTCAACTATACGCCTGGTACCTTTTATTTGGTTGGTGTTTCTCTTATATATGGTCTATCTACTGTTTCTAGTCTATCACCTATTGTTCATTTGAGCTTTAGAAGTAAATTCGTCTCAGTAGTAGTGCAATCTTTTATGTTCTCTAACAAAAGATCCTGAGGTAGAAATTCAGTATCCTGAGGTAGAAATTCAGTACTCTTTTCCAGTATTAAAGCAATCAACATTAGATCTGGGCTCATATTAATAAGCTGTCCTCATAAGACCTGAAAATACAGCTCTTGTATATGGTCTATCTACTATATCTAGTCTATCACATATTGTTCATTCGTGCTTCAGAATTAACTTCGTCTCAGTAATAGTGCAATCTTTTATAATCCCTAACAAAAGATCCTGAGGTAGAAATTCACTAACCTGAGTTAGAAAACCACCTCTTTCCCTTGTATCCTGGATAATTTTTAATTTAACCCTCGGTTTCTTGCCATCCCAAATAAATCTGTTAATACCCTTCTGCCACTCCTCCAGGTTCACATCCTTTTTAAGTATAGGTAACATTTGAAAAAGAAATAAAAATTTTGGCAATACATTCATTTTTACTGCAGCTATCCTGCCCAGCAGAGATAGTTGTAGTTTTTTCCATTTCTCCAGTTCTATTTGTATCTTGTTCCACAAAACTTTATAATTATTTTTATATAGCTTCCCATTAGAAGCTTCAATATCAACTCCTAAGTATTTAACTTTCTTAACTATTTCACAGCCCGTTATTCTTTCCAAGTCATGTTTTGAATTATTATCTAAATTTTTAACTAGCATCTTTGTCTTGGATATATTTAATTTAAAGCCTGATACCCTACCATAATCCTTAATTATCTCCATCAATCTCTTGGCTGACTGTGCTGGTTGAGTCAGTGTCACAAGCAAGTCATCCGCAAAAGCACATAATCTGTAGTCATGTTGTCTAATCCGTATACCCTTTAAATCATCTGCCGCTCATATCTTATTCAATAAAACCTCCAGCGTTAAAACAAACAGCAAAGGGGATAAAGGACATCCCTGTCTAGTACCTTTCTCTATATTAAATGAATCTGTTAAGTCCCCATTCACAATGATCTGGCCTGTTTGTTTCTGATAAATTGCCAATATGGAATTAATAAACTGTTCTCCCATTCTCATCCCACCAATTAGGATTTTTTCAAAAACAACCAATTCAGTCTATCAAAGGCTTTTTCTGCATCCAAAAACATAAGAACAGCGGACACCTGGATATGCTTTTCCAAGTATTCTACTATATTAAGAAGTTGTCTTACATTAGTTTTCATCTGTCTTCCTTGTAAAAAAAACCAGTTTGGTCTGAGTGAATTATTTTTTGTAACACTGCCATTAATCTGTTAGCCAAAATTTTTGCAAAAAATTTATAATCCGTATTCAATAATGAAATAGGTCTAAAATTTTCTGGTTGAACATTGTCTCTTCCCTCTTTAGGAATTAGAGAGATATAGGCTGTTTTCCATGACGGTGGAACCTGACCACCCTCTTGTATGTTGACAAATAGTTCTCTAAGAGGTTCCACCATCTCCATTTGAAGATACTTGTAATAGGTCACTGTTAACCCATCAGTCCCAGGGGATTTTCCCATTTTCAATTGTTTAATCACTGAAATTATTTCTTCTGATGTGATCAATGCATTTAATCTATCTCTTTGTTCATCGGTAATTATCAATAGCTTTTCATTTTGCAGAAACTTATCTATCTCGTTATCTTGTGTCTTCTCTTCAGCGTATAACTTGGAGTAAAATTCTAGAAAAGCTTTCTTGATCGTTTCTTGTTGAAACACTTCCCTCCCTTTATAATCTATTTTTTCAATTATATGGGATTTTTGTTTTTTCCTTAATATATAAGCCAGCCATCTACCAGGTTTATTAGAATTTAAAAATGTATTATATTTTGCATATTGTATATTCCTAGCAACTTGATCTGCCATCATCAAGTCAAATTGTTTCCGTAAAATCTTGATCCCCTCTTTAATGTTTTTATCATCCGGTCTCTTTATTAATAGTTGCTCTTTTTTGCTTATTTCCTCTTCTAACTCCTTCCTTTTTTGCTCTTGTTTACAACGGTGCCTTTTGTTCATATCAATTAAAATCCCACGCATGTACGCCTTACTTGCGTCCCATATCATTTCTATAGGTGTATCCTTGTTCATATTTAAGATAAAAAAATTCCTTCATAACATTTTTGCATTCATTCACATTTATATCATATTTAAACAAGTTTTCATTAAGTCTCCAGGATCTCTTAGGTCTCTGTCCAACCCTTAATTCCATCCAAACCGGGTTATGGTCTGTTAAAACTTTGGGTAGGATTTTCACCTTCTTTAAGCTAAAAAGCAAATCACTTGATGTTAATATAAAGTCGATTCTAGAAAATGACTGGTGTCTATCTGAAAAAAAGGTAAATTCTTGCTCTTTACCATGTCTTTCTCTCCAAATGTCTATCAAGTCAAAATCATCCTTTATATCAAAAAAAGATTTGGGCAACTTGGAACGTGTTTGAGGAATTGGTGATGTCTTCTTTTTATCTAAACCGATCTCTATAACCCCATTCCAATCTCCCATTAAAATACAAGATCTATAATCAATTGTATTAGCTTTTTATGTACCAATTTATAAAATTTTCCTTGTTGATTTGGTGCATATATGCCCATCAAAATAACTTTCTTATTATCTTTTACAATTTCGATTGCTAGATATCTACCTTGTGAGTCTGATTCTATTAATTTAGCTCTTATATGATTTTTCACATAGATGACAATTCCATTCTTCTTTTCAGCAGCCGCTGCAACAAAATGTGTGCCTAACTTATTGTTTATTAAGTATTTCTGGTCAGTAGTTCTAATATGTGTTTTTTGTAAGCAAATTACATCATTGCTACCTTGAGTCAAGTAATGAAATATTTTCTTCCTTTTCTGTGGAGAGTTTAAACCATTAACATTCCACGTCAAATATTTATTTGACATGACCAGCTTTGGAAAACTTTTGCAAGACCAAATCCACTTTTTCCCCTGATTTCTTCTTTGGTTGAGCTCCCATGGTTTCCAGACTTGTACTTGTACTGCCTTGTTGGTGTTTTTCTTGTTGTCCCATACATTTAATAGTAGCTCTCGTCTGCCTTTGATCTTTAGGCTTTTCTACTTCCAAGGGTTGAAGGATATCAATACTCCGTGCAGACGCCTCCAGAGAAGCTCCTTTATCATCTCCTGTTGCTGCAGAGGGCTGTGTCTCCGGGGATTGTGGTCATTGTTTTAAGTCCATTCCTCTTTCTTGTGGCAGATCTATACTTTTTGGTGATGTGGGTGGGGATCCCCCAGCCTTCAGCACATTTTCAAAAAACTCTTTTACTTTCCAGACCGAATTCAAGTGGTATCTTTTACCATTATAAAGTAATGACAGTCCAGCTAGGACCTCCCACCAAAATTGTAGAGCACGTGTTTTCAGTTCAGTGACCAAGAATGCGTAGTCTTTTCTCGCTCTTAACATCTTTGGAGGGATCTCCTTCAAAATCACCACCTCCTGACCAGCTACGTTTAATTTCTTGTTGTAAGATGTTGTAAGAATATGATTTCTGAATCCCCTTGTTACAAAATAAATAACAACATCTCTAGGTAAATTTCTTTGTCTTGCCATCCATCAATTAACTCTGTGGATTCTATCAATGTGCCAAGAGAAATTTTTTGCATCGTCTTCTAGAAATTTTCCCAAAGCTTCTTTAAAAATTCTTCTCAAATCTTCTTGCTTCCCATTTGATACCTCTCTCAGCCCTCTGATCCTAATAGCTGTCACCATCTGGTTATATTGCACCATAAGTGTGTGGTCTTGTATTTCACTTTTCATCTCAGCAAGTTGTCCCTCTACTTGTTGCTCAACCTCCTCCACCTTTTCTTCAACGCTCTCCCAGACCCCCTTAAAAGTTTCCACAATATCTTCTCTTATTTCCTTATTGTGAGTCTGAATTGTTTCTTTAATTTTTTCTAAAATCATCAGTCACAGCTTTGCTTTGTTCCTTCATCTTCTTCTCCAATTCTTTGCTTTGTTCCTCCATCTTCTTCTCCAATTCCTCAATCTTGTTCTCCTGTTTTTTCTCCAGTTTTCAAACCTTTTTTCATAATTGTCATTCATTATATCAAGCCTATTCTCTAAATTTTCAGTCATTGCTGACAATGCAGCCTGTAAATCTTTCACAGTAAGCATTTCTGGAGAGGCTTGAGTAGACAGGGGGGTCTGAGACTCTGTAGATATTGAGGAAGATGGGGGAGCAGGAAAATTATTTACTGATATTTTAGGGGGCTGAGCTGGGGAGGATGCTGCCACCTTTGAGGGAACTATTTTTGTTTGTCTGGTAGCCATTCTATATTCAGTCCACTGTTAACAAGATTTCTTTAAGCAGAGGAAAAATCCTTACACATATATTGCCAAAATGTATCCTCTTTTTGTCTTCTTTAAGTAGACTTTGTAAAATTTTTAAGATATGAGTCTAAACTGTCTCTTAGTGATCGCTCTCGCGTTGTGCTTTCACTTTCCACTTTCACTTCCGGTAACTTCCTCTATACAGTGAGAGCGATCGCCATCTTGGATACATTGTGTTGATTGTGAAAGTAATTGATCAGAAGTGAAATATAGAAAAATACTTGCAGTATAAGCTCCTGTGTTCAATCCGCCTGCCTCTAGGTCTCTTTTAAAAGTTTTTCTCGAGCGGAGGATGGTCGCAGCGTCTGGTCCCATCCGCAGGCAGAAGCGTCTCTGGGCTGGAGCTTCTTCGAGTGCCTGGGGAGCTCTCACTCTTTCTCCCTGAAAGCTTTTTCAGGGGGTTTTCAGAGGAGCTCAACCCCCACTCGATGCTCTTCACGCCTTCTTTGCCCGAAGAGGGGTTTTTTTCGCCGCGAAAAACAGCTGATGTTCGCTGTTTTTGCGGCTTTACAAGCCCAAGAGCTCGGAGCCTCTGAAGGAGGCTGTAACGACACCGGAGCAGCCACCGGAAGTCTTATGACCATTTTTCACAGTTACAACCTTCGTATCATCCCCATAATCATAAGATCAAAATTCAGATGTTTGGCAACTAGTTCATACTTATGATCATTGCTGTGTCCCAAGTTCATGTGATCATCTTTTGCAATCTTTTGACAAGCAAAGTCAATGGGGAATCCGATTCATTTAATAACCAGGTTACTAACTTATCAACTGCAGTGATTCACTTAACACCTGTGGCAAGAAAGGTCGTTAAAAAGGTTGTTAAAAAAGGTCCCACAACTCACTTAATAAATATCTCTCTTACCAACAAAAATTTGGGGCTCAGTTGTGGTCACAAGTTAAGAACAACTTGTACAGGTATGACACATTTGAGAACTTGATTTTTTTTTATCCCAATCCCCTCTCAAATGCCCCTGTGAGACACATTTTCTTCATTTTTATGGCTAGATTAATGCATTTTGTTAAGCTATGATGTGTTTCAAACATTTTTGTTGTTCTTGACTAACCACTATTGAATTCATACATTATTATATTCAATATTTTGCTGTTGTTTTTGTTCATTTTGACTCACTGTATTTACTCTTTATTCTGCTTTTAGTTTAACAATGTAATCTGAAAGACTACTATTGTTTTTTTATTGTTTGTATCTACAATATAAGCTTTAGTAAATGTTTTGAATACTCCTTTTTGGAGAGGAAAATTAGAATATAAACATTTATATAAGTAGAAAAAAAGGTTTCTATAAGCCCCTTAGTATTTCTTGATGAACCCAAATAACACATATGAGCAGGTCACGATTTATGCCACAAGGGAAATAAAAGACTACTTGATTTTCTTTCTATCAAATTGCCAAACTAATGAGAGTACAATAATAATTAAAACTGAACAACTGTTAGTATTTTCTTCTTGTTTATGCTTGTAAGTAAATGCATATGGTGTTGAACGTGTTGTTGTGAATTAATATTTACTTGTCAAGTTGGTAAGCAGTGAGTAGAGGAATAGGAAATATTTCCTTCTGGACCAAAATTAGCCAAACAAGGATTCAAATCCACTCAATATTAAGTTTATCTTCAGCAAGACGTCATGTTTCAGCCAAATGTATAAGTTTGTTATGGGAGCAGAATGGGGAGACAAATAACAAAATAATCTGCTTTCAATTATCAGGAGGAAACGCAGAATGTAAGTGTAATGCAAAAATACAGATAAGTAATTGGGACTCACCATTTTCATCAGGTTAACTCTGCTTTATCAGATTTGCAATCTCAAATCCTATTGTAGAGTGCAGTAAAAGATTGATGTAATCCAGTGTTTCTCAACCTTGACAATTTTAAGGCATGTGGACTTCAACTCCCAGAATTCCACAGCCAGCTTTGCTGGCTGTGGAATTCTGGGAATTGAAGTCCACATGCCTTAAAATTGTCAAGGTTGAGAAACACTGATGTAATCCTTAAAGGTTCAATTGGCTGGGACTTGGTTACCTAAAATATTTATATTCTCCTATATGGATAGTTTAGGATTTTTCTGTGGCTTTTTTGACTGCTTGACTTGATATATCATCATCAAAAAAACCCCCATCATTTTCAGTCTGATCCCCATATTATACCTAATCTTTTTTTATCTATAAAATTCTTTTATTAAAACAATCAACATTGAACATAAAAACATATTGTGCAGCAATCATCATGGCACCTGATATACAATACTAAGTATACAATACTAAGTATTAGTCATTGAAAATGTCTATGGTCTTTTCAAGGCTATAGCAATATCTTTGGTTTCATGTATTGTAAAGCTTCTTACACAATCATTCGCATCTAGGATTCTTAATTTGCAATCCAGGATTTAACTTCTCTCTTTTTTTATTGCTATATATTAAATTTAAACACAACCCTAAAATATGAATTAAACTTTAAATTCTCAAAGAACTTCTGTTGAATGACAGCTCTAAATTTATCCTAACAGTAAAAGATTACACACTCATCCCTGTAACCTAGACAGTTTCTTGATCAGGTTTAATGTAGATATGACACAGCACCCAAACGTCTACCACAACACAAGCTAAACAGGCAACTTTCTTAGGTGAATTTCCTGTTACTTTTTGACTATTCAAAGTCAATACCTTCACCCTGCTTCTAACATGCTCTGATTCTAGGTTCGCAGCACTAATACAGGTAGTCTGCAACTTACAACAGTTTGTTTAGTAACTGTTCAAAGTTGCAACAGTATTGGAAAAAAGTGACTTATGGCCGTTTTTCATACTTATGACCATCGCAGTATCCCCATGGTCACGTGATCAAAATTCAGATGCTTGGCAACTGACTGATGGATATCTCCTCCTCAAAAACTAAATATGCATGTAAGATTTTTAAAATATACACATTTGTCAGAAGAATTTGGATTGACTCTGGCCACTTGATCAGCCATCCCCCAATCTGTTATTCTATAAATATAAAATGGCCTTGAGACTGCCATGTGTAAAACGTTCTACTTCTGAACATTCTTAAACAGAGAACAAATGTGACTTGTTTTAAATTTAAATATATGTCCTACTCAGGGTACTTTCTCTTCTCCACCTCTCCTCTTCCCATATGCCTAATTTTGATTTATGGTTTGTTTGACTTTGTGTGTTCTATTAAACTAAAAAAAAGCTGTTTCTCAGTGCACATCGTGAGTCAGTAAATTTTTTTTTTAGTATTCACTATTATTTATTGCCTAATTATGGCAGTAGAAATCTGTGTCTTGATGGGAAGTCAATGCTGAGGAAGGCAGGCTAGCTGGCTGGTTAGTTCCTGCTCTTCTTTTTATCCCCATACATCATTTCATGTATTCATCAGCAAGACAATTTTAACAAAACATGTATAAGAGATTGAAAGAAAGATCCAGAGGGAAAGAGATCATATAGTAGGCTCCACCTCATATGTTTTTATGATCAAGTGTTTAACTGGGTGTGTGTCATATATGAAGGAGGGAAAAGCTCTCTTGGTTCATAATCCTCCATTCCATGCCCGGATTCAGTAGCTTGCTAATAACTGCTATATTATCTGCTAAGCAGATGCCTTTATATGGGATTCCTCCTCCCATCCTCCCAAAAAACCCATGGCATGTGAGAGAGATAGGGCCCCCACACCAGATGTACCCTTGTTGGCAAGTAAAAAAGAAAAATAAACAATAAAAGGAAATTAAATTGCATAGCACCCCCTCCTGGACCTTGAACAGGGAAATTGCACACTTACAAGGTTTAAATAGAATTAAATTTTATCGAAAAAAATATGAAAGAGAAAAAATAACATACTCATTTTCACTTTAGATAGTCAGATGCCGCACTCTAACTGGTGGAGATAAAAATACAGAGTTGCTAAATCACAAATTATCAAAAGAAGTAGGAAAAGAAAGAAAAAGTAAAAATCTAGCAGGCATCATTCCCCCCCCACACCAGATTCTGTTCCAGATCCCTAAGGATTCCAAGTCAGTTAATTCTAAAGCTGCTGGGGAAACAAAAACGTGACCTATTTCTCTTCAGACCTTTAGTTCTCAGCTTCTTCCCTTGTTTTAAAACACAAAGTATCTTTCTCTCAAGTAAAACGGGAAAGGTTTAGGTAATCTGACTTTCTATGTGAACCAGGGGATGCAACAGTCCCTTGTGGAGCTATTGATTCCAAGTCTAAGATGTGTGAATGTGGATGTAGACTCAAATGTGTCCAGCTGTCAGTGAACATAATGTGGAGAACTGACTGCCCATTCACTCTTCAAGCTTATGTCTGTATGAAGGTAATTCATAAGCATACTATCTCTTTAAAAATAGATGGGGGAAAAACCCATAAAGAAATGATCATAATGATATATCTTGGCATCTTTTCCAGCACATGCCAACACTTACAGCTCTTATCATCTCAAACTCTCTCTTAGGGTATATTCAGGCTATCAGATTAAATGATAGTGTATTACAGTTTTGCCACGATAATTGGAACTCAATTAGAATTGAATTGCCTGAATGCATGAAAGCTTCTGCTCTCTTTTATTAAGTCATCTTGCTTCGTGGCCATGAAAAGCTAGGGAGGAAGTGATCAGAGAGAAATTCTGGGATGGGTGATTTTCAACAGGAGCTTCCCTTGTTCAGACAATCAAATACAGCCTACTAATATATCTGATGCCAGGGCAGTGGGATTAATGCCAATTTTTTTTATTGCTCGCCCTTACTGTGTGTTTAAGAGCAGTTTGAACTCTAGGCCTCAGGTGGTGAAATAGTTATTTCTCTGCCAAAAAAAGAAATACCTTCTGATGATTTTGATTTTATAAAATAGCATGGCTAAAATTATGTTGCTAAGCGCTGCATTTTTAAAAAGATTAATGTGATCACCTTGAATCGTCCAAGTGGCAAACAGGGACACAATATGTGCAGTTTCCTAAGAAGCTGAAGTGTGGATAGTCATACAAAGGGCTAGTGTGTGGTAATTCAGGTCTTATGTCTCAAATAAAGCTTCTAGGTCCAAATGCCTCCAGGAACGTTGTCTGGGGCAATTCTAGTTCTCTTCTGATTTGACACAGTTGTTCTACGTTCACTAGAAGAAAGTCAGATAAGGTTCTGAGGGTGGGGCTTTTTTACATTCTAAATATTGGAAAAGATTGCTTTCTGCCAGGTCTCCAAAAACCTAGACCTTCTTGTTCCCCACAAGGGCATACCAACTTTTGTGCTGCCCTCCAGACTCTTTGCCATCTTCTTCTCTTAGGAGTGGACTTTTTTAATGAACAACTAGGTGATTTTAAGAAGAGTAAGAAGTATTTTCATTTCTGATTTTATAGTAGTTAAACTGCTGGTAACATTGCCAATAGTTTCCATGGAGGGAAATCATTCAGCAGCTGTTCCATGCTTCTCATGTCTTGGCACTATAGTGATGTGGCCATATCTTCTCCCCTGTTCTTTGGAACCAAACTACATGTAATTTCTAATGCACAGCATGTAGCTCCAGCTCCATGGTTAATTTTACCCATTGCAGACATAAGATATAATCTACCAGAAATATAGTATGCTTTTCTCCCTCACTAATATAGTTAGAATGAATAGCCCTCTCACTGATGGAACTGGAAAGGTTATGAAAAGCTTCCAATTAGTGCCAATTAGAACCTTTCATTTTTCTTCTAAACCTTCTGATCATACTGGGAGGAATGGAGGAGTCACTACTGTAATTTTAATCACAGCAAGAAGGGAAACAATAACCTTCCTTCCCTACACACTGCATTCCCCCTAAGGATCATGCCTCCCGTATCTATAATTATTTAAAATAAATATATTGCTACGCAGATAGTCCTTCTCTCACAATTGACTCTTCGAAGTTACAACAGCACTGAAAAAAAGTGACTTATGCCCATTTCTCACACTTATGACCGTTGCAGCATTCTCATGGTCTATTTGGGCACTTGGCAACTGGCATGTATTTATGACAGTTGCACTGTCCCAGTATCATGTGATCCCCATCTGTAAACTTCCCACCTGGCTTCTGACAAGCAAAGTCAATGTGGGAAGGCAGATTCACTTAAGTGAATAAGTTGTTAAGTGAATAACTGCATTATTTACTTAATAACTTCAGTGAATCGCTTAACAACTGTGGCAAAAAAGGTTGTAAAATGAGGCACAACTCACTTAATAACTGCCTTGCTCAGGAACAAAAAATTGGGGCTCAATTTTATTTGGAAGTCAAGGACTACCTGTATGCTGCACTTTAGGCATAAAGCATAGACTGAGCTGTGCAGCTTTCTATTAAAGAAATCGGGAACATAATTGCAGCCAAAAATCAGACACTATGTTATTCTTTTTAGGGGTGGTATGGGTTTGGCTTTTTTTAATAGAGGACTGAGGGGTTTTCTGCCCCCTTGGGCAGAAATAAATATTGGAGGCAATATAATGGCGCTCACTCTTTTTTTTTTTTAAACAAATTTTATTGTTTTTTTTTTAATTCTTAAAGAAACATATTCAGGATGCACCGTGGTGCTGGGGTAATCAAACATTTTAAAACAAGACATATATACATAATATAATTAATACGTCAAATATTCCCTCTCTTTTTCCCTCAAATAGCATAGTATATTTAGATTATCCAATTCTAGCTTAATTGTATTCAACCTGAGCCTGTTTTTAAGCTTCATCAATTTCTACCATAATCAAATTAACTTTAAATAAAAACATTTTCAGTTCAAATATCCCTTCCACATATGTTCTACTTTTTTAATTTTATCAAAATCTTTTTTTTAAAATTTTATTATTAGATATCCATTTGTACATGCAAACAAAGAAAAAATTCAAGTTAAAGCCATTCAACTTAATACAATCATTTTAAATTTGTAGACCTTCTTCACTCCGTATATCAAAGTTTAACTATAAGCCAACTACATTTTAAAAATTTTAAGTTTCACTTCTTTTCAGATCTATCCATTGTACATCAAACAAACAAGTCTTCTTATTAAAGTTAATAATTTTCATGTCGATACACCCCTCCCTTCAACGCGTACATTCTTAGTCTATTTAATATATACCTTCCATTAATCACCCTCTCATGTCTCTTGCTCTTACACTTAGTCCTTAAATCAGACCATAATTCTTTGCCTTTAATTCCTTGCATAAAATATTAAGTTTCTCTTCTTTTCAGTCGAATTCTGGGTTTCTTCCTCTGCCAGGTGGATTTCCATAACACAGCTTCCCTTCCAAGTAATAAGTATCTCTTTATTGCTTGCAATGTCCCTTGGTTCCATATAAGCCATACTCTATGGATTCTGTCAGTTTGCCAAGAGAAATTTTTAGCCTCCTCTCCTAGATATTTTTTCAATGCTTTTATAACAATTCTTTTCAAATCTTGTTTCTCATTTGGGGATTTTTCCAGTCTCTTGCCCCTAATTGCTGTCATCATCTGGCGATGGTACATCATAGTTGAGCGGTTTTGCACCTCACTTTTCATTTCAGTAAGTTATCTCTCTTCTTGTCTCTCCACCTCTTCCATCTTTTCTTCAACCCCTTCCCAGACCCTCTTCGAATTTCTTTCAGTATCTTCTCTCATTTTCCCACTGTGCGTTTGTATTGTTTCTCCGGTTTGGTCCAAGTCCTCAATAACTGCTTTGCTTTGATCTTCCACCATCTTCTCCACTTCTCTGCTTTGTTCCACTGCCTCCAACGTCCTCATCCTTTCTTCCCACCTTTTCTCATATATGTCTATTATCATGTCCATCTTTCTCCTTATTTTTTCAAAAGTTGTTGACATTGCTTCTTTTAATTCTTTCATCGTCATTTCTGGAGAGCTTATATACATCCTTAGGTTTATTAGTTTCTCTTTCGCCTTTCTCTTCCGGTAGCTCCTTAGGTTTATTTTGCAAAGTTTTTAAGTTATGCGTCTCTGCTGCCCTCTAGAGGTCTCTTTCGCATTACAGTTTCTCCTTCGCCTTTCTCTTCCAGTAGCTATCACTTTAAATTAAAAGTGGTCGCCATCTTGGGTGCATTATGTTTATTGTGAACGTAATTGATCCGAGGTAAAATATAAGAAATACTTGCTTTTTAAGGTCCTGCGTTCAGTCTGTCAATCTCTGTGCTTCTTTGAAATGTTTTCCTCGAGTGGTGGCTGGTCTCAGCGTCTTGGTCTGTCAGCTGACAGATGCTGCGCCGGGCTGGAGCTATTGTGAGCTCACGGGGAGTCCTCTTTCTTCCCCCCCGAACGTTTTTTGGGGGGTTTTCAGAGGATCTCAACCCACACTCACAGCTCTTCGCCCCTTCTCCTACCGAGGAGGGGTTTTTCCACCGCGAAAAACAGCTGATTTGCGCTGTTTTGGTGGCTTTACAGGTCCCATGTCGCAGAGCCTCTGAACAAGGCTATTTCGACCCTGAGGCAGCCACGCCCCCTTTCAATTTTATCAAAATCTTATTCGTTTCTTCTTCTATTAATCTCCCTTATTTAGAGTAAAATATTAATCTATCCTATACCTATCAAGTCTATCAGCTGATCCATCTCTTCAAGCTAAAGAAAAAAAATAATATCATACCTTAAATCATGTCATTCCATTAAGCAAAGTTTAAGTCTCCAGTTAATTTTCATAACTAATAACATCCATATCATCAGAAAATCGTATCATCGTATTAAATTTCAATTAACTATTAGTACTTCAAATCTGAGGCCTCTCTTCAGTTTTCATCATTCCATTACATCATAATTTTCATAGAAATAAACCTAACATTCTAAAAGGAACATTCCTAGTATTCTAAATTGTCTTTAATCCCTTATACAGAAAAATATCTCATCATTAAACAAACATATTAGTCTATCCTAGACACATCTAAATGTATGTATTTATCAAACTATTCTCTAAATATCTAATCCTTCGCTTAATCTCTTTAAGTTAACAAATTAATATCAGATCTTAAATCATTTCAATATGTAATTAACATTCAATTAATTATTAATTCAGACCAACTATAAGACATCTTTTTACTTCAAACTCATAATCTCAGTCCTTAAATCAGTCCATAGTTCTAGATTGCCTTTAATCCAATTTAAGAAATTTTAATTTTCATTTTTAAATCTTATTCTAGCTTTTCTCTTTTGCCAAGTGGGTTTCCATAACAGGACTTCCCTTCCAGATAATAGGTCTCTTTTTATTGCCTGTAGTATCACTTGATTTGATATAACCCATCTTGATCTCCGATTTAATCCTCTGTTTCTCTTGTCTGTAAAGCCTCGTTGCTTCAGAAGTCCAAAGTTTGGTCTTTGCTTTTCCTGATCTTGCTTGTAAGGCAAAATAAGATTCTCCTTATCCTCAGTTAAAACCTCTTCTTGTATAATCTGTTTTGTAAAGTAGTCAAGTGTAATCAAGGAGTCAGTTTTAAGTTTTAAAGTAGAAATTCTGGCTCTTAATTCTGTATTAGCCTTTTTTATTGTAGTACATATTTCTTCTTTAGCCTCATAGATCTTTTCCAGTATAAGTTTACAGTTTAAATATGATTGAGGCTTCTCCATTTTAGCAATAGCTGAAGAAAAATCCTTTTCCTTTTTAGTGAAGATTACAGTTGAACAGTTGAACATTATCCACCCCCACAGATCACACAGCTAGCTCAAGTTATCTTTTTTCTTGATAAATAGTTTGAAGGCCAGAGCTGTCTCATCTCCAAGTAAACAATCCAATATTAAATTTTGACCAGTAGGTGACCTCAGTGAGCTACAAAGACTTCTTCAAACACCATTTTTTTCCTTTTTTCTATCTTTAAAGGGAGAATAGAAAAAGAAATACTCTGCCGATATAATACCGCTCCAAAAAGCCCAAAAAGTTTTTTCTACCTCACAATGTAAGTAGGAATAGAATATAGTCTTTAAATGAATATTTATTTATTTTTTCTGTCCTTTTTGTAAAACGCGTTTGTTCCCACGACTACTAAAGCCGCTTTCTCCAGATGGGGAAATAATAGCAGAAACAGCTTCTACAGGCAAAAACAGCAGGGGTGTGAAGAGGAACAAAGGGGATCTCACCCGGATCATCCGCGGTGGGTTGTTAAAGCTTAGATGACAATGTGACTTCGGCTGGTGCAGCAGGGTGATCGGCAAGCCGATCTTTGCTCCGTCGGCCCTAAGGAGAAGCTGGAGACTCGGGGGAAGCTGCTGCCCTCCCCTATCTACCAGCTGGCCTCCTCCTCGGTGGTTGCCCCTCCAGGGCAACGTTCGACCCCCTAGGGGGTCTACCGGTGAAGGAAACTCCAGACGGCCTGGAGAGAAGTTTCCAGGCGCGACCGGCGTCGCTGTATTCCGGAACCGGAAGTCGGAGCTCACTCTTGATGAAGGACATGACCAAGCTGAGCCTGAGGGAGGGGTCAAGTGCGTCATCAGTCTTGAGCCCCTTCTTGCCCACAAGAGATCTTAGTCCAGCCCACCTTGAATTCTGTTGACTCTTATTTACCACTAATTTGCTTTGATTGTTAGTAGTTCAGATTCTTGCAGAGCAGCTTCCTACTTTTACATAATATGTCCGAAATAGGAAAATGTGAACCTGGTCATTTGGTCTCAGGTAAGAACCATAGGTTGAATTATTCAGTGTTCCATTGATTTGTTTTCATGGCTGTCCATGGTAGTCTCAGGATTCTTCACCATCCAAACTAAAAGCATCAATACTCTTTCTATCTTGCTTCTGCAAAATCCAATTTTTACTTCTATAGTGTTGCAGGATGTCCATAGATTGCATGAATCTGATCTTTATAAATATAGACCTCTTTGAGCATTTGACTATCTTTACCAAGGTCTTCATGGCTGCTCTACCAAGTGCTAGTCTGCAACATATTTCTTGACAGCTTGTTCCTTTTCTGTTGACAGTTGATCCTAAAGGGCAAATGATATCCATCACTTCAGTATCTTCATTGTAAGTATTAAGGCTGGTTGTTTTACCTGTTATCATTTGGTCTTCTTTATATTTAATTTTAATCACATTTTTTCACTGTGATCCATGACTTTTGTTACTAACCTTGCAAATCCTTTACATTTTCAGCTATCAGGATAGTAGCATCAAGGCAGGGCAGGTTATTGACATTTTTTCCTCAAATTTTAAAATCACACTCATATTCATCCAACCCATTTTCCTTTAATATATATTCAATTTATAGATTGAATAAATAAGGAGAGAATATCCAGCCTTGTCTCACTCCTTTGTCTAACCTGAAGCTAGTCTGTTTCACCATGTTCTGTCCATACTGGGCCTTCCTGACCTGTATATTAGTTTCTTGTGAAAACAATAAGATGTTCCACAATTGCAATTTTTCTGAGCATGTTCCACAGTTTGTTATGATTGACATGATCCAAGGCCTTTCTCTAATCAATGAAGCACATAGTGACTTCTTTTTTGACATTCTTTGGCTTTTTCAATAATCCAGTCTCCAACAGCAATAATGCCTCTTGTTTTTTAGCCTTTTCTAAAGCTAGCTTCAACTTCTGGCTTCTCTTTTTCCATGTAAAGTTCTCATTTTATATTGAATGATCCTAAGCCTTGTTTTACTAGCATTCAAAATTAAGGATATTGTACTATAGTTTGCATACACCATTAAGTCTCCATGTTTGGTAATGGAATGTAGACTGACCTTTTCCAATCTGTTGGTCACTGTATTGTTCTCCACTGCATAGCTTCAATAGAGCTGGGTTTCTTCTTTTATTGCTTGTCAGATTTCTGTAGTATAGATAGTCTTTGACTTACAATCATTTGTTTAGTGACTGTTTGAAGTTAAAACACAATGAAAATAGTGACTTAGGACTGTTTTTCACACTTAGCATAGCACACATAGCATCCCCATGGTCACGTGATTAAAATTTGGGCACTTGACAACTGGCATGTATTTATGACAATTGCGCTGTCCTGGGATCATGTGATCATCCTGTGTAATCTTCTCAGCTGGCTTCTGACAAGCAACGTCAGTGGGGGAAGCTAGTTTCACTTAACCACATGATTCACGATTCACTAGTAGTTCGTTTAACAATTGTGGCAAAAAATTCGTAAAATGGGACACAACTCACTTAACAACTATCTTGCTTAGCAACAGAAATTTTGGGTTCTATTATGGCCTATTTCAAGGACTACCTGTATTCCCTCTGTTTCCTGTAGCCTTTTGACTGAACGGCTGACTTAACTTCGTCTTCTAGTAGTAGAGTTTCTTGTAAGTAGAGAATATTTTCTAAGGCATCTTGGATGTTAACATCTGTACTGCACAGTATTTCAATATATTCCCTAGGGTTAGGGCCTTCTCTGTTGCTGCCCCAGCCCTCTGGAACTAACTTCCCTCAGAGGTTCGTACTGCTCCCTCCCTCCTAGCTTTCCGAAAACTCTTGAAAACACATTTATGCAGACAGGTTTGGGGCGTGTGAGCTGCACTCTGCCCCTGGGCCTCTGATTGTGACTGTGTGTTGTATGAGTGGAAATAGTTATATAGTTTTTACACTGTAAATTAGTATTTTAATTAATTTATATTATATTTTTGTACTTGTATTTTTGCTGTGAGCCGCCCTGAGTCTTGGGAGAAGGGCGGCATATAAGTCAAATAAATAAATAAATCTTTGCTTAAATTTCTTTGACAGTTACTATCTGTCCATTGGCATCCTCCACTGTAGGAATGTTCTAGACAAAATATTTTGATTTCACCAAATCATCAGACAAAGATCATGTGGCATTCTGAACAGAAGACTAATTAAATTGGATGGAGGGAGGAGGGAGGTATTGAGTGATATACCACAGGATTCAGCCCCAGCGTGTTCTTCAAAATTTTAATTAACTTTTTATAAATTAAGTTGTAGGTCCTCTACCCTTCAATATTTTTATAAGTAACTTGATGGAAGGAATGCTTATCAAATTTACATTTGATTCAAAACTGTGTTATAGCTAATTCTCAAGAAGACAAAAATAAAATACAAAATGATTCTGATCAATGGTCTGAAAATAACAATGAAATTTAACAGTGACAAATGCCAACTTTTTTATTCAGAAAATATAATTCATGTGCATGGGTAAAATGTGGAATACCTGGCTTGACAATAGCACTTATGAACAAGATATTGACTAATTACAAACTGAATTTGAATCAGCAGTGTGATGTGACTGCAAACAAGTGCAAATCCAGTTTTAGGATGCATCAACGTAATCTAAAATCATAGGAAGAAATTGTTTCAATGCCTTGACCAGACCACTCTTCAAGTACTGAATCAGTTTGGGGCATCAAATTTTGAGGCAAAATCATCACTGGTGACTCATAGCATTTTTAGAGTCATTCAAACATTGCTGGATTCAGAGAAACTGGAACAAGTTCAAACAGGCTCATTCATTGGGGAGAAGAAATTATATCTGATGAAAAGAAATTGAAGGAACTTAACATCATTAGTTTCGAAAAGGGAACACTGAGACAGGATGTGGTGACATCGTCTAGTATCTGAAAGGGTATCACACAGTAGAAACAAGACTTGTGCTCCATTATTCCTGAACAGCATGTGTGTAGAGCAAGTGATAAGAAGATAGATTCTGGTGAATGCTACAAAGAATGTCCTAATAATAACAATTTGACAATGAAATCAGAGAAATTGATTGTCAGAGAAACTGGGGGCCTTTCATTGGATGTGTACAAATGGAGACTTGACATCCATCTATCTAGGATGTTTTAATTTGGGTTCCCTGCACCAACAAGAAGGGAGTTTGGATTCATTGGCTGAAATGGCCTCAAGCTGTTCTGGGATTCAATGATTCAAAGACTTAATGTGATGTATGAAGATAGCCCAACAATATGGTTGAATAATGAGTATTAACAAACACATATCATATGTTCTATTTTTCCTTTACAATATCCTATCTGTAGAGATTCTAAAAGCATAATAGAAAGCAACATACTGTGTTTGCTAGAGAATATACTTCCTTATAAAACCTTTCCCTCTTTTGGAAGCGAGGAAGATTCTGCTTACAACCCTCTGTGTGAACTTGTGTGTGTGTGTGTGTGTTTGTGTATGTTTGCACTGTATGTGTCTCAAAAGGCTGAGTGCTGAATGCACCACAGGGAGAGTTTGTTGTGTTGATAATGCTATTATTGTCTCCTGTATCTCCTGGGAAGGAGTCACTAGGCAGCTTAATGTGTCTTCCATTGTATTCTTTGTTTCAATCAGCTGCTGTTTGAGCATTTACAGGCTGTTCTGCAGGGGACAGTACCACAATTGCCTATGTGTTGTCTAATGAGCTTATTTTGCTTTTAGTACACATAGATTATCAACCATGCAACATATAATTTATGCACAGAGGATTAATTTCCTTACAAATATCTTCTATTCCCAGAACAAAATTAACAGCCCTCATGTCTGCTAAAATGCTGGCATTTTAATCCATCCATCCATCCTACAACAAGGGGTTTCACATGACTATTTTCTCCAGGTTTTTTGGGGGGGCGGAAGAGTGGCACTGTTTTGCTAATTCCATGCCTGCTCCACATAATCTATGGGTGCCTTCTTGGTATTGTTAACCCTAAGGACAGAATGGGAATCATTTCCTGCACTGCCATTGCTTTGCAGCACTAGCCAAGGATGTAGTTTGTGTGATGGAATGTAGCCTGGAATCCCAGGAGGGAGGGAGTATATTCCAGAGGAGTAAGAGACAGCTCAGTTCAGATAGTTTGTGTAAGAGCAAGAAGGTGAATAGTTCCCAGAATATATGCTTTATGGGTGTGGTAATCTGCTTTTCTTGGCAAGATTTTATCAATAGGTGAGGAACAATAGAAATATATGTTTGGAAGATTCACAATGTGTCTTTCTTGGTTTTTGGAGCCTGACAGTTGGCTTGTTATCAATCACTCCCTCCTGTTTCCCCAATATGCCTCCTCCATACCTGTGACCAGTTAGTCTGGCAAATTGATAGTTCTTCTGAGCACACCCACTTATACTCATCCAACCCTGTCTTCTCCCACATTAGGGAGAATAATTCATCATTGTTTTCCTGCCAGCAAGTAACATTTGGTTTTGAGTAGAGGGGAACAATGCCAGGGGAAAGGCTTTCATTAACTTGTGTCACATTTTTAAAAAAAGTTAGGATAATGCCAATTGGCCAGCCATGTTATTTTTGCTGAATGTGGCTCAATGCTCAGGGCAGCGGGGGGGGGGGGTTGTCAGCATAGTGTTTGTGCTGCCCCAAGGACTTGTAAATAGCCATTTAAAAAGGCTACCGGGCTATGGCCAGTAGCTTTGCAACTAAAAGTACAAACTCTGAAGGAGGTCTCTGTCATATAAACTGCAACATGTAATCTGCAATTGTGAGATTTTTGTTAAAAACACATAGTGCAGAACATTCCCAATTCCCAAGAGGAGATCATTTTTTCCACCTTGCAGTTAGCTTGTCTCTTTGCTATTTTTGGAAAAGGCAGGAGCTTTGAGGTCAGCAAAGCATATGCTCTTGCAAATATGCCTTGTCCTTTGAGAAGCCAATCAGGCTTCAGCAACAACACAGCTATTGATTTCCATTTTCAGCTCTTATCAAGATTTATTTATCATTCCCACAGGTAAAAATACTGACCTTGGGCTGGATTCATTTGATATTCACAGTACAGGTCAGTGCATCTTCATATAGACCTTGGTGTTTGTCAATAACAGCTTACTGTTGATCTCTCAAAGTCAATGTGAGATCCTTCTGGCTGTGGGAGGATCTAAGAGTGAAGCAGATAGAGGTTTGTTTAGCCATACTGATCCCCTTCTGCTGTAAAAAGAAAAGACAAAATCCCATTCTCAAATAAAACTTTAGCCTGGAAAAAAAATTACAATATAACACCATCTGAGCTTGTAGCAAATAGAGAATGATAACTGTAAAACACAGTAAATTAGGTAAATGTAATAGTTGGCTATTAAAGGGAGCTTATTCATAGGAACATTTTGAGATGCATTCACTTGCTGAGCCAGTCATTTTGAAAATACCTAGTTTAGTGTAGTGGGGAAGGTGCTGCTCTAGAAACTGGGAAACTGTGAGTTCTAGTCCCGCCATAGATATGAAAGCCAGCTGGGTGATCTTGGGTCAGTCATTCCCTCAAACCCCAATCCTTCTCACAGGAGGACAAAGTAGTATTAGGTATGTCCACTGCCTTGAGTTATTTATAATAAAGGTGGGATAAAAATCTAAAATAAATAAATACCCAAAGCAGCCATCGTCTATGTTAAGTTCTGGGTTTGAGTGCAATGAAGAAGACACATGGCAACCTTGAAGAGTTCTTTATTCTTCTCTCACTATCTTACAACCAACAACCAACAAAAGTAAAACAGGCTTCTTTTAAAGATGATGGACCCGGACTACGGCAAACAATGTAACTAAGCATTTCTTACTGCCAGTCTGGTCCCGGGTAGCCTTGGAATGCCCAGGACCAATGCAACGTCCCGAGCCTGCTTTTGCAGGCTCAGGATGCAACACCCCTCCCCCCTAGATGGAACATTCCTGATACCCATATACTGGCAGGAGTGTTATGCGGTCCAGTAATCAAATGCAATGAGCCTGAATGTTTCCGAAATCAAAAAATATTACACATTTTATCCGAATGCTTCCTGTATCCTCCTAAAATATCCTTATTGACTTGACAGCAACTTCACAAATCCCCTAAGATGTTTGGGTGGGCACTTGGCCCATTGCGACCTTCTCAGGCCAGACGGGATTGCCTGGCCCACCTGTTCGCCTACCAGGCAAGGCAGGGCCAGGCGTTGCTGCCTCAAATTCCCAGGTGACCCTGGTGAGGGTGCCTGGCATACCTGCTCACCTACCAGGCTAGGCAGGCCAGGACTTTGCTGCCCAGAATACCTGGTTGACCTGCCCATCTGCTGGCTGGCTGGACCCTCTAAGTCCAAACCAGCATACCTTGGAGGGGTGGTAGTCCCCGGGTCCACAATGGATCCTTCTTGGGAACACTGTCCCTCGAACCCAAAGCCAGCAGATGGAGAGTGCTGGGTCGCGGAAGTGCCCCAGTACCCAGTGGCCCCTGAGCACATGCCCTAGGTGTCAGAGTCAGGAGTCACTTCCCTGACAACCCCTCTTGCTGATGGCCTCCTTTTGGGAGCAATTGCGGAATCGGACAAGCACCCCTGTGGGAATTCTTCTTCTCTTGCAGTTTGTGGATTGTTTGGATACACCCGGTCAGTCTCCCTGTCTGGAGCACTATCTGTCATATGTGAATACTGTGGATACCCCCGGTGTGACTCCCTGTCTGGAGTGATGATGGATGTGTGGGATGACCCCCTATCCCATAAATTCCTGTCAGGAGCACTTGTGGAACCCTATGATGACTCCCCAATAGTCTCAGTAGCGGCTATTGTGACCTGTGAAACTGATCCCCAGAATGCATGTTATGGTCCTCCTTCCCCCTCCCCAGAGCAGAGCCAGGAACGGAAGGGTGAGAGTCCAGTCTCCAACGCAGTTGGTCTATGTGTCTGCACAGAACGCGGCCGTCTTCCAAAGCCACTTTGTATGACAAAGGCCCCGAGAATTTGCAGACCACAGCTGTGACCCAGAGATGACCAGGCCTATAGTTTCTTGCCCAAACCGGATCGCCCACCTGGAGTCTCCTAGGTGCCCGCAGTTGTGACACCTGTGAAGCCACCTGGTCAGGGTGCAGCCTGTCCAGTTTAGTGATGAGGCGGCGACCCCAGCGAAGTTCAGTGGGGCTCTTCCCTGTGGCTGTGCATGGTGTGGTGCAATGTGCAAGAAGGAAATCTGCTAACCTGTGATGCCAGTTACCATAAGTCAGTTTCTTGAGGGCATATTTGGTCATGCGCACCATCCTTTCTGCCAGCCTGTTGGAAGATGGATGAAAGGGAGCCAAAGTTGCATGGCAGATCATGTTAGCCTGAAGAAAAACCTGGAAGTCAGAAGAGGTAAATTGAGGGCCATTATCTGAAACCAGACCATCTGGAAGACCGTGTGATGCAAAAATTGTTCTCAACACTTGGATAGTCCTGGCAGTAGTAGTGGAGGAAACAGGAACAACCTCTAGCCACTTGGAATGGCTGTCAACAACAACCAGGAAGAATTGCCCCTGAAAAGGCCCAGCGTAATCTATATGTACCCTAGACCATGGGGTTTGAGTTTCCTCCCACCTATGTACTGAGGCCTGAGGCATTTCAGGCTGTGACTGTTGGCACACTTGGCACCCGTGCACCTGGGCCTCGATGGCTTTATCGAGCCCAGGCCATGAAAGATGGCTGCATGCAAGCGCTTTAATCCTGACTATCCCAGGATGTCCCTCATGCAGAGAGATCAAGATTCTAGACCTCAATGAGGCTGGGATCACTACCTTGCTTCCCCATAACAGGCAACCCTTAAAGGTGGACAACTCATGCTTCTTGAGCCAAAAGCTTTGGAACTCAGTATCAGGGCACTTGTCAGGCCATCCTGACAGCACCCATGTCAGCATGCGTGTAAGCGTGTGATCAGTGGCAGTTTCTGCAGCCACATCCCTAGCATTGAGGGGAGACTCAGGTAACTCCTGGATGGACAGAATATTAATGGCTGGAGCATGATCTGGCTCTACCTGGTTCAGGAGTAGTCTACTCAGGCTATCAGCATGGCCCATTTCTTTCCCAGGTTTGTGAACTAATGTATAGTCATATGCTGACAGGAAAATGGACCATCTCAGCATAAAAGGAGAAATAATGTGTGGGGTCTGTTTATTAGTGGTCAGTAAAGATCGTGAAGTGGCGGCCATATAAGAAATCATGAAATTTCTTAATGCCAGCCACTATGGCCGAGGCTTCTCTGTCAATCTGAGCGTAATTTCGCTCTGCAGAAGACAGAGTCTTTTAATAATAGGTCACAGGGACCTGTGTCCCATCAGCCTTCAGATAGCTGAGTACAGCTCCCACCCCATAAGGAGATGCATCGCAAGCGATGCAAACAGGCAGTTGCTCATTGAAATGCGCTAAAACAACGTTAGAAGTGAACAAGGCTTTAAGCTCATTGAAACTCTTTTCATGGACTTTAGTCCACTGCCAAGGAGCCTGCTTGTCTAAGAGTCTGTGTAGTGGCTCTGCTACTGCAGCTTTATGTGGGAGAAATGCATGGTAAAAATTTAATAGCCCCAAAAAGGCTTGCAGCTCACTCTTAGACTTAGGGCTTGGGACCTGCTGGATAGCTTGCAATTTAGTTTCAGCACGGTGAATGCCTTGAACATCTAACCTGAATCCTAAAAAGTAAGTAGCAGTGACTCCTATCTTACATTTATCTTTCTTTAGTTTAAGGCCTGCTTTTCGAAAACGAACAAGACAGCCCTTAACCTCTCTGCTAAATTTTGAGATGACTCCCCAGCAATGAGGACGTCATCGAAGTAGGGACAGACCCCAGGAATGCCTCGAAGTGTGCTTTCCATGACACTTTGGAATATGCCAGGGGCTACATTTACCCCAAATTGCAGTCTCTTGACCTTAAATGCCCCTCTGTGAGTTACAATAGTCTGGGCCTCTGCAGCTGCCTCATCAACAGGTAACTGTTGATAGGCTTGTGCCAGGTCCATCTTTGCAAAAATACGCCCTCCCTTGAGGGAGGCCAGAATGTGACTTACCACAGGTACTGGATAAGCGTGCTGTTGCAGAGCCTTATTCAGTGTGCACTTGTAATCTGCACATATACGTATATCACCATTAGCCTTTAGAGGCGTTACTATGGGGGTTTCCCATGGACTTGAGTCCACAGGTTCCAGAATGCCCTGCTGGAGCAATTTGTCCAGCTCAGCATCAATCTTACCCTTGAGGGCAAAAGGTACCCTCCTAGGTTTAACCCTGATTGGCGTGATGTTTGGGTCTAACCTTAGCGAAATGGGAGGCCCTTTGTAGGATCCTAACTCTGAACTAAACACATCTGTAAACTCCCTGCAGACCTGCAAGGCTCAACGTTTGCAAATGGTGCAGCCCAGTTACCTGGATCCCTAGAGCCTTAAACCAATCAAGTCCAATAAGACTTGTACGTTCACCCCCAACAACCACCACATCTAGGGGACCCTCAAAATCCTTATGCTGTACTCTAAGGGTGGCCTCCCCCTTAACACACACCATAGAATTCTGAAAATCTGTGAGTATTAGATTGGATGGCCTGAGTTTAACTCGAAGGCCACTGCTGCTGCATATCCTTTTGAAGGTATTAATGGAAATAATGGAGAGAGCGGGCCCAATGTCCAACTCCATTGATAAGGGAACCCTTTGCAACCTTAAGTTGATGGACAGTTTCTTCTTAAGGGGCTTATGTGTTCCTGTTCTCAAAATACTCCTGCATAATGCGCAGAAGCCCACCCTATGTTGGCTGGGGACCCTGGTACCTTTCAGATGCAATTCTTCACGAAGTTGGACCTTCTGGCAACCCAAACAGATGGTTGCTATGTGGCCTTGCCTGCCACATGCTCTGCAGATGGCGGAACGAAACTTGCAGTTAGCTCGCTTGTGGCGACCTCCACGCCCGAAGCATTGAAGAGATGCTGGGGCCTTTCCTGACGTTCCTTCTGCCTCCTTTCAGCTGGCTGGTACAGTCTATTCACCTCCTCTTCAGGATCCTCGTCCGATCCTTCTCGAACGTCCCCTTGATGGACTGTAGTAGTCTCTAGAGCGCTTCTGGTGGGCCGTAATATCTTCACAGCCCAACCTGCTGCTTCCTCAGCTGTCACCTCTTGTAGCGCATCTTGGAAGGAGACTTCTTCCTTAGCAAAAATCTTCTGCTGCAAGTCTCTGTTCCTTAGCCCATAAACAAATCGATCTCGCAACCTCTCTTCCAGATCTTTGAACTCACAAGGCCTGGCTGCTCTCCTTAAAGCTGCAATAAAGTCTGTAGCAGATTCACCCTGCTTCTGGTCCCTCTGTTCAAACGTGTGTCTCCAAGCAATAACAGACAACTTTGGCTGGAAGTGTTCCTTCAACAGCTTTTTTAAGTCAGTATAAGTCACTGACTCCAGAGGTGCAAGGGCCACCAGATTCTCTGCAATTTCAAAAGCTTCCTGTCCACAAACACACAACAGAGTTGCAGCCTTCAAGCCATCTTCTCTAATTTGATTTACTCTGCAATAGTTCTCCACCCTGGCTACATAAGAATTCCATCTTTCTGGGTGTGAGATATCAAAACCAATCAAATGCCCTATTTTTGCCATTCTTAGTTGCAAACTTCACAACTTGTTCCTCTGCAAACTTTTCTAAGGGAAAGAGTCAGGTAGCCGAACTCACCCTCCAACGACTCTGTACTGGCAGGCTGGGATGCTGATTCAGACGCCGTCTTCCCTCTTTAGGACTTCTTTGGTAAATCCTCAAAGCTTCCTTTTTTTGTTTGCAGAAGATTCCATCCTCATCGCCAGTGTTAAGTTCTGGGTTCGAGTGCAATGAAGAAGACACATGGCAACCTTGAAGAGTTCTTTATTCTTCTCTCACTATCTTACAACCAACAACCAACAAAAGTAAAACAGGCTTCTTTTAAAGATGATCGACCCGGACTACAGCAAACAATGTAACTAAGCATTTCTTGCCTTGTGCATGCACGCAAGGCTGGCACCGCTCAGTCTGGTCCTGGGCAGCCAGCGTTGTGCACATGCGCACAAGGCTGGCGCTGGCCAGTCTGGTCCCAGGCAGCATTGGAATGCCCGGGACCAATGCAACGTCCCGAGCCTGCTTTTGCAGGCTCAGGACACAACAGTCTACCTAACATTTGTTATAATACAATCACCATAATTCCAAGAAAGTATAGCTAATGGCTGTGTTTGGAGAATTCTAAATGTTTAGCCCCCTACATCTTAAAGACACCAGTCTTGGTTCCCTGCAGTATGTTGATTTCAAACAAAAGGATATGATTTACAGAATCTTGCTAAAACCTATTTGTTATTTTGAGCAAAAGTATTTTTCAAAAATGGCCAGGTGCTACAGAAATCTCAGATGTTAATGAATGATAATATTTTTTTCTATTTTATTGCATGTTTGCTTTTGCAGTCCTAAGCAAGACCTAAGCATCTCCAGGTGCTGAGATAGCCAAGGACCTTGAAATCTGAGCAAAAGAGTGCTCCCAACTCTCAAGTCAGATCATCCTGAAGGATAGATACCATGCGGCTGAGTAATCCAAAAGAACCACAGGGACATGCTTTCTCCTTCCAAGTTACAAAAAGGTCACCCATCAACTTGTCTAAAGGTTATTTTGGTCTGAATCATGACTAGGAGGGAGCCAGAGGTCCATTTGTTCTAGGATTATCTGTAACTGAAGCCCCTCTATTTTCTCAACAAATTTCCTCAATAAATGGAGGTTGGCTGCAGAGTGAAGTTGGTCAAATACATCCAGACTAAAGTATAGCTTTCTATATTTCTCTTTCTAAGCACTGGCAGCAATCCCCTTCTAAAAGGACCTTGACCATTTCCCAGAACTTCTTTACATCTAGCAGCTAGGAGGAACCAGAGGGCATGTGTGGAACTGGGAAAGCTCACTCTGCAGGTGGTACACTACACAGCACTCTGCTGATTTTCTCAGGTCGCACAACAAGCTCAGTGAAATCCTATTTCATTTCGAGAGATGTGCCCCTCTCATCTCATTTGGCGCTACCCAAACACGTCAAAATCAATTTTGAAATGAAACATACTCTGAGCGGTGATTTACATGAAGTGAAAGTCAAGATGATTTTGGACCATAGCCATAATGTTGAGAAGCTTTGTCCTCTGTCCTTGGGAAAAGTGGGTAAAAATAACTATCTGTACACTATATGCAGAAAATCATTATCAAATGAAATTGATTTTAAAAAATAATAGATGTCCCTGCATGTTGGGGAGAAGTTAGAGGTTCCATGTCTTTTTACTGTACATGCTGACCAATAAAGACCAAAGTGGTATTGATAGGGTGTGGAGGAGCTCTATGGAGCAGGAGTAGTTTAGCAATAGCTCCATGGTGGAGGTGACATTTCACCCCACTAACATTTCTCTTTCTTGAAGCACCATTAGTTCCAGGGGAGAGGCTCCAATTCTTCCCATTTTCCCAGCAAGGTCAACACATTCATCTATTTCAGACCAGAACCAACTCATAAACTGTCAGCATTTTAGAGAGAGAGAGAGAGAGAGAGAGAGAGAGAGAGAGAGAGAGAGAGAGAGAGAGAGAGAGAGAGAGAGAGAGAGAGAGAGAGAGAGAACATCCATTTTCAAGAGGTAACTCTAATCGCACACTGTAAATAAAATGTGATAGGTGATAGCTCTCTTGCCGTTGAACTGTTACAATAAAATATCAAAGCTTGTAAAGAAAAAAAATACCCAGAAATATACCACTATGCAATAACTACAGTATATACTAAATTCTTACTGGAAAAAAAACCTTACTCAAAGTAACCCAGATTCAGCCCGAGGAAAAGTTGAACAATGTCATTCGTGATAGCTATGCAAATGATACAAAATTGCCCGATTTCCCCTACTTTGCCTAATCTGTTTCTGCTAATCACGAGAAGAGGCAAAGTTAACAAAGCAATGATAGCCCATCCTCCAATCAAAGACAATTCTCCCAGCAGCCGCTCCCAGGCTCAATCAGCCATTTCTCTTTCAACCACAAGGGAAGAGATTTTGTGTGTGTATATGCGTGTGTGTTTTCAACAAAGCAATGAGACTCTTAAGAATCCAATTTTATACCCAGTTTACTGCATCTCCAGTTTATGGAAATGTGTCCTATACTCTGTTTATAACAGAGTTGTTGTTTTTTTTCTTGTAATAAGTTATGACTCCTGAAATTCACTTTTCTTTGGTTGAATAATAGAAGGGATGGGACCCACACTGTTTTTAGATCTTCGCTCTGCATTCTACAGTGTGTCAGTTCTTAATACAATGGCACTCTTTCTTACCGTAGTACAGGTATCCTCAACTTATGACCACAATTGATGTTGCTATTAACAACAATTTATGTTGTTAAGTGAGAAATTTGTTAAGTGAGTTTTGCCCCATTTTATGACTTTTCTTGCCACATTTGTTAAGCGAATTGATGCAGTTATTAAATTGTAAAGTAAATCTGGTTTCCCCCATTGACTTTGCTTGTCAGAAGGTCACAAAAGGGGATCACATGACTCCATAACACTGCAACTGTCATAAATATGAGTCAGCTGTCAAGCATCCAAATGTAAATCACGTGACCATGGAAATGCTACAACGGTCATCCGTGTGAAAATGGACTTTCAGTTTTTTCAGTTCTGTTGTAACTTCAGATGGTCACTAAGCAAACTGTTCTAAATCAAGGACCACCTGTATCACAGTTTACCCACCACAGGAGGGGAGAAATATTAAAAAGCTATCTGCAGAGTTCAGCAAGCTTGCTGGCTGGGGAATTCTGGGAGTCAAAGTCTACATATCTTCAACCTGCCAAAGTTGAGAAACATCCATATAGAAGCTAGCAGAGATGCAAAAATCCAAACTGGAAAAAGAAGAGGAATACAAGAAGACTGCAGAGACAGTTGTTTACTACTAAGATCCTTTTAAGCATTCTGCCTTTCTTCCTTATCCCCCTTCTGCCACTGTTTTTTTTAAAGCCATAAATTATTTATTGCAGACTTCAGTTTTGAAAACAATTAGTTCAGAGAAGGCTCTATTCAGGTAGAGCTACAAGAAAATGCAATTCACCATCTTAACATTACCATTTTCTGGAAGCCAGCACCTCTGCTGACGTTCCCAGGAATCAGTGTTATTTATTAACTTATTTGGTCCTTAGTTCATTAATTCATTTTTAAATTATGTGCACAAATGAAAAAAGGAGAAAGGGAAAGCCATAAAAGCATAACTTGTGGGTGTGCGCGTGCGCGTGGGTGTGCACACACACACATACACACCTTGAAGTTTATAGTTAAAAGTACCTGAAATTTAAATCAATATATTTTACAATAATAAGCATATAAACCAATAGGTATATTCCAATTTCTGTATAATTCTCCAGTCAGGGCATCCAGAAATAAAATGCTTGTCCAGCAGAGAAACTGAGTAATTGCTGGGAAATAAATATTCTTCAAACCTTGTAATAACATTGTGTGTGTGTGTGTGTAATCACCAAAGCATCCACCGTCTATTTCCATTGTCTTCCTGTTAGTTCCCAAGCTGTTTTGCATGTAATGAAAAATTATAACTGAAAATAAATGTTCCTGCCTGAATTTGACTCAGTGACCCCCTGTGACAGTTGCTGCAACAGACAATACTACACCAAACATGGGAACGTGCAAAGCAGGAATTTTCATTTTAAAGCTGGTTGTTGTGCCTGTAGATATGTGCATTTTGATGCTTTAATTTTGTGTGTATATATGTGTATATGTGTGTATGTGAATGGAGCTATAAATATAGATATCCATTCATATATAAAATATATAATAATCGCATATAAATATATATATGAATCTTATATGTGTTTGTGTGTGTACACACACACAACACACACACACACACAAATTAACGAACTATAAAATATAGCCATGGTGGCTATTGATGCCACAAAAAAATATGTACTGAATTTACCACCTGCTGAGCAGTTACACATAGAGCTTGGTCAGTAAGTGAAGACAAGCAATTAAATTGGCCTACTATATACAGTATGGTAACCATAATATCATAAACATTTCAACTTCAGGGGTACATTCTGCCTAAAAGTATGAGACTAGAAAATCTATGCCCTTAAGTCCTAAAATTACCTAATCCATTAATCCCGACATGAGTTCTATAAAACAACCCCTCTTGAGAATCCTAGCTACTCCTGTTGCTGTTTACACTTCTCTGCCCTTCAGAAAAATATTCGTTGGTAATGCTGATGATATGGAGGTGGTGAATGCTGATAAGAAGCATGACTAGGCTGTGGAATACAACAAGATGGAATGTTTTTGATCTTGAGAAGATAACAGCACTTGCATTTGTAATAAGTTAAAAACAACAATTACACCAATAATTCATTTCCTACAGAATTCTATACATCTTTATGTTTTATTTATTTACTTTATTTATTTATTTGTATCCCACCTTTAGTATTTTTACAAATAACTCAACTTATCTAATACTCCTTCCTCCTCCTATCTTTTGCATAACAACAAATTTGTGACGTAGTTTGGGCTAAGAGAGAGTGACTGGCCCAAAGTCACTCAGCTGGTTAAGGTGGGACTTGAACTTAGGCTCTCTTGTTTCCTTAACCACTAGACCAAACATGTCAAACTCACGATGTCATGTGATGTCGCACGACGTATCGGAACTTTTCCCCCATTGCCGGCAATGGAGTGGGCACGGTTTCCTTGTGACGCGTCCAGCCCATGGGCCAGCAGTTTAACACCCCTGCACTAGATCAAATCCAGAGCAATGTAATGCCATTGATCTTGTGATGGGAATTATAATCTAGTATATTTGTGAGATATTATATTACATTAATATTATATTACATTACATTACATTAAGAAAATCAGGTACAGAGTACTATTGGGTGTACAGCCTACCTCGCTCTCTTTATTGTTTGTGTGCCTTATCCTAAGGTTGGAATAAAAAGGGAGAGGTTTAGAACAATTTACCGTGGCCAATTCACCACTGCCAACTCTCGATGGGACCACTCATTACAGCCAACTCACCACAGGACAATTCAATGCTCATTTCATTCAGTTACTTTTATTATTGATGACCACATTTTCATCAAAATTAGTAACTCTTGTATTTCTGGATTGACTTTCTTTATTTTATTATTATTGGCCATGGTTCCATCGAAAATAATTTAACTTTTGTATTTGTTGAATTGTCCCATAGCAAGTTGTCCCTTGGTGAGTTGGTTGCAGTTAGTTAGCTGTAGCAAGTTGTCCCAGTCTGAAAAGGGAGAGCTGTGAAACTTACGTCTTTGTTACTGGGAAGGCTCCAGTTTTATGTCATTAAAAATAGACAATACTCCAGAAGATAAGCTTAAGATACAGAAGGATCTTGACAGACTTGAACATTGGGCACTATCTAACAAAATGAAATTCAATGGTGAAAAAAGTAAGGTTCTACATTTAGGCAAGAAAAACCAAATGCACAAGTACATGTGGTGCCTAGCTCAACAATAGCAACTGTGGGAGGGATCTTGGAGTCCTAGTGGACAATCACTTAAATATGAGCCAGCAGTGTGCTGCAGCTGCCAAAAAAGCCAACACAGTGCTAGGCTGCATTAACAGAGGGATAGAATCAAGATCACGTGAAGTGTTAATACCACTTTACAATACATGGACTACTGCATCCAGTTTTGGTTACCACGATGTAAAAAAAGATGTTGAGACTCTAGAAAGAGTACAGAGAAGAGCAACAAAGATGATTAGGGGACTGGGGGCTAAAACATACAAGGAACGATTGCTGGAATTGGGTATGTCTAGTTTAATGAAGAGAAGAATGAGGGAGGGACATGATAGCAGTGTTCCAATATCTCAGGGGCTGCCACAAAGAAGAGGGAGTCAACCTATTCTCCAAAGCACCTGAAAGTAGGACAAGAAGCAGCAGATGGAAACTAAGCAAACAGAGAAGCAACCTAGAACCAAGGAGAAATTTTCTGACAGTTAGAACAATTAATCAGTGGAACAATCTGCCTCCAGAAGCTGTGAATGCTCCAACACTGGAAGTTTTTAAGAAGAGACTGGACAGCCATTTGCCTGAAATGGTATAGGGCAGTGATGGCGAACCTTTTAGAGACCGAGTGCCCAAAAACTGCCCCCCATCCCTGTCCCTACTCGCCCTGCCCACGGGGCCACCCACCACCTCCACAGCCCACCACAGATCATCCAGGCAGCCCAGCAGCGCCATGGTGGCCATGCCCTCTGCCCATGCCCCGCAGCATCATCTGCGCACAACGCGGTACAAGGGCAGAGTCTTGTCCCCGCTGCCCAGCTATCATGGCCTTGGCTGTGCTGCTTCGTGTGGGCAGTGCCCAGGGGTGACTCTCCTCCGGGGGGCTGCTGGTGAGGAGGGGGCTGTGGGAAGAGGCGGGGCTGGGGAGACGGTGCATGTGCCCACAGAGAGGGCTCCGAGTGCCACCTTTGGCACCCGTGCCATAGGTTCACCACCACTGGTATAGGGTTTCCTGCCTGAGCAGGAGGTTGGACTAGATGACCTCCACGGTCTCTTCCAACTTATTATTATTATTATTATTTGTGTATAATAATAATAATAATGATAATAATAATAATAATAATAATAATAATAATAATAATAATAATAATAATAATAATAATAATAGTAGTAGTAGTAGTAGTAGGAATTGGAATCTTATTGTGACAAAGCCTGAGAATCCCCTTGTTAATACCATTGAGTTATTAGAAGAGTAACTGAAAGAAAAGAGATTTTATAACCTGTAATAACTTAGGATGTAATGCCCAATTATAGAAAAGAATTATTAACTGTGTTTGAAATATCTTAATATGAAGTGAAATGAAGTTCTTAAAAAAGAGAGGGGGGGATGAATATCAACTTTCAAAGCTTCACTTGGTTTTTTTTTTTTAAAAAAGAGTCATAACAATGAGCGAATGGTGGCCCTCATCTTACAACAGCTTCACTGAAAATGATTGGTCAGATATATCTCTCTGTGATGGGTTCTCAAATGCTAGAAAGCATAGAATGATGCTTTACTGGGCCTGCTATTTATCTTTGTTACTTCTATCTATCTTTCCTGAATGCCAATCAGGCACATTTCAAGAGAAAGCTGAGGTTAGCCTGTACATCTGAAATTCTGCAAGAGACTATTTGACAGGTTGCAGTCATTTATCCCCCTAAATTTATCATCACAAAAAAAGACTTGCTTGAAACCCCTTGGACAATGGTACACTGTGAGAACATAGGTAGTGGGCAGCTACAGTCAATGCAAGATAAATCCTGAAAGTGATTTTCTCTTTCTCCATGTACAAAAACTAGTTTGAGTGTGCATTCATCAAATAAAGTTATATGTACTTGTATGCATATCTTTGTACCTATGTGCAAAGATTCCTCAGTTCCCAAAGGATTCAGAGTGGTTTACAACAGGGCTTTTCAACCTTTTCACCCATTGTACCACTTTTAGGATATGGCAACATCCGAGTACCACTAGTCGCCTAGCAAGGTGTCAAAAACTTGATGACCAAAAAAAAACCTGATAAAAGTACAGGTACTCCTCAACTTACAACAGTTCACTTAGTGACTGTTCAAAGTTACAATAGCACTGAAAAAAGTGCCCCCCAAGGCACAGCTGAGCAAGACACCTGCCTGCGGCGCTCTTCCTCCTGTCTAAGGTTTTCATTGTTGTGAGCATTTCTGTTGAGGATTGGCAGCTGGGATGTGGTGGGGGCATGTTTGGTTTTTATACCCCCCCCATCTGCTGGGTGGTTGCAGCAGGTTTTGGTTACTTCACATGACCCTGGCACACTGTGACCATCATAAATATGAATCAGTTGCCAAGCATCTGAATGTAAATCACAAGACCCTGGAGATGCTGCAACATTCCAGCTGATCATGATGCTTTTTCTGGGCTCAGCAGAAGCACTAGGATCAGTGCCAAGCTCCAGCTGGAGCCTGACGCTGATCCTGGCACTTCTGTTGAGCCCTGACAGCCCTGATCGCTGGAAAGCGGCCCTGATCCTGGCGTTTCCGCTGAGCCCTGACAGCCCTGCAGCTCCAGCCATCTCTCGCTCAGGCTTGTGCAGTGCTGCCACCCCTCCTCCGCTACCACTTTTCTAGGATGGTCGCGTACAATATAGAAATGCAACAGTTAAAACCATCAGCAAGCTATACTAATGAACTAAGACAACCAAGTACCATCAGTACCTAGAAGCCCTGGGGAATAAATAGGATTTAAATATTTTTGTAAAGATCAGGAATTTGAGGACATTCTTTATTTGATAAGACAGGTTTTCCAATGTAGGCAACCACTGAGAAAGCACATCATCAAATTTCACCTTCTTTCAGCTTCATTTAAAGACTCCATGAGATGGGCTCAGCCTAGGCAGTATAGATGGTCTTATACATGACTGTACCAGATGGAAGGAGAAACCTGGTCTTATTTTTCAATGCAGCAGGAAGATGAAGATCACTTGGTCTCTAACATTCAAAATACCAGGAACCGTGAGTAAAAAAAAAATGTATTGATTAAATTATGGCAAAAGAAAGAGAAGATGAACCCTGATCTCTTCTTTCTTTGGTCACCGTTTGAGGAAAATAAGGATTCCCATTCATTGAGAAGTGAAGGGGTTGGCATTGCATCTTCTCGGTAATGCCCTCTACTCTTTATAAACCTTGACGTAGAAAAGAAAAAAGAAAGTGGTAAAATGTCAGTTGTCTGTGCATATTTGAGGAGAAATCCCTCTCAGGGACACATAATATCATTGATGGAACACTTTAGCAGAGAACATGCCTCAAGAATATGCAGCCAACGAAATCAAATGTAATTCCTGACTCCGTTTAGAGGCCTGCCAAATAATTTGCAAACGTGTTGTTGCTGTTGGAAAAATGTGAAGTCCCTGGTAATTGATAGCCAGAACAGGTTTGATGAAGTGAGCAGGCTTCTGGATTGAGCTAGCTGTTCACTGTCTTTCAGATCATTTTTTCCTAAAAGAAATAGATTTCCCGTGCCATCACTTAATTACCAAATGTAAGCCACTGGCACTGGTAAATATATGTGGCTTTATGAGGCCCCACTGGCACTGGTAAATATATGTGGCCTCATGAGGAACTACAAGTTCACAGTTGTTTGCTCCAGATAGCCATGATAGCAAATTCTCTCATCTACCCCATCTCACATCCACTTCAACATTTATTTCTTGACTTAAGCCTTTAGCCAGGATTTTGCACATCTGAAAAACTGTGCTCTATATCTATCTATCTATCTATCTATCTATCTATCTATCTATCTATCTATCTATCTATCTATCTATCTATCTATCTATCTATCTATCTATCTATCTATCTATCTATCATCTGCCAGTATTGGGTAGTGATTAAGGTACTGACCTTAGAGAAGGGAGACTCCTATTGTAGTTCTCCTAAGGCGGGGTAGGCAACCTTGGTTCTTTTATGACTCATGGACTTCAACTTCCAGAATTCCTGAGCCACCCATGCTGAGGGGAAAGAGAGAGGTTTCCAAGCTGAGCCATTGCTGGCTCAGGAATTCTGGGAGCTGAAGTCCACAACTCATAAAAGAGCCAAGGTTGCTACTCCTGTCCTAAGGCATAAAAACCAACTAGATTACTTTTCACCAGTGGGTCTCAGCCTCAATCTGGGAAGTTAAAAAAAATCTCTCTACCAACCCATACCAGATCAATATGACAGATCATAATTAACAACTGTGAATGAGGTCTTCTTTATGCAGAGGATTGATTTGGGGTGATCATCCTCATCCTCATTAATGCCAAAACTGAACATACTTCAAATGACATGCCAGCTATAGAAGATTACAAATAAAACTTTAGGTCTCCACATTAGTAGCAGTAGCAAAATTATTCAAACTTGAGTATAAGCAATATGCTAATAAAGTTGCAAAAATCATTCATCAGATTGTTTGATTTTATTGTTAACAAAACCTACTGGGGCCACACAGTTACAAAGGTTTTATAATATGAATTCAAAATTTTATGGGATTTTAAAGTACAGACTGATAGACACATGAAACATAACACACCAAACCTTACTATTATTGAAAAGAAAAAAAATGGTTCATACATGTGGTAAAACTAGAAGATGGTAGAAAAAATTAACAAAATATTAAGATTTACAAATTGATTTCAAAAGACTTTAGAAGAAAAGACAACTATATTAATTGAACCTCTTAGAGTGACATTAAAGGGATTCATCAGATATCTGGGAGTTTTAAATTTACCAGACTTAATACCATTTTCATTGGGGGGAAAAAACCCAGCTAGCTTAGAATTTCCTACACATTAACATGATATCTCTGTGAGTCCAAGAATCTTGATTAAAATCTGAATCACTGGGAAATATACAGCCTAAACAATATTTGGTATTCATTGGCTTTGCCATTTGCTCAACATTTTCTCATAGTTCTTCTAATTTTTGCTCCACAGAAATATATAAATATTTGGGGGGAAAAATAAGAGATTCATGGGTATAGAATGCGTAGGTTTGTTTTTTTTCAGAAAAGCAAACTGCAATTCTTGGATTAATATTCTGGGGCAATGGAATGGTAAAGTTTTGTATGCAAATATTTCCTGCATTTTCCACCAGAACTAAGACAGAATCTGCCAGTCAGTATCAACAATAATAAGTTAAATGCATCTCAATAAATTAACTCAATGTTTTTTTTAAAAAAAATCCTTTGTACTTCTCATTACTTTCTTAAAGATGTATTCGCTATGTAGGTGTTTGACGCCAAACTTCCTTTGCCGTCTAGGTCAGAGGTCCCCAACCTTTTGGGCACCAGGGACTGGTTCCGTGGAGAGAGTTTTTTTCCACAGACCAGAGGGTGCATGGTTTTGTGTTCTGCCTGCATCCCATGGATGGGCCTTTGCTTGTTTGTGTGGACCGGTTGCTGGCATGCTGAAGCCTGATACTGGTCCATGGACAGGGAGTTGGGATTGGGGACCCCTGGTCTAGGTGATGTTACTGCAGAGGTACTGTTGCCATGACTAATAACCTCAGGATTCTGTAAACACTAAAATTATAAACAATAAACTACTTTAAAGTGTGTTAGAAGGTGTCTTCTATTCAAGTCTTTCTTCAGGAATCAGAAGAATTTATATATCTCTGAATTGGCTGGAATTTAAAACTTAAAAATCTCTCCCAAAATTCATAATATCATTTTTTTCCCACCTCAAGCACAAAGTCCAGAAGCGGTTTCCAAGTAGAAACAAAAGTACTTACGTTCTTTTCTTTTATCAGCATCGTCAACTTTGCCGTCTCTGTTAACTCCATCAGCTTTTGTAACCATTTGTCCATGGTAGGAATCAAGGCATCCTTCCACTTTTGTGCATAGAGCAATCTTGTTGCCATCACCATATATAAAATCAGAGTTCCAATTTTTTTCCAGTTCTCTTTCCATTAGGCCCAGAAGAAAAGTTTCTGGTTTAATCTTTATGTTCGCTTTAAGAATTTTCTGCATTAATATATAAATCCTACCGATTAGATTGATTTGCTGATATTGAAATGGCTAGTGCAGGGGTCCCCAACCCCCAGTCCTTGGACCAGTACCGGTCCACAGCATGCCAGCAACCGGGCTGCACAAACAAGCAAAGCCCCATCCACAGGATGCAGGCAGTACACAAAACCACACACCCCTCGGGTCCACAGAAAAACCTTTCTCCACGGCACCAGACCCTGGTGCCCAAAATGTTGAGGACTTCTGGGCTAGTGCATACTACTATAGAAATGTAAAAAGTTGAGATTTGATTTTAATGTCTGATTTTACTGCAACAGAGAGAGTCGGAAGTCAATGCCTTTTGTTTCTTCCCCTCCCTTTCTTCACACCTTGTTTTCCCTTTTTCTATTGTTGTCCCCTACTATTTGCTTTTGTATTTTCACATTTCATATTATAAATGAATAAAATTAATTTTTAAAAAATCTCTCCCAAAATTAATTTTCCCGTTAATTTTTGAACTAGTCTCCCAACCCCACTCCCTCCAATCTCTTCCAGATCAAGTTTTCCAAACCCTTAGTAGTTTTTTTGTTTTTGACACAAAAAGAAGACAGGCTCTCTAGTTTTATCTTCCCTGAAAGAGAGTCAAAAAGGTCCTTCTATAGATGCAAGTTCTTTCTCCAAAACAATTTTCAGTGTCTGCATTATGAAGTGCATTTTTGGTGTGTTCCGTGCGGGCCTCTGTGCCTCAATTGGTGTATGTGTCTCTAAGTTGCTCTTTTGTGCATCAGACAAAGGCTCATTATTCCCCGTTGTCTCCCCAGCCATGCAGACTGCAGTAGAAGATTCAACATCGGATGCTTGTTTTCATCAAAAGGAAACCATAAATTGTAAATGAAAAAACCAGTGGGAGATGGAATGGAAAGGGTGTAGTGATATACCCAAGTTTCCCTCCAGCTAATTTCAATCCTGATTTGAACCATTTATAGAGGCAGTTAAATTGCATTGCTGCACTTCCAGGGCTCAATATTTTTTTTTGACACTTTAAAATATTTTGACAGATGGTTTTAACCAGGAAGACGAGAGGGAAGCCTTTTGAAGATAGGATTTTGAAAATAGCCCCAGCTATGGCATTGTTTTGCTTAGATACCATGTGTAGAAGGGGAAAGTGTAGAACTTCCTTCTCAATGGATATATATTCTCTGGGGTTTATAAATGTTATACACCAAAATATCTGGAGATCATTCATTTTGGGAAGACTTGGGTGTGAACACATCCACCTGGTATATTAAGTTCCTCAAATTGGGATTCTTTTAGTTATATTTATAGGTATCTTTAGTTCATTTTTGAAAAAGAAAGATTAAGCATTAACAGGAACTTTAGAACTTCTAAATTTCAGAAGAAAGAAAAGAAAGAAGAAAAAATAAAAGAAAAAACAAAGCCAAAAATGCAGATAAAAAGTTAAAAAAAAGAAGCTTCTGATTTTCTTTACAGCAGTTGTAAGTATAGATGTAAATTAACATCTTACCATATGGCTACAGCATGACTTTTTAAATTTTTTATTGATTTTAAAATGATAGCAGAAAAAAAAAGCCCAAAGGAACAAAACACAGGTACATACATTGTCAAAAAGAAAAAAATTGTATAACAATTGCTTAAAAATAAGTGAGAAAAATACAGCAGTAAATTAAAAATATAAAAATATTTTTATATAATGTGACAATTCTATATATACTTAGAAAATCCAATATTATGTAAGAATATATGTATTTATTTTCCATATAGTTAAATTACTCTTGCATAGTCCCATAGTTTATGATATTTATTTATATAAAGTTTGTTCTTAGGCATCCTTTCATAGATGGCATGTATAATTAGATCTTCAATCCATTAAGTAAAAGGGGGCATACATTTATCTTTCCAGTGCTGTAATATCCATCTTTTGGTCACAGAGAATCCATTTACATTATGCAATTGTCAAATTCCATGTGCTAGGAATGTACTTCAAGTGAATACTGTTCTCTGAAAATTGTAGCTTTTGTTGCAGTCACATTTATATGGTCCACTACTTTCTCTCCAAATTTAGAAAGTATACGTCATTGTAAAAACATGTGTTTTAAAAAAAGCATTGTCCTTATTAAATCGCCAACAAAATTCTCTCTTAGACAGTTCTTTTCTATGCAAACATAAGAAACTCTAATACATTCTAAATATTATTATTTGTACAAGTTATAGTTTAAGATCTATTGAACACTCTTGCAATAGTAGTTAAGACACTCTCCCATTGTCTAGGCCAGGGGTAGGCAACCTTGGCTCTTTTATGACTCATGGACTTCAACTCCCAGAATTCCTGAGCCAGTATGACTGGCTCAGGAATTCTGGGAGCTGAAGTCCACAAGTCATAAAAAAGCCACGGTTGCCTACCCCTGGTCTAGGCAATATAGATGGTTACAGCATGGCTTACATTTTTCTATATATTTAATTATCAAAACCATATACTATAATTTCATTTTTTTTACTTTCACATAAAAAGTTTATAAAGGGTCTCCAATCACCCTTAAATGTAGATAATGTCTTTCTCTGATCAAAGCTGTCAATTTGGCTATTTCAGCAAGTTCTATTATGTTCACCATCCATTCCTCCATTAAAATAATGTAAATTTCAGTCCTTTCAACTACATAGTCTCTTACTGTACATTCAACTACATAGTTTCTTACATAGTCTCTTACTCTTACTCTTATTGTAAGCAACATTTTAGCTCATTTGATCATATTCTTCTTCTGTTTCAAAGTTCAGTACAAGTTTATATATTTTAGCAATGTCACATTCAACAGTTTTGCGATTTTGTTTCAAACTCAGTCTTACAATGCTTAAAGCCAAAAAATTATTTTGTCTATTTTAAATCTTTCTAATGATTAGAAAGTTTCTAATAAGAAGAAAATCACCGACAAATGTAACCTTCTGTCATGAAATATTGTCTTGATTTTATTTTGCTATCCCTTTGACAAAACTCTAATATGTCACAATAAGTTAGCCATTTGTGTTTGTTTACTTGTCATTTCTCATCTATAATATATTTCTTGTACTTAAAGCCATAAAGGAATGTTCATGTACAATCTGGGTTTATATATGTTCCATATTCTCAGTATAGCCTATCTAACAAAATTATTTTTGAAATCTGCATTAACCTTATTGTACCATAGACATTCACGCTGCCTAAATCTCGAGTCAGGTCCTTCTAGTTCCAAAAGTTTTCTACTTCTCAGCAACATCCACCTTTTCATCCAAACTAAAAAAACAAGCTGCAAAGATTAATTTCAAATCAGGGACATCCAATCCTCCTCTCTTTTTGGGGGGTTTTGTGTGGGTTTTTTTTCTCCCTGCCATACAAATTTAGATATATCTTTCTGTCAATGTTTAATTGACACATTAGTTGTCAAAATGGGTATTTTTGGTCTGAAACAAAAATAACATTCTAATTCATCTTAATCACAGAAATTCTACCCAATAATGACAATTGTAATCTCTCCCATCTTAATTTATCTTATAACTTCATCCCATATCTTAATATTATCATTTTGAAATAGCATACACTTCATATTTGTGGTATTAATAACCAAGGATTTTATCTTCTTGATCTTAAAACCCATTTTATCCATCTATTTTGTTTGGACTTATATCTTCATATTTTTGGTTAAGATCTTTGCCTTCTTTTGAAAACTGCTAATGCGTTAAATTCTTTTGGTTTTCCCATTAATATTTTGGTTCCCTTTAAAGGATCTTCCAAAACTAGCACCAAATCAAAGCTCTTATCTTGTCTCATTTTTTAATTTTTACTCCCACAATGTCGCTATTCAAAATTTCAGGAACCCAAATAAAGAGAAGAGAAACCTTTTAGTCCACTGAATTCAGTTGCATAATGATTGTGGGCTTGTAGGGAATTTTGAAATATTGAAATAAGTCTTGACCTTATGTTTTAACTGATTAGTTTTGCCAACTTGAATGAAAAAGTTTTGCCAACTTGAATGAAAAAGATGGATACATCTGATTGAGCTACAACTTCAAATACAGAATTATACCTTGGATGTGGCGCAGGACATTTAGTCAACCTCTGCCCCCTTTTTTTCCTTAAAAAAAAAAAAAGAATATTCTGCAAAGCAATAACACGATTTTGAATCAATTGTAGCAAATATGAAGCTAGTTCCTCTTCCTTCTCAGTTCTCCTGTCCTTCAGGGTGTGCTATTTTCAATGGAGTATTGTAAGTATAAGGAGAGGTTTTTCTTCACTGCCTTCCATTCCACATTCACCAGGTGTAAATTGTGCCACTAGCTCCTATTTTCAGTCAATTATAGACAAGTGCATAGAGGTGACTTTCTACACTTACATTAATAGTGACACAGCAAGTAGCAATCTTAGTTAAGCGTGTATAAGATGCAGCCCGAAATAAAATTCACTGTTTTTTCATTCTTGTGCCAAGAACACCAGAACCAACCTATCATTGAGTTACACCCTTCCTTTGTCACTTTAGAATCAGAAATCATGGTTAGTTTAAATTGGTATTCTTATTGTTCGAAAACAAAAATGACAACAAAGTTAAACAGTTCTACTGGAATACACACACACAAACATGTCTGTCTGTCTGTCTGTCTGTCTGTCTGTCTGTCTGTCTGTCTGTCTACCAACTTACCTACCTACCTACCTACCTACCTACATATACATACATACACACACACATAAATATATTTCTTTCTACAAAGTCTCCAGTAGAACTATTTAACTCTGTTGCCATTTTTGTAGATGTATGCCATTCTGTTGCTCTGTGTGTGTGTGTGTGTGCGCGCATGCGTGTTTGTGTGTGTGTGTTGGGCAGAAGAACAACTTATATCCACCTTCTTCAGTTTAGTTTGCTTTCTCCAAAAGTATGTACAGTATTTCGTTTCACAGTTCCAAAACCTCACAGGTCAAACTCTACAGCAGGTCAACTTATCACTGAAATTGCATGAGAACTCAAAACTTCATGACTTATTGCCTTACTGAACTGAAAAGAAGACAACCATGAATTTAAGATGACCCCCCCTCCAAAAGAAAAGGAGAAAAAAATTACTCACAGAGACAAAGTTTCTGTGCAATGCCCTGATTCCCTGACTCAACAGTTAACAGTGTGAACTCCAGTTGAAACCAATTCTGTAGATTTTTGTTCCCATCCTAATAAATACATACATGTTTCAGGTGTGTATTTGCATGCGCATACGTTTATGCTAGAAGAGACACTCCAAAACAAGGCAGAACAACAAGGTAATTAACCTTAATTAACTACTTGTTAAAATGAATTTCCTATAAATTAACACATTCAAAACAGTAAATGATCCACCAACCTCTTATACAAGCTGTTCTCTTTATATATGTTGTTGGTTTGATCTCTGGGCTTGGTAATTAGATTGCAAACATTTCGTCTCCATTTGGAGTGACATCTTCAGTGCAGTTTGCATTGTGTTCAGTTTGTTTGGAATGTTGCTTCTGATATTTCAGTTGAAGTATCTCTCTCACTCTCAGTGGTTGGTAGGCGGGGTCGATGTCAATGTGTCTGTTCACTGATTGGTTAGTGGAGAACCAGACCTTGAGGAATTCTCTTTCTCTCCTTGACTTTGCTTGTGGTCCCAGTTAGATCGAAATTGTGTCTTTCTGATTCCTCGTGGTCGGACATGAGGGACAATTGGTATGTCTTTTGATAGCCAAGGAGTGTGGTCTGGTAGATAGCTTTTTTCCTGTTTGGCCCACACAGTTGTTGCACTGGGCTTGATACATGATGCTTGGTCTTTGATTTGTTTCTGTTGGCTCTTTAGGTTTTGATAGGATCTGTCTGAGAATTGAGTCTGGTTTGTGGGCTACTGTGAGGTCGTGTTGGTGTCCCCCGTATGTGGCCTGGTCACCGAAGTCATCATGCAAAAAATTGAAGAAATTGTCCTCCCACAAATAAACCCCAAGCTATGGGTACATTATGTGGATGACACCTTTGTGATAATCAAATGCAACCAAATTGACCAAACCTACCAACCAATCAGTGAATAGACACATTGACATCGACCCCACCTAATAACCACCGAGAGTGAGAGAGCTACTTCAACTGAAATACCAGAAGCAACATTCCAAACAAACCGAACACAATTCAAACCACACTGAAGATGTTCCCCCCAAACAGAGATGAAATGTTTGCAACCTAATTACCAAGCCCGGAGATCAAACCAACAGCCCAGCTACCAACCCGAGCTACTAATATTCAGTGCTTTTTTTTGTAAAAAAAAAAAGTGCCAGAACTCACACATGTCATACAGCCCGCCTTGCCTACCCTACAAGGTTCCATCCAAAAAAGGTGCCGGAACTCCGTTCTGGGAGTTCTATGACAAAAAAAGCCCTGCTAATATTCAAAGACACACACACATATACATTCCTTTCCCTATTAACTGAAAAAAAAGAAGCCAAAATCCAAAAAGAGGTGGTGTTGGAGGAAAAAGATGTAGATCTAATAAGCAGATGAGTCAATAGGAAAAGAAGGAAAAAAAGAAGTGAAGAACAAAAGGGATGGAGACAAAGTGAAAGGAAGAAGCTAACTAGATGGAGAAGAAAGAAAAGAAAGAGAAATTTTGTTGGGATGTTACCAAAAAAAAATGGATAAATTAACCAGACAAACAATCCTTCCAACTATGGGCCAATCTTCAACATGTCAGAAAGCCAATCTTCAAGACTTGTCAGCAATGTTGTGCACAGTTGCTTGTACTGTGTTTCCCTGAAAATAAGACCTGGTCTTTTTTTTTCCCTTCAAAAGAGGCACCAGGTCTGGGAGGGTGTCTTTTCCATGGTCTCACCTTGCAGCGGTGGCACCGACAGCCCTGCCTAGCCAGCCCACTCCTTCTGCGGCCAAAGGAAATGCCTCTGTAGCTGAGAATGGAGAGCCGGCCTGCATTTCGCCATCAGAGGTCTTCCAGAAAAGCCTCTGCAGCCGAGAACAGAGCTATAGATTCAGTCCATAGCTCAGTTCTCAGCTGAAGAGACCTTTCTGGAAGGCCTCTGACAACAAAATGCAGCCACAGAAGAAGTGGGCCAGCGAGGCAAGGCAGGTGTCGATTCATGGGAGGCCTGGCTGCAATGGTAAGTGGGTGTGGGGCGTGTGGGGCAGCTCCACTCCCCCACCCCCGCCCTAGTTGATTTTTAGGCATGTGCCTTGCCTTAAAACTAGGGCTTAATTGGGGGTATGACTTATATTAGGTCCATCCCAAAAATCAACCTAGTTCTTGTTTTCTGGATAGGTCTTACTTTCATGGAAACACGGTACCTGCTACCCATTTCCTTATTTTCACCATCTTCTTCTTATCACCTCAATTCAGAGGTAATTATTTGGTGAAAAAGAACACCCTCTTCCTCCTATGGTATATTGACACATGCTATTTGCATTTTGCAGCAGGCATAATTGACACTTTGCTATTGGGACAGCAACAAGAATTGTTTAATTGGTAAATTTTAGACAGATTATTTATGCAGCCTATTATTTAGTGCTAATGTTGCATTGTGCATAACTAATGAATAAGCATATCTAATAAATTCATAGGTATTTTGTTGGAAATGCCATCCTTATCATTTATTGTTGATACAATTTTTCTTTTAACCCAGGTAGTAGTAGCAATTTGGAGATCTCTTTCTCATTTTTCCATCTCAGGAATGTCAGACATAGTTTTTTTAAAAAAATAATAATAACGTTTTTTGCTTCTCCCCCCCCCCCTCCAAATTTTGGAATATGTCCTTATTCTTGTCACAGAATCTGGACTTTTTTGGGGGTTTGGTACATGCTTAGTTTACCTCATTTCTGTTTGTGGTTTGTTCACTGCCAGGTGACCCTACAATACAGATTCTGCTAAAAGATAATACTAAAGATGCCCCCAAGTCAAACTCAACTACTGATGGCAATGTGGCAGAAGGAGTCTACCGCTGCTTTCTTCCAGGATGTTTTTTTTTCTCTTCCTAGTCTAGCTAACCTTGGTAATCTCTATTCGAAGAACTACCAGGCCTGACCCTGCTGACCTTATTTATTTATTTATTTATTTATTTATTTATTTATTTATTTATTTATTTATTTATTTATTTATCAAATTTCTATACCGCCCCTCTCCCAAAGGACTCGGGGCGGTGTACAGCCTAAAAATATAAAAAAAAAACATATAGATATACATAATTTAAAATAATTAAAAGTGAATTAAATAATTTTGGCCGTAAAATCCCCATTTAAAACCCAATACTTACAAATCTTTAAAAAAAAATTTACTCCATCCCCCTAAAACATTCTAACCCTACCGGAACCGGGGCTTCTATGCCAGGCCAGCCTGTCGAAAAAGATAAGCTGTTACCCTCTGAGTGGTGTGACCCCTCTTAGATGATGAAAAATTATTTGCTTTCCAACAACTATTTCAAAGAACAATTATCCAAGTAAACCATAGAAATCAAAACACTTCTGCAGAAATCCCAGAGGCTACTATCATCCATCAATCATTGTATCTCTTCTAACTACACACCAGTCTGCCATACATAAAGTATAAGCCAGCCCATAGCAGTTACTATGGGATGTCATAATCCATTCCAAATTCTCTTCTCCTGGATAAGGCACAAGTATTCTATCATGAAATTTCATTGCCCTTTATTCTGTTGAGTTCATTGTATTGCTCCCATGTTCTGAGGACGTCCTGGCCACCCTCCCCCCAAAATTCTATGTGAATGGACTTTTAAATCTATTTTGTTGTTCTTTTCTTGAAAGGATGCTTATCATATCTATGAAGATTCTCGGTCATCCAGATCATGGATGTCCAAAGGTGCTTTTTAAAACCAAAGACCGCCCCAAAAATAAAATTAAAAAAGTATTATTAGTACCCCAAAGGTTTTTTTTTTAAAGGCAACTGGACTTTCTTTGGTTTTTTTTTCCCCCTTGAAGACATTTCGCTTTTCATCCATGATGAGAAGCAAAATGTCTTAAAGGGGAAAAAACAAAGAAAGTGCAGTTGCCTTTTGAAAAGAATCTTTGGGGTACTAATAATACTTTTTTATTTTATTTTGGCGGGTCTTTGGTTTTGAAGTTCTCTTAAGGCAGCGGTTCTCAACCTTTTTCAGGCCGAGACCCCACCTGTGCCGCCCATGCGCGGTGCGACCCCGACCTGCACCGCGCATGCGCGGCGCGACAGCCCGAAGAGTGTCCCGCCATCAACGGCTGCGAATTGATTGTGTTTGTATGTGGTATGAGTGTGGTAAATTTTAAAATTGTTGTTGTATCTTGTTGTGAGCCGCCCTGCGTCTTCGGAGAAGGGCAGCATATACATGTGAAAATTAAATTAAATTAAATTAAATTAAATTAAATTAAATTAAATTAAATTAAATTAAATTAAATTAAATTAAATTAAATTAAATTAAATTAAATTAAATTAAATTAAATTAAATTAAATTAAATTAAATTAAATTAAATTAAATTAAATTAAATTAAATTAAATTAAATTGGGGGGGAAATGGCGGACTGCGGTGTTTGCCGACCCCGTGAAACGATCGTTTGACCCCAAATGGGGTCGCGACCCACAGGTTGAGAACTGCTGTCTTAAGGACTTGTGGAGTAGCTTTGTTGTTTTCAATAATTTTTTTTTTCAATTTCATGGCAATAGGTAGCACACAAGTCTATTGTGTTTTCTCTGGAGTTAATATATTAATTTGCTTAATGCCTCATTGAAGGTGATTTTAAAATTTTCAGGGAACCATAAAAGTTGTTGGCCTTTGATTTCTCATAGTTCCCAAGCAATGGGATAGGGAACTCCGGCTGCGAGTGCTATTAATGGGCTGAAATGCTGCTGGGAAATGTAAGGGAGGGAGGCAAGTAGCTAGCTCTAAAGATCAATAAACGTGAACATCTGCAAAGTTCAGAAGCAGCTGAGGGTTTTCAGTAATGGAGAAAGGTGCCACATAACAAGCTGGAATTGGGAGCATGTTATTTATTCTGGTGATAGTATCTAGAAAATGTGATTTTCATTTCTTGTACAAGAAATGTACTCTCACCGCGATTCATCTGGAACTCTTTTCTCCTGTCAACATCTCTCCTTAAATTAGATACTTTAGCAGGAGAGCCATGTTAGTTTTTGGTAGCCCAAAATTTTTAGTTTTTGATAGCACCTTTTGAGACTAACATGTGTTATTAGTAACCTGTCAACATAGAGTTCCTTTTGCTTCCCTGATTCTGTATAGATGTATAGATGAGATGCCTGTTTTTTTATACACTGTACCTATGAACCTTTGGTGCAGACCTGAATGTGCTTGGTGGTAACTATTTTGCAAGCTGCAATTATGGGTCTGTCCTTTTCCTTCAGCAACAATAAACTATTAGTGGAGGGAAAAGAACATAAAAATAACTAACCCAATGGAATTCTATCTATAGTCCCTTAGATGATCCTAATGAAAAAGCATAAAAATATTAAAACAACATAGCTTTCTTGATACTCCATATGACATTACTGGATGCAGAAAAATTAATATACTTATTAGTAAACAGGGCTTCTTTTTTTTTCTTCCCAGCATTTTCCCACAAGTGAAGGCCTTGCTTTTTTTTAATCAACAAAGCATTGATCCATTGGTTGTGATAGGAACTGACAAATCAGCTAGTCGCCTGAGCCTGATGTCAGAGGCTGAGAAAGAGTGATTGGCCCAAAATCCCAGCTTTCATCTAGGTGGGAGTAGAATTCATAGTGTCCTGGTTTCTAGCCAGGTATCTTATCCACTAGACCAGGGGTAGGCAACCTTGGCTTTTTTATGACTTGTGGACTTCAACTCCCAGAATTTCTGAGCCAGCCATGCTGGCTGGCTCAGGAATTCTGAGAGTTGAGGTCCACGAGTCATAAAAGAGCCAAGGTTGCCTACCCCTGCACTAGACCAACCTGGCTCTCACTTAATAAACAGATATATAAAATAAAATCTATCATCAAATACTAAATTATTCATTTCCATCAGTGTTATCTTCCTCAAGAGGTTGGTTTCAGATAAAAGGGTGGTGTCAGCATGAATCTTCCAGGTATTTGGTTAGCTTTCAATTTATAAACATCAGGTCAAAACCAAATTTTGGTTTTCCATTTTCCCCTTTTCCTTTCTCTCTTCCTTTTTTTATGAATTAAATTATTTTCTTTCAAAAAGGAATGAGAATTTCCTCTGCTCCTCCCACCCTATTTCTAGGTACAAGCCAATGACAAAAGTCACAACAGGAGATGTCCCCTAATTTATTTTGATAGATGTAAAAAAGACTTGATTAGTACTTAGATGGAAAATATCAATATTGTAGATCAGATTAGAAAGTTGTAAAGTGGATCACTCATGTGACTGAACCAATTTCATGACTGGCTTTGTGATTGTTATTAAATGAATGCTGCAGTCATTAAGCAAACCAATTGTTCACCATAGGCTGGTTTTACCAAAAACTGGAAGTAAATGCTGGTTTTTGGCAAAACCATCATAAAACACAGTCATGTGACACTGCAGATGACTATAAATGCAGGCAGGTTGCAAGCACCTGAAATGTGGTCAACTGACTGCAGGAGGGATGGTCTGGCCATCAGTGCTTCAGAACTGGGTCTCAACTTCCCCAGGAAGATCCATCATAACTTAGAGGAATGTATGTCAAGGACTACCTGTACCTTTAGCATGATGGTTGTCTAATCTTTGGCTCTTCCTCCTATCTCTCAAGGTCATTCCCCCAGACTGTAGGAGATGACCAGGCTGAGTCATAGGGAGGGGTCAAGTGTGTCATACATTTGGAATCCCTTTGTGCTCACAAAAGATCTAAATTCTTTGAATTCTGTTCACTCTTATCTATTGCCAATTTGCTTTGACTATTAGTCATTGGGAATCTTGTTTACAGGTAGCGTGGAATAAATTTGTGCTCATTTTGGACCTAACCCTGGCTCCCGATTTCTTGTGCCTAACATAGGCCATTACAGATACTGTATACCAGCGGTTCTCAACCTATGGGTCGCGACCCCATTTGGGGTCGAACGACCATTTCGCAGGGGTCGCCGGACACCGCGGTCCGCCATTTTGTTTTTGTTTTGTTTTTTTCGTCGCACGCCACACATGCGCGGATTGGCCCGTCGCGGTCCGCCATTTTGTTGTTGTTTTTCCTGTCTGGTGCACGCCGCGCATGCGCGGTTCAGGCCGTCAGAGTCCGCCATTATTTTTTGTCGTGCGCCGCGCATGTGCGGTTCAGGCTGTCGCGGTCCGCCATTTTTTTTTTCGTCGCACCGGGGTCGCGCCGCGCATGGGCGGGGCAAGTGGGGTCTCAACCTGAAAAAGGTTGAGAACCCCTGCTGTATACCCATGTAGTCACCAAAAGTTGAGTTCAGCTCTAGGTTGTCTTCTACTATCACAGGGTGCTACAAGGCCAGGTGGATATCATTTCATATTAAAACAAATTATTAAACATCTTTATAAGCACAGGGTACCTGGCAATACAGAAATATTACATTCAAGAAAGAATACTCCTTTTTGAAAGTAAATATTTACTTTTCAGTTCCCGCTATCTATCTTTTTTTTTTTAACTGTTGATTCTCCTGGGGTGTTCAGAACAATTTTGAACCTCCTGGGATAATTCCATCAGACCAAACACTCAATTATCATTGGAGATGTGGCAGCTTCTTCCACTTGGCATGTGGCAGGGTGCTCAAAGGATGTTGTTTCTTGAGCAAAGAGGTGGAAGGTTAATGGGGAAAAAATATTTTCTTTGGGAAGTCTGCTGCTTGCAAGTACTTTTAGACTGCTGAGAGAAAAAATATGTGGTTTTTGAACAGAAATGTTGACTTTTCAAATAAACTCTCAATTACTTTTTTCTATCTTGCTTGTGGGTTCTAAGCAGAAATAAATTCAGCCCCATCAAACTATTTTAGGAGTTATCCGATGACACACCCTCCAAACAAAAATGTAAAATAACAGACAAGGGCATCTACAAATAGCTCTGAGTCAGCCCATTCACCACATGAGACTAAAAAAATTGTGGGTAAAAGAAGATTAAATGCTCATTATACAATTCATGGTGAGGTTTGTTTTTTCTCTTCTGCTCTTCTTTTCAAAATATTCAACCCAGACTGACTGGGTCGTGTGCAGTGAACTCTGACCAGATAAAAGGAATATCATGTGCAGATATACATTTAATTGTCTGTTGCATTCATGGCTTAAATTTATGGGCAAGATCCTTCCTATAATGACACTGCATACAGTATAGGGGAGCATAAGTTTTATTGTAGGTAAAGTTTGTTTTAAAGTATTCCAGGGGTGGTGTGATCATCCAGGCTGATTTATTAGGAATCCAAGTCATGACTGAATGCTTTTTGTTGGTTCCTTTGTAGCAAGAAATGTCAATTGTCCCTTTGGACCAAAGAAGATATAACTCTTTGCCCTGGTCTTTATTCTGATAGACCTGATGCATGTGCCATTTATCCCCCCCGGAGATTTAAATTAAGAACGCTGTTGCTAAAAGACCTTTGAAGCTGATAAAAAATTAGTTGATTTTCCACACTACATCACAGATCTTTTCTAAATCCTTTTAAAGAGGAATTAACCCCATTGTAGATAAATATGCTGTACCATTGTGAAATTCTGTTGTTTATTCCTCTCATGTATTGTCTTACATTTTATTGCATTTCCACTTCAGAAACAGATTCAGTCTTCCATCCTGTGATTACTATGCGGGGTTTTTTTTTCAAAGTTTTTGAAAATTATTGCCGAAACAGTAACAGCTTAAAAATCCAAGATATATATTACCCATGACATCGTTCCCATTCGCGTCATCCCTCAGTGATTTTTACAGATAACTGATACATAATTTCCTTTAGCAGAGGGTAAATTAATGCATTTGGGTGTGCCCACAGACTAACATTGTACAGGGAGTCCTTGATTTACAACAGTTCATTTAGTGACCGTTCGAAGTTACAACGGTATTGAAGAAAATGACTTATGACAATTTTTCATACTTATGACCACTGCAGCATCTCTGTAGTCATGTGATCAAAACTTGGATGCTTAGCAACTGACTCATATTTATGATGGTTTGCAGTGTCCCGGGGTCATGTGATCACTTTTTGTAACTGTCTGATAAGCAAAATCAACAAGGAAGCCAGCTTCACTTAACAACCATGTTAGTAATTTAACAACTGCAGTGATTCGCTTAACAGGAAAAGTCATAAAATGGGGCAAAACTCACTTAGCAACAGAAATTTTGGGAGCAATTATGGTTGTAAGTCAAGGGCTATCTATACGCATCTGAATTAAATATTCTTTATTTTTTAGTAATCTGATTAAGAACTCAAGTTTTCTATAAATTGAGTGGTGGTCATAAGATATGATAAACTTCCTTGAAGAGAAATGTTCAAGTTGTAGACATTACTGTTAATGATTACATAAAAAAGGAAATGGGAGAGAATTTCCTATGTAGGGCAAACTATACCCAATAAACATTCCTACTTCGCATTAGGCTACTCTAAAAACTATTAACTCGTTTAGAAAACAAACACAGATCTCTGTCCTCAGCAGGAAAAAATTGCTCTTTGTTGTCCTAAATTCTCAATACTTTTCTTTAAAAACTGGTATAATATTGTGCAAGTTGCAGTCCTGTAATAAACTGCCCAATTTGATGAAGTTATAACATATTTCTCCAGGTTTCTAATCTGAGTTCAGAGCTTTCAGGAGAATGCCATCTGGTCCTGGTGATTTGTTACTATTTAGCTTGCAGATTAATTCTAAAAATACTTTATCAATTCTTTTTGGCGCAGTTCAGATTTACTACCTAAAAAAACCAAAATGTTCATGTGTGGAAATCTCAACATCTTAGGCAGTAAAGGCAGAGGTAAAGAATTCACTGTTGTGCCTTAGCAATTTCCTTGTCTTTCCTGAGTGCTCCTGTTACATCTTCGTCATCTAAGAACTTCATAGCTTGTCTGTCTGACTTCCCATTACTGATATATTTAAAGAATTTTTGTATGCTAAATCTTTCTAAATTTAGCCATTTGTTCTTCAAAATTGTAGCCTTGTGTAAAATGTATTTTAGCTTTTTCTATTTTGCTAGTTTAGAGCTGAACGTTCTTCCTTCTCCTGTTTTAGCAATTTATTTTGCTTGGGTGAAAGTTGAAACTGTTGTTTCACTGTGTCAGTATCTTCTGAGCTGTGTTTATGAGAGGATGTTACGTATTTTGAACAATTCTCTATTCAGTTTTAGCTCAGGAAAAATCCAAAGAAATTCCACAGGGAAAGTAAATGCAGAATTAGTCTTCTCCTCTTCTACATCAGGGCTTTCCAATCTTGGCAACTTTAAGATTTGTAGACTTCAACTCCCATAATTCTCCCCATCAGCAATGGGCAATTCTGAGAGCTGAAGTCCACAAGTCTTAAAGTTGCTAAGGTTGGAGAGCCCAGCTCTACGTGACCTCTATGCGGATCTATTCTTCCCAGATTTCCCAGCAACTCCCTTTCCCTACATATTGCCCTGGGAGCCAAGCACATTAGTGGCTGATAAGGGGAGGAAAGGAAAGGAAGATGCCAGGAAAATTTGATTGGGTGGGTGCTTGGATATTTTTTATTTATTTTTTACTTGTATCCTGCCTTTATGGTTTTTAAAAATATCTCAAGGTGGTGAACATATCCAACATACCTTCCTCCTTTTATTTTCTCCACAACATCAACCCTGTAAATTGGGGAGGGGAAGAGAAAGAGACAGAGACAGAGACAGAGGGAGACTGGCCCAGGGTCACCAGCTGGCTTTAAATGGCTAAGGTGGGACTTGAATTCATGATCTGCTTTCTAGCCTGGTGCCTTAACCACTAGACCAGGGGTAGGCAACCTTGGCTCTTTTATGACTCGTGAACGTCAACTCTCAGAATTCTTGAGCCAGCTGTGCTGGCTCAGGAATTCTGGGAGTTGAAGTCCACGAGTCATAAAAGAGCCAAGGTTGCCTACCGCTGCACTAGATCAAACTGGCTCTATGCTGCAATTGAAGCTAAGGGCATCAGCTCTGCCTCCATGTTTTTCCAGAAGAAACTAAAAAAAAACAATATTTAGGATTCTGTGGCAAAATGAGGCTAATTAAAAATAATGTAATAGGATTTTTTAAAATAGTATTATATTTGTGATGTGTACCTAAAGCAGCTTTTTAAAAAATATATGTGGTTAATCAAACTACTTAGGCTTTTTTTTTTAACCTTTGGCAAGTCCATTTATAACAGAGATAGTGTTCAGTATCGGCTTGACACACTTTAAATCTTTCAGAATTTTCATAGTTTTTTGGGGGTTGGTTGCACTGGAATACGAATTTATAAATGGTTACAAATGCATATATTGTCAATATATATATCCATATCAAAAATATTGCAATGCCCTTTGCAAAAAAAGGGGGGGGATTATCCAAAACCACCCAACTATATCTTCCTCCGTTATCGTTCAAATTATCTGCAATATGTGTGGAAATGTTTTAAATGTTTTTAAAACATTTTATTTAACACAAATATCCAAAAGAGGATATATACTATATAAAAGTCTTCACCTTGATACTCAAATTACACTGTGATTCCCAGCAAACTTACAATTCTTATACATTTCTTTGGTCCATATCTGGGGTGGGGTGTCAAAACAGGTAAGATGACAGTCACAACAATGTGATCCAAGCTCCACCAATTTTCTTTGTGTATACAATATTGACAAGAATCAATTTGGCATAGTAGTTAAAGTGCTAGACCAGTGGTTCTTAACCTTTTTGAACGAATCGCCCCTTTGAGCCAATGAGGAAGTTGTCATCGCCCCCCTCCCCCAACATAACCTCTCAATCACAACATAGGAAATAATTCTTCAATTTATGTAAACACTTTTTTTGTTTTCTTTAAAATTGTCATCAGGGCATATGATACAAATAATTTATTTCCCAGTCTTTTTCCCATATCTCAACTGCGTGAAAAAATTTGGTACCACCTGTCACTTTATTCCCAAACTTCGTGATACATGTATTTCATTATTATCTTATTTATTCAAGACACTTAAATGTAATGACCACTGAAAACAAAATCCAATTGAAATGCCTGAAAAGACAAACAGTAACATTTAATGATTGAATTACAAATGAAATTTAAGATGCAAAAAGAAATATAAAAAGGGCATAAGAACAAACCGCAATGCAGGAACTAAGAATTTCAAGACGAAAATTCTGAAACTAAATTAAGATTCGAGGAAAGTATATATAGTCACGTACACTGTAAAAAGGATTAAAAAGACACAAAGAAAATATAATATTGAACTGGAGTGCATGCTAAAACAGTACAATACAAAAAGACATACAAAACAGCATGCGATGTTTCGAAAGAAGCGCTCCCCCCTCCATCACTGCCCATTCTGGCCAATGGCGCACCACTGTATGGGTAGAGCAGGGGTAAGCAACCCAAAACACTCAAAGAGCCACTTGGACCTATTTCCCACCAAAAACAAAACACTGGGAGCCGAAAAACCCTTTTGACATCTAAAATGAAGATAACACTGCACATATCCTTTTTTACCTTTATTACATATATATCTTCGGTGTTATCGTCATTTTAGATGTCAAAAGGGTCTCTCTCTCTCTCTCTCTCTCTCTCTTTCTCTCTCTCTCCCTCTTTCTGCCCTTGGTCTGCCAGCCCTCTTCCCCCACTCAGTGTGTGTGTGTGTGTGTGTGTGTGAGAGAGAGAGAGAGAGGGGGGGGGGAGGGAGGGAGGGAGGGAGAGGCACTCGTGCTTCCTCTTTCTCTCTTTCCTCTCTCTTTCTGTCTCTCTTTTTCTCTTTCCCCTCTCCATCTCTCTTTCTTTCCCTCTTTCTCCAGGCGAGGGGGGAGAGAGAGAGAGAACGAAAGGCAGAGGGCGCCAAAGGTGTGGGGAGGGGGGGCAGGAGGCAGCAGAAGACCCTGTTGCCGCTGGAGGCACTCAGCTCCACTGCCTGCTGGGCCTGCAGGGACGCCCCGTCTCACGGTCACATTGGCAGGCCATCCCACGTGCTGCTGGCGTCCCTGGGCTCAAGTCGGGGCTGTGGGGCATCTGCGGAATGCCCCACCCATCGGCTGCATCACCAAGCCTCCCCTCACACTGCCGGCATCCCCGGGCTTAAGTCATGGGGCATCCGCGGAACACCCCTGTCAGCTGCATTACCAAACCTTCTCCCGCACTGCCGGCATCCTCAGTCGGAACTGTGGCAATGATCCACCTCCCGCTAGAACCAGTTGCCAGTAGGTCTGTTGTGCTGGAGGAGCTGGGGTCACTCCACACTGCACGGCACTCTTGGTGATCCGCAACCCACCAGCATCACCCAGGGAGCAATGCCCCCGCTGGCTGCCGCCCCAGCTGGGACTGCCGCCCGGGGGGCAGCAGGAGGAAGAAGGGGAGGAAGAGGAGGGCAAAGAAGCCAGTGCCAGGCCCCAGGAGGAGGTGCTCCTATGGGTCCAGCTGGGGCTCTTCTGCTGCTGGTTAGAAAATGCCTCCCCCCTCCCTTGCTCTCCCCATCTTCTGCTCACCTCACATTCTTCGCCAACAAAGCAGCTGGGACTCCGGCGCACTTTCCTGGCCAGCTGGACCAACAGTCCCATGGCTGGGGATCGCAGAGGCTGCTCTCCCTCGGGGCTGCAGCTTGCGAGAAAGGTGGCCTGCTAAGCTGAGGCTTTGGCAGGCTGCTCCCAGCGGGGATCCCGGGACTTCCCCGTGCAGTTCCCCTGCCATGTGCACCTCGGAAGGGGCCAGCCAGGGAAAGGGACTTCTTGGCCACGCTTCTCCCAGGGGATGGGGCACCCAGGCGCAGGGCCAATCAGGAGCCCTGCATGGGGGCAAATCCGCATGAGAGAGAGAGAGAAAGAGAAAGAGAAAGAGAAAGAGAAAGAGAAAGAGAAAGAGAAAGAGAAAGAGAAAGAGAAAGAGAAAGAGAAAGAGAAAGAGAAAGAGAAAGAGAAAGAGAAAGAGAAAGAGAAAGAGAAAGAGAAAGAGAAAGAGAAAGAGAAAGAGAAAGAGAAAGAGAAAGAGAAAGAGAAAGAGAAAGAGAAAGAGAAAGAGAGAGAGAGAAGCACAAGTGCCTCTCTCTGTCTCTGTCTCTCTCTGCAAATGGCGGAGAAGGCTCGGAACCGCAGGGGAAGGCTCAAAAGCATCACCAAAACTTCTTGCTCCATCACCCCCATATCGCCCCCTTTTCGTTCCTTTGCCCCTGTGTTGCCCCTTTTCGTTCCATTGCCCCACTGAAAAATGAAATCGATATCGCCCAGGTTAAGAACCACTGTGCTAGACTACGACTGAGAAAATTTGTATTCTTATGTTGCCTTAGGCATGAAAGCCAGCTGCGTGATCTTGTCTCTCTAGTCTCTTCCCCTGCTTCCAAGAAGGCAATGGCAAATCCACCTCAGAAAATAATGCCAAGAAAATTGCAATCCATGTATAGTCTGATTCAAAGGCAAATTGATAAATACATAAATAATCCACATGTAAAAGGAGTTGAGTCCGGGCTCACATTACTGTGACAATCATCTTGTCTGGTTCAATACAGATGCATACATTAAAGAATGGAAGAATAATCAGTCTGAAATGTATGTACTTGAATATTTTAATAACTATCATTCTATTATTATAAGCAGGGCAGGAGGTGATTTTCAACATACCATCTGAAACCTCCAAACCTTAAAATCAGTTGTAATGTGAAAAATTGTATATGTTTAAGATACTGAAGTGCAGGACTCATGTTGTCTAAAATTCTCAATTCCTGGAAAAACGTGTTCCTTAGATTCCTCCTATCCCCACTGTTTAAAATTTCCATAATAGTTTGGTTGCTGGACAAAACTGTGGGATGGGGGGGCAATTTGGAAATAAATCTGATAAAATATGATTTCAACTCATTCAGATTTGTTAAAGTACCAGATTTGGAGCTTGTCTCCCAACATAACACTCCAGGATCATCAGACCTAGTACTGCACAAATCACCCCAAAAAGGTGACTTGAAAAGTGCATTGGAAGAAGGGAGACACCCTTCTTTGGAGTGTTATAGAAGCCACATATTCTGCCCAGTTGCTTCAAAAGCCTTCCCCAATGTTTTGTGTGGAGAATAACTAAATATGGAGATTTCCAAGTTACGTTGATGCACTGAAGATTTATAGGAATCACCCTGTCTTCTAAATGTTAATACTATGTTTTATCAGCTGAGCAACATTTTAGAAGGAAAAAAGGGAGCTTTTCTCAGGCAACTGGAATAAATCTGGCTGGTAGCTGCTTCCCCATTGCTCTTGCAAACTGATGATTGAGTTACAGTAATCTTTAAATATTTTTGGGGTACCTTTGAGTCAGTGGTGACTATTGCCCGAGCAGGTCCCTGTAGAGCAGCGGTTCTCAACCTATGGGTCGCGACCATTTCGCAGGGGTCGCCGGACACCGCGGTCCGCCATTTTGTTTGTTTGTTTGTTTTTTGTTTTTTTCATCGCGCGCGCCACGCATGCGTGGATCAGCCCATCGCAGTCCGCCATTTTGTTTTTTTGTTTTGTTTTGTTTTTGTTTTTGTCGTGCGCACGCCGCGCATGCATGGATCGGCCCATCGCGGTCCGCATGCGTGGATTGGCCCGACGCGCACGCGCATGGGCGGGGCAAGTGGCGTCTCAACCTGAAAAAGGTTGAGAACTACTGCTGTAGAGGTTTTTTGGCAAGATTTTCAGAAGTGGTTTGCCTTTTGTCTTTTTCTAGGGTTGAAAGATAGTGACTGGTTCAACTTGCTTTACACCCAAAGTGGGTCTAGAACTCACAGTGTCCTGGTTTCTAGCTTGGTGCTTTAACCACTACACTAAACTGGCTCTTCTAAATACTTTAGGTCCACATTAATTTATGGACATCTGCACTGATTTGAACTTGCCCACATCTAAAGATCAACCATCTCTCTGCTGGTAACATATATTAGCTTGACAGTTAAAGGAATGGAATTAAAATAACAATCTGCAGTGGGACCTCTTTTTACTGTATAATCTACATACAATGTGCAGTAGTCTAAGATTTCTTACTAGAACCTTGTTGAAAAGCACCATTCCATTCATAAAATCCAATTCCATGTTTACCCCTTATTGTAAAACATCCCAAAGAATTGACTGTCCAAGGAGAGTCAATCCCTAATATGTATTAATTTGTTCTATTGAAGAACTGCTCTTATTATTAGAAAGTGTTTTTTCTACAACTTAATCAGAATCTGCTTTCCTCTAATTTAATCCTAGTTCCAAGTCCTGGCATGAAGAGAACATGGTTTCCATCATGTAGCACCCGACCAATATTTGAAGAATATATCACAGCAGCACTCAAGGTTTCCTTTCAAGACTAAACATTTAAAATTCCTTCAGTATCTCTTCATCAGGATTAACGATCATTTCTAAAGTGTGGTGCCCAGAACTGGATGCAATACTTGAGGTAATTTAGTAGAACAATTAGTTTTATGATTTGGAAACTATACTTACCTTGATACATCTTAATTTTGTATTTGTAGTCACATCTCACTGCTGACACATGTTCAGTTTTTAGATCTATATTCAAGATCTTTTTCATTAGTATGATTGCCAGGTTTCCAAGCCAGGTATGTATATTTTATTTCTGTTTTCTAATAGAAGTTTCTTAAATTTCATTATGTTACTTCCAGATCGTTTCTCTAACTCTCTCACAAGTACAGGCAGTCCTCGCTTAATGGCGACACAATTTTGTGACTAGGTAACATGGTCATTAAGTGAAACATGTGACTTCATTGGACTTACAACATCAGTTCTGCTACACTCATTAAGCAATTCACTCACCGTCACTAAGTGAGACATCATGCGCCACAATTTGGGATTTTATTGCCAGCTTCACCATTAACTTCGCCGGTCATTTTCAGCACCATCATAACTTCAAACAGTTGCTAAGGGCAGTTGCTAACTGAGGACTGCCTGTATTATTATATAATTATCATTCTGATATGTAATTATTATTTTGAATCTTACTTCAGTTTTCTAGAGAATTAACTATCTGACAAAACTGCAGATCTGATAAACATTATCTCCATTCCACCATCCCAGTCATCGGCAAAAATATTGAAGAATACACAGATCAAGACAGAATTTCGTGGCACCACACTTGATGTCTCCCTCCAGTATGATAAGGAAACACTGATGAGCATTCTTTGGGTGTTATGTTTTCAATCCAGCTACATGTGCACTTAACTGTCATGCCATTTATCCCACACTTAACCAACCTGATCAGAACATCATGAGATACTTTGAAAAATGCTTATCTGAAATTAAGGTAAATTATATCCATAGCATTCCCATACTCTACTAAGAAAGTTACCCAACCAAAGGAATGAGATAAGGTTAATCTGGAAATATTTCTTTACATATCCATGCTGACATTTGACAGTTTTTTAATATACTTCAAGGTGCTCATAGATCAATTGTGTTATGACCTATGCTAGAATCTTCCCAGGTAGCAATATTAAAGTATTGTTATTCCCTGGGTATTCCTCCCCATAACTTTTTTGAAGATACATACAACGTATACCCTCCTTTAATTATATGACACTATTCTCCAAGGTTTCCATAAAATATTATGTGTATGTATCACACACACACACAAACACACCTATCTGTGTTCCTGTGTGTGTGTGTGTGTGTGTGTGTGTGTGTGTGTGTGTGTGTGTGTTCTGCAAGACTATCAGCAAGTTTCTTCAATATAGTGGGAAGTAATTTATCTAGCTCAGGAGAGTAAACTTCAAAATAAAGAGATATTCCCTTTAGCCCGCTGTTCACAATTGCCTTGTGGAATATATATTCTTCTTTCAGAGTAGACTGAAAGAAATTAGATGTTGAATAGTTCTTCCTTTTCTTTGTTAACTGTTAGCTTCTTGCCAGCAGCTTATAAACAGATTCTTTTATCTTACTTTTATTTTGAACCAAAAGATGTTCTTTTTTCTCTCTCTTAGCATTATTTACTAACCTCTACTAATTTTGAGCTTTAGCCTTTCTGACACCATTTTTATAACCACAGGCTACTAGTGTATACTGTGGTCTATCCTTATTTTCAATTCCTGCATGTATTCTCTTTTGTTGTTAGAAAATCACTAAGCTTTTTGAGAAGTCACATTGGTGCCTTCTGCTGTTTTTCATGTTTCCCCATTAACATAGTTTGAAAATTGTGCTTTTGGTATCACTTTTTTTTAGCAATCCAAAGTGCCTTGATCTTTTTTCCTCTTTATTTGTCCCAATATGGAATTCTACATATTGTTTCTGATTTTTTAAATGGGTTTTCTTAGGTTCAAGTTATTTTAGACTACATACAACTTTATTTTTCCTCAAAATCAAGCCAAATCTATCATTACATTTTTCCAAAACCTTTATTTCCACTTCCTTGGCTAAGTCCTCCCTATTGATTAGTATCAAGACAAGGATATTTATTCTACTTGTGTCTTCCTCCCTCTCTGAAGAAGAAAGCTTCAGCAAGAATAGTTAGGATATTTCCGGGAAAACAATGTTTGGGAGGATTTATTTTCTAACAGATGTTGTGCGGATATGAATCTTCCACTGTTACTTCTTTATACCTCTTTGAAAGCTCTTCAGTTTGCTTCATCATTATCCATGCCTTCTTCCTGGTTGACTAGATGATAATAGACAACAACAATATTGCTTCTATTTGCTCCTCCACTTATTTTAACTCAAGAGTTTTTAGAGTATTACCAAATTCATTCACTTGGGTTTTTGAGGAAAAATGGATAGCTGTAACATACAATACACATTGTTCTTTCTTTTCTTTTCTTTGAACAAATTGCATCTTTCAATTGCAAAACTTCAATCACAAGAATCATTGTGCCAGATTGCCATTACACTTATTAAGCATTTTTTTTACTTGTACTAAGAGTTTAAACTCATTTTATTCTCCATACTCCATGCAAAGATCTTAAATTTTATAAGTCTGATTTTTTTCAACACTTATATTTGTACCTAAAGTAGCTCTAGCTTTATCTGAAATCCTTTCTTCTGGGCTTTCATTCCCAACATCAGCAAGATTCAGTTTAAAGTTCTAATCACATTCATCATATTTAGGCCTCAACGTATTTTTACAAGTCCTTGTACGATGCAACCCATCTTGTTCCAGCAGCTCATCCTTCAGTTAACCTACACTGTGATTATAAGTATCTATGGCAAGTCACGATTGTACTAAAATGTGGACTGAGACATTACAGCACAATTTCCATCTTTCATACTACTTGTGCTGGGACTTTGCATGTAAGGAATGACTATTCAATCATAACGTTGTGACACACATTTTATTAATTTCCTGTCCTCCTGAGAATGCCTAGCATCTCCCTATTGCTCCTATGCACACAGCCAATCATTCATTTTTAGTTTTCTTTGCTTTTCTAGTTCTCTTTCATGAACCATATGGCTGGATATGAACTTCCAGAGCCCACAGGATCTTGAGTTTTTCCCCTAGATCTCCAAGTCCATGGTACATAGTTCTATCTGTTCTTGCAATAACTTTCCTCTCAACATGGATTAACAAGAAGGGTAATTTTCAATGGACTTGGTAAGACCTAGAACAGGGGTTCTCAACCTTGGCAACTTTAAGACTTGTGGACTTCAACTCCCAGAATTCTGGGAGTTGAAGTCCACAAGTCTTAAAGTTGCCAAGGTTGAGAACCCCTGACCTAGAAGTTGTTCTGCAACTAACAAACATTATAAGCCAATGCAGATGTGCTTACTTGGCATTTATTTCTTTCAGTTCCTTGCCTTTTATTTGTCTTTAAATTTTACAATATAGTTTGCTTATAACCTTAGAACCTTGGGCATGAACAACATGAAACCAACAATTTAAAAAAAAACCCACGCAATAAATAGCTTATTGCCAACTACTTCGACTCATTTTTATTTATTTATTTATTGTCTTCTTACAGACCCCTGCTGTGATTTCTCTGCTCTTCAGGAATTCGCCACATTGACTTCTTTCCCCCCAGAAAGCTCAGATCCTGTTTCTACAGTGAAGGGCTGAATGCTATTTCTCAGCCAAAGCAAGGCATAATATCACCTGTGTCTCTTGCTCCCGATAGTCACTCACATCACTGAGCTCTTTTCCTTTGTCTTCCTTATGGACAGTTGCTTCCTCTGTCAACTCCTGTTGTTGTGTTTTTCCTTGATAAATCTTCATCCTTCCTCATGAGCTCTATGGCCACTTGCTGTTCCAATCCTCAAGCAGAAATGCAACAGAGGTGGCTGCTGATTTTCTGATTGAAAGCCTGGGAATTCTATTGCTATCTTGGAGGTAGAAACTTTAATCAAGTACCATCAAAAATGTACAGACAAAGAGAATTGCTCTAGCAGCAGGCCTTTTACTCAGTGGAAACAGATTTCTCTTAGACTTCTGAGTGGAGGGAGGGATTGGAGAGGAGGAGACATTTTATTTTTTACTTTATGTGTTTTATTTCCAGTATTTCGACACTGCCAGAAATCTACATTTCTATAAACAAAAACCCCAATAAGAAAATTAAGATAGTAGCTCTCAAAGCAGTTAATAAAATTAAAATTAACCATCCCCAAATGGATAGACAGTACAGAGTAGATTTTATCTCCAAAGATTATTTTCACATTCTGAGCAGTGACTGAATTGGTAAAGAGCCAGATCTCAAGGCGACATATTTCTAAGGGTTGGGGCATCATTAGAGAAGACTTGCTTCTGAATTTTCTATGCCTCCTTCTCTCCTAAACTAATTCAACCTGGATTATTCTTTCTCAAACAGAGCAGACAGACTGGCCAGAACCAGCTTGGAGAAGAGTGTGTTGTAACTGCCTAGGATCTTTTCCTTTAGGACACTATGAGTTAAAACCAGCACTTTGAATTGTACTATTACAAGCCAAAACACCCAAAGCACCCAGAAAATAGGTGTTATATTGTCTGGGCGTTGAATTGGTTTGAAAAGAAGTCCAGTTGTCATGATTCAACTTCCAAACAACTCTACCTGGATGATTGAGAAATTTCATCAACATACTGTAGGTATATCATATTCCACTGATCTTCAGTGGTAGACCCAGGTAGTGGGCATTGCAGTAATACAATTTGGAAGTATTAGGGGCATGAGCATCACCAAAGCCTCTCATTGAACTAGAGTTGCCCCTGGCTCACCAGCCAAAGCTGGACAAAGGCACGCCTGGTCCCCATTTCTCTTTGTCCTTCTACTTAAGGCTGCACTCAAGTCATGTTTCCCTTCTTCTCTACATTCAGAATGGGTGCATGCTAGTACAAGTGATTTGTCCTTCTGACATCTGTGAAAACTGAGTCAATAAACACTTCAATACTTGGTCTAAAAAAATTCTCACAGTAGAATAGCAGATAACACATCTCTTGGAGATGGTGGGCACAGTAGGAAAATCTCTTATTAGACTCTCTCATTAAAACCATCTTCCTTCCTTCCTTCCTTCTTTCCTTCCTTCTTTCCTTCCTTCCTTCCTTCCTTCCTTCCTTCCTGACCGAAGCAGAGAGTTTATAGTTCAAAGTCAGTAACTAAACAGAGCTTTTAAAAACAATATCTCCCCAAGATTGACTCTTCTTCCTCCCAAAGTAGACGGAAGGACAGTAAATGAGCATGTGAGAATGGCAACTGAGGCTTAATAGCAAGGACAAGCTTGATTATAACCAAAAGGACAACTATGAGGGAATTGTGGGATATAGGTCGTCCTCAGCTTACGACTGATTGTGACTGAAATTAACAATGGACTCAGGAAGAGGACTTATGACCTGGATTTGAAGTGCTAGTGAGTGTGGGATTTACTCCATTTGATGGCTGATCCATGTAGTTTATCTCAATATGTTCTTTTACATTCTCCATGCGATGTATTTTATCTCTATTGTATGTGACTACTAATGACTGATGTGTCTATTGATGGCCATCAATAGATACATAGAATTAAACCACATTTACAAAGAAGGAAAAGGGCATAACACTTCTTCTTCTACAGACACACATCCAGATAAGCAGAGATTAATACCAAACAATCAGGTAGAAATAATACCATAATCAAGGAACTACTAAGGAGGAAACCACATCCCTACCAAAACTGGCAGGGCAGCTTATGACATATAAACAGGGACAACCCCAATTAATGTTGCCTAGTCTGGTTCATGTAATTCTCAGTTTATGACCATAACTGAGCCTGCAATTATAGTTATAAGTTGTGCTGGTCATTAAACCAGTCATCATGTGACCAACCTGATTTTACAATTTTTTGCAGCGGTTGTTTAGGAAATCACCGATTGTTAAGCAAATGCCATATTTGTTAAGCAAAACCAAGGTTTTTTTTTTTTTTTGCTGGAAATCAGAACTAAATGGTGGTTTCCACCAAAAAAAAAAAAAAGTCGTACATTGTAGACACGTAACCCCACAATGTTGCAAATGGCCATAAATACAAGCTGGTCACTGAGCATCCAAATTGCAATGTGTGACTGCAAGGTGGTGTGGCAGCCATCAGAACTTTGCATCCCAGTCATAAGTATCTTTTGGGGGGTCGGTGTAACTTCAAATGATCACTAAGCAGCTGGTCATAAATTGAGAACCACTTGTAATGAAATATCTGCAAGCAAACAACCAAGCTCAGAAAGTGCCTCCGTTTAGAATATTATTTTTTTATTTAGTTTGATACGGGATGGGGAGGGGGGGAGAGAAAAACGTATGGAGACCTGGACTACTTGCATAAAACAGTCACCTCAGTTTTTATATATCTATACAAAACTTAGCCCCTGGTCGCTACCAGCCTCGGACTTTCCCAAAATCCCCACGGCAGGACGCAATGGGACCCAACTCAACCTGCAGGAACTGGAAGCTTTTCTGAAGGGATAGTGGTTGGTGGGGCGGGCTCGGGGACCTGTATCGACGCTCCCCACAACAACCGCGCAGCTGAGCCCGACTACACACCCGACCAGCGTCTCTCTGCCTTCGATGAGCGCGCGTCGGGCGCTGTTGCCGGCGTGGGCCACTAGGTGGCAATGCCGGCCTCTTTCTTTCTCCGCCTATCCCTGGCTGAGGTTGCCGCCGCCGCTCCTGGCTCACTCCGCTGCCGAGCCAGAAGCGGGAGGGTAGCAAGCGAAGCGCGCCCGCCGGAGAAGCCGGAGCCCTACCCCTTAGAGAGAGGCACCCGGCGGCTGTCCTCCAAACCCACGCTGGCTCGCCTTCGGGATGTTGGAGAGAAGCGAGAGCGAGGCAGCCCGCTGCCTCCCGCCATGAGAATCGCTCGGGATACGAGTTGAGGAGGACTCGGGGAGGGGAGAAAGCCCCCCGACCTGATTCCCCCTCCCCAAAACTTTTCGTTCGGCCCTGAACGCCAGCTGCGGCGCTCGCCGAGAGAAAACTTCGCTCCTCCCTCTGGGATTTGGTAGGTGTGACTGTGGATCTCTCGTCGCCGCTACTCGCTCGCTCCACACGGCTCTCCTTCCCGAAGCCTCCAAGTATGTTTTGAGGAGCCCGGACCTCTGAATATTGCCCCTCAGACTTCTCCCTTCCGTCTCCCCGACTGACCCACCCTGTTGAGCTTCTGCGATCCCAAGGACGCGGCGGCGTCTCCGTCTCCTTCTCCTTCTTCTTCTCCGCGGCTGCCGCCGATTCTGCCCCGCAGTGCAGGATCGTTTTCTCCTTTCTCCCTTTCCGCCAAGTCCTTTGGCAGGATGGCGATGTGGGGTTCTTGACCGATGTCGCAGTCTCCCATTCGTCCTCAGACTTTTGGAGAAGAATTCATCGGCGAGGTGAGGTGACCAGGATTAAATCGCCCTCTCCCCGATATCTCTCTGAGCCTTCTTGGGAATGGAGCGAGTGTCCAGGGCGGTCTGACCGAGAAGAGTGAGAGGACGGAAGCTCGCTACCCCGTCGCAAATCTTCCGACCCATTTTGGAAGGCAGCAGGAGCGAAACACGGGATTATAGGTGGACAGATCTTTCACAAGACCTTCCCCAAACTCCAGAAGTTCTCTTCCATCCTCAGCCTTGCTCCGCCTCTGGGAAACCATGGCCGGGATTGGCAGCTGCGGAAGGATACTGTGTGGCGCGCTCTTCGCTCTTCTGGGCATCTCTTCGGTCAAAGGCCAAGGTAATTCGAGGGGGGATGTCTGGTCACGAAGTCTCTACAGACTGTTTTTGTCTTTGTAGTTCCGGTGGGTGGCATGTGGGTGGGCAACGCCGAGGGGGGCCTAAGTTGCCGGGAGCTGCTGGATGGCAACCGACGTGATACCTGCAATACTTCGGATGGGGGAAATGCATTTGACTTTTGCTAAGGAGTTAAGCGTAATGAACTTGATCGATTCCTCTCCCCCCACCCCTCAGTTTGTGATTGGTTAATGGAAGGGGCGAGGTGGATAAAAGAGACCGTGAGGACCTGGGAACTTAAGGCGCCTTCCCCCCCCTCCCCCCCAATTGGTTCGATCAGTGTTTTGACGGAGGTGGTGGGGAAGCGCCGGCGATTTGTGACGAGTGGAGAACAAGGAGTCGTGGGGAAGTTTTATGCCTGATGATTTGCAGGAATGAAACGTTTTTTCAAAAGTAATCAAGAGATCAAAACAAAGTGTGGGAAGAGAGAGAGAGAGAGAGAGAGAGAGACGAGGAGAGAGGCAGACTCCAGACATTTAAGGAAGATTTAAAAAAAATTTTTAAAGGAAAACGCGGGGGGAGGGGAGGAGCAGCAGAGTAGAAAGGGCAATGCGCGGTGTGTATTTGTGTGTGAGTGTATGTCTAGCGGATCTAAACCTACTTGAAAATAACTGGTATTCGAGTTTACAAAAAGATGAAACAAGATAGCCCTCGGCTCATGTGGTCAAAAAGAAATAAAAAATCTGTTGTTGGATGGTATCTCGATTAGAATCCAACACAAGGCAAAGCTCACAGTGAGGTGCGGAAGATTTAACCCGAGTAAGTGTGAAAGCGAGTTGTTTGTTTTTCACTAATATATACAGGATTGGGCTGCGCAATTTCGGAGGGCTAGGACGAATTTGGCTAAGCTAAAAGAGGTAATATCCCCAGGGCGGAAGGCTTTTTCTAAAAACCCGAGCCGTCTCTGCCTCGGAAGAAACTCGGCGGCTTTTCCTAATGCGAGCAGCCAAAAGGCTTCCGCGGCGGCTTTTTCTGAGGGATCGGTTGCCTTTGTTGGTGTGATTACGTGTTGGGGAGCGCGCGCGTGTGTGAGAAGAATGAGCGCCATACTACGAAGCCGGCTGCCCTGGGATACCGAGAACTTCCCGGGATACAGAACGCAACACGTGGGGGCAGCCCTTTAGAGATGTGTAGAAGAGAGCGGGGCGGAGAAAGACCCATTCCTGCCCCTCCCGAAGAAACGTCGGTTTTCCCACAGAGAGAGATGGGAATCTCCTCCAGACGCGCGCTGTCTCTCGCCAAAAA